>OX336390.1:392502609-393702609 GCA_946902985.2 Meconema thalassinum | reverse complement strand
AGTAGACGTAGTCCTCTTGCTCAAGGAGATAATAGCTGGCGATGGCAGTAAAATCTGGTAGCCAGATGGAGAAGGAATTCCTCTTGCACCAGGAAGAATTGAGGAGCTTCAGATATTCGCTGCTATGTGACGCTAGGTGGGTCATAGAATATATATCTGGAACAGACTCATACAAAATATAAGCAACCGGAACACCTAAGAGAAAATAGATCACTGTCGGTGTTTGACAAAGAGGAAGGAAAGAACATGCAAAAGCATTCAAAATTTTAATCTCTCGTACCGTGTATTCCAAGAATGCACCAGCATGTACGAACTCACTTCGAAGTAGAAGTTACAGGGACATCCCAGGAACCCAGAGTCACCACCAAAACCCGTCAAATGAAATAAATCATCCCATTGACCATATTCAAGAAAATTCAGAACAGAGCTCATTTAAAGGTGTTGATATTTCATTTAAAGAAGTATATTAATAACAAGAAGCTATATACAGGAACACGAATCAAATACACCGGAAAGAACTAGAAAAACTCATCTTCAACCACAACACGGACGCATTGATACAAAGAGCAAATTAAACTCTAACTACATTATACGCCACTACATCTAAACCAACAGTTTTTCACTGAAGAGCTAGAAACTGTAATAAAGGAAACAGATATTAACATGCACATGAATACCAGAACAGGCAGACACGCAGCATACACTATATACTAAATTCCCTAGAAACTGACAAACAAGCAAGTAACACCTGATTAACTAAAGGTGACATTCAGGGCGGTGTCAAATAAACCCGCAACTTCAGAAGGTGCATCATCAAAGATAAATCATCAACTGATTCATGACGACAATGACGAGAAACAACTGAAACCATCGGTCACATACTAACACCATGCCCAGTATCAGCGCAAAGGGACTTAGTACGCCGACATGACGATGTAGCTAATATCATACACCAGGATCTATGCAAGCAGTGTCAACTACCAAAAGATCCAGAGGCATACTTCAGACTTCAACCACAACCGATAGTAGAATATTACACATTTAAAATACATTGGAATTCCTCTGTCATCACCAACAAGACAATAACTGCCAATAAACCGAACCTCATTGTCACAGACAAAGTGCACAAGAATGCATAGCTCATAGACATTGCAGTACCAAACTCCCACAACAACAGATTTAAGACCCACGAATAATGCAGCAAGTTATGGACTTGGCAAAACACCTTTGGAAAAACCAAACAGGCACTGTCATCCCAGTTATAATCTCAGCCACAGGGGTAATACCAAAACAGCTCAAAACAGCCTCTACACCAACTGAATCTACCATTCAACATCTATCACCAAATACAGAAGGCAGCAATACTGGACAGCTGCCATACAGACAGGGAATTCTTGAATACAGATCCAATATTAGCAACGCTTCTTGTCTACGCCCACGTACGTTTTGCCGGAAACCAAAACAACTGTGTTTAATGAACAATTTGTGAAACTGTAATAATAATAATTGCGACACCTGGAATGGAATGGAGGATGGGCCAACTTACCTTGTTTGAGAGGTCCGCATCGCCAACTGCAAAATCACCGCCAGATGACACGCCCCAAACAGAAGAACACCTACAGGGCGAAGGAAGGTGGAGAAGAGGGAAACGCACAGGCTCGTCCACAGACACAGTCCGATTACCCACAGAACTGCCACCGACGAAATGATGCCACAACAGCCTGCTTAATATTTAAAAGAATATTTACTCAGCAAACAAAGGGGCAAGAAAAATATAATTTAACAAAATCATAAAAAGGAAACTCTATTGCCACAACAACCTCTCTCTGGTGATGCACATGGCTTAAGGCCAACATAATTAAATTACATAAGTAGGCAAGAGACGGCTTAACATGCTTGCTTGCAATGCAAAAACGAAAAGATTTAAATTAAAATTAAAATAATAAAGCCCAAAAGATAGAAAACCAGAATACAGATATTACCAAATGAGAAAGGACTTGATAATTTACTAAGGTACGCAATACCGACCCGACATGCAGACATCAAGGCCACGAGGAAAAACGAAAGTTAAACAAAATTTAATAAAATAAAATTAATTCACAAAACCAAAACTTTCATGACGAAAGAAAACTCAGGAACACTCACAAAAACTACAAAGGAAAAACAACGAGATTAACAAAAATTATTAAGTCTCACGCCACAACACGTTTGAGTGTCCCGCTCGAAGCCAAGAGAACAACTCTCTAGACCAGAATGCACTCGGGTAAAACAAAAAACAAACATGGCCACAAACAGTGCATGTTCAGTCGAATTACGGCAAACAATTACCTTTTTAAATTTAAACGACACCAGAGAGAACAGAAAGGGAGGAAAGAATTACACCTTAACACTATTGACACGAGGCAATTAGGCTGCAACAGATCGTAAATCAAATTAATAATAGAGCAATCCCTAAGATTACCAAAATAAAATAAACTAAATAATAATAAAAAAAATCAGGTACGATAACTAGGTACGTGTCTCCGGAAGGCACAAAAAAAACAAATATTTACATATCAGGTAACATTAACAAACAGAAATATTAGGCCTGGAACACGAAATAAAATACAGAATAAAAACATTAATATATGGCCAATAACGGAGCTCCCATAACAATATATATAAATATTAAATAATAACGTACCTTAAAATCCTTCCTCAATGGAGACACAAGGAAACAAAAAAAAACTAACACATTTTAAATAATGTAAAAGATATGAACTGCCTCAACATGGCTGCGTTAGCACACACATCCCGCTTCGATCACCCACGAGGCTTTTCATCTAGTAGCCAGTAAAATAAACAGATCACACGTCATCTTCAAGGCGAGTTATGAAATTATAGCCTAGGAGTACAGGCATTTCCTTTTTTTTTTTTTTTAATATATCCATATTTCGTAGAGGCTAGGGGCCAAGCCCCCAGCACCACGGAGAGACACTCTTTCACCACCAGCAGGCTTGTTGCTTTCTTGACGACAGGCTGTGAAGATGCCAAGATGGCGGAGACTCCAAAGTCAAAGGCCGCAGTGCATTAATGTTAATTGTAATTGTCCAATCACAGATTGACACATCAAGTAACAATGTGCAGATTATATAATTATTTTGGCGGCATGATGTATATATAGTCTTTTGTTCAATGACGTAGAATACAATATCCTTCAAATATGTTTCGATTAGACGAGATCAGAAGACACCACTCACACACTCTAGCGGTCGAAGATACAACTCCGGCTAGAGGAGCCGGTAGATGCTGCCACCTCGAGTTCATAAGCGGAACCAAGCCATCTAGGTGGGCGCTTTAAAGGTCGGGAACACACATAGATGTAGGGGAGATACATTTTTAAGAACGTTGGGACGGGCTTTGCACGTAACAATAATAATAATAGCCATGTCTATAGAATGGACAGGGTCAAACTAACCCAAAGATTATTTAAAGCAATCAACTCAAAGGAGGTCGAAATAAATTGGCTAGAAGGAACTAAGGCGGACCTGCAAGAAATAAATATCACAAACGACATCATAGAAAATCGTGTAGCCTTTTGAACAAGAGTAGCCAAGCACAAATTCTCGGAGAAACCTAAAAAGAAACCTGGCAGGAAGTGGTCAACAGAACGCAAGATGAAACACAGTGCATTCATGAAAAGATTTGGGAGGATAATAAGGTGAAAACTATCAGGCCAACTAACAAGTTCAAACGTGTTCTTTGAGTGGGTATAACGAATAACAATAATAATAATAATATCGGGCGTGTACTTGTACTAGGCAGGACCGTGGAGAGCGAGAGCGGGCCCTAGGAATAGGATTTGCGGTCCCCTCCATCTTTGTTCGTCCCGTGACATCCTGGAAGTAACAAGTTCGCATTTATTTCATTAAGGCCCTGTCCTCCCACAAGAAAAGAAAGCTCTGTGCAGTTTCTATTTTTGCACGTTTGAATAATTTTTATTGAAAATTTCGCTTGATCTGAGTGACAGGTTTACTCTCTTCAAAAGACCGTGCCACAACCATATGAAGTAAAACTTGGATTTTGCAAACGTTATCTAGACATTCTCCGTCTAATAAAGGTTTGACAACTTTTAAGACTTGACTATTTCTCCATCAGTGAAAATACAATGGTTAATAACATTGATAAGTTAAAGGGTTGGGGATCTACCTGTGATTAACGTGAGCAAAATTCCAGCGCGGTGGTTGCCATGGCAACAAGTGTTCGTCATCTAGGCCTCCTATATGGTTACCAAGGCAACAATTTGCCTCTCTATAGAGGAATATATTTCCTTTCACGGCCAAACTCCAGCAAATTCTAGGTCTTTCCCGTATCTGTAGCGGAGTTTCGCACCAAGTCCAGCTCATCAGCCTACCGGGACTGCCGCTGGGATAGTGGACCTAAAACATATCCAAGAGTCGATGTTTTACAGTGCAGCAGAGGAATTTTAATTCATCTTTAGAGAATTCGCTTGATGATGTGGAGGAGTTCATTCACTGTATTCAGTTACAATGCACATAGTTTTGCCAGAAATTTTCACATGTGTATGAAAATTAAACTGAGTTTTGTCTACTCTAGGCTCTTCTACCTCCCCGGGTCCCAGGGCTACAGCACCATTCGCCCCTCCCTCAAGACTGCCCTTCTTATTATTACAAATACACAAATGCTTATATAACAGCTTAGGCTTTCACGACCAGCGTTCATAACTAAGAATTGGACCCTTTATAATGCCTGATTAATTTACAATTTAAGGGGTGTCCAAAAATTATTTTTGTAGAAACATTGGCACTTTCGAGATCACCTAGCAACTACCACAATAAATTGATTTCAATGTTTCTTTCCCACAACTATTCTCATTCGTGTTTTGATGTCCCCTACTAAATGTATTAGTTTATCGCTATTATCCCTAGAAATATAACATTCTTTGAAAACTGCACAATTTCAAAAATATGTTTCTCCTTTATTCATATTCAGTTTATGAATGGGGACATATTTTCTCTGATCTTAATACAGGACTTTCCTAATGTAATGATCTTTAATTCCAGACCTTGTTGAGGTTGATAGGTGAATTAAAACTTGACTTATTGATGTTTGAACCGGTTAACAAAACTCAATTCTTAGTTATCGATTAAATAAAGTTTAACGTTTTGCATTATTGTTATTATTATTAATAATAATATTATTAAAATTAGTCATACTTCTGGTATAGAATTAATTCTATTGAAAAAGGAGAAACGTCTAGAATTTTAATTTTATTTTCACACGGCAATATCTCAGAATTATGAATAATTTTAACAGTATTCCGGGCCGTAAAAGCCTTAATCTACACATTATTATTATTATTATTATTATTATTATTATTATTATTATTATTATTATTATTATTATTATTATTATTATTATATTGATTGTTCCCCTTTAGGAGAGAGATTGAACTTGAATTCACAATTTCATCTCCGGGCGTTTTCCCTCTTTTATTCCCAAAATCTCTTCATCCTCTCGGAATGCACCTTCTTCCGCTTCATTTCCGGCACTTGGTGCGGACCTTGAGATTATCTATGTTGACGTGTTTTAGGTCCCTCTGGACCTCTTTCAGCCATTCCGTGTCACATTTACTCTTTGTTATGATGTTGAGTAGAATCTTTGCCGTTCTTGAAGGTTTAAACCTGTAGATGTGTGTGTAAAACGTATTGTTATTATTATCATTATTAGACACGTGCACCCTGGTCCATTTAAATCCATTTTCTGAGCATATTTATGCATGAGACATGTAAAATATATGCATGCTCTTAAAGTAGAAAAATTATGCTTTCATCCGGAAAGATAAATATGAGACAGGCCACAAGTAAAGGGACCTTATCACCCCAGATGAAATTTTCAGAACAGCTCAGTTTAGTGGTTTGGGTCAAAATATACATTTTTGGTTATTTACTGATTATAATTAATTTAGAACTCTTTGGATACAAAGGTTATTACACCATATGTTTGGCTAGAAATGCAAACGAAATGCATTTTTTTCAAACCCTTGCACTAGCAACAAAAGGGACCTTATCTTCCTCTGTGTAATCATATGGGGAAGTTTAGGTCCCATTTAAATAAAATTTTGATTTTGATGAGTTTGGAGCGCTTTTATTGCTACCGCCTATTTCCTTCTTTTATAAGTTAAAAAGTAAAAGAAATAAGAACATTTCAGTATCATATTTGAATTCAGTACAAAATATTACATGAAATGCACACTACTAGAGCACTCTTGAATTAATTTTACTGTCTCATTACTTATAATTTATCATGTAAAACTTTAAACTCATTTTTTTCAAAACTACATTTTCCGTACCTTAATGTTCTAACCACTGTAAGTCAGACAATTTTTAAGATATTTGACCGATTGAAGAGCATCAAACTTTCGTTTCCAAGGCAACAGTGAAAATGGCTTTAAACACCATAATGTGAAATATTTATCTTTACCATTTTATTCAGAATTTAATGTAGGTTCCATGGATATCAAAAGGTCAATATTGACATTTGGAAGATAAGGTCCCTTTTCCTGTGGCCCGTCACATAAAGTGAAAATTCCATCAAAATAAGCCATTTTAAACGTATCGAATACCTTAAACAGAGCATGTGAGAATCTTGCTGGCCTAGTCGCACAAGAATGGTGCTTCGCCCAAATAATTGTAAGCATACCCCACTTGTTGTGATCCCCTAAGGGTTTAATGAATATTGTTTAGTCTGCTCGCTCACGATGCTATCAGTGCTGTGTTGTGCGGCACAACCAATCCACCTCTACACGCTGGGTGATGTTATCGAATTGTGAGGAAATGTGCCGAAACACGATAACAATGGAGGAACTCGTTTTTCTGTCCCGCCCTAAGAGAAGAGCTCCTGCGCCAAGGTCAGGGGACGATCACCTCTCAAGAAGAAGAGTCGCGAAGGTCCTAAGTCCAGCCGCTGGTTAACCTTGGACAACATGTTCCATCTTGGAAAACAAAGGAAGTCAGTAAACATAAATTAGACCTGTACCACACACAGTGGATGAAATAAACCTATATGACTTTCCACAAGTCTGGCAACATCCTCTTAGTAAAGAGAATTTAAGAGCATACGAAGAGAATTTCCATGATCTTGGAGTACATCTCAAGTATTTTAATTGTCGTCTTCATTGTTTAATTTTGAGAAGCAAAAGAGGTATTTTTGAATCTTCAAAGTGCTATGAAGATGATTTTGTGTGTTTAAGATGCAGTATACTGATTGGCTGATGAAGGAACATAATAAGAGCCTCGAAATATGTACTGTTAGGGGTCTAAGGAATTCCACCAATGTAAAGTTTCAAGTGCTGACGAAACCAATCATTCACATTAAAGAATTCTAACAATTTAACTTTGTCTATAGGGAACTATAAAACATATTTGCCATTATTATGAACTTTATTGAGGAATGATTTCTCATAGAATGCATGAGACCATTTATTTATTCTAAGCTATATTTCTGGCTGCTTTCTGTGGTCTGTGCCTATTGATACTCTGATCCCGACTCTCATCATCATATGGTCATAGATACCACCACTGTGACCATTGCCTCCTGCCCAAGGCTTGTTCTTGGGTAATCTGATAAATTAATTTACCATATTTAATCTTCTCATTCCTCTTTTCGTCCACCTAGTACCTTACCTTCTACAGCAATTTTTCCTTAACATGGCCTATCCACTTCTTAAAAGCCATATACAGGAGAGTTCTGTGCTCTTTGATCTCTTTAAGTACTTCTACTATTGTCACTCTTCTTACCATACTCCTCCAAAACCCACATTTCAAAAGCTTCGATTCTTGCCACACCTCTCTTCTTCAAAGTTCATGTTTTGTTGTTGTTGTTGTTGTTGTTGTTGTTGTTGTTGTTGTTGTTGTTGTTGATTCATTTAGGGGTTTGTGACATCGTGGTCATTCAGCCTCGTGTACTTAGGTGAATGTAGGATTTTTATAATAACCTGTGTTATTGTGGTTTCTGTAGTAGTGTGTGCATTTGTAATTGAAGTTAGGATTGGGAAGGCTACGGCCGTGGTCTTTAGTCAGGTATCATCCCTGCATTTGCCAGGAGTAGAAGTGGGAAAACCACTTCCAGGATGACTGAGGTGGGAATCGAACCAGCCTCTTATCAGTTCTGCCTCACGAGGCTAAGTGTACCACTCTCCAAACCTCAGACCAGAATTGATTGTTTTGGCAGAGCTGGGAATAGGTCCCAGGACCTTTGGGATCGGAGACTTAATACGTATCCCGAAACCATAGAAAGCAGCAGTCCATATTTCACAGCCGATCTATACGACATTCCACACGTAACATTTCACCAACTTTTTCTATAGTTCTATCTGCATCTCACTGGATAACAAGCGTTTCCTTTGGTATTCAATACCCAGCTCTACCAAGAAATTCCATTCTGGACTGAGGGTCAGCTCCTAGGCAAGACTGATATGAGATGGGATCGATTCTCATCTTAGCTGTCCTAGAAGTGGTTTTCCATGGTCTACTCCAGGCAAATGCCGAGATGATTCCTAACTTAACGCCACGATCACCTCCTTCTGAATCCTAGTCTTAGTTACCAATACACAGACTACTACAATCATCACAATGACTCAGGTTACCATACAGATTCCACACACACACGTGCGTGGGGTTACATGACCACGATGTTCACAAATTAACTCATTTGTGAGGGTAAGAAAGCATGCCTATTCCTGGTGTTGTTTTTTTCGATTGTTATTATTATTATCATACCGGGTGAGTTAGCCGTGGTGGTTACGGCATGACTGATGGCAGTCGCTCACATCCGGGAGGCGAGGAGGTTCGAATCTCCACGCCGGCAACCTTGAAGATGGTCTTCTGTGGTTTCCCATCTTCCTTCCAGGCAAATGCCGGGGTTGGTCCCTAACTATAGGCCACAGCCGCTACCTTCCAACTCCTGAGTCCTTACATTCCAACTTCCCTCCTTCCCTCCCCAACGGTACTTGTAGCTCACCCATTGGCTGTCCGTCTCGAAGCAGCTACAAAACTGGCGAGCCGAACTTGTCCTCGGACACTCCCGGCACTAAAAGCCATACGCTAAAAAAAAACCTTATCATTATTATTATTATCATCTATCTATATATTTAAAACAGTAAGGTGATTTTTGTTATCACGAGATTGAGAGAACGACAGAACCAATTTACTTCGTAGAGCACTCTAACGAAAGCTCTTGGCCTGTAGATTTGCAGAGTGTCTCTAAAATAAACAAATATATTACGGTATATTTTTAAATACATATAGAAAATAGCAGAATTCCTGCCCCTCGCGCATGCGCACAATCCGCCTGGGCTCATGACAAAATGGCGGTGAGAAGTCCATTAAAATGTAAGTTATTTAATAAGCTTCCATGTAATTGAAAACATACATTAACCAAGTTCTGACAATACAATATAATAACAGTATGAACATATACGAATGTATATTGATTTTATTGATAATGAATTGGATTATTTTCTTCAGATAGCGGCTTTTGAAGATAGTGAATGGTTGCGTCTGCATCTAAATGTGAGTGCGCGAGTAGCTATTTGGTTAAGGCGATTGACTGTGGATCCAAGGCTCGCAGGTTCGATCCCAACTCTCGCCAGTGTTTTTTTTTTGCCACTGAAATATTGTTTTATCAAGGAGTATTAGTAAGGTTTTATGTCAGTTAAAGATACATATTTCTACACATTTTCTCAACACGTTTTATTTCCGTTTTACCATTGCATTACAGCATGTCCTCAATACGTCGTTTGAATATCTGCAATCAGTTCCAGTAACTGACAACAGATGGCAGTACCTCGCCAATATAGTTCCAGTAACTGAGAGCAGATTGCGTCGATATATTTAAAACACAAGGCATGGCCTTGATGGCGAGTTTTCGCGTGATAGTTAAATATTGTTTTATCAAGGATTATTAGTAACGTTTTATGTCAGTTAAAGATTCCTACATTCCCTCTCAATAAGTTTTATTTCCGTTTTACCATTGCATTACAGCATGTGGTCAAAAGAGCTAATATCTGCCATCAATTGAAGTAACTGACAACAGATGGCAGTACCTCGCCCATATAGTTTCAGTAACTAACAACAGATGGCAGCACCATTGCATCGATATATTTAAAACACAAAACATGGCGCGCTTTCAAGTGATGGAGAGTAATAGAGGGGAATTTTTAAGAAGGGAAACGTTGATGAACATTAACTGACAGTTGAGTGTGTAGGCTATGTTGTTTATGTACTTTAATATTGCAATTTCTTCCCAATGCTTCGGTGGTCAAGTTGGTAGCATCCTAGACTAAAAGTTATAAATTATGCATCGTCGATATACTCTTAAATTATTAGTGAAAAGGTAGTTTTCCAGGCCCTGGCACGTGTCCACAATTGCTTTCGCCATGAGAGACACTTGGCAAACATAATTCGTTTGAAGGGCTCCGACATCGTTGTCACTCAGCCCCATGTACTTTGGTGTGTAAGTGTAAAATTTTCTCTGATAACCCGTATTATTGTGATAGCTGCATTACTTTGTGTATTTGTAATTAAGGTGGGAAATGGCAAGGTGACGGCCGAGGCCTTAAGTTAGGAACCATCCCGGTATTTGCCTTGAGTGGAAGTGGGAAACCACGGAAAACCACATCTAAGATTGTCGAGGTGGGAATCAAACCTTCCTCTTCTTAGTTATACCTCTAGAGACTGAATGTGCCCCGTTTTTGCCCTCAGACCAGAATTAAATTTCTTGGCAGAGCAGGAAATGTAACCCGGGTCTCCGAGGCGATAGCCAAGAATGGGTGGGCTTCCATGTGTTAATACGATTTTTGACATGCACGGGACATAGAATTCTAAAACAGCCTCCATTAGGGTGACTGCCGAAGTGAGTATTGAGTATATGCCTAAGCTCATTCCAGTAGTTGGCGAAGTTATTCTATGTTCCCCTGCAAAATGTACTGCCATAAACTATAACAGGTGATGGAAATAGCTTATTTAGAGCAGTTTTGTACTGTTTATATCAAAATGAAGAACGTCATTCTGCGCTGCGTTTTCAAGCTATTGCCAAACATTTCGCTGGCAGGAACAATTATAAGGAATTTATTGTAAGCGATCAGTCTCATCGCATTCTCCTCACCAACCAACTTGAGTATGAGAGTCTCTGGACGGTCATGTTGAACTTCATTGTATAAGACAGTTGTTTAATGATTATTTGTTTAGAGTACTGAATCTAACTACGCAGTTGATTTCGGCAATGGAAGTATTTTTTGCCATTTAATATTTAGCGGCTCCGATATTGCAGGTCACTATAGTGTTATCGAATAATACGAAGCCACATTTAAAATCCAATATAAATAGGCCATTTCAGAAACAATTCCAGATGTTATGCAGAACAGTGAAAGGTCTTTGACGATCAAATGTAAACATTGTTCTACATTGTATTTCTCTTGCGTAAAAGCTACGCGCGGTTACTTTGGCCTTTACTGTTGTGATGGTAAAATTGATCTGCTGAAATATAAAATATTTGCCAAGCTGCAACAATGCAATGATATTAATTTTAAAGTCATTGAACTTATATCCAGTAGTTCAAACACATACATCAGCGTTAACATATTGGCGAACATAATTCATTTGATGGACTCAGACATCGTCGTCACTCAGCCCCGTCGATTTTGGTGTGCGAGTGTAAACTTTTCTCTGATAACCTGTGTTAATGTGATGGCTGTGTTGATGTGTGCATTTGTAATTAATGTGGGGAATGGGGAGTTAACGACCGAGGCTTTAAGTTAGGAACTATCCCGGTATTTGCCTGGAGTGGAAGTGGGAAACCACGGAAAACCAAATCCAAGATTGTTGAGATGGGAATCAAACTTTGCTCTTCTTAGTTTTGCCTCACGAGTGCGCCCCGTTCCAGTCCTCAGACCAGAATTAAATTTCTTGGCAGAGCGGGGATCGAACCTGGAATCCGGGGCAATAGCTCAGAATGTAGCCTTAAGAATGGGCTTCCCTGTGTTAATACGATCTTTGACAAGCACTGAACATATAATTCTAAAACTCCCTCCATTACTGTGGCTGGCGAAGTGAGTCTATGCTCATTCCAGTAGTGGCGAAGTGATTCTATGCTCCCTTGCATAATTTACTGTCATGGAAATACAAAGTATTGTACCTTCAACAGGTGATGGAAATTCATTATTTACAGCAATTTCATTCTGTTTATTTCAAAATGAAGATCGTCATCCTGAGTTGCGTTTGCAAGCAAATTGCAAAAATTGCAAGGATTTTATTATTGGCGATCAATCTCATCGCATTCTCATCAGCAACCAACTTGAGAATGGAAGTATTCATTGTATATGTGAATATTATTGTTTATTGATTATTTGTTTAGAGTGCATAACAATGGGTCTAACCACGCAGTTGATTTTGGCAATGGAAGTAAGTTATTATTTGCCATTTAATATTTGGCGGCTACGTTGATGCAGGCCACTATAGTGTTATATAAAATGACGTTAATTTGGGCAGAAATGCTGCTATAAATAAACCCATTTGACGAAATAGAACATTAGCCGCAAAAAAGTGGGATATCGGAGAAAAATACGAAGCCACTTTTAAAATCCAATATAAATATGGCATTTCAGAAACAATTCCAGATACTATGCCGTTACAGTTTAGGGTCCTTGACGAACAAATGTAAACATTGTTCTGCACTGTATTTCTCTTGCGAGAAATCTACACTTGGTTACTTTGACCTTTGCTGTTGTAATGGTAAAATTAATCTGAATAAATATAAAATATTTGACAGGCTTTAACAATTATTTTTCACTGGAGATGATATCTCAAGGAATTCCAGAGGGACTAATCGGCAGTACAATGCTATGTCCTTCGTTTCATGGCGCAGCGGTCAAGCTGTATGCCTCTCACCAAGGCGGATCGGGTTCGATTCCCGGTCATTGCATGTGAGATTTTTGATGTGAAAGGCCATGTCCTGTGGTTCGGATTCCACGTTAAACGGAGGTCCCGTGGCTTATGATCGCGAGATTAACGGTCACGTTAAACTGCAAGCTTCCTTCCATCCTTCGTTTCATTTGGTGCCAATGTTACTGTGCCACACGCACACGGTCCACATTGTTTTAAAATGTATGGAATTGCACATCATCGCATTTCTTCGTTATATTCCAAAAATATAAGCGATGGTTTGCGGCCAGTTGTATTAGACTCATCAGAGGTCTTGAATTCCTTGGAACTAAACGACTGGCCGCCACATACTCCAAACGCTTGGCCCGTTATGCTGCTTAGAAATCTGAACGGTTCCCAAGGACTCCTAAATGCAACCATATTGCTTGGATTTGGAAATAATAGGTGCAGTTAAAATTAGGCAGAGATGTCTAATCCATCGACTTGATTTAACACCATCCGATAAAACATTATCATTTTCTTTTAAGAGGCAATATTTTCCAATTCATTTGGCATACTTTATCACAATCAATAAAGCTCAAGGGGAAACTCTGGAACGTATAGGCCTCAATTTGCCCCAACAATTTTTCAGTCATGGCCAGCAGTATTTTGCAATGTTGAGAGTGCAATCTTTTGACGCCCTCATAGTTTCAATAGAGTCAAAAAATAATCGTACAAAGAATGTACAGTAGGCCTATATAAGAAAATTCTTCAGTAAATATTTTTCTATTGACCGTCATGTTTTGACGGGTTTCAACTAGTTATTATTATTCTCCTTTCTTTCGTTATTCCCATTCAAACAGCGTGCTTAAACTTGGTCTGATGATTTTCGTCTTCTTATCCTTCCAAAATCTCTTCAAGAATGTTATGTGATGTATCTTGCATTCTGCGGACCACTCCCTACAAGGTCTTCTTAGGCTTCTCCACAAATCTGTGAGTTTATTCTGATGATGATGATGTTGCTACTTGTTGTTTTGAGGGGCCTAACATCTAGGTTATCGGCCTCTTAAGGTTCGAGTCATAGAGAAAGATGATGATGTAATGGAAACTATAACTAATACTAACTACAAGCTTACTTACTAGAATAAGAAATGGTAAACAAATAAAGAACAAGGCAAATAAAGGACAGGAGGAAAATAAATTCCCTCAACCCTCGAAGAATGAGGATTGAGGGACTTACAGTAGATGGAAGGGGAGCCATGAAAGGCAGCTAGGGAAGGGGAAAGAGATGATGGCCCGCCCCCAAGGCAATAGAAAAAGGGGGAAAACGGACCCAGCTCAGGAATCCCTCAGGGTTGCCAACTCCCGAACTCACCATCCGTGAGCCCTTGAGGGTGCAGCACTATCGAGGGTGCACCAGAAGTGGTGGGAATCCATACACTCTGCCTCCTTAAGGGCCTTGAGCAGAAGGCAGGAGATATCATGAAAAGATAAAGAAGGCTGACCCCTCGAAGAATGAAGGTATTAGGAATGATGAGAGAAGGTGGTAAATTGAAAGACTCCCTGGGCCTGGATACCCTAATACCGTCGGGGTCGGAAGAAAACAAGTGTTGACCAAGGGAGGCCAACAGGAAAGAAAACTGAAAGATTTTTATCGTTTAATGATTGCTAGATCATCAGAAAACGATGAACATTTCACCTTGACTTTGCATCCCGAATTTCCTATGCTCACACCTTTCTCGTCCTTTTGACATTCTCTAATAACTTGTCTAGTACTAAGTTAAACAGAGCAGTGGAGATGCCATCACATTGACAAACACCCGAAAATTTTCCAAACGGCTCAGTAATGAATCCAAGGAATTTCACTTTAGAAATCGTATTCGTGAGTCCCGGATTCGTGGGTTTATGGTCTTCCTGTCCACTCTGAGTTTTCTAGAGTTTCAATCGGCCTGTCTGTCCACAAAGGTGATGATGGTGCTGGTACCTCGGCAGATCCTTAATATCGTCTTCAAGTTTCATATTTGTTCAGTATATTATCTACTTACAAGTTTCCATATCTCCGCGGTAATGCCGTCTCCTCCAGGGGCTTTATTTTAATAGTTTTAAGCAATAGGATGATCTCTGCTATTTACTGTATTGTCAGCGGGTTGTGAATCAGGGTTTGGCACGAAGTTCACTTTTTCTTTGGGGAGACCTCGAAAGTAGTCAGCTAGAAGTGTGCAGTTCTCTTTGGTGTTCGTTTCTAATGTTCCATTTGCTCGACGGAAACACATGGTTGATAACTGGATAAATTCTCACGGGAGGTCTTGTAGTAATTCCTGGTGTTGGTTTTGAGGAAATCTTGTTTGATTATTATTATTGTTGTTATTATATAACATTTAAGAACTAGTCCCGTGGCACCACAGCCATAAAGGTCCCAGGCCAACCAAGTGACCGCTGCCCAGTCATTCGGCCTACATATTGTGGCATGATGCGTGGACAGCGTATCGGGTCGCCTCAGCTTTTAATCTTGATTTTCCTGACCGGTACGTTGCCTCACTATCAGACAACTACTCAATTGTCCTCACGAGGCTGAGTGCACCCCGTTCCAGCCCTTAGGTTAGTTTCTAAAATCCCTGACTGACCCGGGAATCGAATGGGCAGGCGCACTACCACAACACCACGGATCCAACATTTAACAATTAGACCATATTGAAATCAGGACTACCAACTAGCGAGAATGTAGATGCCATTAGGCCAAGGTTGGTGTTCATCACTTCAGTCGCAGACAAGCAGACGACCGCGACGTCAGGTGCAATCACCTCACTATGGTTGCAACTGGAACGACCTTCAGGTAACATTTGATGAGAACTGTGACCAGAATTGAATGGCTTGGCTTCTGCATTGTGAAGTATAAATTACATTCAACCCATTTCATATATTGCATCACCTGTTCGCTGATTCTGGTCGGCAATAACCATGAAATTAACCCTGTCAGTTTTAAGTTATTACTTTATGGAACATCCTCTGAGGTCACTATTTTTAACTTATTCATTTAAATTTCAACTCATTTAGGTACGCAGATGACACGGTACTAGTGACAGACACATTGACCTACAAACTTTGCAGGGTACCCTCAAGCTACTTATTGTATGGGGCCTTAACATGAATTCAGTAAATCCAAAGTTCATGGACCCTCAACATAAAATCGCTGCTAAATGCAGGCAGCTACGACAACTTTTAACACGAAGAATCATTGTTTTGCAATGATGACCTCATCCATTATATGTCAAGGTATATCGATGTTGTTGTTGGTGGTGGTGATTTTTTAGAGGCTTCGTGACTTCGTGGACATGTAGTCCAATGTACTTGGCTGTGTGTGTGTAATCTGAATACTTGTGTCATTGTGTGTATCAGTAATTAAGGCTAGCATTTGAGGAGGAGGCGGCCGTGGCCTTAATTTAGGTACCATCCTGGCATTCGCCTGAAGTAGAAGTAGACAAACCAGAAAAACTACTTCTAGAATGACCGAGGTAAGAATCGAACCCACTTAATCCCAGTTCTTCTCACGATGCAAAGTGTAGGCCTACACATTTTGGATCGTAATGAAGTAATACCCAAATATCTCTCGATCTAATAATTGCATATTATAAATAAATTAGAGGCTTTACGAGCATCGTGGTTAATGGTCATTTCTAAGAGACAACAAATAAGATGAGGTACAATTAACAAGTATGTCTGGGGAGTGGTGCTCTATGGAAGTGAAACTTGGACTGTTAGCGCAGAAGAAGAGAGAAGAATAGAAGCGATTGAAATGTGGTGTTACAGGAGAATAGAAGATATTGAAATGTGGTGTTACAGGAGAATGATGAAGATCAGATGGGTAGGTAGAATAACAAATGAAGAGGTATTAAGACGAGTGGGCGAGGTTTCTGGCGATGATGCGAAGAGATAGGTTGGTAGGAAACATACTAAGACACCAAAGAATAGCAAACTTAGTTATGGAAGCAAGGGTTGAGGACAAGAACGCTAGGGGTAGACCAAGGTTAGGATATGTTAAACAGATTGTGGTAGCTATGTGGAGTTGATACTATTAGCTCAGGACAGGGAGGCATGCAGCGCTGTATCAAACCAGTCAAAAAACCTGAAGACTCAAACAACAACACTTAACCAGTGTTGCCAATTTGGTGTTTTTAGCACCAGATCTGGTATTTCTGAAGTTCGTCTGGCGCCAGAAATGTTCTAAATAGCGCCATAGCAAAATACTGGTGTTATTTCAATAAAACCAGTGCCAAATCTGGTGCTTAACGGATTTTTCCATGAAATTGTCTCCTATGACAAATAAGTAGGCTAAATCCTGGATGCCATGTAATAGTTTTAATAGAGTTAATCAATTAAGATAGGCAATGTTTAGCCTTACACGACGTGTCAAGATCAACACTCCAACAGGGGAAGCCCCTGAAATTCTCATTCGCATGCGTAAGTGCTAAGTAAGTGCAACATGCAGGGCTCGGTGCAAGTGCACTTGTACAAAGAATCCCAGCTCCCAGGGGATTTCGCAGTTTCATGCGAAGGCAGTTTATGTACTTTCGCTCCCTCACTCTAATGCAGATATAGGGAGAGTGTTTAGCCTAGTTTAATTGGTGAAAACAAAACAAAGAAATCGAATGAAAGTTCAAAAATTCGTTCCATTCTGTGTGTGCGATTTGGACTAAAAACAGAGGGAAAATACTATCACGACTACGAAGGATATAATAGTGGCCAAAATTGTAAGTATGCTGAGCTACAGCAGTACTACACCTTCCTGCTCTAAAGATGTAATAGCGATAGCAGGCACCGCAAGTGAAGAAGACGATTTTTAATTATAGAAATGTAAGTAAGTCGCCTCCGTAGCGTAGCGGTCAGCATGGTTAGCTGCCGCCCCGGAGGTCCTGGGTTCGATTCCCGGCTCTGCCACGAAATTTGAAAAGTGGTATGAGGAGTGGAACTGGGTCTACTCAGCGTCGGGTGGTCCAAATGAGTAGAGGGGGTTCGATTCCCACCTCAGCCATCCTCGAAGTGGTTTTCCGTGGTTTCACACTTCGTCTTCGGGCAAATGCCGGGATGGTATCTACTGTAAGGCCACGGCCGCCTCCTTCCCTCTTCCTAGCCTATCCATACCAATCTTCCATCCCTTCCCATCCCTCATGAGGCCCCTGTTCGCTTTGCAGGTGAGGCCGCCTGGGCGAAGTGCTGATCACACCTCCCCAGTTGTATCCATCCCGACCAGATGTTCCCAGCTCCAGGACACTGCCCATAGAGGCGGTAGTGGTGAGTTCCCTCGCTGAGTCCGTGGGAACCACCAACCTAGAGGGTAAATTGACTAAATAAAAAAAAATGTAAGTAAAGAGCCGATTATATATTTATAATTTTTTGTGTTTTTCTAGTGTTTGAATCATAGAGTCCAGCTGGTGCATTTCTGGTGTTTAAAGCGTAGGGTTTAGTTCTTTCCCATTTCAAGATTTGGCAACACTGCACCTAACGGTTTAAAACTATGAGCCAATCTTTAATGTGGCTCTCTAGTCAGACAAGGATTCGCTCATAAATATATACCATAGATTTTAAAATCTGTTTCTAATTCAAAAACTAGCTTTGATTGCCCATAGTAGGAGTAGAAACCAAAAATAAAGTAGTTAACTCGCCTGACCTCAACATTATCAAGACTGGCTGGGAGGGTGAATCCTTGGCTTGACTTTCGGAGCTTCAAAGCATCCGTAGTCCTGTGTAGCGAATGGTTATGTTGTTAGGAGCTTGCTTATGACTAGGGACCGAACATTCATGCAGTAAAAACTATTAAAATATCCACTAAAATGTAGAAAATAGGCATAAAATTGAAAAATATGCACTTAAAAATAAGCCTATATTATTCATTCTTCTTCCTTCATTTGCCGTAATATGTGCAGTCGCTGTTGCATGTTGTTCAAATTGAAATGTCTTTTCACATTTCGATTCCTTCGAGCATATTTGACAATACACGACAACGCCAACAGTTGAATAATCATTATTACCTGACACCCGCTGATTTAATAAATACTTTCTGCTGCTCTTCTCTTGAGGCATTAAGAGTAAAGGATATGCAGACTTAAGTAACACTTAAACTGAAGAAACTCATTACAAAACTAACCCCGGGCTACTGTCTGCCGAGATTGTGAAAGTAATATCCCACCCCATTCCCTTCTTGAAATAGCCAGGCAGCATGCTTGCGTAAAATACTGTTATCTTGTTATGTATTGCCCAAAGAGTTGCTTACATGGGATGTCCAACACGCAGGCGAAACCAAATTTGTTCGACATGTTTTAAATTTTAGCCTACTTAATTTTCGCTAAAATATGTTGTTATGTTCAGAATGTGCAATAAAGCCAATAACCCATTTACATATGCGCACATGTATTTTCAAATAATCCCTACTCATGACTAATCCATGTTAGGAGGATGTCCTCCGAATCCTCCCATGAGTTCTGATTCCCGCCAGTTCCAAATCCTTTCGCGGATTAGCTACCTGCCAATTACACTGACCTGACCTGACCCATGCATGGCCGGCTTCAATGCATATAATTTTAGCCTCTGAGCCCATCTAGGGGCCTTTAGTGCTATATCAAGGGGTAGGTTTTTTATTTTTTTTATATAGGACTGAATGAGAATGTAGGGTATTTATAAATGGAATCAAACTGGAGCCAATTACACTACCTGCGCGAGTCCCGTCAGTTCCGAACACTACCTGAGCGAGTTTCAGCTTAGTCTTCTACAACAAAATTGTATTAATTTGTTTATTACTGAAACCAATAAGGTCCATTGTTAGAGCCAGCCGGGAGTGCGTTTCCTTGGCCCCTCTATCAGAGGGGGGCAGACGCCATGGACCGGCAGCTCCCATAAGCAGCTTTCGCCTTGTCAGTATCTGATCAGCATGTGCCTTCGTCAAAATAATCAGTTTTGAGTTATATTTACAAAGTTCTAAAAATAGTATCAGCATGTCGCTTCGTCTTTGAACTGTATTTTTTATCTTATTTACAAGTCACTTAGTAATCATCACGTAAATGAAAATCCACAGCCTGCTTCCAGTCTCCGACCGGGTCAGGAATGGAATGAATGAAGCCCCTATCTAGCGGCGAGGATATGAACTGTGCCGGCTGCCGAGGCCTGACGCACTCCTCTGGGGCAATGATTAAATGAATGATAGATGAAATGAAATGATAGTGGAGAGTGTTGCTGGAATGAAATTTAGACAGGGAAAACCGGAGTACCCGGAGAAAAACATGTCTGCCTCCGTTTTGTCCAGCACAGATCTCACATGGAGTGACCGGGATATGAACCACGGACTCAGCGGTGAGAGGCCGGCGTGCTGCCGCCTAAGCCACGGAGGCTCAATCATCACGTAGCTTCGTCAAATTGATCTTTTATCTGAATTATTCTTCTCTTTATACTCTAATCAATATGTACAGCAAAAGAAAAATTTCTTAAAAATACTCTTAAATCACCGGTCTCTCAAACTGTTGAGTTGCTCCTAGGATTCTGTCATCCATTGCAACATACAGTATTTTATTTTCCTTTTTGTGGCTTGCAAATTCAACTCTGCCCGCATATTTTTTCGTCTGAATTTTACGACTCCTTCTTAAAACACAACACCAAGTCTCTAATTACACGGGGATGTGGTTTACCGCATTTCACACCTCAAAACTGACAGCTGGGTTTTCCAGAGACATTCGGAACTAGTGGAACTCAGTGGATTATTTATTCAGGCGTGAATACGCTATCGGAACTCATGGGACGTTTTTCCTAAGAAATTTGTTTTCGGAACTCACGGGAATGGAACTCGTGGGACGGAACCGAAGTCCTCATCTTTCGTCAAGTTATGAGAACAGTGGAAGCAGTAAGTCACCAAGGCTTCACAACGTCTGTGTCAAGTATTGGGAAAAGACACGGATGTACATAGCACAAGTGTTTTCCTCCACCATCCTCATCGTAGCGTAGTAACTAGCATTCTTGGCTGTCATCGCGGAGGTTCAGATTCGATCCCCGTCTCTACCAAGAAATTTAATTTTGGTCTGAGTTCTGGAATGGGGATCACTCAGCCTCATTAGGCAGAACTAAGAGGTACAGTAGGTTCGATTCCTACCTTAGCCATCCTAGAGTGGTGTCCGTGGTTTTCCCAAACTCTAGCCCCAATGAAAAACACTCAAATTACTACAGCCAGCACAATGCCACACGTTATCAGACATATTCCACGCTGCTCAGCCCAGTACAATATCTAAGCCCCTAAAATGATCCAACAACAATGGCTGTAATCTTTCAATCCTAGATGTACGAACGAAAAACGTTTTGAGGCTTATTCTTAACCGATTCTTGGTTAATGCATGTGGGATATTTGAGGTGAAATATCCGGTTTTTGGAGAATCGCGTCCACTAATCTTCCGAGTTGATCATCTTATCTCGTCATTCCAACGCACCTTCTTTTCACGCCACTCACTCCAGGCCAAGCTCCTTCCACTGAAATCATCCTACCTGCCATCCCCCCACCACTGCCATTGTGAACACCCAAAATCCAAGATATTATTATCTTACTGTACAGAATGACTGAATTTCACTTGATGTTTTATAAACCCTCTGACATGCAGGGCTGTACAAAATACATTGGGATCCAGCACAAAACACTGAAACAAACACTATGTTAGCACTGGGGTGAGAATTTCGTCATAAAGGCCTATTGTTATCCTCAATCCGGAATGTGTGCTCATAAGTCCAAAATCTGTTTCAGTCGATTTGCGAAGGAAATACATTGGTTTTACAGTGCCAATAAATGCCTATTTCGTGCATTAGTGCCTACTTTGAAGATATTTGCATGTTAAGTACCTAAAACTACAAATACTATCCTTCGAAGTGCTAGCGTCTCACTACGAGACGATTCGGACCCCCGCTAAAGTGCTATCGTCACGCAGTGAGACTATACGGAAAATCGATATAACAAATCGTAAAATCTATATAACAATCGATACGAATAGTCTCGCTGTGAAATGAAATTATCTATCTGGTAGGCATTCAAGTTGGTTTTTGAACTTCTGGAAAAAAAATGTTGACTTTCTACTTATGTACAGTATATGTGATAGAAATTCTGTTAAAAGTGATATGGTTAGACCTTTTTACCTGTGACTTTTTTATTATGCATTACTCATCAAAGTTTTTATTATTATACAGAGTGGTACACTAGCCCCTTATTATTCAGTTTTATGAAACCCAACTAACATTGCATTTCCCCCGATGGTCGATATTGCTCTGCGCTCTGACTGTGAGACAGCAATGTAATTGGGTCATGGGTCTAGCAAAGAAAAACCGAACATAAACTTCTCCCCGCCAAATGCTATGGCCCATTCTACTAACATATGACTTATTGCTCCTTGAAATATCACACATACACGTAATACGATCGAATTAATAGCTTACGCCACGTGATATGTAATAGTAGAAAGTTAAATCAACACCATAAACCATGATTTAAGACTTTGACATGGACTTAAACGTTTGAGATGGGACGGCCACAATAACTACTGCACGTTTAGCGTGGTACCTATCATGTGTTGGTGGCTGAGTCGGTTAAAGCCTGACCGTACGCGGTGAGTGCGAACGGGTAGAGTGGTGCATCGGATCCAATAGTAGGCATGCTTTTTCGAACGAAAGCCCACGCTCCATTTTAGTGGGGATGTAAATATATTGCCACATTTATTCCATTACGATGTATTTTTGTGAAGAGTACGTTGAATTTTGCTGATTTATAAAGAGAATACGATCGAATTGGTACGTTATGTCACGTGACCTGTAATGGCAGAAAATTAAAAAAAACTGGCATGGATATTAACATATCGAAGTGTCGCTCCTGAGGTCCGGGTTCGATTCCCAGCTCTGCCAAGAAATTAAATACTTGTCTGAGGGCTGACATTGGGTACACTTAGCCTCGTAAAGCAAATATGAGAAGAGGTGGGTTCGATTCCCACCTCAGCCACCCTGGAAGTGGTTTTCCGTGGTTTCACACTTCTACTCCGACCAAATTCCGGAACGGTTTCTGTCTTAAGGCCACGGCCGCCTCCTTCCCAATCCTTAATTTGCAAATATACACATCATTACAAGCCCGTAATAATTCAGGTTATAAGACAAATTCTACACACACACACAGGTACACGGGACTAATTGACCGCGATGTTCTAGCCCCTCAAATGAAACAACAACATATCGAAGGAGATTCTGATCGCCAGTGCTCGCATCGAAGTATACGTATTCCTTAGAATTTCCCTTGGTATTACTTTGTTATTAAATGTTAACAAAAAGTCTTAGCATATCTTTAGGCCCGTATCACACGACACTTGTTGGCAAGGAAGCTGTTGTGATCGCTGGTACAAATTTCTGTATGATCCTGTTCATCCTCGTCAGTACACTTGCGTTTATGACCGAATTGTATCACACGCTATCATTTAATGCGCCAAGTTGTATGAAATAAAGCATGACGAAGGGTTGTCGTTTGAGGGTATTATTTGCAGTTAATTCGCCTTATTAACGCCAAGCAGTCGCAAAACTTGCTTTAAGTAAATTTCAAAAAAAGCCAGGTACTGAATGAATACATTCCGATCAATATTTAAGATCTAACTGTAATAATTTAATATTTTACCATACGCGTTGATAAGAAGCGCAACAAAGAGCTATATAGAATGGTGGAAGAGTGTGCAAGTGGTATCGCGCCCGCTCCCTGTTTTGAAGATCCCGGGTTAAGACTACAACGGCGGAAATTTTTAATTCATTTTAACTATTTTATTTTACCCTCCCTACCTCGTACAGGAAGATCTCAACTTAATTTCGTTCACATGATCTGCGAGGACGATAGGGAATGTTATTTTCTTCTGTCATTTAAATTCCCTATTTTTTTAAATCGAGTTTACCCTCCAGTGTGGTGGCTCCCACGGACTCATCGAGGGAACTCACCACTACCGCCTTTTCAGTCAGTGTCCTAGAGCTGGGAACATCTGGTCGGAGTGGATACAACTGGTGAGGAGTGATCAGCACATCGCCCAGGCGACCTCACCTGCAAAGCGAACAGGGGCCTCACAAGGGAAGGGATTGGATAGGCAAGGAAGAGAGAAGGAGGCGGCCGTGGCCTTACAGTATGTACCATCCCAGCATTTGCCCGAAGACGAAGTGGGAAACCACGGAAAACCACTTCGAGGATGGCTGAGGTGGGAATCAAACCCCCTCTACTCATTTGGACCACCCAAGGCTGAGTAGACCCCGTTCCAGTCCTCAAACCACTTTTCAAATTACGTGGCAGAGCCGGGAATCGAACCCAGGACCTCCGGAGTGGCAGCTAACGACGCTGACCGCTGCGCTACGGAGGCGACTTCATTTTCCCTAAATACTGTTCCAAACCAAGGATGGATACTATTTGTAATTATTAGAATTTTAATAGTTCAATATCTATCCCATAATAATAATAATAATAATAATAATAATATGACACGTTCTGTATTTACCGCCGTGAAGCGTGACTCAGCGGCAACGTTCTCGCTTGTTGTGCCCAAGGTTGCAGGTTCGTATCCTGGCGCAGTGAGCTGGCATTTGAGGGTGCGCAAATGCGAGGGAGCCGTGTCAGTAGATTTACTGTGCTTTTCGCACATACGCCGTTGAAGGAAATTATAGTTTCGGTCTGATGTATTTATTCGTGAGCCTACAACATAACAAATATCTATTTGTTATGTGGGTCGTCTGTGCGAAAAGCGCTTGCTACACACATACAGTAGTCTAATAGTTAGTTAGTGAGGTTTTAAGGGGCGGAACTACGAGGTCATCTGCCCCAAACATACAGTAAATACAGATAATTATAATGGTAATGGTTTTACGTCCCTTTTAACTACTCTGGCTTTTAGAGACGCCGGGGTGGCGGAATTTTGCTCCGAGGGGGTTCTTTAACGTGCCAGGATACCTTGCATTCGTTCTACAGATTATTATATCGTCGTCTAATCTGGCTACGTACCATCGGATAAGTACGGTCCTTATCAGGACCAAATAAAAAATCACTCGTTGGAACAGATAGATATGCGTCCATAATACATCCACAACAAACGACATTAAGCAAAAAGGAAATGTACTAGTTCGAGGTTCGAACCTACTACAATGCGACTTCGTTGACGCTACTCTAGCAATTCATGATTTAGCCATCATAGCTACCGAGAGCCATGAATCATGAATTACTGGCACGTATTGAATCTATTCGTAGACACTTCCTGTCCAAATGTAAGAAGGTGTTATTCGGAGCTCTGATCGTTTTAATCATGCATTTTATTTCAGGTCATTGAAATAACACTGCCACTATCGATTTCTACTATATTGGCGAGCATGTACTCAACCGTAAAGTAGTACTAAGGCCGTAAAGGAGCAGGTACTAATGTTTTTAGGATGACTACGATATACGCGTTAGTTGGGTGCCTTCCTCCAAAAAATAAGAGGCTGGTGGACCACTCTGTATATCACTGCGCTTGTAATGAAATTTGGCACATTTTGTATATCTTTGACTTTTATTTCAGATAAAGTAGTGCTTGTGACCAACCTCTATAATTGGATTCTATTTTGATTAGTTTTTTAATCTGATTTATCATCCATTATACTTCTAATAACTTCTGATAACAGAACACCTACCCAAATGTCAACCTCTCCTGCACGTGGTGCACCCTGCTTTCGACTGACGAGGCTCTGGCGACCGAATGACCTCCGGTATAAGAGGTCCCCCCCTCTACCAAGTGCCAACGGCCTCTTGGAGAGCGGAGGAGCGGGTAGAGGATTTGGGCACTCTGTTGTCCCTGGGATGAGAAATCGTCCCTAAAGGCGGATGAACCAAGATTGGTCAACGGCATCAGAATGTGGAAGGCACCGGGTAACCACCACATTAAAGATCTCTATGATATTCCAGAAATGAATGCATGATGATGTCTTCAAACGTAAAATATTCCGGAATAGCCCCCTATTCGGATCTCCGGAGGGGGATGCATGAGAAGACGAAGTTCAAAATAGGTACTGTACATGGGATGTGAGATCTTTGAAAAAATGTGGCGAGTTGGAAAATGTGAAGAATGAAATGAAACGACTAGAAATAGATGTGTTAGGACTGAGTGAGGTAAGGTAAGTGATGACAAGACTGATCCTGAGGAACTGAGCGGACATAATATCCAAGAAAAGTGGGAAGAAATCAAGGGGAAAATAGTTGATGCAATAGAAAAGTGTTTTGGAAAAGAAGAAAGAAGAATGGAGATATATGGAGCGGAGAATTCAGAGTTTTATACTCTGGATGCTCAGACGGTACAGGAGGCGTTGAATTTATATTGTCAAAGAAAATAGGACAGAGAGTGACAGGTATATGGGGATATAATGAAAGAATGCTTCTCATCAAGTTAAAGACATAACCTAGAGATAACTTACAGTTCTAATTCAATTGTACATGCCCACCTCTGCGTACACAGATGATGAAGTTGAGGAAGTGTATGAGCAACTGGAAGAAATGCTGCTGAAGGTCAAGGATGAGGAAAATCTCATTATCATGGGAGATATGAATGCAGTGGTTGGAGAAGGCAGAGAAGATACCACGGTAGGGAACTTCGGTTTGGGATCCAGAAACGAAAGAGGAGATAGACTCATTGAATTCTGTCGAAGTCACTCACCTGTAATCACAAATACGTTATTTAGTCAACCAAAGAGGAGAAGATACACATCGACAATGCCAAGAAATTGGTAATAGATATCAACTAGATTATATACTAGTTAGAGAACGCTATCGAAATCAAGTAAAACTAAGCAAAAGCTACCCTGGAGCTGATGTCGACTCTGATTATAACCTTGCGCTGATGACGAGCCAACTAAAACTCAAAAAGAAAAAGATAGAAAGACCCACACCAAAATGGAACTTGAGTAAAGCAATGAAAAACACCGAAGCAATTAAAAAGTTCAAGGAAGTAAGTGATGACAAGACTGATCCTGAGGAACTGAGCGGACATAATATCCAAGAAAAGTGGGAAGAAATCAAGGGGAAAATAGTTGATGCAATAGAAAAGTGTTTTGGAAAAGAAGAAAGAAGAATTTACTAGCCTTGGATTACACCACACATTTTGGAATTAATGACCGAGCGCCAATTGGCCAAGAGGAGAGGTCACCATGACGACTACAAGAAGATAAGAAATAAAATTAACCTAGAAACCAAAAAGGCTAGAGAACAATGGATTGAAGCGAAATGCAAAGAGATAGATGAAAACATGACTAAAGGAAATACCGAGCAAGCTTTCTCGGAACTTCGTAGACAATTCCAAAGGAAAACAAAGCCCTTGAGTACAATAAAAGACAACAAGATGTGCTAATAGAAGAGGATAAGATGGGCTACAAGATGGAAAGAATATGTAGAAGACTTATATGAAGGTCAACTAGATGACGATGTATTAGAGAAAGACACTGATATTGAACAAGATGGTCTGAGACCCTATATACTTAGGGAGGAATTTGATAAAGCTTTGAAAGGTTTAAAATTAAGGAAAGCACCCGGAATAGACTCAATCCCAGGCGAAATCCTACAAACACTGGGTGATAAGGCAAACACTTCTCTGTATCAACTTGTAAATGACATGTATACTAGAGGAGAAATACCAGGAGACTTTTAGAAAACTGTACTGATACCTATTGCAAAAAGTAACCATGCACAAAAATGTCAAGATCGCAGAACTATAAGCCTGACAACTCATGCCTCCAAAATACTCACAAGAATTGTTTACCACCGCATGGAGAAGAGAATTGAAGAAAATCTCTCAGAAGATCAATTCGGGTTCAGAAGAAATAGAGGAACGAGGGATGCAATCCTGAGTCTGAGAACAATTAATGAAAAGGCCATAAGAATCAATAAAAACATCCTCATTGCTTTCATTGACATAGAGAAAGCTTTTGAAATGAAAATCCACAGCCTGCTTCCAGTCTCCGACCGGGTCAGGAATGGAATGAATGAAGCCCGAAGCTTTTGATAATATAAATTGGAACATTATGTTCAAAGCCCTTAAAAACTTGAACGTGGTCTACAGAGATCGGAAAATCATTTACCAGTTGTACAAGAACCAGACAGCACTTATTGGAAAGGAACAAATGGCCGAGAAAATAGGAAAAGGAGTAAGACAAGGGTGCAGCCTTTCACCTCTGCTCTTCAATGTGTATGTAGAAGAAGCAATACAAGAATTTTCAGCAACATGCACACATGGAATAAAAATAAACGGTGAATCGTACCAAACAATACGTTTCGCAGATGACATTGCCATCATAGCAGATGATGAGAAAAAACTAGAAATTGCATTACATGAATTAAATGATCATCTAAGGGTAAAATGTAAAATGAAGATTAACAAAACAAAAACCAAGATAATGAAATGTAGTCGAGATGGTAGTCAAAACAGTAATGTATGGTTGGAAGGAGAAAGATTGGCTCAAGTAAATCTTTTCAAGTACTAGGGAAGCATTATTACTTCTGATGGGAGATGTGAAAAGGATATTCGCTCTTGAATAGCCCAGGCTAAAGAAGCTTTCAACAAGAAGAGAAGTCTCCTGACATCCAAAGCCATATCCCTACAAGTCAGAAAGCACTTCATTAAAAGCTACATTTGGAGCATTGCGATCTATGGTTACGAAACCTGGACACCATTGAAGGCCGACAAGAAACGATTATGTGCATTTGAAATGTGGTGCTGGCGACGAATGCTACGGATACCTTGGACCCTAGGGCTAACTAATGAAGAGGTTCTAAGAAGAGCAGAAGAACCCATCAATCTGACAGAAACAATCAAAAGGAGAAGAAATAATTGGATAGGCCACCTACTCCGGCATTCACCATGGTGCATCACACTGCTTGAAGGGAAAATGCAAGGCAAGGCAGGAAGAGGACGACCAAGAGCAGAGTTCTTTGATGACATCGGAGGAAGATGTCCGTACCACCTGATCAAACAGCGGGCTCAGGATAGAAGACCTTTGGACGAAGACATTCATGCTACCAACCGCCATGATACCTGTAAGTAAAAAAACTATTATCGTGTTATTCTCTAATTTTTCCTGAATACATTTATATATAATATGCCATATATAGTTACAAATTTGTATTTTTTTAAATATATATATCTGCACGCTGCCTTAAAAATGCCTAGCACTTAAGAGTGAAACGTTCAGCACTTGGAGGTTTAAGTTTTTAAGTCGTCTTTTCCCACCTATCTCCACTTAGTTTTCTTTACCAGATAGCCGCTGCAAGAAGGCATTCTTTGCAGGTAGCTTACCAATGACAGGCACTTAAATGGGATTAGAGAAGTCAACAGCGTTCTTTCTGACTTCTGATTCTGCTAGGAGTGAGTTGGCCTTGAATCTGCACCCTGCTGTAGGGTGGGGAGAGAGGGAGAGAACGCTCACGGTTGGACGAGTTGTTATCAGTTTACTGTACTTGTTTTGCGCAAGATGCAAGTAATTTTGTAGTTCATGGTCTCGTAAAAATATTGTTTGTTAAAGCCAGATTGTTAGTTGACTACGTACATTGTTGTTTAAAAATATTTTAGCTGACAACGGGCAAAGATTTACTGTGCAAAATTTGGAACAATATCTGGTTGTCCATTGTAACATGTGCTAAGATTCATTTGAAGTGTCCTGTTGACACAATTATTGTCTGGAAGAGATAAGTGTCTTCAATTATATTAATAATTATATAATAAATAATAATAATCATTATTACTTTTACCTTTTACCGACAGTAGTGGCTACGCTGGCTAAAGCGCAGCATTAGGTCATGGGGCCAAGCTCTCTGCTGACTCGGTAGACGCGTGTGTTCGAGCCCCACCGTCGGCCGTCCTTGAAATGGTTTTCCGTGGTTTCCCCATTTTCAACACCAGGCAAATGCTGGGACGGTACCTTCTTATTTATTTATTTATTTATTTATTTATTTATTTATTTATGTTGTGAACATTACAGGAAGCCCCAATTACATTGCTCACTACTAGAATCATATAATATACAACAATATATAAATAGAAAAACAAAAGATACATAAAGAGAAGATATAGATAGAGAAACACGTTATAAATAATAATAATAATAAGAAGAAAAGGAAGGTTAGGTATGAAAAGGAAATGGGCTGAATACAGTACAATATATTACAAGACATCTTGCAGTTTATCACAGGACGCTGCAAACTGGTTTTCTGACATACTGAAAATATCTAAGTCAAGATGATGAACTTTATTATAGTGGGATAAAATTCTGTTAATCGGCGAGTTTTTATGGTTGTCTGTGTGAACTCTCGGAATAAAGAAAATGTTTCGGAATCTACTAGGTTTCACAGCTGGTACATATAACGTAATTCTCTCTCGAATTTTAGCGTCGTCAATTTTATTGTTTACTATTTTATAGAGAAAAAGCAGGCCCTGACAATTTCGCCTGTGAGATAGTTTTCTGACATTGAAGGACTGTAATATAAATGTGTACGATTCGTAAGAGGGATAATAGCCAAATCTTTTGTAATATACATATTTTAAGAATTTCTTTTGGATGTTCTCTATAAGCTTATTATATTTCAATGTGTATGGATTCCATATAACTGAAGCATATTCTAGTTGTGATCTGATGAAGGCATTAAAGAGCAATATTAAAATCCCATAGGAGAAATTAAATGAATTTCTTATTACAAATCCCATACATTTATGTGCTTTAGAGACAATTTTCTCTATATGTCTTTGAAAATTCAGATCATTGGTAAATACAATTCCCAGATCCTGAACTTCATGAATTTTTAGTAAGCTTTCCCCGTCAATGTCATAGTGAAACTTTATGTAATTTTTTCGCCTAGTAAAATTAATTTGCTTGCATTTACTGATGTTAAATGGCAATTTATTTTCTTTCGTCCATAGGTTTAGTTCATTTAAATCATTTTGAAGTTTGATACAATCGTAAGGGTCACGTATTGATTTATATAATTTTATATCGTCTGCGAATAATAAAATTTCTGAGTGTTGAACTTTATCAGAGATGTCGTTTAAAAATAATAAGAATAGTAATGGTCCTAAGTTAGATCCCTGAGGAACTCCTGAGTTGGTGGGAAATGTTTTGGATAGTTGCGTTTTATATTTCACAACTTGTGTCCTGTTCTTCAGGTATGAAATCAGCAGACGAAACAGTGGTTCAGAAAAATTATACGTTGATAGTTTAGTGATGAGTACGTCATGATCCACTTTGTCAAATGCCTTTTGAAAGTCAGTATATATTACATCTACTTGGCCTTTGTGATCTAGCTCCGTGGATACAAATTGCGTAAAATTAATAAGGTTAGTCACGGTTGACCTGTTTGGTATAAATCCATGCTGATTTGGGGAAATGATCACTTTAACATGTTGAAAAATATGACTATACAAAATACTCTCAAATATCTTAGCCGGAGATGACGATACAGCTACAGGTCTGTAATTCTTAATCTGAACTGAGTTTCCGGATTTTAGAATTGGTGTTACTTTTGTATGTTTCCATTTATCTGGAAATGTGCTGGTCTTCAGTATGAGATTGTATATTATAGTCAGTGGTTTAGTAATATATTCCTTACAACCTTTAAAGAGGTATGGTGGTAACCCATCAGGCCCCGCTGACTTTTTTGGTTTTAGTTTCTTAATGGCGAATTCAACCATATCCTCGGTGACTTCAGATATAACCAAATAATTTTGAAAATAATGTTGCTTTACGTTATTGCTGTTTGTGTTCAAATTATAGTTGGGAATAGTTTGCGAATATACTGATTTGAAATAGTCAGCGAAACAATTGGCAATTTTCAGTGATTTACAATATTCTTTACCTTCATATTCCATCGCCAATCCTGATCCTTTACGCTCCTTTCTATTTTTTATAAAGTTCCAGAAGCTGTTGCTATCTTTTTCCATGTTCCGCTCAGTAAGAGCTACATAGTCATCATATGCTTTTTTTATGTCTATTTTAGTTTTAGATCTAAGTTGAGTATAATTATTTAAGTAATATTCGGATAAATTTTTCTTTTTTCTATATTTTTCCTTTAGCTTTAAATTTGATATTATGGACTGAGTGAACCAAACAGGATATGTGCGCTTGTAATGTTTAGTCTTTGGAACGCACTGGTCAATTATAGAGTATATTTTGTCATAAAAGATATCAACAGCTTCGTTTACATTTCTACAATTATTCATGTTATCCCAATTGCATTTTTTCACTAATTCATACAATTTTAAGAAGTCTGCCCTGAGGAAGTTATATTCATAGGTTGAACTTTCATGTGATCTGGTTATTTTCCCCTGTTTGTATATAATTTGCAATGCTGGATGATTTTCATCTAATCGGACTAAGGGGTCGGTTTCTTCCTGGATATGCAACTGGTCAATGTTACTGATTATTAAATCAAGAGTTCTCCCATTAACATTCTTAATATCGTTAAACAGCCTGGCATTCAGCAGGTGCAAACAATTCTGTAACTCTTTGGATTTGTTTGAACCCTTCAATAGATTGTAAGATTTATCAGTTACTTCCGGTAAATTAAAGTCACCAATGATACAAATATCGTAATCTTTAAATAACTGCATATTTTCTTCTATTTTCTCATAAAATGATTTGTATGCTTCTATATTGGAATTCGGCGGAAAGTATGGAACACATATATAACATTCCCTATTGTTGAATGAAACTTTAATCCATAATGATTCGGTATCCGATTCTAACATTGGCATTCTCTTCGAATGTATTGTACTTTTAACACTTATTAAAATTCCACCACCATCTTTCTTGGAACTTATAGAAAAATCTCGGTCTTTCCTATACACAGTATATCTGTCATCAAAGAGCTCAGAACTGCTTACACCCTCAAGAAGCCATGTTTCTGAAAGACAAATAATATCATAGTTATTTGACAGTGTATTTAAAAATAAAGTATTGGATTTGGTCCGTAGTCCTCTTACGTTCTGGTAGTAAATGATGGTTTCTTTTTTCTTATGAGTCATCTTCAATATTCAGGTTAAAGTTTGTCAAGGTCCTCTTCAGTGTTGATGGAGATTACCTGAGAGTGGTCGTGTTTCCTCATGAGTATTCTGCCATTCTTTGTCCATAAGTGCTTTAGGTCCTTCGCTCGTTTCACTTCCCTTGCCTTTGCTAGAAGTTTTTTCCGCTCCCCGCAAAGGCTTTCATTTATATACACCGGGTTGTTGTAGGTGTATCCAAGGTCAAGGGTACTCAGATTACGTTTAATTCTCCGTTGTCTGAGGATTTCTTCTTTGTAGTGACGTCTTGTAAATTTCACGATTATAGGCGCAATCTGGGAATTGTTACGAGGGGGAAGTCTGTGGCAAGCGTCAATATGTTCCTCTTTCAGTTCCACGTGGAGTGTTCGCGCGACTTCTTGAACCAACCTGCTTGTGTCCTCTGCAGGGTTTGACGGTATACCATGTATTTCTATCATATTGATCCTTGAGTATTGCTCAGAATCAGTAAGTCTTGATTTTAGTTCCAAGTTTTCTTTCTTTAACTTTAGGTTCTCCTGATGCATCTCTTCAATTGCTTGCCTGCAATCTTTAATAGTTTCTGCTTGTTTCCGCAGGGTTTCCTTATTTTCGTCCAATTTCTCGTGCACCAGATCTAACGACCTCCCCAAATCAGTTTCCCTCTGTTTACACAATTCCTTTAACTCAGAAATTTCTTTGTTTAAATTAGTCAATAAGTTAAAAACTTCGTCGTTGTTAGGTAGGGGTAACTGATTCTTTCCCTCTTCGTGTAGGCTAAGCTTCTTCTTGGGACACTTATTACATTTCCATTGTTTGTGCGAAGAAATTATGGACTTGAGATCATCTTCTTTTAAATTTACACAATAATTATGATACCAGTTTTTACATACAGCACATTGAATTTTTGCATTGATGTCTTGCCTGGACACCGCCTTGTTGCACTCGAAACAGACACCCATTATTGCACTGGCTCCTAATAATGCTACTAGTATTGTAAAGGCACTGCTTTAGATGTGAAAGGTGTATTATTAATTCTTTGGCAGTACGTAACTCGTCACTTCACTGTTTAATATTTGTGCGAGAGCTCACTAGCGCTGATGCGGACAAGGATGTAGGGTAGCGTTCAAGTCGGAAATTTGTTTGGGAGTGGTTGGCAGAAACAGTTGACTGTCGGGGTGCACTTGAGTCACAGATTATTGTTTCGCTGGGTGGTAGCACTGGCGTTCAAACGAACAGTTGAAAGTCGCTTTTGTTGGTTATGTATCCACACGCTTAGAAAATATCCTAGATGTTGCTAGTCCATTGATGTAGTATTAAGATTTATACATCCAAATGATCTTTATTACTCACCGATTCAGTGTGAACATATCCTTGTCCCGAGCAGTGCACTTTACTAAACTATTTGACTTATAAACACGGAGCACAGAAACTTGCGTTATGTTAGTCACTCATACCAACCAACTGACAGGCCACGGCCGCTTCCTTCCACATCCTTGCCCAGTTTCATTCACCATAATTCATTTCATCTCTCATTAACTCCTCTCGTGAGGTTGGCGTCAGGAAGGGCATCCGGCCGTAAAAACCATCGCCACAACGACTTCCATCGCATCTCATCCCCGACCCCGTTGGAAAACGGGAATAATAAGGGGTAGACATACATTACTTTTACCTTTTACTGATTTTCGTGGCCACTTGTGTACCCTTGCGAACTTGGCGTAAAACCTTTAGCTTAGAACGAATGGGCATGATTCAAATATACTGAGTAATTTTAAATGCAAAGGAGATAATATATTCGGGTTGCTTTTTATTGCCTAATTTTGGTATTTCAGTACCTATTTGTGATTTTAAGGGCATATTTGCCTATAAATCCTCACTCTGGTTATCGCATCCGATGGTTCGTATTCTACGTGAGAAAAAAAGAAGGTCCCGTGGCTTAGGATCGAGAGACAACCGGTCTCGCAAAACTACATGCTCTCTCTCTCTTTCTCCTCTTATAATACATCAATTTTGAGATCAACATGGCTCATCTTCTCATATGACATTAAAAGGGTCTAGCCTCTTAAGGTTTCAAAATGCCTCTTGTCCGTCTGGTAAGTTGCCTAGAGACCAAGGAGAAAGAGCACATCTCTTATATAAAAACAAGTGTCCTGACTGACTGACTGACTGACTCATCATTGCCCAGCCAAAAATATTAAAGTTAGAAACATGAAATTTTGGGGAAATGTTCGTAGTAAGTCCAAAACGCCCACTAAGGAAGGATTTTTGGATGTTCAGGTTCTAAAGGGGTGTTAAGGGGGTAGATCTGCATTTCATTGAATAACAATATCTCCCGATTTGTTTCATTGGGAGATGTGATACTCGGCATATAAACTCATCATTAAAAATAAGAAGACATGTGTCTGAGGGTTTTTCGATGTGGTGTATATTATGAGGAGAAAGGGGTGAAACTGGGGGGATTAAAGGTTTCTTAACAGAGGGTGTATCTCATAAACGATATTCGCGAGGAGTTTGAAACTCAGCGGAAAAAAATCAACATAAAAAATGAGTAAATAGGTGTTTGACCGTTTTTTTTTCGTAAATCCAATTTAAGGGGCCCTTGGGGAAGGGGAAAATTCTGGGGGGGAAAACAGGAAAGAAAGTGTCATAACTGATTGACTGACAGACTCACTCATCAAACTCAGGGGGAAAACTGCTTAAAAATAAGTAAATATGTGTTCGACAGTTTTTTTTTTCATAAACTCAATTTAAGGGGTTCATGGGGAGGGGTGAAATTCTGAAGAAAAAAAATGAAAGAAAAAGTCCTGACTCACTCACCATCGCCCAGCCAAAATTATTGATGTTAGAAACATGACATTTTGGGGATATGATCTTTGTATGTAAAAACCGTCCATCAAGGGAGGATTTTTGGATATTCAGGTTCTAAAGGGGTCTTAAGGGGGTTAAACCTGCATTTCATTGAATAACAATAACTCCCGATTGGTTTCATTGGGGGATGTGATACTCGGCATATAAACTCACCATTAAAAATAAAAAGACACGTGTCTGAGGGTTTTTCGATGTGGTGTATATTATGAGGTGAAAGGGGTGAATATTGGGGGTTGAAGGAGCGTGTATCTCTTAAACGACATAGGCGAGGAGTTTGAAAATCAGCGGAAAAATATCAGCTTAAAGGATAAGTAAATAGGTGTTCGACTGTTATTTTTCATAAATCCAATTTAAGGGGCCCATGGGGAGGGGTGAAATTCTGGGGGGGGGGGGGACAAGAAAGGAAGTGTCCTAACGGATTGACTGACTTACTCACTCTTCAAACTCAGGGAGAGAAAGCTGCTTAAAAAATAAGTAAATAAGTGTTCGACAGGTTTTTTTTTTTTTCATAAATCAAATTTAAGGGGTTCATGGGCAAAGGTGAAATTCTGAAGAAAAAAATAATTGAAAGAAAATGTCCTGACTCACTCACTCACTAACTCACTCATCATCGCCCAGCAAAAATTATTGAAGTTAGAAACATGGCATTTTGGGGATATGTTCGTTGTATGTCAAAACGGTACACTAAGGGAGGATTTTCGGATATTCAGGTTCTAAAGGGGTCTTAAGGGGGTTAAACCTGCATTTTATTGAATAACAATATCTCACGAGGGGTTTCATTTGTGGATGTAGCTTGCCACGGTGGGTGAGTGGTTATAGTGTCGGACTACCAACCCCAAGATTGCAGGTTCGCCCCTGGCCATGGTAAGTGATTTTTGAAGGCGACAAAAATCACGATACTCATGTCATACGTTGTTGGCATGTTAAAGAACCCATTTGAATTCAGTAGGCCGTGTTCAATGGCAAAATTAATCTCGGGATTTTCCGCCAACACAAAGTTTCTCCATTCTCTACTTGAAAGCGCTGTAGTGTCAAGGAGTTTAGATATCTAACCTCCTTGACTTTCATAGCGTTCAAAGGAACGACGAAATTCGACATGCAAGCTACCCTCTGGGTGTCAATTAACAAAGCTTGCACCAGGCACTCGAGGCCATACGATATTATTATTATTATTATTATTTGTGGATGTGATACTCGGCATATAAACTAATCATTAAAAATAAGCAGACATGTGTCTAAGGGTTTTTCGATGTGGTGTATATTATAAGGTGAAAGGGGTGAAAAGTGGGGGTTGAAGGATTCCTAACGGAGCGTGTATCTCTTAAATGACATAGGCGAGAAGTTTGAAACTCAGCGGAAAAAACAGCTTAAAAAACAAGATGTTCAGTAAAGAACATATAGCCTACTTTCTCCTAAATGCATGGGTATTGTTATAACTCTTTGTCCTTTTCAAGGAGTATGATTGAATGTTGGTTGTAGTAGCTTGTTGAAATACAACGTGCTATAAGGATATTAAACATGAATATGAGATGCCCTTTGCTAGTGCTACCTCTGTACCAAATTTCGTTCAATTCGGTTTCACCGTGTTTGAATTGATAGGGGGAATCGATTTGCACACATACTTGGCCACCATCAGCAAACTATTGGGCTGATGTTCTTGCAGTTTGGTCTGAATATGTTTCCCACATGAAGATATGGTGTTGCAAAATTTGGTAGAGACTAGATTATTAGGTTGGTCGTAATTACATTTTAGCTTTTAACATTTGGGTGGCCGCGATTACGTTTCCGTCAAGATAGCGGTGATATAAAACATGACACTGAGGTGCCCTTTGCTAGTGCTACCTCTGTACCAAATTTCGTTCCGTTCGGTTTCACCGTGTTCGAATTAATAGGGGGAATCAATTTTGACATAAAGATGGCCGCCATCCGCAAACTATTAGGCTGATGGCCTATTAGATTGGTCAAAGGATGCTCCCTCCATAAAGGTATGTTGTTGCAAAGTTTGGTAGAGATCGGATGGTTATGTTAGTCGTAATTTGATTTAAGCTTTAAACATTTGTGTGGCCGCCATTACGTTTCTGTCAATACGGCGGCGATATAAATCATGACACTGAGATGCCCTTTGCTAGTGCTATCTCTGTACCAAATTTCGTTCCATTGGGTTCCACCGTGTTTGAATTAATAGGGGGAATCGATTTTGACACAAAGATGGCCGCCATCCGCAAACTATTAGGCGAATGACCTATTAGATTGGTCAAAGGATGCTCCCTCCATAAAGGTATGTAGTTGCAAAATTTGGTAGAGATCGGATGATTAGGTTATCGTAATTTGATTTAAGCTTTGAACATTTGTGTGGCCGCCATTACGTTTCTGTCAATATGGCGGCGATATAAATCATGACACTGAGGTGCCCTTTGCTAGTGCTACCTCTGTACCAAATTTCGATCCATTCGGTTCCACCGTGTTCGAATTAATAGGGGGAATCAATTTTGACGTAAAGATGGCCGCCACCCTGAAACTATTAGGCTAATAACCTATTAGATTGGTCAAAGGATGCCCCCTCCATAATGGAATGTTGTTGCAAAGTTTGGTAGAGATCGGATGGTTATGTTAGTCGTAATTTAACTTAAGCTTTGAACATTTGTGTGGCCGCCATTACGTTTCTGTCAAGATGGCGGCGATATAAAACATGACACTGAGGTGCACTTTGCTAGTGCTACCTCTGTACCAAATTTCGTTCATTCGGTTCCACCGTGTTCGAATTAATAGGGGGAATCAATTTCGACATAAAGATGGCCGCCATCCGCAAACTATTAGGCTAATAACCTACTAGATTGGTCAAAGGATGCTCCCTCCATAAAGGAATGTTGTTGCAAAGTTTGGTAGAGATCGGATGGTTATGTTAGTCGTAATTTAACTTAAACTTTGAACATTTCTGTGGCCGCCATTACGTTTCTGTCAATATGGCGGCGATATAAAACATGACACTGAGATGCCCTTTGCAAGTGCTACCTCTGTACCAAATTTCGTTCCATTCGGTTTCACCGTGTTTGAATTAATAGGGGGAATTGATTTTCACACAAAGATGGCCGCCATCCGCAAACTATTAGGCTGATGACCTATTAGTTTGGTCGAAGGATGCTCCTTCCATAAAGGTATGTTGTTGCTAAATTTGCTAGAGATCGGATGATTAGGCTAATCGTAATTTGATTTAAGCTTTGAACATCTGTGTGGCCGCCATTACGTTTCCGTCAAGATGGCGGCGATGTAAAACATGACACTGAGGTGTCCTTTGCTAGTGCTACCTCTGTACAAAATTTCGTTCATTCGGTTCCACCGTGTTCGAATTAATAGGGGGAATCAATTTCGACATAAAGATAGCCGCCATCCGCAAACTATTAGACTAATAACCTATTAGATTGGTCAAAGGATGCTCCCCCCATAAAGGTATGTTGTTGCAAAATTTGGTAGAGATCGGATGATTAGGTTAGTCGTAATTTGATTTAAGCTTTGAACATTTGTGTGGCCGCCATTACGTTTCCGTCAAGATGGCGGCGATATAAAACATGACACTGAGGTGCCTTTTAATAGTACTACCTCTGTACAAAATTTCGTTCATTCGGTTCCACCGTGTTCGAATTAATAGGGGGAATCAATTTCGACATAAAGATGGCCGCCATCCGCAAACTATTAGGCTAATAACCTATTAGATTGGTCAAAGGATGCTCCCCCCATAAAGGTATGTTGTTGCAAAATTTGGTAGAGATCGGATGATTAGGTTAGTCGTAATTTGATCTAAGCTTTGAACATTTGTGTGGCCGCCATTACGTTTCCGTCAAGATGGCGGCGATATAAAACATGACACTGAGGTGCCTTTTAATAGTACTACCTCTGTACCAAATTTCGTTCCATTCGGTTGCACCGTGTTCGAATTAATTGGGGGAATCGATTTTCACACAAAGATGGCCGCGATCCGCAAACTATTACGCTGATGGCCTATTGGTTTGGTCAAAGGATGCTCCCCCCATAAAGGTATGTTGTTGCAAAATTTGGTAAGGATCGGATGATTAGGTTAGTCGTAATTTGATTTAAGCTTTGAACATTTGTGTGGCCGCCATTACGTTTCCGTCAAGATGGCGGCGATGTAAAACATGACACTGAGGTGTCCTTTGCTATTGCTACCTTTGTACCAAATTTCGTTCAATTCGCATTCACCGTGTTCGAATTGATAGGGGGGGACAGACATTCAGAGTCCACACACTCACACACACACAGACACACACACTCACAGACTCACACACACACATACACACACACACAGACTCACACACACACATACACACACACAGACAGACACACTTTTTTCGCCCTGTGTTGATCTCATAAGTCTACTTTCATGTTTTGCAAAAATCGAAAGTAGGCTAATAAGTAAATCGGTTTCGACAGTTTTTTCATAAATTCAATTTAAGGGGCCAATGGGGTGGGGTGAAATTCTGGAAAAAAAAAGAGAAAAAGTCTCCTAACTGACTGACTAACTAACTCACTCATCAAACTCAGGGGGAAAAGACAGCTTAAAAATATGCTAATAGGTGTTAGAGCGATTTTTTTCATAAATCCCATTACGGGGTTCATGAGAGGGGTGAAATTCTGAAAAATAAATGAAAGAAACCGTCCTGACTTACTCACTCACTCATCATCGCCCAGCCAAAATTATTGATGTTAGAAACATGAAATGTTGGGGTTATGTTCGTTGTATGTCGAAAACGTCCACTAAGGAAGGATTTTTGGATATTCAGGTTCTAAAGGAATGTTAAGGGTGTAGACCTGCATTTAATTGAATAACAATATCTCCCGATTGGTTTCCTTGGGGGATGCGATACTCGGCATATAAACTCATCATTTAGAATAAGAAGACACATGTCTGAGGGATTTTCGATGTAGTGTATACTATGAGGTGTATGTGTGAAAAGTGGGGGGTTGAAGGATTCCTAACGGAGCAAGTATCTCTTAAAAGACGAAGGCATAAAGTATGAAACTCGGGGGGAAAAATCAGCTTGAAAAATAAGTAAATAGGTGGTCGACCGTTTTTTCATAAATCCAATTTAAGGGGCCTATGGAGAGGGGTGAAATTCTGGGGAAAGAAGTCCACTAAGGAAGGGTTTTTGGATATTCACTCATCATTCCCCAGTCAAACCTATTGCAGTTAGAATCTTGAAATGTTGGGGATATATTCTTTGTATGTCGAAAACGTCCACTAAGGATGGATTTTAGGATATTCATGTTCTAAAGGGGTGTTAAGGGGGTTAAACTTGCATTTCATTGATTAACAATAACTCACGAGTTGTTTCATTTGGGGATGTGATATTCGGCATATAAATTAATCAATAAAAATAAGCAGACATATGTCTAAGGGTTTATCGATATGGTGTATATTATGATGTGAAAGGGGTGAAAATTGGGGGTTGAAGGAATCTTAACGGAGCGTATATCTCTTAAACGACATTAGCGAGAAGTTTGAAATTCAGCGGGGAAAGAATCACTTAAAAATTAGTAAATAGGTTTTCAACCGTTGTTTTTTTCTTTCATAAATTCCATTTAAGGGGTTCTTAGGGAGGGGTGAAATTCTAAAAAAAAAAAAAATGAAACAAAATGTCCTGACTGACTCACTCACTCATCATCGCCCAGCCAAAATTATTGAAGTTAGAAACATGAAATTTTGAGGATATGTTCATTGTATGACGAAAACGTCCACTAAGGAAAGTTTTTTGGATATTCAGGTTCTTAAGGGGTGTTAAGGGGGTAAACGTGCATTTCATTGAATAGCAATATCTCACGAGTGGTTTCATTTGGGGATGTAATACTTGGCATATAAACCAATCATTAAAAATAAGCTGACACATGTCTAATTGTTTTTCGATGTGGTGTACATTATGGGTGAAAGGGGTGAAAAGTGGGGGTTGAAGGATTTCTAACGGAGTGTGCATCTCTCAAACGACATAGGCGAGGAGTTAGAAACTCAGAGGAAAACATTCAGCTTAATAATAAATAAATAATTAAATAAATAGGTGTTCGACCGTTTTTTCATAAACCCAATTTAAGGGGCTCATGAGGAGGGGTGAAATACTGGAAGAAAAACGTCCACTAAGGAAGGATTTTTGGATATTCACTCTCATCGACCAACCTAAACTACTAAAGTTAGAAGAATTATATTTTGGGGATATGTTTGTTGTGCGTCGAAAACATCTACTACGGAGGGATTTTTGGATATTCAGGTTCTAAAGGGGTGTTAACGAGGTTAAACCTGCATTTCATTGATGAACAATATGACACGACTATGACGCGAGCGAAGCCGCGGGTACCTGCTAGTCTCTATATAAAAATGAAAGTTTGTCTGGTTTTTTTCTGAATTTCTACGGAAATTTGCGTTATTTACGCGTTTCAGACTGTTTTATGACGTATGCGTGCGATAATAACATGTTTGTCTGTGTGCCTGCCTGTCTGTCTGTATGTCTGTTTGTCTGTCTGTGGACAAAGTGGTTGTTCCCTTATAACTCGAGAACGGCTGGGTGGATCAACGTAAAATTTGGTACATATATCCTTCAGAGGCACGACACTAATCATTGATGTAACTCTTCTCTGCACCTTTCATAAAAGGGGGCCTACCCCTTAAAATACTTGCTCAAATAGGCGTAGAAGGGCGAGACAAAGCTCATTTTCAGCCCCTCAATGTGAGAAACGAGACTCGTAAACCTCATTTTAAGGCCCTAAAACTAACAGTTTTTGAGATATTTCCAGAAAACTAATTTCATTTAATACAATAACGAAATAATGTAAGCCGGTAACCATGGCAACGGAATCTCATAGGTCCATCTATCGCTGTAAGACGCAATAAAATTACATTTATTACATCACTGAGAAGATTGCAAAACGCTATAAGTTTATATCGGAAACAAATTAAGCTGTAAAATTCATCAATGTCATATAATGCGCTTAAGGGGGTCAAGGGGTACTCTAGATTTTTTTCACGCGACTTAAATGTGTGTTATGTCGTACAGAAGGTCTATTATATCTCCAAACAGAAACATTATTTTCAAAAATTCTTGAATTGAAATAGTTCTTTTCCTTTTGCGTTTAGGAATTTGGGCCATTGGAGGCTAAAAACCTGAATTTTCATGCACCACAAGCCTTTATAATTTATTAAAGGGGTCTTCCTCTGGATGAGGACTTGACACAACAGTGAAGGTCAGTTTTATTTGACGTGTATTGCGTTTCGTCTACGATGTTTTCAATTTTATTTTCACGTCAGGAAGTACACGTTAGCTAAATTAGTTTCTGAGCATATTTCAACTAATCATTTTTCTTTGTCGACAAACAGGTTCCAAGCCTCTAACCATTGCAACAGTAGCTCAATTGATTACGTCTGGTTATTAAAACCGAAGACCGTTCGAAGAATGGGTACTTCTGTTAGTTTAGATATAAATTTGATTTACTTCTCCTTGTATAATGGAAATATTTCAGAGTGGCAGGTCTGATGATCATCTGGAACGGCAATATTTTACTTTCGAACGATAGGTTATGTTTGTACACATGTCTGAAAGTTGATCAGCAGAATACTTATCAATAGTTGACATTGACGTCTGTCAAAGCTAGCACGTGGGAAAATGCTGCGTTGCCACTGAGACATAGCATCCCAAGGGATTTGCAGGAAGACACAAATACTGGGGAAGTTAGCCCCCCTGCCTGGCGGTGTAGTTACGAGTTACGAGTCAAAGCACAGTAGAACAGGGGCAGATGACCTCGTAGTTCCGCCCCTTAAAACAGCAATAACTAACTAATTAACTAACTAACTAACAAACACAGTAGAACACTGTGTCAATGTGCTAACTGCTGTGTCTGCATACTTGCAACACTACTCGCTGTTGCCATGGATACCGTTACCCCTCTCGTCCCTACTCCTTACCTCACCCTTCAAGCGGATGACAGCCTTCACAGTTCACCTTTCGTAAATCAGAGTATAGCACTTTTCTTGCGATTGAGATCTTCAAATAGAGACCTTTTGAATCCAATAACTGTTGAAATCTTTGATTGATAGTACGTAGAAGGTATGGTATAAGTCAATACAGTTGAAATTCTTGAACTCCGTGGTATTGACACAATTATCACGCCTGAAAGATATTGGGAGGTCTTCGGTAACCATGGAACAGTTTTCGGAATGGGAAATGATTGGCCTGTGAACAACTGGAAGCTTGTTTCACAACAAAGCATGAAGAAACCTGTGCAATGGCATTTCAAATTTGCAACAGCGAAGAGATTCTTCATTACTCGAGGGGTGACTCCATCTGCTCCTATTCTAGTTAGAGGTGAACCCTAGTATCATATTGACATAGGAATGTCAAATAAGGTTTTTAAACCAAGTGAGGACGTTTCACGTTTAACTTCACGATTGATTCCAGTTGGTGTCTCAATAAAGGTATCAAAATTTGCTGATGTAAAAAGGCTGTTGGAATTTCATTTTGGTGATCGGTGGGAGGTAAATCCTGATTTGCAGTTCTACAGTGCTGTAATTAATCGAGATACAAATGATGAAGTGTCTGAGGATGACTTGGAGTGGGGTATGATGGAGGATGCTGATGAGTTGTAAGGATTGGCAACTCACTTTCTAAGTGTTAAACAAGTATTATTAAATTTAGCATGAACTCTATTCTGAGAGTACCATACAAACAGAAATATCCGACTTTTGTATACTTATTCATTAATGAAAGCTGTTTTCAGTACTATATCCTTCGATTTAATGTCCGACTCAATTTTTAGCCTATTGTCAATTTTGAAAAAAAAAATTGGCTTATGAGATCACCTTTTGTCCGTGTGTGTGTGTGCGTGTGTGTGTGTGTGTGTGTGTGTGTGTGTGTGTGTGTGTGTGTGTGTGTGTCTAATAACTTATAAACGGCTGGAGCGATTTCAATGAAACTCGGTAAGTTTATAGCACTATTCCGGACAACCCCGACCGTGCCCTTCAAATTTTGTTACGTCTCACTTATCCAACATGGCGGCTGTGCCAAATATTTCACCAGCATTCAATATCTCCGAAACTATTACCGATATCACCCTGGAATTTTTACGGTGATAAAGGGAACTACTAGAAGTTCACCTATGTCACTTTGGAAAACAGGTAGCTACAAAACCAACATGGCGGACAAGCGAAGTTGCAACTTTTAAATAGACGTTTCTCGCGATTTAACCAACCAAACGCAATAAAACTTGGTACAGTTTATGTTTATACACATTGTAATGCACCGACATCTAACTTCGTTCAATTGTTTACATAACCACAAGATGGCGGCTGTCCGAAATATTTCACCGGCATTCTATATCTCTGAAACTATTAGCGGAATCACCCTAAAATTTTGTACGGAGATAAAGGACTCTACTGAAAGTTCATCTATAAGACTTTTAAAGACCGGTTAACTACAAAACGAACATGGCGGCGAAGCAAATTTGAAAATTTTAAATAGACTTTTCTCGCGATTTAATGTTCCAAACGCAATGAAACTTGGTACAGGAAATGTTTATACACATTTTAATGCACTGGTATCTAATTTATTCAATTGTTCGCATAACCTCAAGATGGCGGCTGTGCGAATTTTAAAATTAAGTTTTTATTTCTTGTGACGTAATCATGCGATCGAAGTGATAGTTTGAATAATGAACCTACGCAATAATTTTACTTTAATGGTACATGACTCTATGGCCTATACATTTAACAATCCAACATGAGAACCATCCGAAATATTTAGACGGCTCTGAATATCTACGAATCTATTATAGCAATCAAACTGATTTTTTTAATGTTCATAGGGGCTATGAACATAAGTTCACCTATGGGACTTTCAATAACCTGGTGATCACAAATCCAACATGGCGGCGACGCGAAGTATAAATATTCACATGGACGTTTCTCGCAATTTAACCATCCGAGTGCAGTGAAACTTGGTACAGTAAGTCCTTATACAAATGTTAATCCACTGGCATCTAATTTATTTCATTTGTTTCCATAACCACAAGATGGCAGCTGTGCGAAATTTTAAAATCTCATTTTTACTTCTTGTGTCCTAATCATGCTATTGAAGTTTGAATGCTACACGTACACAATAATCTCCATGTAACAGTACATAACTCTAGGACCTACATATATATAAAAATCCAATATGGCGACCATCCGAAATATGTAGTCGGTTCTCAATATCTACGAATCTATTACAGCAATCAAACTGAAATTGTATATGTTGATAGTGGCAATTAACCTAAGTAGGATATATGAAAATGGGCTGTATAGTTCTTCACGGAACTACTTGTTTTAAACTTATATTGCAATCGTATTACTTACTAACCATGATGAATAGTTTAGTGCAATTACGTTCCTATTTTCATTTTAGAATAAAAGAGTCTCTTGTCCAATGTATGTTTTTTCAAATTGTCTATTGTCCATCCTTTAGTTTCAAAATGACCTTTGTCCAAATTATTTTCTCACATTATAACAAAACTGACGAGTCTGTACAGACAATATTGAGATAAAATATAACTGATGATACAAAGTATTTCAAGAAAGTATTTCCAGGGGGTTTGGTAGAGATTTTAGGTATGAAAACGTTTTTCGTTATTTGCCTCAAATTTAGGAAGGTGAACATAGGCCGTTTTGAAACTGACCACCTGCCATTCGGTACCGCGGCATAGCAGTACTCGTTAAATCATGCACGACGACCACGAGGGCGGCTTCAGCAAGTCCCAGAGATCGGTGGTTCAATCCCTACGCTGACAGGGGCACCCCGAGTGTAATTTTCCAGGGATTTTCCCACACTCCCTCCAGGATAATGCCGGGATAGTACCTTACTTCAAGTCCCGGGGCACCTACCCCATCCCAGTCCCTAATACAGTTACACACACTACTACAGTCATTACAGGAATACAGGTTATCAGACAAGTTCAACACACACCCAACCACACGGGACTGATGACCAAGCAGTCCCAAGCCCAATAAATGAACTAACAAGCCATTCAATCCTGTAGTTTTGACTTCAACCATATCATACAGGCAGACAGATAACTGAAAAAACTAAGAAATATAAAAAGCCCGTTATTACGCTCCTCAACGCATTGTGGTTTAGACGCGTAATTAGCGGGACTTCTTTATAGACTTGAAATGCTTTGTGAGGTCTGAAAACAATTTGGAAACAATATTTCAGTAATGTTCAGTGGGGAGCGTGATGGCGCAGTGGCTTAGCTGCTCGTCTTTCACCCGGACGGCCGGGGTTCGAATCCCGGTGACAGCGGGGTGGAATTTTCACCTGAAAAATCACGTGGCGTCAGGAAGGGCATCCGGCCTTAAATCCCCGGCCAAAACCAAAATGAGCCTGGTTGGCTCCGGCGACCCCAATTAATTGGGAAAAACCGAAGAAAGTTTATTTCAGTAATGTTCAGTATTTTATTATTAGGCTACTGTATTTTATTTTACTATCTTATCATAATTATAAGAATAATTATCATCAATATGTTGTGTATGTTTCACAAAACTCAAGCTCGAAAACCAGAAGTTGCAGGTTGTACCAAAATCTTTCAGACCATTTCAATAGTACAGGAAAAATCTTGCATTTCTTGAAAAGTCAACGGAAATATAATTATAGCCTATATATTTGTTTATAAAGTGCGTTTAAACAAATAAACAAGACGATATCCCCTAATAGAACTGTGCCTCGTCAAGTCGGCATAACAGAAAGGCTATTATTATTACTGTATTATTATTAAAACGTTTCAAATAGAGTGCTCCTTTCCAATTTATGCAGTATTTGTCTCCTTTTTTCGACATGAAAAAGCGCTATAAGTGGGATTTGGTAGTAATAGGGTAAAATTGTGTTGTAATAATAATAATAATAATAATATCGTATGGCCTCGGGTGCCAGCTTTGTTATTTGACACCCAGAAAAGTCAAGGAGGTTAGATATCTAAGCTCCTTGAACACTATAGCGCTTTCTAGTAGAGAAATGAGGAACTTTGAGTTGGCGGAAACTCCCGAGATTAATTTTGCCATTATGAACACGGCCTACTGAATTCAAGTGGGTTCTTTGACATGCCAACATCGTATGACATGTGTGTCATAATTTTTGCCGCCTTTCAAAAATCACTTACCACGGCCAGGAGCGAACCTGCAAGCTTGGGGTTAGTAGACCGACACGTTAACCTTTATACCTTTAGGCCTTTATACGACCGCCCAGGGTCCTTACAAAACGAGCGCAATAAACGGGATAGCGTAATAAGTGGGCACGTAACAACGGGGTTTTGCTGTAATTGATTATTCTACACCAAACCTGGAGTAAATACACACTTTTAGCCGAAAATGCACTATGTACAGGCAGAAGGCTTCCTTTATAATATATAGACACACCGGTACCTACCATTATATTTTAAAATATGCTCCTATGTTTTTCTTATGCAATCATAATACCTGTTCAATTTATTGAACGCGATCATCATATTCATAAACTCCCAGCTCTTACATAAACTGAAGATGAAAAAGGCAAGTTAGTGATAATAAAGAAAGTGTTGCAGTGTTGGAAGAGAGGTGAAAGTGTTTCTCCCCAAGGTCAAGAGCACGGTCAGTGATCCGCTACGCGCTGGGCTCTTCCGGCAGCAACCTGCTTTATATGTCAGCTTACCATGTTCTCCCCGTTCATCATAACTTCCTGTCAGTTACGACATCTCCCTGATGGGCTCGATCACTCAACGAGGGCGTTGAGAAACTCTTCCCTCCCCAACTCCAGGAATTTGGTCAATGAGATACGGACCTTTAACAGTGTAACCAGAAGGGAGAACGGGGTTACTAAATCTTAATAGAGGGGATTTGTCGCAACTGATATGGCTTTTAAGATGCAAGTTGGGTAAAAATTTACCTTGGAACAATCATAAAATTAAAGCTAACTACAGTACGAACGAAGTGCAGCCAAACCTCGATATCACGAATCGTTAGGAGATGTCAAAATAAAATCGACTAATCGAAAGTTCGAACACGGTCAGTGATCCGCTACGCGCTGGCCTCTTCCGGCAGCAACCTGCTTTATATGTCAGCTTACCATTTAGAAGTTATTAGGGGGAGACACACACATGGACGCACACACACATACACACACACTCACGGACAAAAGGTGATCTCATATGCCTATATTTTCATAAATGAAAATCGCATGATTAGGAAACAAAAATTGATAAATGAAAAATATTACTAGGTACAATATTTACGATATAATGGTCGCAAAAATACTGTATGAAGGTTTACAACGTCTAGTTGTCTAAATGTATTTAATAAGATGAATGTTAATGATGACAGATTTATTACATTATCAAGGAAAGTTGCATATCTAAGTTAGTATAGAAGTTGCACATGATTGAATCAACTACAGTAATCGGTGGAAATTTTGAATTTGAACCGGATTTTGTCAGAATTGCTCTGTACGTACGACACAAATTTCTTTAGGTTAACTCCCGGACCGTCCGCGGTAACCTTGGAACGGGTGGTAACCCTCCCAGCAACTCTAGTTATAATAATGAGACAAGTTACACAACAAAAATACCTAAACGTTCGAGATAGCGATCAAGTTTAAGTGCCATAGGTGTAATTTAAGCTTCGAGATATCCAGGATTCGACTTAAGGAGGAACAAGTAGTTCCTAGGAGAACTAAATAGCCTATTTTCATATATTCCACCAGTCTTTTCCATTAAAATTCTCCTGCCTATTTTTCAGAGAAACATCTATATAAATATTTAAATTTCACATCGTCACCATGTTGGATTTGTGTTCATCAGGTTATTGAAAAGCCCATAGGTGAACCCATGTTAACAGCCTGCTGTGATAGATTTGGAGATATTGAGTACCGTCCAAATATTTCGGATGATCGCTATGTTCTATATGTAGGTCATAGAGTTATGTACCATTAGATGAAGAATATTACAAAGGATTATTATTCAAACGTTCACTTCAATCGTATGATTAGGAAACAAACAAGATGTTCAGTAAAGAACATATAGCCTACTTTCTCCTAAATGCATGCGTATTGTTATAACTCTTTGTCCTTTTCAAAGAGTATGATTGAATGTTGGTTGTAGTAGCTTGTTGAAATACGACGTGCTATAGGGATATTAAACATGAATATGAGGTGCCCTTTGCTAGTGCTACCTCTGTACCAAATTTCGTTCAATTCGGTTTCACCGTGTTTGAATTGATAGGGGGAATCGATTTGCACACATACATGGCCACCATCTGCAAACTATTGGGCTGATGTTCTTGCAGTTTGGTCTGAATATGTTTCCTACATAAAGATATGGTGTTGCAAAATTTGGTAGAGACTAGATTATTAGGTTGGTCGTAATTACATTTTAGCTTTTAACATTTGGGTGGCCGCGATTACGTTTCCGTCAAGATAGCGGTGATATAAAACATGACACTGAGGTGCTCTTTGCTAGTGCTACCTCTGTACCAAATTTCGTTCCATTCGGTTTCACCGTGTTCGAATTGATAAGGGGAATTGATTTTCACAGAAAGATGGCCACCATCCGCAAAATATTAGGCTGATGACCTATTAGTTTGGTCAAAGGATGCTCCCTCCATAAAGGTATGTTGTTGCTAAATTTGCTAGAGATCGGATGATTAGGCTAATCGTAAAATGATTTAAGCTTTGAACATTTGTGTGGCCGCCATTACGTTTCCGTCAAGATGGCGGCGATATAAAACATGACACTGAGGTGCCCTTTGCTAGTGCTACCTCTGTACCAAATTTCGTTCCATTCGGTTCCACCGTGTACGAATTAATAGGGGGATTCAATTTTGACATAAAGATGGCCGCCACCCGCAAACTATCAGGATAATAACCTATTAGATTGGTCAAAGGGTGTTCCCTCCATAAAGGAATGTTGTTGCAAAGTTTGGTAGAGATCAGATGGTTATGTTAGTCGTAATTTAACTTAAGCTTTGAACATTTGTGTGGCCGCCATTACGTTTCTGTCAAGATGGCGGCGATATAAAACATGACACTGAGGTGCACTTTGCTAGTGCTACCTCTGTACCAAATTTCGTTCATTCGGTTCCACCGTGTTCGAATTAATAGGGGGAATCAATTTTGACATAAAGATGGCCGCCATCCGCAAACTGTTAGGCTAATAACCTATTAGATTGGTCAAAGGATGCTCCCTCCATAAAGGAATGTTGTTGCAAAGTTTGGTAGAGATCGGATGGTTATGTTAGTCGTAATTTAACTTAAGCTTTGAACATTTGTGTGGCCGCCATTACGTTTCTGTCAATATGGCGGCGATATAAGACATGACACTGAGATGCCCTTTGCTAGTGCTACCTCTGTACCAAATTTCGTTCCATTCGGTTTCACCGTGTTTGAATTAATAGGGGGAATTGATTTTCACACAAAGATGGCCGCCATCCGCAAACTATTAGGCTAATAACCTAGTCATTTGGTCAAAAGATGCTTCCTCTATAAAGGTATGTTGTTGCAAAGTTTGGTAGAGATCGGATGATTAGGTTAATCGTAATTTGATTTAAGCTTTGAACATTTGTGTGGCCGCCATTACGTTTCCGTCTAGATGGCGGCGATATAAGACATGACACTGAGGTGCCTTTTGTTAGTACTACCTCTGTGCCAAATTTCGTTCCATTTGGTTGCACCGTGTTCGAATTAATAGGGGGAATCGATTTTCACACAAAGATGGCCGCCATCCGCCAACTATTACGCTGATGACCTATTAGTTAGGTCAAAGGATGCTCCCCCCATAAAGGTATGTTGTTGCAAAATTTGGTAGAGATCGGATGATTAGGTTAGTCGTAATTTGATTTAAGCTTTGAACATTTGTGTGGCCGCCATTACGTTACCGTCAAGATGGCGGCGATATAAAACATGACACTGAGGTGCCTTTTGTTAGTACTACCTCTGTACCAAATTTCGTTCCATTCGGTTGCACCGTGTTCGAATTAATAGGGGGAATCGATTTTCACACAAAGATGGCCGCCATCCGTAAACTATTACGCTGATGGCCTATTGGTTTGGTCAAAGGATGCTCCCCCCATAAAGGTATGTTGTTGCAAAATTTGGTAGAGATCGGATGATTAAGTTAGTCGTAATTTGATTTAAGCTTTGAACATTTGTGTGGCCGTCATTACGTTTCCGTCAAGATGGCGGCGATATAAAACATGACACTGAGGTGTCCTTTGCTAGTGCTACCTTTGTACCAAATTTCGTTCAATTCGCATTCACCGTGTTCGAATTGATAGGGGGGGACAGACATTCAGAGTACACACACTCACACACACACACACACAGACTCACACACACACATACACACACACACAGACTCACACACACACATACACACACACAGACAGACACACTTTTTTCGCCCTGTGTTGATCTCATAAGTCTACTTTCATTTTTTGCAAAAATCGAAAGTAGGCTAAAAATGAAAAAATAATTTTAAAAATTTTTCACAGCTGCCATCTTCTCGTTAGGAGAGAAATTGAATTGAATCAGATGCTAGTATATTAAATCATGTATAAACATTTATCCTACCTAGTTTCACTGCGCTAGGTTGATTAATTGTCGAGAAAACGCTATTTAAATGTTTTATCTTCGCTTGGCCAGCATGTTGGTTTTGTACTTACATGTGTTAAGCATCACATAGCTGAACTTAGGTGAGTATTCACTATCACCGTGCAAATTATCAGGGTGATATCTGTAATAGTTTCGGAGATATAGAATGCCAGTGAAATATCTCGCGCAGCCGCCATGTTGGATTGATGAGACGTATTAAAATTTGAAAGACACGGTAGGGGTCCAACAAAATAGTACTATATCCTTACCGAGTTTCGCTGAATCGCTCCAGCCGTTGAGATTTTATTAGGGACACACACATCCGCACACTCACACACACACATACACACACACGGACAAAAGGCGATCTCATAAATGAAAATAGGCTAGCCTGATAATAATAATAATAATAATAATAATAATAATAATAATATCGTACGGTCTCGGGGGCCCGATTCAAGCTTTGTTATTTGACGCCCAAAGGGCAGCTTGCATGTCAAATTTTGTCGTTCCTTGGAACTCTATGAAAGACAAGGAGGTTAGATATCTAAGCTCCTTGACACTATAACGCTTTCTAGTAGAGAAAGGAGGAACTTTGTGATGGCGTAAACTCCCGAGATTAATTTTGCCATTATAAACACGGCCTACCGAATTCAAATGGGTTCTTTAACATGCCAAAAACGGATGGCATGCGAGCCATGATTTTTGTCGCCTTTAAAAATCACTTACCACGGCCAGGAGTGAACCTGCAAGCTTGGGGTTGGTAGTCCGACACGGTAACCACTCACCCACCGTGGCAAGCGATAGGCTACTAAAATGCATGAATATGATAAGAAGTTTGTTCGGGAAATAATAGTTACTTCGAGTTATCAAATTCGAGTAATAGAAGTTGAGATATTGAAGGTCGACTGTATTATAAATACCAATACTGTACTAAATTCCTGCATTTTCGAGGGTATGATTGCTGCCAACCTAAAGAAATAGTTTGCCTCAACTTTGCGCTCATCCGGTACTAGCTCCCAATGGAAGGATGTTGGTGATTGTAGTTTGAGGGAAGTAACATCTAGGTCAAAGACCCCTGATTGCATACATCTAGGCTGCAGAAGAAATAAGGGAATCAGTAAATGAATCTTGAAGGGTCATGGAAATGGAAAACTCCCTAGGCTTTGGATACCCCCACTATGTCATGATCAGAGGAGAACAAGAGGGGTCGGCACGAAATGTGCTAACCAAGTAACCCGGATAAAGTACAGTAACTGAAAGCAGTGTCGGGCTCAGTGGGAGCAACTTTCCTCAAGTTGCAAGCCCCTGGGGAAAAATGGACAGTCCCAATTTTGATCATATTTAGCTCAAATATCTTTAACATAATGCTTATTAGTTCCATGAACTTAAGTTACGTGTAATTTGTCAGTTAACCTATGCCATTTTGATTTGATTTTATTTTATTTTCACGGCTACACTTAGAGCTTAAGAGCTCCTTTACAGTAGCGCCCTACATAAAATAATACTAAGGGCTTATAAAAATAAAACATTTTACTTACATTCACAATATAAATAATAACAGTCTAACAATTATAGTAACAAAAAGACTGTAACAATACAATAATAATAATAATAATAATAATGATAATAATAATAACAATAATAATAATAATAATGGAAAAATGATATACAAAAGAGTGCATACAGACTATCAGCCCGAAAAACAAACACCATACAAGAAAATCTATTAAAGTAGACAGGTTGTCAGCTATTGTCCTGATGTTATAATTGAACTTGAAAAAAAAAAGGATTTTAACATAATGCAGTAATCAAATGTGAGAGGTATACTGCTCCAAGAAGCAGGATGAAAGATGTATTTTGAGAGCTGCAGTGCTAGCAATGTTGACGAACTTACTGTATATAAATCGAAGGTATTGGAGAGGCGTGAAGCGGTGCAAACAAAAGATTTATTGAACTTCACGGTTCGGTGTATAGGAATCTGGAGTGTTAATTTTGTGTATCTATTTTCTCGACTATGAACAGAATGCATTGGTGCAAAGGCATTGTCGAGATATAACGGGGTCTTGATATGTAATGTCATCGTAGTGTCTTTACCAGTGTGTGAGTTATGTATTCCGTCTAGGGTCGAACTCCAGACTCCATTCTAAACTAAGACTTATGATTATTATTACTGCAGATGAGTATCTGTCATTCTGTATATCTCGATATGTTCACCCCACTATCTATGAGTGTGCACTTCATGGAATTCCTGTTATCGGAACCATGAATCAATGACGCACATGGCTCTCTCCCTTGTGAAGGGAGGATTTGTATAAAAGCCCCTATTCAGAGAATTCTTATTCTCGGAACCAAGGAAATGACACACTGCATATGAGTGTTCGTTTGTATTCAATTCAGAGAATTCTTATTCTCGGAACCAAGGAAATGACACACTGCTTATGAGTGTTCACTTCATAGAATTCCTGTTATAGGAACCATGAGTCCATATGCTGTATGACGCACATTGTCCTCCCCCTTGTGAAGGGTGAGTCCATATTCTGTATGACGCACAATGTTCCCCCCCCCCCCCTTGTGAAGGAACTGTATAAAAGCCCTGCGCTGAGGAGCACACATACTCTTCCAGTTACAGCAGCGACTAAACAGGTTGACTGTCTGGTGTTAACTTGTATATATTGGATTGTCAAAGATTAATAAATACTTCTACAAACTAACTAACGAGTTCTCATTCATAGAAAGCAGATACTACTCATCAGAAGTAAGAACCACGAGACCTACTGACTTAGCAGTAGCGACAACTTCTTAGTACACACTAAAGAAGACTGTTAAGCGACAAACTTAACTGGGGCCCGTCCGGGATAGGTAACGATTATCCTTGCCAGATAATCTACGAGTAAGTTAGTACAGTGTTCTGACAAACCTCACAAGGAGGCCTTTCGTCACTATACTAGCGACACCAAGGTACCTATCTTCAGTACTAGATGCAGTCATCGTTTCTATGAATCAGCCAGCAAGCCAGGAGTGGTACTGACAACCTCAGGGAGGCCTTTCGTCCACAAACGACTTCGCCAGCTTGAAGGAAGCAAGTTAGAAGTGGAACTGACAACGTACCAAGAGAGACGCCTTTCGTCCACAACCAACTTTGCTAACTTACCGGAAGGAAGGAAGTTCGCCGACAAACGTTCCAAGATGCTCACGCTCCAAGAAAACGCCTTTCGCAACAACCGACCGCCATCGCCGTACGTGCCGACAACGCTCCAGAAGCGCTTTCCGACCACACGACGACACAAGAGAACCAACCGACTCCGCAGTTCCAAGAGGATGCAGCCAGCACTGATCATCTTTTCTTGTCTGTAAGTCAAACTCCAAATAATACCTTATTTGTGAACTAGAGTATTATTAGTAAAGCATGGTACAATATTTCAAGTAACAAATTGGGTAGGCAACAACAATAATAATAATAAAACCTAAATAATACATTCTTTCCCTTTCAAACGGAAACAAATTACAGTAAACTTTAACTAGTAGAGTTTGCCTTGTAATTTCGATTTGAATTAAAATTAATAAACTTAAAACAAATAATAAATACATAATAATAAATATTTGTACTTTCAAGAGGAAATAATTTAGTGGGTTCTAATTAGCAGACCTTACACTCTTTATTTACTTTTGAATTAATATTGTAACTAAACAATTAAAACAAAAAAAAATATAATAAAGTTATATCATTTCCTAACAAAAGTGAGTTAGTGCAGCCCATACTGGTCTTTCGCTTGTCACTATTAAAGGAATTAATAAAATAATTAAATATTTATTATCATCATCAATCATCATCCTCATTTCAGAAGACATATAACTAATTTTATCATTTTACTAGTTCATATTGTGAAGAATCTAAACGAGATATTCACATATCATTAATTTTAGATTAATAATAATAATAACTTATTTCCTTTATTGTGAAAACCTAACCGGGGCTCTTTCACATATATTTTGATTAATAATAATAATATTAATAATAATAATAATAAGTTATTTCTTTTATTGTGAAAACCTAACCGGGGCTCTTTCACATATATTTTGATTATTAATAATAATAAGTTATTTCCTTTATTGTGAAAACCTAACCGGGGCTCTTTCACATGTATTTTGATTAATATTAACACTTATAAGTAAGTAATTAACTTTTAAAAGTAACCACTGTTACAAAATTTAATCTAACAATTTAAATATTTATTATAAACAATTTTGAAAACCGTCTTTATAAATTCAACCAAAATGCCTGAAACCGAGTTACTTTCAAAGTTCGAATATGCTCAGATACAGCTTTTGCCTGAATTTAACGGCACTAATTCTTGCAGTCTTGACTATTTCTTAGCAAGAACAGAATCGTTTCTAAACACTCACAAGAGAATAGCGTCAGCTACAAACTCAGTATTAATAAATGACTTCCTATTTAACGTCATAAAGTCAAAACTAAAAGGTGAAGCATGTAGCATTCTTGACTTAGAAGCCAACAGTACTTATGAAAAATTTAAAGATAAACTCATAAGAAAATACGGTAACGTCAAAGACGAGAGACTTCTCATCCAGGAGATCTCTAATTGCTACCAGAAAAGAAACGAATCATACAATGACTATCATGATAAATTAGAAGGATTGACTTTGCAATGCAAAAGCTTATGCAAACTCAATTACCAAAATCAAATTTTGGAATTGAAATTAAGAGAACTTGAAGAGTTAAGCCTAAACACGTTTAAAGCAGGAGTTTTGGAACCCTACCGTTCATACTTAAGATATGCACAGATTACAGACCTGAATCATTGCCTCTGGTTATGCAGGTCTTATGATAACGATCGCGCCCATGAAGATTACATGGACCAACTAAGAGGAAAACTACCTCCTAGCAAGTTTCCAACAGCTCGACCACTAGGCCACTCAGCACACAATCCATTCTCGAATTTTAACCCAGCTCCACCAAGGAACCCATTTAACCAACCTTTCATGCAAAATCAAACCCACAGACCCTTCTTTAAAGATAAACCACAACCAGTTTTCGGACACGCTCAAGCTACGAACACTCAGCCTTTCAAGCCACCAAACTCCATGAATCGTCCTTACCCAACTCCCAATAATATTGGCCGACGTTTCACACCCACTAACCAGCAAAGATTTCCACAGCCGATGTCAGGTGTTTCAACCATTAGAGGTAATCTGAACGCTCACTTAGAACCTTCAGAAGACGTCGAACAGGAAGCTATAGGTCCCATACAGCAATCACTAGAGTATGTAGATGAGTACAACATACAAAACTACCCAAAAGAGTACGACACTCAGTACTATGAATATGAGTACGATACAGAGGAACAGTCTCAGGATTTTCGCTTGGCCCAGCCATCAAAATCGAAGACTTAAATAATTTAGGTAGCGCAGATTTCGCTCAATTAGACGCAAAGATTGACTACGCCTCGAACCTAGTCACTCTCAACAGCACGGACATACCGTTTCACTTTCATTCTTCGCATACGCAGGTGAAACATTATCAACCCACAGTAGATACAGCTAACACTGCGATTCCCGTCAGCTTCGAGAAAGAAGATGAGTATGTTCTGAATTTTAAATATGGTGAAATGTATCTCTTAGATGCCAAAACTCACCAAACCATACAGCCCACAGAGAGACAACTAAAACACGAGTTTAAGGAACCAATTTTAGTTGAGCCAATGGAAATAAATTCCATTACATACGGTAACATTCAAGAATATCCCCACACAAAACCAGGAGAGTCTGATTACGTCAAAGACAAAACTAACTATGTCGCAGAGTAGAGATTAACATGGCTGATGAAGCAGCTTCAATCATTGCCATCCCCGGAGATGACACCTACCAAAATGATATGGATAATGAAACTGTCCATTCAAACCAAGCAGACCCCTTATTCACATTGAAAATATCTGAACGGAACTTAAACCAAAACCGCAATCAGATTATTGTAAAATATGGTAATTATCCCAAGGTACTTAAACAAAACCTGTTTAAAAAATGTACCAGACACATAATGATTGTCACAAAGAAGAATCTTCAGGAAGATTTAGCAAATCACCTCCTCAAAATAATAGTAACCTCAAACTAGTACGCTACTTATTTTGACGATATCACTCTCGAGATCCCATTCATCAGGGCATGCCAGAAGCTATTTCCTTCTGAACTAATCATTATCAGGACATCCAAATTCTTGGAAGACATTGAAAGCCCCGAAACTCAGAGACATCTGATTTCACACTATCATTCTGAAAACCATTAGAAACTTACGAACATCTTAAGACCAAATACTACTGGCCTCATTTAAGAGAACAAATTAGGACAATCATCAATCAATGTAACCTCTGTCAAAGAAACAAATACGAGTGACACCCTAACGAGGTATCGAACCAAGGTCCCATCACCGCCGATCACCCTTTCTCTCAAATTCACATCGACACGTTTCACTTCAAGCAAAGTCGCATATTAACTATAATTGACATTTTCTCAAAGTATGGACAAGCCTACATTTTACCAAATGGTACAGGTCTGGCCACACTAAGCCAATTACAAGTTTACTTTTCCCACCATGGATTCCCAAGGAAAATCACACATGACCAAGGAGGAGAGTTCGAAAACAATGTCATAAAAGAATATTGTAAAGCCACGAACATCGAATATCACGCTACTACCCCTTTGAATTCTTCATCTAATTCTCCAGTAGAAAGACTGAATTCGACCCTTCTAGAGAAACTTCGTATCTCCAGAGATCACGATAAGTTCACTCCGCTCACAGAGCTCGTGACCACCATAATCACGAATTACAATTCTTCAATCCATTCCACTACTAAACAACCTCCTTTCAACGTTTTATATGGACCATACTATAAAGCTCTAGGCCACGTCTTCTCGCCGTGTCCCAAAATCAATGAATACATTGAAAGACAAGGAAATCAGTTGAAAATTGTAAAAGAGAGTCATACTAAACCGAACACCGACACTTTCAATCATAATTACAAAATTAATGAAACTGTCTACGTATTAGATCCCCTCACCAGAAACAAGAAATCAAAAAACCTGTACAACGAAGGTATCATTACCAAAATTGAAGAAAACAGGGTATACTGTAAAATGAGAAACGGTAAAACTCATGTAAGGAATTTTCGGGACATTAAACCAAAAAGAAAATTTCTTGTTCTAGATTCCTCCCCGGATATGGCACCATCATCACACAGCCCATCCAGACATAAGGATTCTATGCCGACTCATTAGGACCAGCCTTAATAATTAACGATTATCACCGGTTCATGTTTCATTTCAATTTAACGAGTTTAAAAGAATCTTATAATAATATTCAAGACACTATCTCAAGTCTCGTATCACGAAGCAATAATACTTTTCCTTATCTAATATCAGAATTAAGAGAATCAATTAAAGGAACAAAAAAGGAATTAAATAAGTTGCTGCCTGCTACACCTAGAAGTAAGAGAGGTCTTATAAATGGTTTAGGTAGTATAATTAAATTCATATCAGGTAATCTAGACCTTAAACATATTAATAAATTAGTATCATTCAGTAACTCCATTGCTCAAAAGTTCTATAATGAAATGAACCATGTAAACTATAATATGAAGGTAATTAAAGGTATTTTACATGAAGACGACTTCAAGATTAACCTTCTGGAACATCAACAATATGTGCTCTTGTGTACGAACAAATTAGATAAAATCATACAAGTGATGCAAGATACTATTAGCTTGTCATTTAATGAAATGACAAATATGAAGATGTTCTCCCAAAAGGATTTAACAAATGTTGTAAAACATTTACAACTAATCTACCCAACAAAAACTATAATTCATACTGACCAGTATCATCAATTTGAGAACCTTAAACTGTCAAAAACGCAAGTTCTCATGATGAACGAAGAAATGGTTGTAATATTATATATGCCAATCACTGATGCTAAAACTTATACATTGTATAAAATGTCTCCTGTACCTAGCAATAATCTAATATTAATCCCTCCGGTAAAAATATTACTTGCAAGGACCTCCCTTATGATGGTCTAACGCACCTTGTATAAAAATTACTCAATATTACGCATGTATACTCTTTAATACTAAAATGAAGACTTTTGTGTCTGTGAACACATGTATATTAATACTTATTTTCTGTGTTATCCTGTTAATATATAGAACAAGGATAAATCAATGTATTAAATCTGTAAAAAATAGATTTAAGAAAATTGTTATCGAGGACGATAACGATCAACAAAGGGTGGAGGAGTTATGTATTCCGTCTAGGGTCGAACTCCAGACCCCATTCTAAACTAAGACTTATGATTATTATTACTGCAGATGTGTATCTGTCATTCTGTATATCTCGATATGTTCACCCCACTATCTATGAGTGTGCACTTCATGGAATTCCTGTTATCGGAACCATGAATCAATGACGCACATGGCTCTCTCCCTTGTGAAGGGAGGATTTGTATAAAAGCCCCTATTCAGAGAATTCTTATTCTCGGAACCAAGGAAATGACACACTGCATATGAGTGTTCGTTTGTATTCAATTCAGAGAATTCTTATTCTCGGAACCAAGGAAATGACACACTGCTTATGAGTGTTCACTTCATAGAATTCCTGTTATAGGAACCATGAGTCCATATGCTGTATGACGCACATTGTCCTCCCCCTTGTGAAGGGTGAGTCCATATTCTGTATGACGCACATTGTTCCCCCCCCCCCCTTGTGAAGGAACTGTATAAAAGCCCTGCGCTGAGGAGCACACATACTCTTCCAGTTACAGCAGCGACTAAACAGGTTGACTGTCTGGTGTTAACTTGTATATATTGGATTGTCAAAGATTAATAAATACTTCTACAAACTAACCAACGAGTTCTCATTCATAGAAAGCAGATACTACTCATCAGACGTAAGAACCACGAGACCTACTGACTTAGCAGTAGCGACAACTTCTTAGTACATCACTAAAGAAAACTGTTAAGCGACAAACTTAACTTGTGTACATTGATTAGGACCAGGAAGAATGCCACCATTGCTTTAGGTAACGTATTATCCGGATATTTGCCCTAAGTAGAAATATAAAAACCACAGAAAATGACTGAGATGGCAATATAACCCACAGCATTCTTGGCTGTCACCCCTCAGGTCCGTGCTCAATTCCCGGCTCTGCCAAGAAACTTAAATTTGGTCTGCGAGCTGGAGCCGTGTACACTCAGACTTGTGAGGCAAAAATGCGAAGAGGTGGGTTCGATTCCTACCTCAGCCATCCTGGAAGTGTTTTTCTACGGTGTCCCTCTTCAACTCTAGGCAAATAGTGGAATGGTTCCTAAATTAAGGCCAATCCTCACCTTAGTTACGTATACACACTACTACAAACACCACAATGACACAAGTTATCAGACAAATTAAGTATCTATATATAAGTTATAATACGCTAAGGTGTATGTATCACAAAACTCAAGCTCCTGAACCAGAGGGAGTTAGAAGTTGTGGTTTGTACCAAAATCTTCCAAATGGTCTCAATAATACAGGAAAAATCTTGCTTTTCTTCAAAAGTCAACGGAAATATATGTATTTGTTTAAAATGTGTGTTAAAACAAATAAAGTTGAATCTAATAACTTCATGGACAGATTGTCGCTACGCGACAACGACTAACTCTGTATCATGATAGTCAAAGCCGCACCAATACTGAACCTGACTTGATGGGCAGATTGATCGTCTTAAAGATTGTCGCTAGGCGACAACGACTAACTCTGTATCATGATAGTCAAAGCCGCACCAATACTGAACCTGACTTGATGGGCAGATTGATCGTCTTAAAGATTGTCGCTAGGCGACAACGACTTACTCTGCATCATGATAGTCCGGTAAAAATTGCAGGACATTGCCCATCTTACAGAATATGGTTGACCTAGGCTAAACCGTGAATAGAAAGTAGAGTGCACATCTTCATCGTAGATTCAGCGACTCCTTTTAATCCATTTGAAATATGTACGCTATTGGCAACTACCAAAATCCTCCAAATTGTCTCAATAGTACAGGAAAAATCTTGCATTTCTTGAAAAGTCAACGGAAATATTTTCCTTGCGCTCACGAATCTGTGACTTGCCATTCAAACATGGCCGCATGGCCGAGCCACTACTCATTCTAATTTGATTTATTTAATAACTGTACGCACCCATGCGTAAGGCTTCCGAGTATTTGAAGACGGGCATTAACCAAGTCCTGACAATGAAATATAGTAACAATATGAACGTATACGAATGTGCAACTTAAATGAAGGAAGGACTATTTTCTCCATACAGCGAGTTATTGAGATAGTGAGTTGGTGCGTCAACGGATACACAGGCGTGTAGCTGTAGCTCAGTGGATGATATCATTGGTGATGAACAATGTTGCAGTATTCCTGGAAGAACCCTGTTAACGGACTTAGCGATACTACGGAACCTGCACCTAAAAGCCGAAGTGCTCCCCACTGAGCCAATGAGTTTTCTCACCTTAGATCTTGATAAAGCTTTCGACCGCATCAGTCATGAATACTTGTACATGGTCTTGCGACACTTTGAATTTCCTGCAATCCTTATTGTCTACATTCGTATGATAAATTGTAATGCTACGTCTCGAGTGCTCGTCAACGGTTTTCTTTCCCCTCTGATTCCAATACAACGATCAGTTAGACAAGGATGTCCCCTTTCCATGCTACTTTTTGTCATTGGCCTTGAACCGTTCATTCGGACTACCCAGGTGAAGCTACAGGGTTACAAACTGTCCACACATGTTTTCGGCATGTGCGCCTATGCTGATGACGTATGAATATTGATCCGCAATAATGAAGACATCTCTCACATCGATAGCGTCCTTCAGCTCTACCATATCGCCTCTGGAGCACAATCGAACCCCCAGAAAACTGCTTTGCTTCCGCTCAATACTAGCTCAGTGATTACCCAACAGCCCTGGTTCCGGATAGTGAATGAGGTGAAAATGCTTGGCATTACCTGGAAGCAATCGCTTCTGGACACAGTGCAAGCAAACTGGAGAAAGGTCATTGCCATAGTTAGGGGAGTGCTGATCCAATTTGGTCAAAGAAACCTCAATATAGTGCAACGGGTCATGGTCCTCAACGTGTTTGCGCTCTCTAAAATATGGTATGTCACACAACTTTTCCCACTTCCCAAAATGTTTGAGAGTCAATTGTCAAAATATACAGGTTGGTTTATATGACAAGGATTTTTGTTTCGAGTACAACGGGAACAGTTGTATCTCCCATCCCGGCAAGGCGGGCTAGGGCTAAAAGCTCATGGCATGAAATGCCGTGCGCTCCTCTGCAAGAACGATATCACCATCCTTTCCCAACATGACACTTTTACGAAAGCGCTATACAAAGATCTTCGAAACACAGCCCGTGGTTGTGATAGAGCTTTGCCGAAGATATTTAGAGACCATCAACAGCACCTTCTGGAAACTGTTCGCCAAATGCCTTCAGGGACTGTTCCAACGACGAAAAGTATTTATACCATGTTGCGGCAAGTGGTACACTCCAAACCGCGAACCGAGGCCACCACCCTCTACGTCCATTGGCCCACTGTTTGGAAAAATTTTGGGGCTATGACCATTTCTTCTGCTGTACACTCCCAGGTTTTTATCCTCCTCAACGATCTCATCCCAACGGCTCTACGGCGATATAACATCCGTCTTGAATCTTACCCATGGTGTACTATATGTGGTCAAACTGATACGGCACTACATCGCTTCACAACATGCACACGAGTTGCCTCCACGTGGCTGTGGTGTAAGGGAAAAGTATGTCAACTATTAAATGTGCCCACGGGTGACCTTGATGACAGGAAGTGCCAAATATTTCACCAGCATTCAATATCTCCGAAACTATTACCGATATCACCCTGAAATTTTTACGGTGATAAAGGGAACTACTAGAAGTTCACCTATGTCACTTTGGAAAACAGGTAGCTACAAAACCAACATGGCGGACAAGCGAAGTTGCAACTTTTAAATAGACGTTTCTCGCGATTTAACCAACCAAACGCAATAAAACTTGGTACAGTTTATGTTTATACACATTGTAATGCACCGACATCTAACTTCGTTCAATTGTTTACATAACCACAAGATGGCGGCTGTCCGAAATATTTCACCGGCATTCTATATCTCTGAAACTATTAGCGGAATCACCCTAAAATTTTGTACGGAGATAAAGGACTCTACTGAAAGTTCATCTATAAGACTTTTAAAGACCGGTTAACTACAAAACGAACATGGCGGCGAAGCAAATTTGAAAATTTTAAATAGACTTTTCTCGCGATTTAATGTTCCAAACGCAATGAAACTTGGTACAGGAAATGTTTATACACATTTTAATGCACTGGTATCTAATTTATTCAATTGTTCGCATAACCTCAAGATGGCGGCTGTGCGAATTTTAAAATTAAGTTTTTATTTCTTGTGACGTAATCATGCGATCGAAGTGATAGTTTGAATAATGAACCTACGCAATAATTTTACTTTAATGGTACATGACTCTATGGCCTATACATTTAACAATCCAACATGAGAACCATCCGAAATATTTAGACGGCTCTGAATATCTACGAATCTATTATAGCAATCAAACTGATTTTTTTAATGTTCATAGGGGCTATGAACATAAGTTCACCTATGAGACTTTCAATAACCTGGTGATCACAAATCCAACATGGCGGCGACGCGAAGTATAAATATTCACATGGACGTTTCTCGCAATTTAACCATCCGAGTGCAGTGAAACTTGGTACAGTAAGTCCTTATACAAATGTTAATCCACTGGCATCTAATTTATTTCATTTGTTTCCATAACCACAAGATGGCAGCTGTGCGAAATTTTAAAATCTCATTTTTACTTCTTGTGTCCTAATCATGCTATTGAAGTTTGAATGCTACACGTACACAATAATCTCCATGTAACAGTACATAACTCTAGGACCTACATATATATAAAAATCCAATATGGCGACCATCCGAAATATGTAGTCGGTTCTCAATATCTACGAATCTATTACAGCAATCAAACTGAAATTGTATATGTTGATAGTGGCAATTAACCTAAGTAGGATATATGAAAATGGGCTGTATAGTTCTTCACGGAACTACTTGTTTTAAACTTATATTGCAATCGTATTACTTACTAACCATGATGATTAGTTAAGTGCAATTACGTTCCTATTTTCATTTTAGAATAAAAGAGTCTCTTGTCCAATGTATGTTTTTTCAAATTGTCTATTGTCCATTAGAAACTTACGAACATCTTAAGACCAAATACTACTGGCCTCATTTAAGAGAACAAATTAGGACAATCATCAATCAATGTAACCTCTGTCAAAGAAACAAATACGAGAGACACCCTAACGAGGTATCGAACCAAGGTCCCATCACCGCCGATCACCCTTTCTCTCAAATTCACATCGACACGTTTCACTTCAAGCAAAGTCGCATATTAACTATAATTGACATTTTCTCAAAGTATAGACAAGCCTACATTTTACCAAATGGTACAGGTCTGGCCACACTAAGCCAATTACAAGTTTACTTTTCCCACCATGGATTCCCAAGGAAAATCACACATGACCAAGGAGGAGAGTTCGAAAACAATGTCATAAAAGAATATTGTAAAGCCACGAACATCGAATATCACGCTACTACCCCTTTGAATTCTTCATCTAATTCTCCAGTAGAAAGACTGAATTCGACCCTTCTAGAGAAACTTCGTATCTCCAGAGATCACGATAAGTTCACTCCGCTCACAGAGCTCGTGACCACCATAATCACGAATTACAATTCTTCAATCCATTCCACTACTAAACAACCTCCTTTCAACGTTTTATATGGACCATACTATAAAGCTCTAGACCACGTCTTCTCGCCGTGTCCCAAAATCAATGAATACATTGAAAGACAAGGAAATCAGTTGAAAATTGTAAAAGAGAGTCATACTAAACCGAACACCGACACTTTCAATCATAATTACAAAATTAATGAAACTGTCTACGTATTAGATCCCCTCACCAGAAACAAGAAATCAAAAAACCTGTACAACGAAGGTATCATTACCAAAATTGAAGAAAACAGGGTATACTGTAAAATGAGAAACGGTAAAACTCATGTAAGGAATTTTCGGGACATTAAACCAAAAAGAAAATTTCTTGTTCTAGATTCCTCCCCGGATATGGCACCATCATCACACAGCCCATCCAGACATAAGGATTCTATGCCGACTCATTAGGACCAGCCTTAATAATTAACGATTATCACCGGTTCATGTTTCATTTCAATTTAACGAGTTTAAAAGAATCTTATAATAATATTCAAGACACTATCTCAAGTCTCGTATCACGAAGCAATAATACTTTTCCTTATCTAATATCAGAATTAAGAGAATCAATTAAAGGAACAAAAAAGGAATTAAATAAGTTGCTGCCTGCTACACCTAGAAGTAAGAGAGGTCTTATAAATGGTTTAGGTAGTATAATTAAATTCATATCAGGTAATCTAGACCTTAAACATATTAATAAATTAGTATCATTCAGTAACTCCATTGCTCAAAAGTTCTATAATGAAATGAACCATGTAAACTATAATATGAAGGTAATTAAAGGTATTTTACATGAAGACGACTTCAAGATTAACCTTCTGGAACATCAACAATATGTGCTCTTGTGTACGAACAAATTAGATAAAATCATACAAGTGATGCAAGATACTATTAGCTTGTCATTTAATGAAATGACAAATATGAAGATGTTCTCCCAAAAGGATTTAACAAATGTTGTAAAACATTTACAACTAATCTACCCAACAAAAACTATAATTCATACTGACCAGTATCATCAATTTGAGAACCTTAAACTGTCAAAAACGCAAGTTCTCATGATGAACGAAGAAATGGTTGTAATATTATATATGCCAATCACTGATGCTAAAACTTATACATTGTATAAAATGTCTCCTGTACCTAGCAATAATCTAATATTAATCCCTCCGGTAAAAATATTACTTGCAAGGACCTCCCTTATGATGGTCTAACGCACCTTGTATAAAAATTACTCAATATTACGCATGTATACTCTTTAATACTAAAATGAAGACTTTTGTGTCTGTGAACACATGTATATTAATACTTATTTTCTGTGTTATCCTGTTAATATATAGAACAAGGATAAATCAATGTATTAAATCTGTAAAAAATAGATTTAAGAAAATTGTTATCGAGGACGATAACGATCAACAAAGGGTGGAGGAGTTATGTATTCCGTCTAGGGTCGAACTCCAGACCCCATTCTAAACTAAGACTTATGATTATTATTACTGCAGATGTGTATCTGTCATTCTGTATATCTCGATATGTTCACCCCACTATCTATGAGTGTGCACTTCATGGAATTCCTGTTATCGGAACCATGAATCAATGACGCACATGGCTCTCTCCCTTGTGAAGGGAGGATTTGTATAAAAGCCCCTATTCAGAGAATTCTTATTCTCGGAACCAAGGAAATGACACACTGCATATGAGTGTTCGTTTGTATTCAATTCAGAGAATTCTTATTCTCGGAACCAAGGAAATGACACACTGCTTATGAGTGTTCACTTCATAGAATTCCTGTTATAGGAACCATGAGTCCATATGCTGTATGACGCACATTGTCCTCCCCCTTGTGAAGGGTGAGTCCATATTCTGTATGACGCACATTGTTCCCCCCCCCCCCCCTTGTGAAGGAACTGTATAAAAGCCCTGCGCTGAGGAGCACACATACTCTTCCAGTTACAGCAGCGACTAAACAGGTTGACTGTCTGGTGTTAACTTGTATATATTGGATTGTCAAAGATTAATAAATACTTCTACAAACTAACCAACGAGTTCTCATTCATAGAAAGCAGATACTACTCATCAGACGTAAGAACCACGAGACCTACTGACTTAGCAGTAGCGACAACTTCTTAGTACATCACTAAAGAAAACTGTTAAGCGACAAACTTAACTTGTGTACATTGATTAGGACCAGGAAGAATGCCACCATTGCTTTAGGTAACGTATTATCCGGATATTTGCCCTAAGTAGAAATATAAAAACCACAGAAAATGACTGAGATGGCAATATAACCCACAGCATTCTTGGCTGTCACCCCTCAGGTCCGTGCTCAATTCCCGGCTCTGCCAAGAAACTTAAATTTGGTCTGCGAGCTGGAGCCGTGTACACTCAGACTTGTGAGGCAAAAATGAGAAGAGGTGGGTTCGATTCCTACCTCAGCCATCCTGGAAGTGTTTTTCTACGGTGTCCCTCTTCAACTCTAGGCAAATAGTGGAATGGTTCCTAAATTAAGGCCAATCCTCACCTTAGTTACGTATACACACTACTACAAACACCACAATGACACAAGTTATCAGACAAATTAAGTATCTATATATAAGTTATAATACGCTAAGGTGTATGTATCACAAAACTCAAGCTCCTGAACCAGAGGGAGTTAGAAGTTGTGGTTTGTACCAAAATCTTCCAAATGGTCTCAATAATACAGGAAAAATCTTGCTTTTCTTCAAAAGTCAACGGAAATATATGTATTTGTTTAAAATGTGTGTTAAAACAAATAAAGTTGAATCTAATAACTTCATGGACAGATTGTCGCTACGCGACAACGACTAACTCTGTATCATGATAGTCAAAGCCGCACCAATACTGAACCTGACTTGATGGGCAGATTGATCGTCTTAAAGATTGTCGCTAGGCGACAACGACTAACTCTGTATCATGATAGTCAAAGCCGCACCAATACTGAACCTGACTTGATGGGCAGATTGATCGTCTTAAAGATTGTCGCTAGGCGACAACGACTTACTCTGCATCATGATAGTCCGGTAAAAATTGCAGGACATTGCCCATCTTACAGAATATGGTTGACCTAGGCTAAACCGTGAATAGAAAGTAGAGTGCACATCTTCATCGTAGATTCAGCGACTCCTTTTAATCCATTTGAAATATGTACGCTATTGGCAACTACCAAAATCCTCCAAATTGTCTCAATAGTACAGGAAAAATCTTGCATTTCTTGAAAAGTCAACGGAAATATTTTCCTTGCGCTCACGAATCTGTGACTTGCCATTCAAACATGGCCGCATGGCCGAGCCACTACTCATTCTAATTTGATTTATTTAATAACTGTACGCACCCATGCGTAAGGCTTCCGAGTATTTGAAGACGGGCATTAACCAAGTCCTGACAATGAAATATAGTAACAATATGAACGTATACGAATGTGCAACTTAAATGAAGGAAGGACTATTTTCTCCATACAGCGAGTTATTGAGATAGTGAGTTGGTGCGTCAACGGATACACAGGCGTGTAGCTGTAGCTCAGTGGATGATATCATTGGTGATGAACAATGTTGCAGTATTCCTGGAAGAACCCTGTTAACGGACTTAGCGATACTACGGAACCTGCACCTAAAAGCCGAAGTGCTCCCCACTGAGCCAATGAGTTTTCTCACCTTAGATCTTGATAAAGCTTTCGACCGCATCAGTCATGAATACTTGTACATGGTCTTGCGACACTTTGAATTTCCTGCAATCCTTATTGTCTACATTCGTATGATAAATTGTAATGCTACGTCTCGAGTGCTCGTCAACGGTTTTCTTTCCCCTCTGATTCCAATACAACGATCAGTTAGACAAGGATGTCCCCTTTCCATGCTACTTTTTGTCATTGGCCTTGAACCGTTCATTCGGACTACCCAGGTGAAGCTACAGGGTTACAAACTGTCCACACATGTTTTCGGCATGTGCGCCTATGCTGATGACGTATGAATATTGATCCGCAATAATGAAGACATCTCTCACATCGATAGCGTCCTTCAGCTCTACCATATCGCCTCTGGAGCACAATCGAACCCCCAGAAAACTGCTTTGCTTCCGCTCAATACTAGCTCAGTGATTACCCAACAGCCCTGGTTCCGGATAGTGAATGAGGTGAAAATGCTTGGCATTACCTGGAAGCAATCGCTTCTGGACACAGTGCAAGCAAACTGGAGAAAGGTCATTGCCATAGTTAGGGGAGTGCTGATCCAATTTGGTCAAAGAAACCTCAATATAGTGCAACGGGTCATGGTCCTCAACGTGTTTGCGCTCTCTAAAATATGGTATGTCACACAACTTTTCCCACTTCCCAAAATGTTTGAGAGTCAATTGTCAAAATATACAGGTTGGTTTATATGACAAGGATTTTTGTTTCGAGTACAACGGGAACAGTTGTATCTCCCATCCCGGCAAGGCGGGCTAGGGCTAAAAGCTCATGGCATGAAATGCCATGCACTCCTCTGCAAGAACGATATCACCATCCTTTCCCAACATGACACTTTTACGAAAGCGCTATACAAAGATCTTCGAAACACAGCCCGTGGTTGTGATAGAGCTTTGCCGAAGATATTTAGAGACCATCAACAGCACCTTCTGGAAACTGTTCGCCAAATGCCTTCAGGGACTGTTCCAACGACGAAAAGTATTTATACCATGTTGCGGCAAGTGGTACACTCCAAACCGCGAACCGAGGCCACCACCCTCTACGTCCATTGGCCCACTGTTTGGAAAAATTTTGGGGCTATGACCATTTCTTCTGCTGTACACTCCCAGGTTTTTATCCTCCTCAACGATCTCATCCCAACGGCTCTACGGCGATATAACATCCGTCTTGAATCTTACCCATGGTGTACTATATGTGGTCAAACTGATACGGCACTACATCGCTTCACAACATGCACACGAGTTGCCTCCACGTGGCTGTGGTGTAAGGGAAAAGTATGTCAACTATTAAATGTGCCCACGGGTGACCTTGATGACAGGAAGTGCCAAATATTTCACCAGCATTCAATATCTCCGAAACTATTACCGATATCACCCTGGAATTTTTACGGTGATAAAGGGAACTACTAGAAGTTCACCTATGTCACTTTGGAAAACAGGTAGCTACAAAACCAACATGGCGGACAAGCGAAGTTGCAACTTTTAAATAGACGTTTCTCGCGATTTAACCAACCAAACGCAATAAAACTTGGTACAGTTTATGTTTATACACATTGTAATGCACCGACATCTAACTTCGTTCAATTGTTTACATAACCACAAGATGGCGGCTGTCCGAAATATTTCACCGGCATTCTATATCTCTGAAACTATTAGCGGAATCACCCTAAAATTTTGTACGGAGATAAAGGACTCTACTGAAAGTTCATCTATAAGACTTTTAAAGACCGGTTAACTACAAAACGAACATGGCGGCGAAGCAAATTTGAAAATTTTAAATAGACTTTTCTCGCGATTTAATGTTCCAAACGCAATGAAACTTGGTACAGGAAATGTTTATACACATTTTAATGCACTGGTATCTAATTTATTCAATTGTTCGCATAACCTCAAGATGGCGGCTGTGCGAATTTTAAAATTAAGTTTTTATTTCTTGTGACGTAATCATGCGATCGAAGTGATAGTTTGAATAATGAACCTACGACATAATTTTACTTTAATGGTACATGACTCTATGGCCTATACATTTAACAATCCAACATGAGAACCATCCGAAATATTTAGACGGCTCTGAATATCTACGAATCTATTATAGCAATCAAACTGATTTTTTTAATGTTCATAGGGGCTATGAACATAAGTTCACCTATGGGACTTTCAATAACCTGGTGATCACAAATCCAACATGGCGGCGACGCGAAGTATAAATATTCACATGGACGTTTCTCGCAATTTAACCATCCGAGTGCAGTGAAACTTGGTACAGTAAGTCCTTATACAAATGTTAATCCACTGGCATCTAATTTATTTCATTTGTTTCCATAACCACAAGATGGCAGCTGTGCGAAATTTTAAAATCTCATTTTTACTTCTTGTGTCCTAATCATGCTATTGAAGTTTGAATGCTACACGTACACAATAATCTCCATGTAACAGTACATAACTCTAGGACCTACATATATATAAAAATCCAATATGGCGACCATCCGAAATATGTAGTCGGTTCTCAATATCTACGAATCTATTACAGCAATCAAACTGAAATTGTATATGTTGATAGTGGCAATTAACCTAAGTAGGATATATGAAAATGGGCTGTATAGTTCTTCACGGAACTACTTGTTTTAAACTTATATTGCAATCGTATTACTTACTAACCATGATGAATAGTTTAGTGCAATTACGTTCCTATTTTCATTTTAGAATAAAAGAGTCTCTTGTCCAATGTATGTTTTTTCAAATTGTCTACTGTCCATTAGAAACTTACGAACATCTTAAGACCAAATACTACTGGCCTCATTTAAGAGAACAAATTAGGACAATCATCAATCAATGTAACCTCTGTCAAAGAAACAAATACGAGAGACACCCTAACGAGGTATCGAACCAAGGTCCCATCACCGCCGATCACCCTTTCTCTCAAATTCACATCGACACGTTTCACTTCAAGCAAAGTCGCATATTAACTATAATTGACATTTTCTCAAAGTATAGACAAGCCTACATTTTACCAAATGGTACAGGTCTGGCCACACTAAGCCAATTACAAGTTTACTTTTCCCACCATGGATTCCCAAGGAAAATCACACATGACCAAGGAGGAGAGTTCGAAAACAATGTCATAAAAGAATATTGTAAAGCCACGAACATCGAATATCACGCTACTACCCCCTTTGAATTCTTCATCTAATTCTCCAGTAGAAAGACTGAATTCGACCCTTCTAGAGAAACTTCGTATCTCCAGAGATCACGATAAGTTCACTCCGCTCACAGAGCTCGTGACCACCATAATCACGAATTACAATTCTTCAATCCATTCCACTACTAAACAACCTCCTTTCAACGTTTTATATGGACCATACTATAAAGCTCTAGACCACGTCTTCTCGCCGTGTCCCAAAATCAATGAATACATTGAAAGACAAGGAAATCAGTTGAAAATTGTAAAAGAGAGTCATACTAAACCGAACACCGACACTTTCAATCATAATTACAAAATTAATGAAACTGTCTACGTATTAGATCCCCTCACCAGAAACAAGAAATCAAAAAACCTGTACAACGAAGGTATCATTACCAAAATTGAAGAAAACAGGGTATACTGTAAAATGAGAAACGGTAAAACTCATGTAAGGAATTTTCGGGACATTAAACCAAAAAGAAAATTTCTTGTTCTAGATTCCTCCCCGGATATGGCACCATCATCACACAGCCCATCCAGACATAAGGATTCTATGCCGACTCATTAGGACCAGCCTTAATAATTAACGATTATCACCGGTTCATGTTTCATTTCAATTTAACGAGTTTAAAAGAATCTTATAATAATATTCAAGACACTATCTCAAGTCTCGTATCACGAAGCAATAATACTTTTCCTTATCTAATATCAGAATTAAGAGAATCAATTAAAGGAACAAAAAAGGAATTAAATAAGTTGCTGCCTGCTACACCTAGAAGTAAGAGAGGTCTTATAAATGGTTTAGGTAGTATAATTAAATTCATATCAGGTAATCTAGACCTTAAACATATTAATAAATTAGTATCATTCAGTAACTCCATTGCTCAAAAGTTCTATAATGAAATGAACCATGTAAACTATAATATGAAGGTAATTAAAGGTATTTTACATGAAGACGACTTCAAGATTAACCTTCTGGAACATCAACAATATGTGCTCTTGTGTACGAACAAATTAGATAAAATCATACAAGTGATGCAAGATACTATTAGCTTGTCATTTAATGAAATGACAAATATGAAGATGTTCTCCCAAAAGGATTTAACAAATGTTGTAAAACATTTACAACTAATCTACCCAACAAAAACTATAATTCATACTGACCAGTATCATCAATTTGAGAACCTTAAACTGTCAAAAACGCAAGTTCTCATGATGAACGAAGAAATGGTTGTAATATTATATATGCCAATCACTGAAGCTAAAACTTATACATTGTATAAAATGTCTCCTGTACCTAGCAATGATCTAATATTAATCCCTCCGGTAAAAATATTACTTGCAAGGACCTCCCTTATGATGGTCTAACGCACCTTGTATAAAAATTACTCAATATTACGCATGTATACTCTTTAATACTAAAATGAAGACTTTTGTGTCTGTGAACACATGTATATTAATACTTATTTTCTGTGTTATCCTGTTAATATATAGAACAAGGATAAATCAATGTATTAAATCTGTAAAAAATAGATTTAAGAAAATTGTTATCGAGGACGATAACGATCAACAAAGGGTGGAGGAGTTATGTATTCCGTCTAGGGTCGAACTCCAGACCCCATTCTAAACTAAGACTTATGATTATTATTACTGCAGATGTGTATCTGTCATTCTGTATATCTCGATATGTTCACCCCACTATCTATGAGTGTGCACTTCATGGAATTCCTGTTATCGGAACCATGAATCAATGACGCACATGGCTCTCTCCCTTGTGAAGGGAGGATTTGTATAAAAGCCCCTATTCAGAGAATTCTTATTCTCGGAACCAAGGAAATGACACACTGCATATGAGTGTTCGTTTGTATTCAATTCAGAGAATTCTTATTCTCGGAACCAAGGAAATGACACACTGCTTATGAGTGTTCACTTCATAGAATTCCTGTTATAGGAACCATGAGTCCATATGCTGTATGACGCACATTGTCCTCCCCCTTGTGAAGGGTGAGTCCATATTCTGTATGACGCACATTGTTCCCCCCCCCCCCCCCCCCCCTTGTGAAGGAACTGTATAAAAGCCCTGCGCTGAGGAGCACACATACTCTTCCAGTTACAGCAGCGACTAAACAGGTTGACTGTCTGGTGTTAACTTGTATATATTGGATTGTCAAAGATTAATAAATACTTCTACAAACTAACCAACGAGTTCTCATTCATAGAAAGCAGATACTACTCATCAGACGTAAGAACCACGAGACCTACTGACTTAGCAGTAGCGACAACTTCTTAGTACATCACTAAAGAAAACTGTTAAGCGACAAACTTAACTTGTGTACATTGATTAGGACCAGGAAGAATGCCACCATTGCTTTAGGTAACGTATTATCCGGATATTTGCCCTAAGTAGAAATATAAAAACCACAGAAAATGACTGAGATGGCAATATAACCCACAGCATTCTTGGCTGTCACCCCTCAGGTCCGTGCTCAATTCCCGGCTCTGCCAAGAAACTTAAATTTGGTCTGCGAGCTGGAGCCGTGTACACTCAGACTTGTGAGGCAAAAATGAGAAGAGGTGGGTTCGATTCCTACCTCAGCCATCCTGGAAGTGTTTTTCTACGGTGTCCCTCTTCAACTCTAGGCAAATAGTGGAATGGTTCCTAAATTAAGGCCAATCCTCACCTTAGTTACGTATACACACTACTACAAACACCACAATGACACAAGTTATCAGACAAATTAAGTATCTATATATAAGTTATAATACGCTAAGGTGTATGTATCACAAAACTCAAGCTCCTGAACCAGAGGGAGTTAGAAGTTGTGGTTTGTACCAAAATCTTCCAAATGGTCTCAATAATACAGGAAAAATCTTGCTTTTCTTCAAAAGTCAACGGAAATATATGTATTTGTTTAAAATGTGTGTTAAAACAAATAAAGTTGAATCTAATAACTTCATGGACAGATTGTCGCTACGCGACAACGACTAACTCTGTATCATGATAGTCAAAGCCGCACCAATACTGAACCTGACTTGATGGGCAGATTGATCGTCTTAAAGATTGTCGCTAGGCGACAACGACTAACTCTGTATCATGATAGTCAAAGCCGCACCAATACTGAACCTGACTTGATGGGCAGATTGATCGTCTTAAAGATTGTCGCTAGGCGACAACGACTTACTCTGCATCATGATAGTCCGGTAAAAATTGCAGGACATTGCCCATCTTACAGAATATGGTTGACCTAGGCTAAACCGTGAATAGAAAGTAGAGTGCACATCTTCATCGTAGATTCAGCGACTCCTTTTAATCCATTTGAAATATGTACGCTATTGGCAACTACCAAAATCCTCCAAATTGTCTCAATAGTACAGGAAAAATCTTGCATTTCTTGAAAAGTCAACGGAAATATTTTCCTTGCGCTCACGAATCTGTGACTTGCCATTCAAACATGGCCGCATGGCCGAGCCACTACTCATTCTAATTTGATTTATTTAATAACTGTACGCACCCATGCGTAAGGCTTCCGAGTATTTGAAGACGGGCATTAACCAAGTCCTGACAATGAAATATAGTAACAATATGAACGTATACGAATGTGCAACTTAAATGAAGGAAGGACTATTTTCTCCATACAGCGAGTTATTGAGATAGTGAGTTGGTGCGTCAACGGATACACAGGCGTGTAGCTGTAGCTCAGTGGATGATATCATTGGTGATGAACAATGTTGCAGTATTCCTGGAAGAACCCTGTTAACGGACTTAGCGATACTACGGAACCTGCACCTAAAAGCCGAAGTGCTCCCCACTGAGCCAATGAGTTTTCTCACCTTAGATCTTGATAAAGCTTTCGACCGCATCAGTCATGAATACTTGTACATGGTCTTGCGACACTTTGAATTTCCTGCAATCCTTATTGTCTACATTCGTATGATAAATTGTAATGCTACGTCTCGAGTGCTCGTCAACGGTTTTCTTTCCCCTCTGATTCCAATACAACGATCAGTTAGACAAGGATGTCCCCTTTCCATGCTACTTTTTGTCATTGGCCTTGAACCGTTCATTCGGACTACCCAGGTGAAGCTACAGGGTTACAAACTGTCCACACATGTTTTCGGCATGTGCGCCTATGCTGATGACGTATGAATATTGATCCGCAATAATGAAGACATCTCTCACATCGATAGCGTCCTTCAGCTCTACCATATCGCCTCTGGAGCACAATCGAACCCCCAGAAAACTGCTTTGCTTCCGCTCAATACTAGCTCAGTGATTACCCAACAGCCCTGGTTCCGGATAGTGAATGAGGTGAAAATGCTTGGCATTACCTGGAAGCAATCGCTTCTGGACACAGTGCAAGCAAACTGGAGAAAGGTCATTGCCATAGTTAGGGGAGTGCTGATCCAATTTGGTCAAAGAAACCTCAATATAGTGCAACGGGTCATGGTCCTCAACGTGTTTGCGCTCTCTAAAATATGGTATGTCACACAACTTTTCCCACTTCCCAAAATGTTTGAGAGTCAATTGTCAAAATATACAGGTTGGTTTATATGACAAGGATTTTTGTTTCGAGTACAACGGGAACAGTTGTATCTCCCATCCCGGCAAGGCGGGCTAGGGCTAAAAGCTCATGGCATGAAATGCCGTGCACTCCTCTGCAAGAACGATATCACCATCCTTTCCCAACATGACACTTTTACGAAAGCGCTATACAAAGATCTTCGAAACACAGCCCGTGGTTGTGATAGAGCTTTGCCGAAGATATTTAGAGACCATCAACAGCACCTTCTGGAAACTGTTCGCCAAATGCCTTCAGGGACTGTTCCAACGACGAAAAGTATTTATACCATGTTGCGGCAAGTGGTACACTCCAAACCGCGAACCGAGGCCACCACCCTCTACGTCCATTGGCCCACTGTTTGGAAAAATTTTGGGGCTATGACCATTTCTTCTGCTGTACACTCCCAGGTTTTTATCCTCCTCAACGATCTCATCCCAACGGCTCTACGGCGATATAACATCCGTCTTGAATCTTACCCATGGTGTACTATATGTGGTCAAACTGATACGGCACTACATCGCTTCACAACATGCACACGAGTTGCCTCCACGTGGCTGTGGTATAAGGGAAAAGTATGTCAACTATTAAATGTGCCCACGGGTGACCTTGATGACAGGAAGTTGATTCGTTTGTCGGTGACCGCCTTCCCCCAAATTAAACAGACTGCCATTGTGTGGATAATGGGACAGTATGTACACTTCGTGATGGCCAATGATCAACATTTCTCGTTCAGGGATCTCATGTATCACCTGCAGAAAGAGCGCTGGAGGCTTAGTGAAAGTGGACAATTGTACGATAAATATGGACACTATTTGGATTTTCTTGTGATGTAATAGTATAGTATTTATCATTTCTGAAAATTCTGTAATTCTGTAAAGAGCTAATAAAAAAGTGCTATAACTGTAGAAAAAAAAGTGGACAAGGTGCTTGCCTCCGATACGCATTCCCACCTCTCAGCGATCTTTTTTGTCTACCACTGAAATATTATTTTATCAATGAGTATTATTAACGTTTTACATTTGGTAAGTGAGCTAAGCAGGAGTTGACTGGAATTTCAGTAATTCTTCCATAAAACAGGCAATGAATCAGCGAGAGACATTCATTATGATCGGCACGCGCAGAGCAACAGCGACAGAGCATAGTGCTACCATCTAGCGGCTCTAATTGACAACTACTGGAACGAACCACAACGAACTATTGAAGTATAATACTATTGGACTTCGAAATCGGAAAGAAATACAGATGTTATGCCCTTCGCGTACCGGTACTTATTGCAGCATAATGTAAGGAAGGGAGAAGGATGTTGATCCGAAAGGGGCAGTAATATGAATGAAATACATGTATATTGGCATTAACACATTTGGTCGTCATTTTATGACAGCAGTTTGACTAGCCTACAGATATTTTCAAAAACAAATTACATGTGTAATATCTTATTGAGCTTGATATTTTTAGTGGGATGAATCATTCGTTCTATTCACATATGCCTTAGGCTGGCTGCGTGTCTCAAAGGTAACGTTCTCGCCAGCATTTCCCAAGGTTGCAGGATCGAATCCTGGCACAGGAGGTTGGCATTCGAGGGTGCGCAATTGCTAGGGAGCCATGTTAGTAGATTTACTGGCACGTAAAAGAACCCATTCGGGGCAAAATTATGGTACCCGGGCGATTCTAATAGCCGCTGTAGTTAACAGGGACGTAAAACCATTAAAAAATTAAATTAATCAGAACTTTGAAATACTTGGCAGTCAGTAAATTCGTACAGCTGTTGCAGATACCTTCATTAGAGTCATTAATTGATAGAAAACAACCAGTTAATCTGCTTCTAATCCCGTGGGTGCTTTCAGACAATAAATGACAAAAAACTGTCTTCAATGTCCCTCACATTTTGGCAGACAACTTACCCCTAAACACATTTTGAAACATCATTTTGGAGTGACCTGCTCTTCACAACACACTGAGCACACCAGAAAAAGGAATAAATGGATAGGTTTAATCACAACAATGTTTTAAAGAAGGTGTAACATATGGCGCTTGCTGAGAGTACTGTGTATAACCCCAACAAACTGTGTGGCATGGCAGGTGGCTTAGTATGGAAGGTTAAAATTAATGCTCCTTTTATGATGTGGTATTGTTTTCTTTTTTCTATTCTATGACTTTTTATGAGAGTGATACGCTGATTATTGCTTTGCTGGGAGATGTAAAATAAAGGGAAATGAGAGAGGACCTTGATGTCATGAATGTATGATCGTGAGTAATTGTGAATATATATAATTAGTTCAATTATACAACCTTTGTGTGATAACCAGCACGGCCCCTATAACCCCAGTATAACACCGAAAGATGTGTGTATGCTCAGATTAATAGAAAACATGTAGTTCCGTGAAGAACTATACAGCCTATTTCCATATACCCTACCCATGTTAATTGCCTCTATCTACATACAAAATTTCAGTTTGAAGGTTGCGATAGATTCGTATGTATTGATAACCGTCTAAATATTTCTGATGGTTGCCAGGTTCGATTTTGATTTATGTACTATTACATGAAGGTTATTGTGTACGTGTGGTATTCAAACTTCAATCGCATGATTAGAACACAAGAAGTAAAAACGAGATATTAAAATTTCGCACAGCTGCCATCTTGTGGTTATGAAAACAATTGAAATAAATTAAATGCCAGTGGATTAACATTTGTATAAGCATTTAACGTGCAACGTTTCACTGCACTCGGATGGTTAAATCGCGAGAAACGTCGATTTAAATATTTTTAATTCGCGTCGCCGCCATGTTGGATTTGTGATCACCAGGTTACTGGAAGTCCTGTAGGTGAACTGTTCATAGCTTCTATGAACATAAAAATATCAGTTCGATTGCTGTAAAAGATTCGTAGATATTGAGAACTGTCTAAATATTTCGGATGCTCTCCATTTTGGATGGTTATATGTATAGGCCATAGAGTTATGTATCATTAACGGAAAATTATTGCGGAGCTTCATTATTCAAACTTTCACTTCGATCGCATGATTAGGACACAAGAAATAAAAACTTAATTTTAAAATTTTGCACAAACATCTTGAGGTTACGTAAACAATTGAACTAAATTAGCCGTCAGTGCATTACAATATGTATAATCATTTACTGTACCACATTTTACTCCGCTCAGAGAGTTAAATCTCGAGAAAAGTCTATTAAAATGTTTCAACTTCGCTTGGCCGCCATGTTCGTTTAGTACATGAAAAGTTTATGAAAGTTACATGAATCAACTTGTACCAGTGCCCTTTATCACCGTACAAAATTTCAGGGTGATATCTGTAAAATTTTCGGAGATATTGAATGTCAGTGAAATAATTCGCACAGCCGCCATTTTGAGGTTATGTAAACAATTGAACTAACTTAGACGCCAGTGCATTACAATGTGTATAAACATTTGCTGTACCACGTTTTATTACGTTTGGATGGTTAAATCGCGAGAAACGTCTACTTAAAAGTCTCAAATTCGCTTGACCACCATGTTGATTTTGTAGTTACCAGGTTTTTGAAAGTCTCATAGGTCTGCTTCTAGTAGTGTCCTTTATCACCGTACACAATTTTAGGGTGATATTGTAATCGTTTCGGAGATACTGAATGCTGGTGAAATATTTTGCACTGCCGCCATGTTGGATTGGTGAGAGACAATATAATTTGAAGGGCACGGTCGGGGTCGGCCAGATTGGTGCTGTGATTTTACCGAGTTTCATTGAAATCTCTCCAGCCGTTTAGAAGTTATTAGGGGGAAACGCACACACACAGACATACGGACAAAAGGTGATCGCATAAGCCTATTTTTAGCCTATTTTCAATTTTGAAAAAATAGGCTTATGAGATCACCTTTTGTCCGTGTGTGTGTGTGCGTGTGTGTGTGTGTGTGTGTGTGTGTGTGTGTGTGTGTGTGATTCGTGTGTGTGTCCCCCCCTAATAAAATCTAAACGGCAGGAGCGATTTCAATGAAACTCGGAAAGTTCATAGCACTATTCCCGGCGACCTCGACCGTGCCCTTCAAATTTTGTTACGACTCACCAATCCAACATGGCGGCTGTGCGAAATATTTCACCAGCATTCAATATCTCCGAAACTATTACCGATATTACCCTGACATTTTCTATGGTGATAGAGGGAACTACTATAAGTTCACTTATGTGACTTTTCAAAACCTGGTAGCTACAAAACGAACATGGCGGCCAAGCGAATTTGCGACTTTTAAATAGACGTTTCTCGCGATTTGACCAACCAAACGCAATGAAACTTGGTACAGTATATGTTTATATACATTGTAATGCACCGACATCTAACTTCGTTCAATTGTTTACATAATCACAAGATGGCGGATGTGCGAAATATTTCACCGGCATTCTATATCTCTGAAACTATTAGAGGTATCTCCCTAAAATTTTGTACTGAGATAAAGGGCACTACTGGAAGTCCATCTATAAGATTTTCAAAAACCGGTTAACTACAAAACAAACATGGCGGCCAAGCGAATTTGAACATTTTAAATAGACCTTTCTCGCGACTTAATGTTCCAAGCGCACTGAAACCAGGTACAGGAAATATTTATACACATTGTAATCCACTGGTATCTAATTTAGTTCAATTGTTTACATAACCTCAAGATGGCGGCAGTGCGAATTTTAAAATTAAGTTTTTATTTCTTGTGATGTAGTCATGCGATCGAAGTGAAAGTTTGAATAATGAACCTACGCAATAATTTTCCTTTAATGGTACATGACTCTATGGCCTATACATTTAACAATCCAACATGGCGACCATCCGAAATATTTAGACGATACTGAATATCTACGAATCTATTGTAGCAATCAAACTGCATTTTTTAATGTTCATAGGGGCTATGAACTTAAGTTCACCTATAGGACGTTAAATAACCTGGTGATCACAAATCCAACATGGCGGTGACGCGAATTATAAATATTCACATGGACGTTTCTCGCAATTTAACCATCCGCGTGCAGTGAAACTCGGTACAGTAAATCTTTATCCGAATGTTAATCCACTGGCATCTAATTTATTTCAATTGTTTCCATAACCTCAAGATGGCAGCTGTGAAAAATTTTTAAATCTCCTTGTTTTCTCTTGTGTCCTAATTATGCGATTGAAGTTTGAATACTACACGTTCACAATAATCTGCATCTAACAGTACTTAACTCTAGGACCAACATATATAAAATCCAACATGGCGACCATCCGAAATATTTAGTCGGTTCTCAATATCTACGAATCTATTACAGCAATCAAACTGAAATTGTGTATGTTAAATAGTGGCAATTAACATAAGTAGGATATATGAAAATAGGCTGTATAGTTCTTCACGGAACTACTTGTTTCATAAAATGAAAATAGGCTAAAAATTACAGGTAACGTAAGCATTAGTAGGTATACTCACAGCTGTTTGTCATGAGGAAATCTGTAAAATGACTTGGGATCATTTGTGTATTTTGTAATTAAAACACACATACTGAACCCATCTGGATTGGTTCAAGTGTCGAATCCACACGTACAGCTTATATGTAAAATGGAGAAGAAATAATGCAGTCTTTATAATGGATTTGTAAAGAAATTTAAAGGGTTAATAAGAAGTTGGGCTGTTACAAGCTGACGCAAGGGCGAGTGACCACTAGTCACGCGAGCATGAGATCACGGCTGACGCGGCGATAAGAGGCTAGCGCATGATTATTAATAGAGCTGGTATTTTTCCGTTGTGAGTGACAGAGAAGAAGTTTCGGAAAAAGACCTTACTCAGCGATAAAACGCCAACGTCGCAATGACGCAAGAAGAGAAATAATTAAAATTAAGCCATTTGCAAGAATTTAATTAATAAAATGAATCCGTCACTGTTGATCATCCTGGGAAAGAGATTTTTGTATGGGGAAAAAGTTTATAATAATTGCACAGGAAAGAACTGCACACGTGGCATGACGTCGATAGTTATTCCCCGAGCCCAAAGCTAGCAGAGAGGGAAAAATAAACCACAATACCCACGCATCTTCGGAGCCCATTTATTTAATATCTTGGAACTGTGTGATCGATTTTCGTGATTAAAGGAACCCTTTTTACATTTAAAATGAGAGCTTCTTGGAGACATATTTTTCAAAATGATACGTCAATTATTTTAGAAGTTAGTGTTGGAGAAGAAACAAATCTGATCTTTTTGTGGCAGATTTGAATATAAACCCTGGACGCGCCAGGAAGAGTATGCAGTATTCACCAGACCGTGATAGGTCGTGTTACTCTGTATCGCAGACGAGCACCCCGTATGGGAGTCGCCGTCTAGTATCGTCAATAGTATCGCCGAGCGAAGACGCATCAGAATCCTTGTTATAGGAAATATATCATCAAGCTTCGGACTTTATAAATTTCACCAGTACAGTCAAAGTTTTAGACTGTGGACTTAAGCAATTACCGGCGATAGGTACTCGAATCTAAATAGTTCAGTTAAAGAACCGCAGAAGTACCCAAGAAACGTTAACTATACAATTCTATCTCTACGTTAAATAACCAGATCAGGGTAGTGTTCCTGAACTGAGGAGACTAGAGCAGAGTGCGATAGAATTATGAATCGAGATTCCAGGCTTTGTCTATGTGTAGACAAATGAACAGTCAGACATTGGAATTAGTCCAATAGTTAAAGAACCGCAGCATCAGAAAGTAAAATCCACGTGTGGATTACCGGAGAAGGAAATTACTAGGTCGCCGTTACACTAGTTCGAGCGATTCTAGCAGTAAAACGTCAGTGACAGACGTGTATTAAACGAACAATTTAGCGTCATGCAAGATACGATATCGTGCATTAAAATCATTAAGCCGATAGACAAACCCGGAATAAGAGAATCAACCGTTCCAGTGAGGGTAGTTCGATCGAGACTTTCAATCATCCCATCGGATTAGGAAGCCGACGTAAATAAAGTGCAACCCTTGGAAACGGGAAAGAATAATGAAATCACGTGTGTTAAGGCAAATAATTAATGCCAAAGTGATAAAATTTTATTTAATTCAAGTTTAGTGAAAATTTTGAGTATAATATATCTTTTTAGTGAAATTGTATTTATTTTTAAGTGAAAATGAATCCCAAAATGGTATTCATTAGATTAAATGTGATCAGTGTATATGTTTAATGTGATATTAAAAAGTGTTACCAAGTGTAGATATGATCATGAATATGGCTTAAGAAGCAGTAAGTGGGTGAAAAGTTTCATCGATGGAGAACTCAGTCTCTGACCAAAAAATCATGTGAGAACTAATTTCAGTATTATGTGTTTTGGGAAGATTTGCGTAAAATCCTCAGAAGTGGAAGTAGGGTTGTATGAAAACATGTGAAATACAGGTTGCACGATCTGAACAATTAATTGGATTGAAATATAGAGTAATTTGAAGTATTAATGAATCCCTTGTGGAAAATATTCAGTGGAATATCAGTAATATGGTAAATAATATAATTACGGTAAAGCAAGCGCGATAATAATAATGATAATAATAATAATAATAATAATAATAATTAAATGAATTAATTATGTGATGAATTTTATATTGAATAAGTGGTAGCTGCAAGAGCTCCTTAAATGAATTGTTAATATGTTGTGGAACCAATAATGTTCTTAATGTTATAAATAGTTATTGTTGATGGAGGCTAAGGCTGAATACATTATTTTCGAGACGAAGATCAAATTTTGATTTGAATTTCTTTCTTTCTTTCTTTCTTTCTTTCTTTCTTTCTTTGAAAGGCAACTTGGCTATTTTATATAATGAGCGCCATGTCGCGCAATTGAAATAATTTGTCACGCTAGGAACGCGTTGAAATGCTCGGCGATAATAATTGTGAGGGACAGTTAGTAGCGGTAATGAGTTATGTTGAATTGTGGTACTATGCAATACTGGAAAAGGGTGCAATTTATGTTGAATTATGAGCGCTGGTTGCGTATTATACCTTCCCTAAGTCGCTAATGTTGTAAGTCCTCAATGTTGGGATACGGTTCCCGAGGCAGTTTTAAGGGATTGAACTCAGAGTCTCCCACGTCGAAGCCCCTTATATATTTGTTGTTTTATGGATTCTCTTACCCGCTAATGAGGACACTTCATAATTATACTTTACCGAAGATAAAAGAATAGGTCTGAAGAACCTAATAATGTCTTGTTGTTAATTTGTATTATAAGCCTTGTCTTTCAAAAGAAACGCATTAAAGCAGCTGGTAGTACACGCTGTATAGCCCGTCTCTCGGGGGAGCGAGATCGTGGGTCCCCCTCCTTCCAAAGCCATAAATCAGCCAAGTATTCAGACAGACCCTTACACACTCTCTTATAGAGAAAGGTCAAGAACGAGCTGTCTGGTTCACGTTACACGGATGTGTTTAAGATTGTTTTAACGACCCAGTATTTGAACTGAGGTCCTTTTACGTTCATTTATCGCTTGCAGAGTTCAGATCGTTGCTTCCTTAAGATATAACGGTCTTTGAAGACAATATAATAAAATCCGTAACTTTAATATTAAATGATTCAGTTGATTCACGAGTTATGATGAAAATGTTGAGATTTTGGGAGTAATCTTAAGTTGACTTGGTCAGTAGTTTTTCTATAACTCGGGGATGCGCAAATTTTTCCAATCACGGTTGTGAGTTGGTAGCTTGAGAAGAGAGATGGTAACATATGAACATTGTGGGAGTCCAAAATAATTAATAAGTAGCCATACTATAATATTGTAATGTAAGCTTTACCGAGCCATTTGGAGCTCGTTTTAGAGGAATTAGGATTTGTGTTATATGGAAGTGAAACTCAGATGAAGTTTTTTTTTGGTTTTTGGATAACCATTAATTATTATTTTGTGAATATTTAATTTGAATTCCTTGTTCATCTTTGGACTAGTGTGAAGTATAGTGTCAGTGTTTTATGTTTATTTTGTAGTGCCATATTTTGAATAATTAAATGTTTTGATAAGAGGATTTTGATTTTGTTTATTTTTGGAAGTGTATCCTGTGCTTAATCCAGAGTGTGTAAGTCACAGAGTGGGAGAACATACCATGTCCCCGATACTCCCGATTGAGCATTGCTGGCGAACTGTGATTTGCATATTGCATTGTTGAAATGGTCACATGGGGGAATAGAAGTAATGTGCTTGGATTAATGCTTTTAGGAACACTAAAGACGGTCATATCAAGTAAAGGTAAAATAGTGATAGGATTAGCTACAAAAGTATAAATTTAACTGACCGCATTGGGACCCTGGAAACTCACACCGAGCAGCACTAGATAACCCCCAACCTACATTGAAAATGGTGACCAACGTGGAGATGAGTTTTCCGAGGGAAAACCCGAGTTTTATTTGAAAAATCAAAATTTTAATTTTTTGAAAAATATGGTTTTTCAAAATTTTGGAATTTTAAGAGAATTACTTCCATAATAGAGTTGATATTGGAATGAGTAATTATACCATACGGGTACGTTTTAGTAAACACTCGTACTTAGGTTGAATTTTGGAAATGGGGACACAGGATTTCAGAGTACCATCTCTCATGCATGAACCAATGATGGGACAGAGTAGCCCACAGTATTCTCATATATTGTTGATAAGATGTGTACGATGGTGGAGCTAAAGGAGTGCTTGGAGGAGCATTTGAATAAGAATAGAGAGGAGATGATAAAGATAAATACGGAAAGTATTAAAGCCCTTAAGGCGGACAATAACGAAAAGTTGGAGGCCATTAAGGCGGACAGTAAAGATAGATTCAAATCTATAGATATTAAATTGGACCTCCAACAGGATGAAAATTAGAAAGATTTAGAATCCATAAATGAGAATTTAGAATCCTTTAGAACTGACAGTGTTAATATGGGGAGTAAATTAGATACTATCAAAGCCGACAGTATAAACATGAACAGTGAACTGAAGGCTGAGACAGAACAGAAATTAGACACCATAAAAACAGAGAATTCGAATAATTTAGCAGCACAATCCAAGGATTAGGAAGATAAACTAGGAATCATGGAAGGTAAATTTGAAAATAGATTACATTCGTTTCAGGAGAAAATGATAACTGATAATTATCTGAAAAGTCAAGCCATGGAAACTGAATTAAAGGCTATGGACACTAAAATGCAAAGTAATATAAATAAGAAAATAGAAGAGACAATGGATTCACGGTTTCAGAATTTTGACACTGAGTTTGGGAACAAGTTAAATGATCTTAAAGGAGAGATCACAGAGAAAATCAAACAGGAAAATGGGGTACTTAATGCAGGATTGCAAGTCCAAATAAATACCTTGAAAAACAGTACTGAAAAATCCCAAACTGAATGTTGGGAAAATTTTGAAATTCTGAATAACAATTTTAGTTCTATGTAAACTAAATTAGGTAAAATGGAAGAAGATTGCAAAAAGAATATAGAGGAATGTGAAGGTAGACTTGTAACCCAGATCCAAGGGGTGCAGGTAGAGTTAAAAGATCAGATAGAATCTAACAAAAATCTTTGCCTAGCATCCGGGGATGAGATAAAAAGTAGTCTCGATGAGTTAGGAAACAGATTTGTACCGGTTGAGGGAAAGGTAGGAGATCTCGAGAGGGAATTCGGGACAGTTAAAGATGAAATTGAAGGAAGGAAACAGCAAAATCAAGCTGATACCGACAGCATGAACAAGAAATTCGATCATATTACCGGGCAGGTAGATGATAGCTTGAGGGTGCACGGGAAAAAATAACCCAGACGTTAGTCCAATATGAAACGAGTCTTAAGGTAGAGAGTGAGCAGCGAAAAACAGATCAGGATGAACAAACTCTGAAAATAGAGAAAATTAATAAAGGAATTGCCGGGGTTCAAGAAACCGTTGGTGCGTTAAAAAACCAGATGGGAAGAACAAATGGTGATATAGATAAGGTTATGACTGACTTAACAATCATATATGATGAACAAGGAAAAGCCCGAGTAGATATAAACGAGATCAAGGAAAGAATCCACAAAGGTCAGGTAGACATGAATAAAAAGATAAATGAGATCCGAGAAGACCTAGATACCAAAGGTGACGTCAAGCCAGAAATCATTGAAAGGCAGGTCCTGGTCATCAAGAAAGAGGTTGAAAAATATTAGATGAGAAACTAGCTCAGATCCAGGAAAGCTTCAAGGAAGAAAACATATTGATCAAACAAGAAGTTCAAAGCAGTAAGAAGAAACAGGAAAGATTTGAGAATGAATTTGGTTCACGGCTAAAAAGGACTGAACACAAGAACAATCAAATGGAGGATCACAAGAAGAAAGTGCCCGAAGAGAAAGGAAATTAGAATTTGAAGGTCAAAATGATTTCCAGAAAACTATATGGGTGGATTCTGATATCCAAGGCACAAATCAAGATAGGAATTTAGGAGGGGAGAGCCTCTATAAGAACCCAGGATATCCTATGGCCATGTCAACTCCATATGGTAACCAAACAAATGGACAGATCATAAATATTATAAAATCAAATGAGGATAGACCGGTTAAATTGACGGGTAATAATATGTCAATTACTCCTAAATACTGGCTAAAAGAAGTAGCAGAATACCTCAATGAAACGAAAGTTCCTCAGGATCGGGGACTGAGAGCAATTGAAAAATTGCTGGCAGGTGATTGTCTCACTTGGTTCAGAAGTTTTAGATACACTTTTGACACAGTAGAAGGTTTTAAGGAAGCATTCCTGAAACGATACTGGGCTGCAGACGTGCAAGAAAATCTAAGACTAGATCTGTACTCCAGAAAATACAGTACTAATGCACCTACTAAGTACTCGGAATTTTTCACTGCTCAGCTGTGTAAATTCAGGGAGCTGGATATAGCTCCAGCTGAAAATGATCTATGTGCTGCCATTGCAAGACAACTTCCATATGAGATACAAAGGCTATTGATCTCATCTAATGCAAAATCGGCTGTGCAAGTGGAGAGTGTGTTGCGTCAATCGGATATGACCACCGCACATGTGACTCCAAGGCAACAGAGGCAAGCGGAGCAAGTACATATGGCTAGCAACCATGATGACAGTGAGAAGCCCTCTACAAAGAACAGTCAACCAGTACAGACACTCATGGACTTGGTCGCGAGTACGGACACAATGAACCTAGGGGAATCCAATCTCATACTAGGGGAGGTTATAGAGGAAGGAGTAATAGAAATACGGTTTATAGAAGGCAAGAAAACAAACCGTATTACAATAACTACAGACAGGATAATAGAAGAAATTGGGAAAATTGTCCTAGAAGGAATGTAAGGCCGGAAGATAGAAGTGAGGAATACCGAGCCGAAATCGAAGAAAGATACCAGGAAAGTCGACGCTATATGGATGAGCGGATGGACGAACCTGCAGGTCAAAAGGAAGGTGGAGTGAAGCAATGAAAAATCATAAATCACCCGACCAACTTGAGGGAGCTCAGAGTTTAGAGTTACAGTCACAATTAAGGAATGAGGGAAAAAAGACCCCAAGGATTAAAAAATCTCAAAATTTAGATTGGCAAAAGTTGAAACATACCAGGAGCTGGGAGGAAATTGAGATTGTAAATTGGATAGCTAGCCCAGATGAATTGATAAATGAAGAAATTGAAGGGATAACACCCATAAGAAGGGAACTACCTATTATAATGTTACGGGTAGAAGGGTTACTGGTTAGAGCGTTAATTGATACAGGATCAACTGTGTCTTATCACACAGAGCCTGCTTAACGAATTGGAATCTAGAGGTCGTGTGTTGAAAATTCCCACATCAAGTGTAAAGATTAAAGGAATTATCCCTGAGAAATCGTTAACATGCAAATATCAAGTGTACATTGATATGATCATCGGAGGTACTGAAATTTCACATTGCTTTTTGCTGGTGAGTCAGTTGCCATACAATATTATATTGGGTATTGACTTTATCCGTGAGAACAGGGTCATAATAGACCTAGCGCAAAATTGCATAAGAATTCAAGAAGAGGACGTGGATGAGCAAAACATAAATTTACAGGAACAAAATACAAGATTTAATGAACAGGTATGGCATGTGGGAGAAGTAACCGAGGAAGTTTATAGGGCCACAGAAGAGGCACTGGAAGTCTTTAATATAGAACTAGAAGACGGTGTAGAAACCGAGTTTGAAGCCACCCTGTTAGGAAAAATCGAAGAAGCCAAGATCAAGTTGGAAGATAAAGAGATATTAAAGGAATTATTATTGGAATATAGGTATGTAAGTTATTTGATTCCAAACCAGGAAAGATCCAAAATTTTAAATACGCTTTCCAAGTGAAGGATTGGGCACCGTCTAGTCAAAAACCATACCCGGTTGCAGAAAAACATTACACACAAACTAAGAAAACACTGCAGGAAATGAAAGATGCAGGTGTTGTAGAAAAAATGGCAAAATCTCACGTTAGTCCATTAGTGATTGTGAGTAAACCGGAAGGCTCAGTGAGGGTGTGTTTAGATGCTAAAAACTTGAATGCCAAAATCATCCCCGAAAATGAACCAAAGAAATACTGAGAAAATTTAAGGGCATGAATTTTTTTACAAATATAGATATGACTTCTTCATACCATCATCTCGAACTTGAAGAGAAAACCAGCCAGTTGACTGGATTTCAGTTCGATCAGCAGACATATTGCTTTAAGAGATGTTCATTTGGATTAAAGACAGCGGGGTCAGCACTCATAAGAGCACTTGATCGCAATTTGTCAGAAGATGTAAAGGATTGTGCTATTCGTTATGTTGATGACATACTGCTTACCTCGGAGAATGTTGAGGAACATAAGCAAAATTTAATGAAATTACTTGAAGATTTAAGGAAAGCTAACTTCAAGATTAACTTTAAAAAATCAAACTTTTGTCAACGACAAGTTACGTTTTTGGGACACGTAATTGACAAAGATGTTGTCAAACCGAACCCATGTAAACTTGAATGTATAAGAAACTTTCCAAGGCCGATGAAAGTGAAGAATGTTCGCCAATTTTTGGGATTAATAGGTTTCTTCTCAGGACATTGCCCGTCATACACTAGAACAGTTACACTGTTGCAAGATCTTTTGAAGAAGAACGGTAAACGGAAATGGACGGAGAAAGCTGAGAAAGCGTTTGTTGAGGCTAAGGAAATACTCTTAAATTACGTGAAGTTGGGATATCCTCTTTTTAATCAGAGATTTATCATCCAGACAGATGCATCCCAAGTCGGCATTGGAGCGATGATATATCAGGAAGACCCGGAAAATCCTGAAAGAAATAATTATTTAGCATTCTCTAGTAGAAGACTGAAACCACACGAGAAAAATTATACAATCAGCGAGATCGAGCTGTTGGCAATATTGCATGCTTTACAACATTGGCGTAAAATTGTATATGGGTTTCCAGTCACGCTCCGAACGGATCATAAAGCCTTAACCTTTTTAATGAAGAAGGACTTGTCCAGTCAAAGGCTGATGCGTTGGGCTTTATATATTCAGCAGTTCGATGTCATTATAGAATATTGCCCGGGGAAGGAAATCGTCGTTCCAGACTACATAAGTAGACAACCAGAGTCCACAGAAGAGGAAGTAATGGCTATAGATTTGTAAAATAGAGATCAACGCACTTTGAATGAATTAGGAAACATTATTCAACGACAACGCGAAGATCCATAGATAAACATGCTCATATCTTTCTTTGAAGGAAAGATAACTAGAGGGACACAAGTATATATTGTAGCTAGTAAGATAGCTAGAGATAATAGTTTTTATAATGCGATGTTACATAAGTTTGAGGACTCTGACCATACTCGATTGAGAATCGTTATACCTGCCTGTTCGCAGAGGAAAACGGTATGGTTAGCCCATAGATCCTTTCGACACATGGGAGTCGATAAAACAGTCTCGATGTTGAAAGAAACATTTATATGGCCGAGACTGAGGGAGACTGTACGGGATACGTTGAAGACATGTGATACTTGTCAAAGAATTAAACCAAATGCGTTTTTGATGAGACAAAAGCCGATACCATTGATACCTGAGAGGTCATGTCAGATCATCTCGATTGACTACTTTGGACCATTGCCCAAGGCTAGGAGAGGAAATCGACATATCATGGTGGCTATGGATGTCTTTACAAAGATGGTTGTTCTTTCTCCCATACAGAAGACTAGTACCAAGCAAGTACTAAAGCGGCTAAAAGAAAAAGTGATACCTATTCTGGGTAAACCAAAGAATCTGCTATCAGATCACGGTAGTTGCTTTACCAGCGTGGAATTTAGACAGGAATTAGAGAGACTTTGAATTCGCCAAATACTGTCAAGTATTCACCATCCTGAGGCAAACACTGTTGAAAGAGTGATGAGAGAAACGGCAAAGTATTGCAGGATATACTGTGCCGTGGAAAATTGGAAGTGGATAGATATTTTGGATATAATTGAGTTCTGCATCAACAACACGATACATGAGGCTACTGGAGAGATACCTATAACGTTACATCGGAATGAGCAACCAGAGAGACGTTGGAGTCAGATCATACCCATACCGACGGACGCTCAGCCTGGAAGAGAAGTCCATATCAGAAGAGCTTTTGAGCATTTGCAAGCCCAAGCTGATAGAAGGCAACGAAGAAATAGGCATAAAAGATATCATCGACCATTATTGGTAGGGGAAATGGTGTTAGTGAAAAGACTAGCCATTTCCGATCCTGGGAACCGCGTGTACAAGAAGTTTCAGAAAATGTACCATGGCCCATATAGAATAATAAGAGATCTAAGAAACAATGCATATAGAATTCAGCATTGTGAAACGAATCACGAAGTAACCATGAATTCGGCAAATTTGAAAGTATATTATCCTCCCGAAGACTTCGATGAAGCAAATGAACAAGCCCTGGTTATGGAACAAATTAAAGATGATGAATACTCTTTAAGAGGAAATAGGAGTGTGTTGAGACACGATCCAGATAGGGAACGTGAAAGGCAAGCAGCAAATTGTGAATGTGATCTGGAACAAACTTATTTTGAGCTAAAAGAGATAATTGAATTAATTGAAGAAGAAAATTTCAATTTAAGGAAAGAAAATGAGGAAAGAAAGAAACGGGTAGGGATAGACCACACCCGTAACGAAAGATGAAGTTCTGTAGACGTTAGTCCAGAAAATAAAGGAAGGAAGAACGGGTAGGGACAGAGCGTGCCCGACCTACACCATTATCGGATATGACTTTAAAATTAGAAACCCCGAATCATCGTGGGATTCTATGAGAGAATAATATTAGAGGTGCTGCGAAATGTTATGATGGCTTCGACACTGAAAGGATGAAATTTTCTATGAAAACACTTAAATATATTTTCTCAAATTTCGAAAATTTATTTATCTAAGGAGGGGAGATTTAAACCCATCTGGATTGGTTCAAGTGTCGAATCCATACCTATATATGTGAAAAGGAGAAGAAATAATGCAGTCTTTATAATGGATTTGTAAAGAATTTTAAAGGGTTAATACGAAGTTGGGCTGTTACAAGGTGACGCAAGCGCGAGTGACCACTAGTCACGCGAGCATGAGATCACGGCTGACGCGGCGATAAGAGGCTAGCGCATGATTGTTAATAGAGCTGGTATTTTTCCGTTGTGAGTGACAGAGAAGAAGTTTCGGAAAAAGAACTTACTCAGCGATAAAACGCCAACGTCGCAATGACGCAAGAAGAGAAATAATTAAAATTAAGCCATTTGCAAGAATTTAATTAATAAAATGAATCCGTCACTGTTGATCATCCTGGGAAAGAGATTTTTGTGTGTGGAAAAAAATTATAATAATTGCACAGGAAAGAACTGCACACGCGGCATGACGTCGAAAGTTATTCCCCGAGCCCAAAGCTAGCAGAGAGGGAAAAATTAACCCCAATACCCACGCATCTTAGGAGACCATTTATTAAATATCTTGGAATTGTGTGATCGATTTTCGTGATTAAAGGAACCCTTTTTACATTTAAAATGAGAGCTTCTTGGAGACATGTTTTTCAAAATGATACGTCAATTATTTTAGAAGTTAGTGTTGGAGAAGAAACAAATCTGATCTTCTTGTGGCAGATTTGAATATAAACCCTGGACGCGCCAGGAAGAGTATGCAGTATTCACCAGACCGTGATAGGTCGTGTTACTCTGTATCGCAGACGAGCACCCCGTATGGGAGTCGCCGTCTAGTATCGTCAATAGTATCGCCGTGCGAAGGCGCATCAGAATCCTTGTTATAGGAAATATATCATCAAGCTTCGGACTTTATAAATTTCACCAGTACAGTCAAAGTTTTAGACTATGGACTTAAGCAATTACCGGCGATAGGTACTCGAATCTAAATAGTTCAGTTAAAGAACCGCAGAAGTACCCAAGAAACGTTAACTATACAATTCTATCTCTACGTTAAATAACCAGATCAGGGTAGTGTTCCTGAACTGAGGAGACTAGAGCAGAGTGCGATAGAATTTAGGAATCGAGATTCCAGGCTTTGTCTATGTGTAGACAAATGAACAGTCAGACACTGGAATTAGTCCAATAGTTAAAGAACCGCAGCATCAGAAAGTAAAATCCACGTGTGGATTACCGGAGAAGGAAATTACTAGGTCGCCGTTACACTAGTTCGAGCGATTCTAGCAGTAAAACGTCAGTGACAGACGAGTATTAAACGAACAATTTAGCGTCATGCAAGATACGATATCGTGCATTAAAATCATTAAGCCGATAGACAAACCCGGAATAAGAGAATCAACCGTTCCAGTGAGGGTAGTTCGATCGAGACTTTCAATCATCCCATCGGATTAGGAAGCCGACGTAAATAAAGTGCAACCCTTGGAAACGGGAAAGATTAATGAAATCACGTGTGTTAAGGCAAATAATTAATGCCAAAGATATAATTTTTTATTTAATTCAAGTTTAGTGAAAATTTTGAGTATAATATATCTTTTTAGTGAAATTGTATTTATTTTTAAGTGAAAATGAATCCCAAAATGGTATTCTTTAGATTAAATGTGATCAGTGTATATGTTTAATGTGATATTAAAAAAGTGTTACCAAGTGTAGATATGATCATGAATATGGCTTAAGAAGCAGTAAGTGGGTGAAAAGTTTTATCGATGGAGAACTCGGTCTCTGACCGAAAAATCATGTGAGAACTAATTTCAGTATTATGTGTTTTGGGAAGATTTGCGTAAAATTCTCAGAAGTGGAAGTAGGGATGTATGAAAACATGTGAAATATAGGTTGCACGATCTGAACAATTAATTGGATTGAAATATAAAGTAATTTGAAGTATTAATGAATCCCTTGTGGAAAATATTCAGTGGAATATCAGTATTATGGTAAATAATATAATTATGGTAAAGCAAGCGCGATAATAATAATAATAATAATAATTAAATGAATTAATTATGTGATGGATTTTATATTGAATAAGTGGTAGCTGCAAGAGCTCCTTAAATGAATTGTTAATATGTTGTGGAACCAATAATGTTCTTAATGTTATAAATAGTTATTGTTGATGGAGGCTAAGGTTGAATACATTATTTTCGAGACGAAGATCAAATTTTGATTTGAATTTCTTTCTTTCTTTCTTTCTTTCTTTCTTTCTTTCTTTGAAAGGCAACTTGGCTATTTTATATAATGAGCGCCATGTCGCGCAATTAAAATAATTTGTCACGCTAGGAACGCGTTGAAATGCTCGGTAATAATAATTGTGAGGGACAGTTAGGAGCGGTAATGAGTTATGTTGAATTGTGGTACTATGCAATACTGGAAAAGGGTGCAATTTATGTTGAATTATGAGCGCTGGTTGCGTATTATACCTTCCCTAAGTCGCTAATGTTGTAAGTCCTCAAAGTTGGGATACGGTTCCCGAGGCAGTTTTAAGGGATTGAACTCGGAGTCTCCCACGTCGAAGCCCCTTATATATTTGTTGTTTTATGAATTATCTTACCCGCTAATGAGGACACTTCATAATTATATTTTACCGAAGCTAAAAGAATAGGTCTGTAGAACCTAATAATGTCTTGTTGTTAATTTGTATTATAAGCCTTGTCTTTCAAAAGAAACGCATTAAAGCAGCTGGTAGTACACGCTGTATAGCCCGTCTCTCGGGGGAGCGATATCGTGGGTCCCCCTCCTTCCAAAGCCATAAATCAGCCAAGTATTCAGACAGACCCTTACACACTCTCTTAAAGAGAAAGGTCAAGAACGAGCTGTCTGGTTCACGTTACACGGATGTGTTTAAGATTGTTTTAACGACCCAGTATTTGAAGTGAGGTCCTTTTACGTTCATTGTTATCGCTTGCAGAGTTCAGATCGTAGCTTCCTTAAGATATAATGTTCTTTGAAGACAATATAATAAAATCCCTAACGTCATTATTAAATGATTCAGTTGATTCACGATGAAAATGTTGAGATTTTGGGAGTAATCTTAAGTTGACTTGGTCAGTAGTTTTTCTATAACTCGGGGATGCGCAAATTTTTCCAATCACGGTAGTGAGTTGTTAGCTTGAGAAGAGAGATGGTAACAAATGAACATTGTGGGAGCCCAAAATAATTAATAAGTAGCCATACTATAATATTGTAATTAAAGCTAGATATACTCATGTAAAAACTAAATGGTGTGTGTTTAATTGTTAACACGATGCATGTAAGCTTTACCGAGCCATTTGGAGCTCGTTTTTAAGGAATTAGGATTTGTGTTATATGGGAGTGAAACTCAGATGAAGTTTTTGTTTGTTTTTTGGATAACTATTAATTATTATTTTGTGCATATTTAATTTGAATTCCTTGTTCATCTTTGGACAAGTGTGAAGTATAGTGTCAGTGTTTTATGTTTATTTTGTAGCGCCATATTTTGAATAATTAAATGTTTTGATAGTAGGATTTTGATTTTGTTTATTTTTGGAAGTGTATCCTATGCTTAGTCCAGAGTGTGTAAGTCACAGAGTGGGAGAACATACCATTAACCCCGATACTCCCGATTGAGCATTGCTGGCGAACTGTGATTTGCATATTTCATTGTTGAAATGGGCTCTATACATAGCCCAAAAGTTACACTTCTAACATGTACAACATAAAACTTGCCAGCTGATTGAAATCGAGGACGTAGTTGTGTGCGCGAACCGCTAGATAGCACGCAGAATCGATGTCGCCAGTTTCTCAGGGGAGTTTCCACTTTCAGATCTACTGTCAACGCGGCAGGAGATGGCAGTTGAACACGCTGTGACGGGGTGCGGGGGGTCTTGCAGTACGCATGCGCGGCCCGCCTATTCCTAAGTTAAATATATCGGCTTGCCGCATGCCAATAGTTGTCGTTGCAGCAGGCGACACTCATCCACTGAAAGAAGGAATGTGATGAGTGATTGAAGCAAGTAGTGACCAACTGAATGTTTTTGGGATGCGCGATACGCAGTGAGCGGGAAGACCCCTGCAGTTCAAACCCGACTGCCAACTCCTGACGCGATATCAGTACGAGCTATCGTCCCGCTCACTTCAGGTCTGGCTGCCGCTTCTGTATACGTGTTACAATGAGTTACGAAGATTTGAATTTAAATTGCATTCCTACGGCTCATCGTGTCATTCCGATGAGCAAAGATGGGTCATGTCTATTCCATTCCTTATCTTACTGTATTTTTGGTTCTACGGAAATGTATCTTCAAATGCGTGAATCTATTATAAATCATGTTACGAGTAACTGGGATAGATTTCAATGCTGGACATACAATCATGACGCCGGGGGTGACAACCATAAATGTCTCCTGTTGAGTATTATAGCGACATGATACGGCTATCAACTTATGGTACTACATGTGAACTCACTGCTGCTGGTGATATATTTCCTTTCACATTTGAAGTATATAGTGGTAGACAGCATTTGTATTCCTTCGATAATTCTGGAAATCCTGTTAAAGGACTCCGCTTTACAGGCTATGCACAATAGTGGGCATTTCGATGTTTATGAGGAAATGAATCCTATCATTACAATTACACAATCTCGATCCCTTCCAACCCATGTTGAAATTCCCTCAACTAATAATCACCAAGCGAAACACGGAAGACCCGTGAAAGTCAAACGCGGTGGTAGGCCACCTGTTCATTTAACGGACGAAGATTTAGGAGAAAAACGAGCGAAGAGACTGAGGTACAGTATTTAAAAACAGTGCTGCGTTACGGAGAGAACATGAAGATCCTCTAGACAGAGAGATGAGATTAATTGGTATGAGGAAGAGGAATTAATATGTTAGGAAAAGGAAATCACCTGACGAACGGTTTTCGGTTCACCTCATACGACGAGACTTTGTGAAACCTGTCAGTTTAAATGACCAGGTACAGGAAATAAATAATTCACAGCATGCGATTGCTATTGAAGAACATACAGTACTTGCGGAAGTATGACGCAGAGTTGCAACTACTTTGGCGCGTTTTACTGGCCAAATGAGCTCAGTTCTTCCCGCAAGTACACCAAATGTTGTCATGATGGAAAAGTTTCACTTGCAGACACACCCGAAGCCCCTATTTTACTAACAACAAACTCCCCTGAAGCAAAGAATTATCGAAAGCATGTTCGCGAATATAACGCTGCTTTAGGTTTTGCTTCAATGGGAGCCGAAATCGAAGTACCTCCTGGAGTAGGACCGTACTGTTTTCGTATCCACGGACAAATTTACCATATGATATCTCCTCTATACACAAAAGAACATCAGAAACCAGGTTATGGGCAACTGTACATATTTGATACGAGTGAAGCAACAGACAGGCGTATGACTAATAACAATGGTTATTTACGACCCTCATTGGAGAAATTGGATTCCCTTTGAGGAGCATAAACCCATTTGCTGAGTAGTATTCACAAATTCACACAATAGCAAATTCTAATCCCACAGTTAACGTAAAAATGGTATTCATGGAAAATACGAAATCAGACTTACGAAAGTATAATGCACCTACTTAAAGAACGGAAGTTGTAGCAATTTTTGTTGGGGATGACGATGAGCCACCCGCCAACCGAGACATCTGCATTTATCCGATTGGGGACAGTCGTAAGACCATTTCGTCAACTAATCGATGCTGTGACCCGATGGTATATCCGTTACTTTTTCCAACAGGAGAATTCGGTTGACATTTAGGAATGCTACATGTGGAGGAAAGACGATCAGACAAACGATTTCGTGTAACACAGTCACAATATTATGCCTACCGACTTTCTATGAGGCGTGGATTCAGTATTTTACATAGCAGTGGCAAGTTATTCCAGCAGTACATAGTCGATGCATATGTGAAGGTGGAAGGAGCACGACTAAATTACCTACGATGTCATCAGAAAGACTTGTGGGTTGAACTGTCTCAGGGACTGCTGGATGCGATAGAAATTCGAGCAAAGTCAGAGAATGTTTGGATAGGTAAAATGATAATATTACCTTCATCTTTCCAAGGAAGTCCACGATATATGCATCAAAATTATCAAGACGCCATGGCTTTAGTTAGGGAATTTGGACGGCCAGATTTTTTCCTTACTTTTACCTGTAATCCCATGTGGCCTGAGATTTTAGACGCAATGCAAGACTTACAAAGGCCTGAAAACAGACCAGACATAGTTGTGAGAGTATTCAAAATGAAATTAACGGATCATTGGTATGATCTTCTAAAAAGGAACATTCTTGGAACGGTTCAGGCTTAAATTTATGTTAGCGAGTTCCAGAAATGAAGGCCACCACATGCTCATATAATACTTATTCTCGATTCATGTTCGAAAATTCGAACGAAAGATGACATCAACAAGTATGTAAGTGCCAAAATACCTGATCCGGGCATCAATCCGAAGCTATTTTACATAGTAACAAAATGTATGATTCATGGCCCCTGTGGTGTTATAAATAAACATTCAACTTGCATGAAGGAAGATACATGTTGCAAAAACTTTCCGAGGGAGTTCAGAGAAACAACTGGAGACAATGTAAAAGGAAATCCTATGTACAGAAGAAGATTCACGACATCTTTTAAACTTGGTAAGTTTGACATTGATAATCGCTGGGTAGTCCCTTAGAATCCGCCGTTATTAATGAAGTTCAATGCGTATATCAATGTGGAAGTTTGCGCCTCAGTTAAAAGTGTGAAATACCTATACAAATATGTATATAAGAGGCATGATACCGCATGCCTTAAGCTAGAAACAAAAACCAATAGCGGGAACCCCAATCATAATGAAATTTTGACATTCCTCGATGGCAGATACATAAGTGCTCCGGAAGCAATGTGGAGAATCCGTGAGTTCACCTTGTCAGAGAAATCCCATACAATAATTAGACTGCCAGTGCATTTACCTCAACAGCAACAGATAGTTTTTCATGAAGGCCAGGAAGACCAGGCGGTAGCAGCGGCTTCTTAAAAAGAAACGATGCTAACTGCTTGGTTTGAACTTAATAAAAATGATGATCAAGCACGCATTCATACGTACGCAGATATACCAAATCGCTATGTGTACGATAAATGTAAAACGAAATGGAAGAAGCGTCAGCATGGTGGACAAGGTGCAATAGGGAGAATGCCAGTAGTTAGTATGCACGGTAGAGAAAGATACTTCTTGCGAATGCTGCTAAAGGGTGCCAAACGTTTTGATAGTGTCAGGACAGTCAATGGAGTTCTATGCAAGACTTTCCAGGAAACATGTAAAAAACTTGGACTTCTTCAAGGGGATAAAATTTGGCATGATACTATCCGAGGCAACTCACTCTCATATGCCAAGTCGCTTACGAATGTTATTTGTCATTATCTGTGTTTTCGGAGAACCAGAAAATGTTCCCGAGCTTTGGGACCAACATAAAGAAGCAATGTCTGAAGATTTTGTACGCAGATACTCTGAAGAAAGTGGCCCACAGTATGCACTCATTGAAATCAATGGCCTCCTTCACACCTACGGCTTGGATCTTAAGAAACTTAACTTGCCAGATGTAAAACTACACGTTAACGGTCCAGGAATGCATTCGTTTGATGTTTTAGAAGAGCAAGCTAGGGCTATCAGCAACAGACGAAAGCTAATAAATGAGGCGCAACTAAGGGTTGTAGATTCGATCTTTAATGCCATATATGGAAAGCCAAAAGAAACATTAAAACAGAACTGTTTCTTTTTAGATGGACCGGCAGGAACCGGTAAAACATTTGTTTACTCTACATTGTTACATATAATCAGAGCAAAAGAAGCTAAAGCTACTCCAGTAGCGCTTACAGGAATAGCAGCTACACTTCTACAAGCAGGACGAACTGCCCATTCTGTCTTCAAAATCCCTCTGATTCTCAATTCTAATTCTACGTGCAACGTTACGCCAAACACACCAGAAACAACAGCCCTGTTGAATACAAAATCAATTATTTGGGATGAAGCACCAATGACACATGTGTACGCATTTTTAGCTGTGGACAGACTTCTCAAATATCTGACCAACTGTACTGAAGCATTCGGTGGTAAAGTCATCTTACTGGGTGGTGATTTTCGCCAAGTCCTTCCTGCCATAATGAGAGGATCACGTTCTTTGACAGTTGCTAGCTGTTTGAAGCGGCATAGCCTCTGGAATAAATTCCATGTACGTAAACTCACCCAGAACATGCGCGCTTTAAATTCTGAAAAAGAATTTTCAACGTGGCTTTTAGAAATAGGAGAAGGCAAGACTGGGGCGGAAGTTACGGTACCATCTACATGCTATCCACAAATACAAGATTCAGTTGAACAGCTATACGGTGATTTTGATTTTACTGCTGTCACCCCACAGGAGCTTAAAGGAAGAACCATTCTTACGGTCGCCAATGAAGCATCGCTTGAACTGAACAATCGAGTACTTCAGGGTTTACCTGGAGATGAGGTAGTCCACGAGAGTGTAGACTGTATTGTGAGTGAGCATGCGCAAGAACACTTGGCTTACCCTGAAGAATTTTTGAACAGTCTGACACCAACTGGCATGCCTCCGCACAAACTTAGATTTAAGAAAGTTGCTATCATTATGTCATTAAGAAATATTCTACCCTCAAAAGGGGTCTGCAATGGACAAGGCTGATAGTTAATGGGTTACAACGTAATATCATAGAGGCAACGATTATAGTTTCTGATAAGAGAGAAATCGTTTTCATACCCAGGATAACCCTTATCCCCTGTGATACGAACATGCCTTTTAAATTTAAAAGAAGGCAATTCCCAGTACGTTTGGATTTCTCAATGACAATAAATAAATCTCAGGGTCAGACTTTCGATAAAATCTGCCTTTACTTGACAAACCCCATCTTTACTCATGGACAGCTTTACGTATCCCTTTCACGGGTAAGATCGTTTAGCTCGCTATCGGTTGTGTCAACAAGTAACAAAATAACCAACTGCGTGTTTAGTGAAATTATTGACAGATAAATTCAAAAAGTATGTTAACAAAATGCATTATCTTGGAAGAAATGTGATTTGGCTTCTTAGATACAACTCTGTACACCTCACTCGAGAACTACTGTAAGTGAAAGAAGTCCTGGTTGTATCCCAAATGTCCTCTGTGAAGTTATCATTTCACAACCCAGTTGGATCTTTCCTTCCTGCTCTGGTATCAATATATTAAGTTTGTGAAGTTCTTTTTTATTTTTATTTTTTATAAATGTAATGTTACTAATAGCTCAGGCCCTTTCCTGACATTGCACTGGTATTGCGTAGAAACTCTATGCGAGCTCTGCTAGTTTATATATAACACAGTAGGCCTACATATCATATATATTATTTCAGTAGTATGCATCCCTCCTGCGGCGCTCACAAGCGACCGATCGTGACAAATGAGCATTCAAATGAAAGAGAATAGACATTAGCAGTGACTTATTGCAATATAATTTCATAATTATCTATAATTTCTTTAAAAAATGACTAAAAAATATTGTACGAAGTGTGCGATTTGCCAACACCGTTGATTTAGGAAAATACGCTCCATAATTGCTGTCTATGGGCCGCTGTGACGCCTGTTCCATGTCATATTAACATTCTGAGGTCTTTCTTTTATCCTGAAATGTAAATAGTGTTCTATAATCATTTGGTTGAAATAGAGACATAACCTTTCTCCTTAAGTGTCTCATTATAAACCTATTGGGGGAAGTGTGGTTTATGAACATGCGAGATTTCTCGCACGGGTCTGCTAGTCTCTACTTATTGTTGTTGTTGTTAGTATAAAACAAAGTCCCCGATTCTTGGATGTTACGGGTAAACTCGAAAACCACTGGATGGATTTTAATGCGGTTTTCACCATTCTGTAAAGGATATCTCGAGGATGAGTTCTGTAGAAAATAATTTATTTATGATCAAAGGAAGCCGAGCAGTAACGATTTCAGTGGAAAAGTCGAAAAATAACCTGGCGTCCGAGCGCTTTGTAAGCTTACGCTGAGCAAACCGTTAAAAATATCTAAATACTATGAGTGTAAGAATTGTTCAGCATGAAAAGTTCTACAGAAAGGTCCGCGAGAGCATATGTCTATCTTCAATACATCGCCCACTATAAGTGTTTTACGTTTTCATTTCTTCCAACCATATCCATTCAACTACTGGGGCGACAGTTTACGAGCTAGCTAGCGGGCGCACCTTTTGCCCCAGATACAGCCAGCAGCAAACCGTTGAGTCGTGTTGAGTTAAGACTTCTGAGAAGGGTGGTTGTGTTTGGAGTTCCCTGGAATTGCAACTCGGGTTTTCTTCATTTCGTCTGTGAAACACAGTCAAGTTAAGATTGGATGGAAGGGGGATTTGGGTTTCATTCACCTCGCCATTCCCTGGAAGTTCAACTCTCATTTCGCCTGTGAACTTTTCGCTCCGCAAAATTCACAGACAATTTAAGATTGGACGGAAGGGGGATTACACGTATTATATTAAATTATACTGATTGGCGTATAATCTCTACTTAGTATAAAACAAAGTCCCCGATTCTTTGATGTCACGGGTAATCTCAATAACCACTGAATGGATTTTGATGCGGTTTTCACCATTCTATAAAGGATATCTCGAGGAAGGTTTCTGTAGAAAATAATTTATTTATGATCAAAGGAAGTCAAGCACGAACGATTTCAGTGAAAATGTAAGGTCGAATAAAAACCTGGCGCCGTGCGCTTTTTAAGCTTACGCTGGGCAAACCGTTAAAAATATCTATATACTATGAGTGTAAGAATTGTTCACTATGAAAAGTTCCACAAGAAAGCCCGGGAGAGCATATCTCTATCTTCAATACATCGCCTACTATAAGTGTTTTTACGTTTTCATTTTTTCCAACAATCTCCATTCAGTTACTAAGGTGACAGTTTACGAGCTAGCTTGGGGCGAGTCTATCACCCCAGTTACAGCTTAGCAGGTGGACGAGCTTATTGCCCCAGATACTGCCAGCAGCAAACTGTCGAGTCGTGTTGAGTTGAAAACTTTAGAGAAGAGTGGTTGTGTTTGGAGTTTCCCTGGAAGTGCAACTCGTCTTTTCTTCATTTCGCCTGTGAATTTTTCGTTCCGCAAAATTCACAGTCAAGTTAAGATTGGACGGAAGGGAGATTTGTGTTTCATGCACCTCGCCATTCTTAAATTACGTCTGACAAGAATTTGTTGCACATGCATCTCCATGATAATATAATTAATAGTCCAGTCAGTGATTTTAACCCATCATGCCGAGACGTAAAACGGATATTGGTCGTTGTTCATTAACATTGGGAAAAAAAAGCGCTTATCACGTAATGCATTCATAACTGTTCCCGGGCGAAGCCGGGTCGGGTTGCTAGTACATACATAAACACAAGTGCGCGGGGCTAAATAACCGCGATGAAACAACAACAACAACGGTGGCAACTACAATAAAGGGAAGAACAAAATGTAAGTAAAAAATCGCCTTTAAGTTGCATTATCTACAGTCTACACAACGATTGGTTGGTTCCTCAGCTTAGGGGGCTGCGACAACGCGGTCATGTAGCCCGTGTACTTTGGGTGTGTGTAGAATCTGTCAGATAACTGGTGTTAATTGTGATAGCTGTATTAGTGTGTGTTATCTGTTATTCAGGTAAGGACTGCAGACGACCAATTTCAAGTAGGTCCTACTTTTACTACCAAATGTTACCGTCAACGACACCTAGCTGTGAACTTGGCTACTAGATGCTACAGCAACCGGCACCTGGCGCCGAACGTTGGAACATAATAGAGCGATGATCAAATCTAACCTACAAATTTAGCTTCACACAATTGTAGTTAGTGGAAAGTCTTTTACATGCCATAAATCTATGGCATGGGACCGCCGGATTTACTTCCCCTCCGAAGGAAGGCATACTGAGGGATTTTAACACTCTTAAACGCTCTTAAAAATCTGACGACTTCGGCTGGGTTTGAACCCGCGATCTTGGGTATAGAAGCTCAGCATGCTACCAACTACGCCACCGAAGCCGCCTATCGACACTAAATCCACCTCAGACTCATTGAAAAAGTTCCTTTCCTAGATAAGAAATCGCTGATAATAAATTAGTAATAAAATGTGTAATGCTGTAATCCTTAATTCGTAGTTAGTTCCCATCTTTAGGATTTGTGTGCAGGGAGAATGACAATTACTTATTAAAGAAATGTCCAGTAACACAGTATAGTCTTGACGTCCTTGTTGCCGCTCGTTAATAGTCGGGCATATGTCATCTAATGTCTTCATGACAGACCTGTTATGTTAACTTGTTACAGTTTAATCCTGAAATAGATGGCGTGCTTGATCATCATCCAGTAGCGAGTAATTTCCATAGAAATCCTCTCGTCACTATAATGAAGACATTAACCATGCATATCCCGGTAGTTGAAGCGTTACAAAAATAACAGGGCCAAGAGTTGGCCCTGAGGGTAGGCCATCCTCTATAATAACGATCAAAAAGGCCTAAACAAGACGTACTTCGCTTTTATAGCCATGTGTGCCATGGGCAATACTGGTCAGATAGTCCTTTCAGACCAGTCGTTCTAGGATTTTGTTGGTAAATAGGGAGGAATAATATGTATCCTATTGTATATGGCTTTTAATGCTCATATTTGACCTGTTGCCTTCTCTTGATGAACGCAAAGTGGGTTGGTTTTTTTTTTTTTTGGCACGGCTAGAGTAAAATGTGGCTTTCACCGAAGTTCACGGCTGGGATTATATGGAAGCTACTGAGGTATGGATCGTGCTGAGTGATGGCATTCGGGGCAAAACTACTGTCGACCAAAGTATTATGTGTACTCGAGTTTGAAGGTTGTTTGTTAAGTAACCAATAGACCTACATAAAATCCAATACCATCAACATTTTCGTCGTTCTATTTTACGTTAGTTCATGTAGGTTTGGATATTTAAATTTATATTTTAATATTTTTTATCGCAGTTGGAAAACAGAAAGTGCACGTTTTTAAGCATGTTTCAACCATGCGTCACATTTAAGAATTATTATCTCAAAAGCCCGTCATCATATCGAATCCAAATTTTAACACAATATACATAGGAATGTTGTATAACTGGTTTATTAATTTCACAATTTTGTGTGTCCAAGAAACAAAGTTGTTATCATTGTTGTAAGGTAACTTTTTCTCGGCTCGGGGTGGTTGGAAAATGTAGTTCTTGGTTGCGTTGTGATCGTTATACATCAAAACGTTATGCTGTATGACTGTGAAATACGTAAATTAATTCACTTATTTTATATCGGCTTGTATTTGTACCAGGAAATAACACATGGTTCACCTGCTAGCCGCTCCGGGAATTGCTGTACAGCGATGCTGATATGGAGCCCATCACTTCCGAGCGAGACGCGCCATGATGCGTGTGGGCACCATTTCGGCAACGCTGTACAGAAAATGATGGATTGGATCTGTAGGAGTCAAGGCTATGATAATGAAGTCACTATGTCAGGCATCCATACGGGTGTCCAAGCAAGGATAAAGAAAAAAGTAGCAAAATCATATTTGTACCTTGTGCAAACCATTCTCTCAATGTGTGTGGAGTTCATGCATTTGCAATCAACCCTAGCTGTATAACGTTTTTTACAACTTTAGAAAGTATATATAATTTCTTCTCGTCCTCTCTACATAGATGGGGGATTTTAATGGAAGTTATAGGTTTATCTGTGAAAAAGTTATCTGACGAAGCTGTCAAACCCATTTTGAAACATTTTGACAAATTAGTTCAAGCTACAGAAAAATTGTGCGATGCCAAGGAAAATATTGACACACGGGGCTCTGCTGAAATTTTACTTTCGAACATTTGTAACTTCAAATTTCTTGGGTTCCATCACTTATGGGGGTACATTTTGCAAGAAATAAACAGTGCCCAGAGGTATTTACAGACGGAGGGCTTAAGCATTGAAAATGTCGTAATACAACTCCGAAGTTTGAAAATATTTTTGGAAGACAGTCGATATGACTTGGTCACGAAGGCTCTCCAGTTTGCTTTGGAGAAATGTGATGAAATGAGAACCTCTCTTGAAAAAAAAGTAGGATGCGTTTTAAAAAAATGATGCCTGGAGAAATAGCCGAAGATGCCGGACTATCACTCGAAGATGAAACTAATAAGATCTATGCTTGAGTGTTTTGACAAGAGCTACTAAAATCTAGAATGCAAAGAATGGAAACTGTATTCGACAAATTCAAAATCGTTCAGGTCGAGCATTTACTCAATGATTGTGACACAGAAGTTTGTGTTTCGGCAGAGAAATTTTGTGAATATTACGAGGAATTCGATAAGCAAGAAATTGTTAGTGAAATCAAAAGACTTCGCCACCATATAAAATCTGCAAGAATAAATGAAGAGGCCAGAAAGTGGACCATATTGAAGATGGCACAGTTTATTCTTGATATGGACCTGATGGAATCTGTTCCAAATATCTTTGTTGCCGTAAAACTGTTTTTAACAGTATGTGTCTCCATTGCTTCTAATGAGAGGAGTTTCTCAAAAAAGAAACTCATAAAAAGCTATCTAAGATCCACCATGAGACAGACCCGGCTAAATGGTTTGGTAATGCTCTCGATTGAACCTGAAGTAGCGAACACCATCAACTTCGACACTGTTATCAAGCAATTTTCAGAAATAAAATTAAGAAACAGAATCAAGTTAAAATTCTGAATTAAATTAAAGTTTGTGCTGTGTATAGAAAAAATTATCTGTTATCAATGTTAAAACCTTACTTTTTAAATAATAAACCAGTAAATGATAATAATCTTTGGATAATGCATAAAGTCAAAAAAGGTTAATTCGATTAAAAGTAATTTGTACCATAGCATAGGTATAAAATATAAATTCACCGCTATATTTTGATTATAATATTGTATCTTTACGTTTTAAACATGTTGATTTTAGGTAGTGAACCCTTTATCCACAGGCTGTATAAAGGATTCTAATAAATTATTCACCATCTTTTGATACATGTCTACAGACAGCAGATATGAGAGCCAGACGGAGTTGGGAAATATTGAGAAATCAGTGGCCGAGAGGACACATTGGTTTATGCTCCTGTGGTATTTTAGGAAGTAGCATAAATATTCTTGACACATAGGACAGGTGCAACTTTTAGCGCGGAGATGGCTTGGGCACGCACAATATGGCCTGTTGCTATGAGTGTTGGCGCCAAGAAGAAAATCGAATGCTACGATGTAATCGGTCAAACTTCATGTTAACCACTCCCTGTCACGGAAATACATGTAAAAGCGCGCAAAGACATACAAGAGTCTGAACCAATAATATCAAGACGCCTTGTTTTAGCGGCAACTCGGCTTGGTAACGCACCCTGGTAAATTAACGCGGGAGTTATCTACGGATTCATTCCACGATCGATTCGAGCCAGCTACAGCATAATCGTAACCTCCACACTGCTACGAACTCAATGATACCGATCGCATGCTAGTCTGATTATTATTATGGAATATTTTTTCATAAATCCCCTTCCACACCTACCCTAGTCAGTTTCATTTATAAGGATCCAGAAAGCTTCGAGAATACTGACATATTTTGTGCGTCTGAGGACGTAACACACTTATTTTTGTGCGTCTGAGGACGTAACGTCAACTCTTTCATTTATGCGTCTGAGGACGTAAATTTGATTTTTATTTGAGCATTTGAGGACGTAAGGTGTCCGAGGACACGAGGCATACTCTGCAATATTTTCATGTATTTGAACATGTAACAGTTTCGTCAAGTTATAAGTGTAACTTCAGTGATTTATTTGTAGTCCCAGCACTACCAGAAGGACCAGTTCATCGAAATAATTCACCAAATAGACTGTCAAGGAATTTAGTACTTGATAGGTGAATTTAGTAGGAAATATTTGTATTTAATTCAGCACGAGATGACGTCTAGGAACGAGACCGGATCTTGGAACCAGCAGGACATTTGCCAGAAGATGTCGATGACGAGATAAACATCTTAAAGGAGATGGCTGCAGATGATGTTTCCTTGACGCTGTTTTAAAGGAATGAGTACAAATGAATTTATTTATTTATTAAATCAGCTATGGTATTATGGGACATATTTTGTAGATATTTGTTTGCTTGTTTGGTAATGTAGATTCTTAGTTCTTGTTTTACTGACACATTAAATATGGGACATGCCGAGCGTTGTGTAATTTGTAAAATATTGTGATTTGGGTTTGTTCAACTTTACGGGGCGACGCGCAGCTCGGGCTCGCATTCGCTTGCGTAAATCGCGGTCAAGCATTATTATTCGGAGGTATGCCTTATAACAAAAATGGAACTGAATTAATTTTGAGATTAAAAATAGAATTTTGAGGGTAAAGATTATTTGTGAGTAGAATTTTATGACGGATCAGGATTATTTTGATAGTTGCTTTCCAGCAGATCTGAACGGGTTGGCACTTTGTACCCGAGTTTTGTTGTGTATTTTTTTATGTGTCTATGGACGCAATATTGTTGATCTGTTTTGAGCCGACCCAGTGATATATTTATGAGAGTCAGTCCAAGCCTTTGGTGCGTAGTGTGATTTTTATGATGTGCTAGCGAGAATATATCATGGTGATTATTCTGACTTGCTCCACGTCAGCCCAGTTCATGACCTCGCGAGGCTGGACTTGTGGTATATATTTGTGTTTTCTTGCCATCCAGGTGGATGGATGAGATATGTTGGCGTTTCCAGAGGGAAACTGCACCTAGCTTGAGGGACTGAGCGAGATAATTGAGGCAGCGATGACTCATACAAGAGGGGCGCGCTCAAATCAGATAACGCGACTTGTCATTAGTATCAGGCCAGGATCCTGTACTTCAATTTTAGACGTTGTTTTAAATTCACAAAACCTGATCTGTTATAATGAGTATTTGATTGATTAAATGGATGTTGTCTATGTCGTAAGGTAGCTTCCGAATCTCCTGTTTGTCTGGCGTTTTATATAAATGTAAACATAGTTTTTCAGCCGTTAGGCTTGTATTTTGTTGCTTTTGCTTTAATTCTTGTGTGTTTATTTTACGCGTTCAATGACCCGTGTGGCATTAGAGTGCGCGAGGCTAAGTTCCCAATTTGTGATGAGAGCGTTTTGGCCAATTTCTGGCATGCTCTTTTTGTTTATGTGCTCTGGCACATTTTTAATTATTTTTAGATCTTGCATGTGTCAGTAGTAATCATAGTGTATTAATTAAGGGTGGATCCCATAGCCGTAGTGTGATTTAAAAGATGCAACTCCGTGAGCAACATGACTGTTTCAGTTGTAAACGGACTCGCATCAGTACTCAGTTTCTTATTAACGAGCAGTACACCACACATTATATAACTTCTTGACCAGGAAAAATGGACTTGCATCCATAAGTTGTGACGAGCGAGATCTTACAGCTCCAAGTCTATATTGATTTATCATTTTATGTGAAGCTGTATTCACATTGTTTTGTTATGACGAGCGAGTTCCTACCGCTCAGTGTTATTATTATTTCTTAAGGGGGTGAAAGTCAGGGAGGATTTCTTTTATTTATTATTATTATTATGCACATAATTTTCAGTCATTAAATTTCTTTTATTCTACTTGTTATTCATTTTATTTCTAGTATAGCCTCTGTCATGAACCTTTCTATTCATTAGAGCATGTTGTTTCGAAGCGAACTTTGCTGTATAACGCAGTCAGGACTGAACACAACTCCGTAGATGACTCTTGAGAAAACCATGCTATATTGAAGGGTGCATAGACAAGCTGGCGTTACCCTACGTGGGGCGTTTCGCTGTTTTGGGCTTTTCTAGCGGATCATAGACAAGCTGTTACCCTACATGTGGTGTTTCGCTGTTTTTGACTGTTTGAAATCACCGGAAGTGATATATTGTTAACGTAAATACAGCGAAGAGAAATACCGCCAAGAAAATGGAATATACAGTAGAATCACGAGTTTGCAAGTTAAATTACGATTCACGTTTTGTTTATTGATGTAATTAGTAAAGTAATGTACGTGAAATCGGGTGCCCATTGATTAAATGTAAAATTGGATTTGTTTAGAAAGTCAAACTCATGAATATGTTAGGAGGCTGGTAGCCTTAAATGACAATTAATACTTTGTTAATTAGTCAGTGTTAACATCAGATCTGGATAGTAATTTATGACTGAATATATGCGGGGTTAAAAATTTATTAAGTAAAATTAGAACCATTCAGTGATGATTGATTTGCGGGAGTAAAGGGAATAAGTTTAAATGAACTGAAAGTGGTCAAATGAAATAAATGTATCTCAAGAATTATATATGTGTGTATCAGGGAGACATTTGCATGCCATCCTCCTGTTTTCTCAGTGATATATATTTTTGTGTGTGATAATGGCAACAGTAGCAGAGATCCAGGCAATCATTGAAAGTGCCACGGCACGAACCCAGAAACTATTAAAGGAACAGAGTGAAAATTTAGATATTAAATTAGCGGAACAAAATGAGTCATTCCAGACCCAAATGAATGACACTAAAAAGACACAATTATCTGAACAGAATGAGTCATTCCAGACTCAAATGAATGACACTATAAAAGCACAACTAGCTGAACAGAAGGCACAATTATCTGAACAGAATGAGTCATTAGAAATTAAATTAATTGAACAGGGTAACTCATTACAAGCGCAAGTAAATGAATATATAAACAAAAAATTAGAAGCGCAAGAAAGTAGAAATACGAGTCAGTTAGCCACATTATCTGCAGAGATGAAAGAGTACACTACACAGCAGATGGTTCAATTCGCGCTTGATGTAAGTAAGAATAACGACAAACAGCTAGGTCAGATACAAAAATTAGAGGACACCTTCAACCGTAAATTAAATGATTTGGACGAAATTGTATTAGCAAAACTAGCTCAGAAAGAATTAGCATGCACGGTAAATAACAGTGAGGTTAAAACGGCACAGGATGGTCTCGAAAAGCGGTTTGATAAAATGGAGGAGGATTCTACGTTTATCCAGGGACAATTGTCAGCAGTAAATGAAAGTATTACGGGCCTGATAAAAGACATGGATAAATTAGAAATACAATCAGCAGAGCGATGGCGAAACATAGAATCGGACCAGGATAATTTAAAAAGTACGATAGATGAGAATAATCTACGTCTAGAAGACAGGCTTGAGAAGATAGAATCGAATCAGGAGGACACGAAACAGCAGATGGAAGAAAATCTGGGAGCGATTAAAGATAGCATCAGAAAGGATTGGCGTAAGATGAGCAGCGACTCTAAAAAAGAACGGTTAACAATCATAAAGAACGTAGGTGATAATCATACGCGCATTAAAGCACTTGAGGAAGAAATCAAGAGTAAAATGAAAGAACAGTCGGACAGAATCATAAAAGCAGAGTTGCGTTCACTGGGACAGAACACGTTATTTCAGACAGAGCACGCTAAAGATAAGGAAGTTGACTCAACAAGCCAGGGGGCAATTAGTGCGGCGAGTAGCCACGGACTGACAGGCAGCCCATTTAACGACTAACACAGAGGGATTTCACAACTACGTTGGAAGAACCTCTACTCCTCAACATGGCTATCAGCACCCTCAAGTCGTAAAAGTAATTCGATCAAATGAATTTAAACCTAATAAATTCACAGAAAATTCTGGTGTCACACCGAAGGCGTATCTTAAAGAGATGGATGACTATATATACTGCCCGCGCGTCGTTTAAGACTGATGGAACGATTTATTTCGGGAAATGTACTTACGTGGTTCGTGAGCTTCAAGTATACTTTCGGAGGGATGGACGAGTTCAGGGACGCGTTCCTTAGAAAGTATTGGTCGGCTTCTCTACAACAAAGTCTTAGAATGGAACTTTATTCGAGAAAATATCAGTCGACTCAGCAGACGAAATGCTCAGATTTCTTTTCGCTACAATTGTTGAAATTCCGGGATCTTGATCACCCTTTAGAAGAATCGGACCTGGTTATGACGATTGCACGGCAGTTGCCAGTCAATGTTCAGCAGGTGTCAGTAGCAGCAAACGTGGACACAGCGGTTCGAGCCGAACAAATTTTACGTCAGATTGACGAGACAACATCTCACTTGCAGCAGAGAGGGGGACGACAGCTGGAACTTGTAAACACAACGGAGGTGGTTAAACCCACTCAAGTACACACCAGGTCGCAGGCCACAATTACAAGTGTGTCAACAACACCGAGACGAGGTCAGGAGGGCGACGAAAATCGGTCATACCAGCAACATGAAAATAATAATGATAGGCAGACCCATGGCAATAATAGGTATCAGCAGCGAGGATACCAACAACGGAGAAATAATAGGAGAAATGAGGGACCCTACAGACGTTACGAAAATAACAATAATGAGAATCGACAGTGGCGTGAAAGAAGATATCAGAACCAGGGGGACTATCATAATTATAGGAATGAATGGAACGACAGGCAAGCCGAATCGCAGCGTTACCTGGAAGAATTACACGCTAATGGAGGGGACGAACAAAAACATTGGGAACATGCAATTAATAGGAGGTCAAATCCAGATACTCACATTGAGAGGGCCGAGAGTTTATTGAAGCAGGAAGAACGTCAGGGAAATACGCGACAGAAAGATGATGGTAGTCGCGGGGGTTGTAAAAAAATCCCAATAATTGCAAAAGGACTCACCCTGAGAGAGCAACAGCCGGATTGTGAAGAAGGATGGGTCGTGGCACACACAAGAGTGGATAGTTTTGCCGGAAGATTGCCTGGAGGACATTGTAAAACCACGGAACGATGATATCAAACAACTACCTATTATTTATGCCAAGATTGGTGGAATTAACGTGAGATGCTTAGTTGACACGGGGTCACAAATCAGTCTTGTATCGGAGGCTTTGGTTCGAGAGTTGGGACGGAGTCAGAATATTCCTGTGATTCCAGTACCGCAACTCAAGGTGAGGGGCGTTATTCCCGAACGCACCGTCACTTGCAAACGTCAGGCATTTATAGAATTGAATATATTATACCATATATTTGGACAGACTTTTATCATAATGGCCAAATTAAATTTTAACATTATTCTGGGTGCAAATTTCATTTGTGACTACCAGGCAGTCATAGATTTGCATAATAATACAGTCAGTTTTAAGGAGTTTGATAAACTGAAGGATGTGGGCTTACACATGGATGAAATCACTACAGGGAAAGACGTGAGTTCTTGGGCATTGGAGGCAATAGCAGAGGAGACAGAAGAGGAGATACGAAAGGTGGAAGATGACCTTATAGATGTGGCTGTTGTGGAATTAAATGAAGAGAGTGACTCTCAGGAGATATGAGCTTTACTAGCAGAAAGAGAAGACAGCGATACTCAGTTTGAAGAACTATTACAGGAGCGGCTCAGTGACATCCAACTAGGGGTTGAACATAGGAAGAAACTTGAGGATATCTTAAGAAGACACAAGGCAGTGTTTGACACAGTTCCAGGGAAGATAATAAACTTTCAGTATTCTATGCAGGTTGAGGATTGGTCCCCATTTCGAAGCAAATTGTACCCTATACCAGAAAAAAATCGGGAGCAGGTTAAAAGGATTATTATGATATGTTGCAAGCTGGAGTGATTAAGAAGGCTCCTACACCTTATTTAAATGCGATTTTGGCAGTCACAAAACCAAATGGATCCATTAGACTTTGTTTAGACGCCAGAAATCTAAACATGCGCCTTATTTTTCCCGAGTATGACAGAGTGCCAATCATCAGAGACGTCTTAAAAGGACTTAAGAACAAGAGTATATATTCATCTGTAGATCTGACGAGTTCGTTTCACCATATCGAACTGGATGAGAAGTCACAGCTTCTTACTGGCTTCTTTTTCGATACTCAGACATATTGCTTCGTCCGAATGCCCTTCGGCGTTAAAACAGCTGGATGCGCATTAATTCAAGCCTTGGATCGGAACTTGACTGAAGAAGTGAAGGAAATGACGGTACGACATATTGACGATATACTCTTGGCTTCAGATAACATCGAGACACATATGGAAAATTTGGATAAGCTTTTGGACAACCTTAGAACTGCAAACTTTAAAGTCAACTTGAAGAAATCACTTTTTTTTTTCAAGAAAGAGATTTTATACTTGGGACACATCATTGACCAGGAGGGAGTGAGACCAAACCCTGCGAAAACAGAGGCAATAAAGAATTTCCCTACACCAACGAGAGTGAAACTTATCAGAGCTTTCCTTGGCGTGACGGGCTTCTTTAAGGAAAACTGCCCAGGATATACTGAAACCGTAGCACCTATGCAGGAGATGCTGAAGAAGAACAACAAATGGCTTTGGAACGCTGAATGTGAGAAATCATTTCAAGAGACTAAATTATTACTGGAAAATTGTATCAAATTAGGCTACCCAGACTTTCAACGGAAATTTATTATCCAAGCGGATGCGTCCATGGTTGGTATAGGAGCGATGTTATACCAATAAGATCCAGCTAACCTTCAACATCGTGATTATTTAGCATTTGTGAGCCGCAGATTGTGTAAACACGAGCGCAACTATACGGTCACGGAACTCGAATTTTTGGCAATACTTCATGCTTTGCAACATTGGAAACGAATTGGATATGGTTACCCTATTGTTATTAGAACAGACCACAAAGCACTAACGTTTTTGTTCAAGACATCTATGGCTAGCGAGCGTGTGACACGTTGGTCCATCTACATACAACAATTTAACATCGAAATTGAACACTGCCCAGGAAAAATGAATGTAATTCCGGATGTATTAAGCAGGAACCCCGAGCCTGATACCGAAGAAACAGGGATAGTACAGCATATTGAATTAACAGCAAAGGACCATGCATTCTTGGAGGAATTACGGGAGATAAGATGAGAGCAGGAAGCAGAACCGTGGATGTACCAAATGATCCAATATTTTAAGAAGGAATTACCAGCAAGAACCCCAGCCTACAGAGAAGCAAAAGCCAGAGAAGGAAGGTATGTCTACCTCAACAATTTACTGCATAAATGGATAGATGAAGAACAAACCAAATTACGTATCATGGTACCTGCATCATTACAAAGAGGACTTACTTGGCACATATATGAAAGCTTCGGTCACGTGGGATTAGACAAGGCACAGGCGACCATAGGAGAAACGTTTACATGGCCGCGAATGAGGACTACCATCTGTGACGTAATAAAGACTTGCGATCCTTGTCAGAGGACGAAGCCGAATAATTACTTAATGAGGCAGTATCCTAGACCATTGCTACCTCAGAAACCCTGCGAGCTTGTGGCCCTGGACTGTTTCGGTCCAATCCCGAAAGGTAGGCGAGGTTGCCGTCATTTACTAGTGTGTATTGATGTATTTTCTAAGTTTGTTATATTGTGTCCCATTCAGAAAACTACATCGAAGCAAGTACTCAGTCGTATTCGGAATAGAGTTATTCCAATCCTTGGAAAACCAGAGTTTATATTGTCGGACCATGGAAGCTATTTTACGAGCGCCGAATTCAAGAAAGGTATGGAGGACTTGGATGTAAAACACATGTTTAGTAGCGTTCGCCACCCTCAAGCTAATCCTAGCGAACGCGCAATAAAATGCGTTACTAAATACTTAAGGATCTTTATTCCCAATGAACATCACAAGTGGGTAGACAGGATCAAAGACGTGGAGACCTGTATGAATACAACTAGACATGAGTCGACAGGCCAGATTCCCATGGTCTTGCACATGAACGAATATCCAGTAAGATCGTGGAGCAACTTCATCAATTGCCCATAAGATCCCATGGTTGGTCATGAGTTGAGAATTGAGAGAACGAGAGTCCATATGAGAAACCAGGCGGATCGCAGATTACGTCGTGTCAGAAATAAGAGGTATCACAGAGAACTATTAGTCAACGAGCTTGTATTAGTACGGAAGCCAGCGACATCTGATCCAGAGAAGAAGGTATTTAACAAGTTAAGTCCAAAATTTATCGGACCCTTCTGTATTGTACGTAATCTTGGTAACAACGCATACAGACTGAAATAATTGAGTACAGGTACAATGTCTGTCTACAATGCGGCGAATTTAAAGGTGTATTTTACTAGCGAACGTTGGGATCGCAGAAATAAGGCTGCAAATTGAATATATGGAAGTACTTTTTGCACATCCAACTATACGTGGGTCAGTGAGTACGTCAGTTGAACGAGGAAGTTGGGAGTAGCCTGCCGTGGTCAAACACTAATGAGCTCTGACGATCATGATACAGCGAGCGATCGAGCGAGAGAGATAAGGATACTGGACGGGAGAGGTACTAGCCTTAGGCGATCAGACAAGCAGGCAGGCTTGGAATGTCTGAATGAATGAGGGAGCTAGAAGTAAACACGAGTGCGTGTCGACACTCCAACGACAGTGGCGGCTAGACTAGTCTGATGAGAGGGAGATTTCTCTAGGATTGGCAGAAATGGATTACAGATGTTTTGTGTTTTTTTTAAACGACTATATGCTATGTTCAATTTTTTCCATGCAGGAGGATTGTGAACCCTTTATCCACAGGCTGTATAAAGGATTCTAATAAATTATTCACCATCTTTTGATACATTTCTACAGACAGCAGATATGAGAACCAGACGGTGTTGGGAAATATTGAGAAATCAGTGGCCGAGAGGACACAATGGTTTAAGCTCCTGTGGTATTTTAGGAAGTAGCATAAATATTCTTGACACATAGGACAGGTGCAACTTTTAGCGCGGAGATGGCTTGGGCACGCACAATATTGCCTGTTGCTATGAGTGTTGGCGCCAAGAAGAAAATCGAATGCTACGATGTAATTGGTCAATCTTCATGTTAACCACTCCCTGTCGCGGAAATATATGTAAAAGCGCCCAAAGACATACAAAAGTCTGAACCAATAATATCAAGACGCCTTGTTTTAGCGGCAACTCGGCTTGGTAACGCACCCTGGTAAATTAACGCGGGAGTTATCTACGGATTAATTCCACGATCGATTCGTGCCAGCTACAGCATAATCGTAACCTCCACACTGCTACGAACTCAATGATACCGATCGCATGCTAGTCTGATTATTATTATGGAATATTTTTTTCATAAATCCCCTTCCACACCTACCCTAGTCAGTTTCATTTATAAGGATCCAGAAAGCTTCGAGAATACTGACATATTTTGTGCGTCTGAGGACGTAACACACTTATTTTTGTGCGTCTGAGGACGTAACGTCGACTCTTTCATTTATGAGTCTGAGGACGTAAAGTTGATTTTTATTTGAGCATTTGAGGACTTAAGGTGTCCGAGGACACGAGGCATACTCTGCAATATTTTCATGTATTTGAACATGGAACAGTTTCGTCAAGTTATAAGTGTAACTTCAGTGATTTATTTGTAGTCCCAGCACTACCAGTAGGACCAGTTCATCGAAATAATTCACCAAATAGACTGTCAAGGAATTTAGTACATGATAGGTGAATTTAGTAGGAAATCGAATTAATTCACCAAATAGACTGTCAAGGAATTTAGTACTTGATAGGTGAATTTAGTAGGAAATATATCGTGTGTATATCTGACAAAACTTTATTTAATTCAGCACGAGATGACGTCTAGGAACGAGACCGGATCTTGGAACCAGCAGGACATTTGTCAGAAGATGTCGATGACGAGATAAACATCTTGAAGGAGATGGCTGCAGATGTTTCCTTGACGCTGTTTTAAAGGAATGAGTACAAATGAATTTATTTATTTATTAAATCAGCTATGGTATTATGGGACATATTTTGTAGATATTTGTTTGCTTGTTTGGTAATGTAGATTCTTAGTTCTTGTTTTACTGACACATTAAACATGGGACATGCCGAGCATTGTGTAATTTGTAAAATATTGTGATTTGTGTTTGTTCAACTTTACGGGGCGACGCGCAGCTCGGGCTCGCATTCGCTTGCGTAAATCGCGGTCAAGCATTATTATTCGGAGGTATGCCTTATAACAAAAATAGAACTGAATTAATTTTGAGATTAAAAATAGAATTTTGAGGGTAAAGATTATTTGTGGGTAGAATTTTATGACGGATCAGGATTATTTTGATAGTTGCTTTCCAGCAGATCTGAACGGGTTGGCACTTTGCACCCGAGTTTTGTTGTGTATTTTTAGCCTATTTTCAATTTTGAAAAAAATAGGCTTATGAGATCACCTTTTGTCCGTGTGTGTGTGTGTGTTTGAGGTGTGTGTGTGTGTGTGTCCCTAATAAAATCTAAACGGCGGGAGCGATTTCAATGAAACTGGGTAAGTTCATGGAGCTATTCCCGGCGACCTCGACCATGCCCTTCAAATTGTGTTACGTCTCACCAATCCAACATGGCAGCTGTGCGAAATAATTCACTAGAATTCAATAACTCCGAAACTATTACGGATATCGACCTGAAATTGTATACGGTGATAAAGGGCACTACTAGAAGTTCACCTATGAGACTTTCAAAAACCTGGTGACTACAAAACCAACATGGCGGCCAAGCGAAGTTGACACATTTAAATAGACTTTTCTCGCGATTTAACTACCCAAACGTAATGAAACTGGGTACAGCAATTGTTTATACACATTGCAAAGCACTGGAGTCTAATTTAGTTCAATTGCTTACATAACCTCAAAATGGCGGCTGTGCGAAATATTTCACTGACATTCTATATCTCCGAAACTATTACATATATCACCCTGCAATTTTGTACGGTGATAAAGGGTACTGATACAAGTTTACCTATGTATATTTCATAAACCTGTAAAGTACAAAACGAACATGGCGACCAAGCGAATTTTAAATATTTTAATAGACTTTTCTCGTGATTTACCTCTCTGAGCGCAGTGAAATGTGGTACAGTAAATGATTTTGCAGATTGTAATGCACTGCCATCTAATTTAATTCAATTGTTTATATAACATCAAGATGGCGGCGGTGCGAAATTTTAAAATTATGTTTTTATTTCTTGTGTCGTAATCATGCAATCGAAGTGAAAGTTTGAATAATGAACCTAGGCAATAATTGTCCTTGAATGGTACATAACTCTATGGCCTATACATATAACAATCCTAAATGGCGAGCTTCCGAAATATTTAGACGGTTCTCAATATCTATGAATCTTTTACAGCAACCAAACAGATTTTTTTTATGTTCATAGAGACTATGAACATATGTTCACCTATAGGACTTTGAGTAACCTGGTGAGCACAAATCCAACATGGCGGCGACGCGAAGTATAAATATTTAAATGGACGTTTCTAACGAATTAACTATCCGAGTGCCGTGAAACGTTACACGTTAAATGCTTATACAAATGTTGATCCACTGGCATCTAATTTATTTCAATTGTTTGCATAATCAAAAGATGGCTGCTGTGCGTAATTTTAAAATCTCGTTTTTACTTCTTGTGTTCTAATCATGCGATTGAAGTTTGAATAGCACACGTACATAATAATCTTAATGTAATCGTACAAAAATAAAAATCCAACCTGGCGACCTTCTGAAATATTTAGACGGTTCTCAATATCTACGAATCTGTTACAGCAATTAAACTGAAATTTTGTATGTTGATAGAGGCAATTAACATGAGCAGGATATATGAAAATAGGCTGTATAGTTCTTCACGGAACTACTTGTTTTATGTGTCTATGGACGCAATATTGTTGATCTGTTTTGAGCCGACCCAGTGATATATTTATGAGAGTCAGTCTAAGCTTTTGTTGCGTAGTGTGATTTTTATGATGTGCTAGCGAGAATATATCATGGTGATTATTCTGACATGCTCCACGTCAGCCCAGTTCATGACCTCGCGAGGCTGGACTTGTGGTATATATTTGTGTTTTCTTGCCATCCAGGTGGATGGATGAGATATGTTGGCGTTTCCAGAGGGAAACTGCACCTAGCTTGAGGGACTGAGCGAGATAATTGAGGCAGCGATGACTCATACAAGAGGGGCGCGCTCAAATCAGATAACGCGACTTGTCATTAGTATCAGGCCAGGATCCTGTACTTCAATTTTAGGCGTTGTTTTAAATTCACAAAACCTGATCGGTTATAATGAGTATTTGATTGATTAAATGGGTGTTGTCCATGTTGTAAGGTAGCTTCCGAAACTCCTGTTTGTCTGGCGTTTTATATAAATGTAAACATAGTTTTTCAGCCGTTAGGCTTGTATTTTGTTGCTTTTGCTTTAATTCTTGTGTGTTTATTTTACGCGTTCAATGACCCGTGTGGCATTAGGGTGTGCGAGGCTAAGTTCCCAATTTGTGATGAGAGCGTTTTGGCCTATTTCTGGCATGCTCTTTTTGTTTATGTGCTCTGGCACATTTTTTATTATTTTTAGATCTTGCATGTGTCAGTAGTAATTATAGTGTATTAATTAAGGGTGGGTCCCATAGCCGTAGTGTGATTTAAAAGATGCAACTCCGTGAGCAACATGACTGTTTCAGTTGTAAACGGACTCGCATCAGTACTCAGTTTCTTATTAACGAGCAGTACACCACACATTATATAACTTCTTGACCAGGAAAAATGGACTTGCATCCATAAGTTGTGACGAGCGAGATCTTACAGCTCCAAGTCTATATTGATTTATCATTTTATGTGAAGCTGTATTCACATTGTTTTGTTATGACGAGCGAGTTCCTACCGCTCAGTGTTATTATTATTTCTTAAGGAGGTGAAAGTCAGGGAGGATTTCTTTTATTTGTTATTATTATTATGCACATAATTTTCAGTCATTAAATTTCTTTTATTCTACTTGTTATTCATTTTATTTCTAGTATAGCCTCTGTCATGAACCTTTCTATTCATTCGAGCATGTTGTTTTGAAGCGAACTTTGCTGTATGACGCAGTCAGGACTGAACACGACCCCGTAGATGACTCTTGAGAAAACCATGCTTTATTGAAGGGTGCAGTAGTTCCTATATGGAGGTAAGCCTTGGCCTTTTTTCTTATATTGGGGGGCCTCTTGGGTAACTTTCTCCCGGGCCTCCTGATTTGTAGTTACGCCACTGCTCGTGTGAATGGTAATAGATGGTAGGATGTTTGACGGAGTTAAGATAATATTTAGAATATTATAGAAAGGTTTGTGGCATTATTATTATTATTATTATTATTTATTTTGCGCATGCGCTTACACATTCTCAGCATTTGCTGGAAAGAAAACTTTTACAATCCCAGATACCGTACATATCACAAGGAGCAAATTCTTGGAGACTGCATTGAGTAGTATCTTCATATTTCCCTCATTGCTTCAGGCCTGATTGCCCAAGAACAGCCTTATTACGCGACACGTAGAAAGTATGACTGTTTTCTGCATCAGTTTGAAAAGGCCTGGGTCTAATTTCAACGCCGTGAGCGATTCCTTTAAGTTGTTGGGAATCACGCCAGTGCTGGAGATAATAATAGGAACTGTCCTGACTTGTGCCATGTGCCATAGCTTCCTTATCCGTTCTGAAAGCTCTGTATATTTTGACAGCTTTTCAACATACTTTGTTAGTATGTTGCCACTGTTTGGGATCGCCACATCTATGAAGGTGGTGTGCTTCATGCATTTGTCAACAAGAACTAAATCAGGTCTGTTGTGCACAGCTGATTGGTCTGTTAATACAGTACGATCCCAGTACAATGTAAAGCTGTCATTTTCCAGTACACTTTCAGGAGCATATTTGTAGTACGGCACTTTCTCTTGGCTCAGCAGTTGAAGTTGTATAGCAAATTCTTGATGGACTATGTTGGCAACAAAATCATGTCTCTTCCTATATTCTGTCCCAACAAATTGGCGACAACCTGATATAATATGCTGAACAGTCTCAGATGTTGGGCAACCGTATCTGCAATGGTCATCTTGCACAGATGCATCCTTGATTATGAACTTTAGGTAGTTCCTCGTGGGGACAACCTGGTCCTGAATAGCCATCATAAAGGCTTCTGTTTCAGGAAACATCTGCCCAGAAATCAACCAAAAGTTCGACGCTAGCTTGTCGACGTGAGTTTGGATGACTTCATTGGGATGTCTTCCGTTTAGTGGCTTGGACAACCAGGCATTGAATCTATCCAAATCACTGCGCACCTGAATTTGAGTCTCTTGCTGACTTAAGAGTAGTGGAGTTGAATCATCTGCTTCTGTGACAGCCTTGTGCAGCATCGAATGGTTCGATACAGAACAGAAGTATTTTCTTAGCTCATAGATCTGTCGAGCTACTTGGTTGTTTATATCAACAATTCCTCTCCCACCCATATGTCTCGGTAACATGACTCGTTCCACAGATGTCCTGGGATGGTGTTTTCGTGACTTGGTCAGTGATGTTCTAATTTTCTGTTCTAAACTTGCAATGTCAGTTTTACTCCACTTGATGACCCCAAACGAGTAACTAAGAATAGGGACAGCATAAGCGTTGATTGCCTTAACCAAGTTTTAGGTAGATTTCTTTAGAAAGCTAACTATTGCAATGGGTCCCATGTTTCGACTTCCGGAAAATTTCGACATATCTTCGCGTTTCACATCCCCCAGACCCCAAAACCACCGTCAGTTCAAAAGTTTATATATAATTTATGTATATATGTATCTATCTATCTATCTATATATATATATATATATATCAGTTTCTTGTGGACACGATAACAGCCGTAATTTTGCACCAATCACTTTGAATTCTTTTACATAATATGTATCCCTATAAAATCTCGGTCGAGTTCGTTAATGGGCGAAACAGGTCAAAGGGGGTAAAAATGGGGGGCTTTTTTTTTTCGAAAAAGTGAAATATCGCTATAACTCTCTTAATACATGAAATATCGAATCCCTTCAAAGTTCATAATATGTGTCGGATAAGTGCCAAAAATTTATGTCAAATAAGTTTTTTGATAGCACCAACCATTGACCAAAGGGGTGGGAAAAAGTGGGTTTTTCGGGAAACATTAATCATATCTCTGTTAATAGGCACAATATCAAAACCGCACAAAATGGACAATATTCCTCCAATAATTACCTAAAACTTTTGTCTGAAAGAATTTTTGATATGACCCACCATTACGCCACGGGGTGAACAAAATGATTTAAATTATAAGAAAATGCCAAGTGCCAAGAGAGGTTGCCATGACAACTTTACTTTTAATTGATAAGGGATGACCATCAGCAGTTGCTATGACAACGCCACTGCACGAGATCACATTCAGTTTTCATATGTCAGTGGGAAGCGACTTCGGTATCGGAACTGGTAGCATGCTGAACTTCTATGCCCAAGGTCGCGGGTTCAAACCCGGCTGAAATCGTCGGGTTTACTAAGAGCGCTAAAAAACCTGAGTTTGCTTTCCTTCGGAGAGGAAGTTCCAACGTTCGTTGCGAGTTGCTGATTGAGGTGGCATCTAGTAGCCAAGTTCACAGCTAGGTGTCGTTGACGGCAGTATTTTAGGTTGATTTCATTAGAAAGCTAACTATTGCAATGGGTACCATGTTTCGATTACCGGAAAATTTCGACATATCTTCGCGTTTCACATCCCCCAGAACCCAAAAATACCGTCAGTTCAAAAGTTTATATATAATTTATGTAATATATGTATATATATATGTATATCAGTTTCTTGTGGACACGATAACTGCCGTAATTTTGCACCAATCACTTTGATTTTTTTACCGAATATGTATACCCATAAAATCTCGGACGAGTTCGTTACTGGGCTAAATCGGTCGAAGGGGATGAAAATGGGGGACTTTTTTTTCGAAAAAATGAAATATTGCTATAACTCTCTTAATATGTGAAATATCGAATCCGTTCAAAGTTCATACTATGTGTCGGATAAAGCTCAGAAATTTATGTTTGAAACGTTTTTTGATAGCACCAAACATTGACCAAAGGGGTGGGAAAATGTGGTTTTTTCGGGAAACATTAATCATATCTCTGTTAATAGGCACAATATCAAAACCGTACAAAATGGACAATATTCCCCTAATAATTACCTAAAACGTTTGTCTGAAAGAATTTTTGATATGAGCCACCATTGCGCCAAGGGATGAGAAAAATGATTTCGGAATTATAAGAAAATGCCAAGAGCCATCAGTGGTTGACATGGCAACACTACTAAATTGATGAGGGATGAGCCATCAGACGTTGCCATGACAACGCACTTGCGCGAGATCAGATTCAGATTTCCATCTGACTAAGTGTGAAGCGGCTTCGGTGACGTAACTGGTAGCATGCTGAACTTCTATGCCCAAGGTCGCGGGTTCAAAGCCGGCCAAAGTCGTCGGATTTTCTAAGAGCGCTAAAAATCCCTCAGTAAGCTTTCCTTTGGAGGGGAAGTTCCAACGTTCGTTGCGAGTTGCTGATTGAGGTGGCATCTAGTAGCCAAGTTCACAGCTGGGTGGCGTTGACGTTAGTATCTGGTAGCAACATTAGGAACTACTGCTTGAAATTTAGCGTCTGCATTCCTTACCTGAATTACGGACTAATACCGCCATCACAATTCACACCGTTTATCAGACAGATTCTACACTCACCCAAAGTACACGGGGTTATATGACCGCGTTGTCGCAGCCCCTAAACTGAGGAACCAACCAACATCTCTGCGGGAGATATAATTTTGCGAGAAGAAGTAACAGACCGTAACATAGTTACACATCAGTGTCGAAACCTTGCATAAGGACAGTGTGACCACAAGTATAACAAGTAGTTCCGTGAAGAACTGTACAGCCTATTTTCATATATCCTGCTCATGTTAATTGCCTCTATCAACATACAAAATTTCAGTTTAATTGCTGTATCAGATTCGTAGATATTGAGAACCGTCTAAATATTTCAGATGGTCGCCAGGTTGGATTTTTATTTTTGTACTATTATATTAAGATTATTGTGTAAGTGTGGTATTCAAACTTCAATCGCATGATTAGAACACAAGAAGTAAAAACGAGATTTTAAAATTACGCACAGCAGCCATCTTGTGATTATGCAAACAATTGAAATAAATTAGATGCCAGTGGATCAACATTTGTGTAAGCATTTAAAACGTGCAACGTTTCACGGCACTCGGATAGTTAATTCGCGAGAAACGTCCATTTAAATATTTATACTTCGCGTCGCCGCCATGTTGGATTCGTGCTCACCAGGTTACTGAAAGTCCTATAGGTGAACATATGTTCATAGTCTCTATGAACATAAAAATTTCAGTTTGGTTGCTGTAAAAGATTCATATATATTGAGAACCGTCTAAATATTACGGAAGCTTGCCATTTAGGATTGTTATATGTATAGGCCATAGAGTTATGTACCATTCAAGGTCACTTATTGCCTAGGTTCATTATTCAAACTTTCACTTCGATCGCATGATTACGACACAAGAAATAAAAACTTAATTTTAAAATTTCGCACAGCCGCCATCTTGAGGTTATGTAAACAATTGAATTAAATTAGATGGCAGTACATTACAATCTGCAAAATCATTTACTGTACCACATTTCACTGCGCTCAGAGAGTTAAATCACGAGAAAAGACTATTAAAATATTTCAAATTCGCTTGGTCGCCATGTTCGTTTTGTACTTTACAGGTTTATGAATTATACATAGGTAAACTTGTATCAGTACCCTTTATCACCGTACAAAATTGCAGGGTGATATCTGTAATAGTTTCGGGGATATAGAATGTCAGTGAAATATTTCACACAGCCGCCATTTTGAGGTTATGTAAACAATTGAACTAAATTAGACTCCAGTGCATTGCAATGTGTATAAATATTTGCTGTACCAAGTTTCATTACGTTTGGATAGTTAAATCGCGAGAAAAGTCTATTTAAAAGTCTCCACTTCGCTTGGCCGCCATGTTGGTTATGTAGTAACCAGGTTTTTGAAAGTTTCATAGGTGAACTTCTAGTAGTACCCTTTATCACCGTACACAATTTCAGGGCGATATCCGTTATAGTTTCGGAGATACTGAATGCTAGTGAAATATTTCGCACAGCCGCCATGTTGGATTGGTGAGACGTAATAAAATTCGATGGGCACGGTCGACGTCGCCGGGAATAGTGCTATGAACTTACCGAGTTTCACTGAAATCGCTCCAGCCGTTTAGATTTTATTAGGGACACACACACACACACCTCTCACACACACACACACACACACACACACACACACACACACACGGGCAAAAGGTGATCTCATAAGCCTATTTTTTTCAAAATTGAAAATAGGCTAAAAATGGACTCCAAATGACAAGAAGGTTACCGTCCCCGTAAGACAATAAAATGTTTAAAATATGTTTAAAATGAAGAAAAACAAAGTTAATTAATCTCCAATTATAAAATACTTTCACGCGATAAATGAGGTCTGATCCTTCTACGAAAACCTGCATATTCTGCCTATTTTCGCCTGTCTCCAAGTTTGTCCGGTGAAATCTACCTCCGCCTTCCGGCGTGCCGAGAGGACTTTTTTACTGTTGAGGCTGGTGTTAGAAACAAGCTTAATTCTTCTGACAAATTCCTTCGTCAGATCTTATTTCACTACTGAGTGTTCGATGTGTCTGGCTTGCTTCATTCCCAGATACTTGTAGGTCTCGCTAGTGAGCATTGTTGCAATCTGCTGGCCCTGAGCTGTTTCATATTCATATTCCTGCAGCTTGCCTTTCATAATGATCAGCGTCTTACATTTCTCCAGCCCGAATTCCATTTTCACATCCTGTGAAAAGGTTTCCACTATCTTCAACAGAAACTCTAGTTGTGCTCTGGTGGCAGCATATAGCTTTAGGTCATCCATATACAGGAGATGGTTGAGCTTTGCAAGCTCCCTGGAGTTCTTCTTGATACTGAATCCATATTTTGTTGAATTAAGTTGGTTTGATAGTGGGTTCATCGCAAGACAGAACCATAATGGGCTCAAGGAGTCTCCTTGGAATATTCCCGTGTGGATTGGGATCATACTTGTTGCAATACTGCCATTTGTAATACTAAGGCACATCACTGTACGCCACGTTGTCATGGCGTGTTCCAAGAAATATATAATCTGAGGATCAATCTTATACACTGACAAAATATGGATCAACCAATCATGGGGCACGGAATCATAGGCCTTCTTGTAGTCAATATATGCCGTGAATAAATTTCTGTTATTGGTAAAGGGCTGGTTAGAAACCACTGAGTCAATGATAAGTATTTCTTTACACCCTTTGGACCCTTTCGTGCATCCTTTTTGTTGTGTTGCTATGATGTTATTTTTTTCACAGTGAGCATCTATCCTCCTACTAAGACAGGACGTGATGATCTTATACATCGTGGGAAGGCATGTAATTGGACGGTATTTTCCAGGATCTTGCATATTTTGTGGGTCTTTCGGATGAAGATGTGTTACACCTTGTGTAAGGAAATTTGGCATCTTCTGTGGATGAGCAACAACTTCATTCACCAGAGTAGACAGAAGATCGTATAAGCACCAGAATTTCTTATACCAGTAATTATGTATGTGATCTAAACCAGGTGCTTTCCAGTTCGGAAGACCTTTAATGATGGAAGAAATTTCAGTGGATGTTATTGGATCATATTGCATCGGATTAAATTCTTTAGAAATGATTGTTACTTCCTGAACCCAATGAGAGTCTGAGTTAAAATTGGTGGCTTTGGATAGTTGATTGCTCCAAAACTCTTCAATTTCTTCTCTTGTTGGATAAGGAGCATTTAAGGATACATGGTTTTCACTCAGTGCTCTGTAGAATTTCTTCTCGCCTTTGACAAATGAGTTGTTGTCCTGTCTCCGTTTCCTACTGGCTCTGTATCTGGAAAGTATGTTCGCTATCAACGTAAGTTTCTGTTTGAGTGTATCTAAACACTGTTCGGCTTTTGTGTTTGGATCATCTCGGTCGGTGTGGATTTTGGACCGCCTCATTATTGCCTTACCGAGTCTCACCGGTCTTCTTGTGTGCGTTCCTCTGATAAACTCAGTCAAACGGCCAATATCTGTTCGCAATTTGTCGATATTGCCTATCAGACGTCTCTCCCACTTAGGAGTAACAGGAGCACATTTCTTACTGCAGGAATTATTCCTTTCTCTCAGTTGGATGCCCATAGTTCTGATAACTGTGACGGCTCCACAGTACAGAACAGTGTGAAGAGATTCTAAGTCATTCACATCTATCAAGTGTTTGGGTAGGATAGCTTGATTCATGATATTTAAAATTGTTGATACCTTCCTAGACGGATTTACTCGAGGCAAGGCAGGTCTAAGCATTGGATCTGTTCCATTGAACTGAGTCATAGCCGTCATCATTTCATCTGCTAGGATCTTGGTATGTGACTCATCTTCATGATGCGTTTCCGGCTGTATGCCACTGACTGGCTCATTGTGTTCTTCTTGATGTTGTTCCTGCTCATGGAGCTCTTGTGCTAATTCACTCTCCAGATTAGTTCCTTGATCACAATCAAACACTCTTCTGACCTCCTGCTTGATTGTATTAAGTCTTGCTTCAGGCATTAAATTATTACGGACTATCGCCCTATATTGGTTCACCACTCTCTGTTCAGTAACCCGGAGTTCGGGGTATGCTTCATGGAACTCATTGAATAATTTCTGCCTATATCCAGTTAGTTCTGTTCCAATGTGCGTCACCTTATAATAAATGCGCATTATGGTCTCGTTCATTGCGATTGACCATTTTAAGCGCTTTCTTGGCAGGCCTGCTTGGGTGAGTGCCGGAAGTGGTTCTGGCACAGCACTTTCAGCAGGCAAAGCACTTGACGTTGGTTGGCTTTGTTGTAGTTGTTGGGCTGTATCTTCTTGTGCGACAGGAGCCCGCCTCATCAGCATCCTGCCACCGACGATTCGCTTGCTGTCATGTCCATCGCCGGCTCTAGACATGCCCTGACGAACCTGTTCATATACAATTTATCCGATTGCGATGAAACTTGGGTGAGATGATGTGTACACACCAGGGAAGGTTTCTGACTTAGTAAATCCATATTACAATAAGCGCACGAGTATATTCAACAAATGAGTGACGGCACGCGAATCCTTGCAACAAAGTCCCGTGTGCGTTCATATACCATTCATCCGATTGCGATGAAACCTTGATGAATTTGCTGTGTACACACTAGGAAAGGTTTCTGAATTCGTAAACCCATTTTATAGTAGGTAGTGCACGAGTAGATTCAACAAATGAGTAATGGCCTGCGAATCGTATCAACAAAATCCCGTATACGTTCATATTCCATTCATCCAATTGCGATGAAACTATGATGAGTTGTTGTGCACACTCCCGTGAAGGATTTTGACTTGGTAAATCCATTTCACAGTCGGTAGCGCACGAGTAGATTCAACAAATCAGAGACAGCGTGCGAATCGTTTCAACAAAGTCCCGTATGCGTTCATATACAATTCACCCGATATCGATGAAACTTTGGTGAGTTGTTGTGCACGCTCCCACGAATGTTTCTGAATTAGTAAATCCATTTTACAATAGAGGCAGTCATTGGAAAGAGAAAAAAAAATATTGTGTATCCAAAAGCACTTCAACGAACAAATTATAACGCCAACACTTTCTATGATTGGCGTTGCAACGCATGCTGGGTACAGCTAGTGTGATATATAACTAAATAATGAATGTACAAATAAATAAATAAATAAATAAATAAATAAATAAATAAATAAATTATTCATTCAATAAAGAAAGAAAGAAAGAAAGAAAGAACATTATTTAACCGACTGGGGTATTTAAGCACGCAAATGAGCAATACCAGTAATACCACGCGACCAGGCTGCCTCCAGACTCAGAAAATGATTAGGATACAAATGTAGAGACGGAGGCCACGGCCACGAGAAGTAGACTAAGACTTGAGAGTGAAACCACAATCGGGACTCGATAAATTCCGGGCAGAACGCTTACACCACCACGACCTCACCGCGACCAGGACTAATTTCAACGTCTTGGATGAGGAGGGCACTGCGTAGGTTCAGACTATACAGTACGGGGGCGTAAAACTCCTCGCAAACTTGGGGGCGGGGGTCAAGTTTATAAACTGCAGTTGCCTACCAGGGAGACTTTTTTTTCTTTTTTCGTTTTTGGCTTTAAAGCTTGAAATAACATGGCAATATAGACCTAACGCTACATTAAAAAAAACATTATTTCTAATTAACCCTCCGGATGGCAAGCTAAGTTTAATGAAATCACAAGTTTTTGTTCAACATTATGTCTTACTATAATTTTTAAGATAGAATGTTGATATTTGACTGTAGGAGGTAAATATATGTTAGTATATGATATGCTAAATAATTAAAACAGTGTTTCATTTGTTTCATTAATAGATACTTTATTTCTTTTATAATTTGAAATCGATAATTTTCTTAAGTAGTCCTTATGAGTCGAAAATTCACTCTCACACGCTTCACTCAGCGCTAAAACCTTATTTATTTCCCAATCGTTCAAAGAGACAGCCAAATTTATCACCATGTATCTTAATTAGCTCCGAGTAAGAATGTAAACAAACATAGCTTCAAATGATCACACGTGTGGGAAGTCAGCTCACTGCAGCATGTTCAAAGAATACTTATTATGAACCCAGTCATTTACGGAACACAAACATATCGATATCCAGAGAGAGAATAATTCCTACTTTGTCTTGGTTATCACAATGATAGCACTACTTGGCTATAAAAAATAATAACACATTTACAAAAACAGGGCAATAGACAACCCGTGGCATTGTTAGCAGAAGCGTTCTGGGCCGATACATCGCCCCCTGGCACTATTAGGGTTAAAATACAAAATACAATCAGAATATGAATACAAAACATGAAACAACTGTCAACGTCGAGCAAAAGACCCGAACACTGACTGTCTTAACAAATTTAAACAAAATAATCAACAACGTTTAGACAGCAACTGATAAAATGCTGGAGCTCCACCATTTTGGGTAAACACGGCATAAGCGTAGCACCAAATTGCAAACTTCTAACGTCACATGCATCATTACCTTTCGAACCTTGTCGGCGCAACGCGAGATACCGAGGTAAGAGTCATGGTATATTACCTTGTTTATTTCAAAAAATGTCGCACGCGCTGTTTTTTCCGGGCAGGAGCAATGATTTTGTGTGTCCCAGTATCTTACCTCAGTTTTAAACCAGGGCTCAGAAATAATAGTTCGAAAATTCACCTTTTTGGATCGTCGTGGTATGGGGACAAAGCTCAAACCTCCTCAGTTTTTAGCTCAGTTGCCACCTCGGCGGGAAACGGCAGAACAGGCAAAAACAGACTGTTTGTTCGTGATATGATTTCGGTAGGAAGTGGCCGTGGTCTTACGTTAGGTACCATCCCGGCGTTTGCCTGGAGTAGACGTGGGAAATTACGGAAAAACATGTCTAAGATGACTGAGGTAGGAATCAAACCCACCTCTTCTCAGTTTTCATATTTTACTAAATGTACACAAAGGGTATTTTACTGTCTATTTCAGACCACAGCTCGTATATTTATGAGACATTTTGGCAATGTTGATGAATACAAGAATGCATACACGTTTTGGGTAACTTTTATTAGGGCGATCAGAATGATTTCAACATATTGTTTCAGTCAGTGGCGTACCTACGGGGGGTGATTAGGGGGGATCAATTCATTGTGCAATGTTTCATTTATTTATTTATTTATTTATTTATTTATTTATTTACCGTATGGCTTTTAGTGCCGGGAGTGTCCGAGGACATGTTCGGCTCGCCTGAGTCTGTAGCTACTTCCAGCGGACACCCCTAGGGTGAGCTACAAGTTCCGTTCAATTTCAAGTAGTTCCAACTTTGGCTACCGGATATCAATGATACCTAGTGGCGAACGTTGGAACTTCGATAGAGCGTTCTGACGAAATATAACCTAACAATTTAGCTTCACACAGGTTTAGTCTGTGGAAGGATAATTACTTCCCCGCCGAAGGTAGGCATACTGAAGGATTTGCAACGCTCTTGGGCACAGCAGTTCAGCATGCTAGCAACTACGCCACCGAAGCACACTTACAGTACAGTAGGTGTCCAATATGACGAATAACGCCTTGGTGGTAAACTGTACATTACAAAGCTGAGGGAGTGAGTGAACCTGTTGGAAAGGTTTTGTGTCTTACCAGACACATTAGACCACGGTGGTATCAGGAAAGCCGTCCTGAAAATGCTTTTCATGGTTCCCCGTTTTCACCACCAGGCAAATGCCGGGGCTCTTCCTTTCAGCAGGTCTACAGCCGACTTTCATCAAAAATCCCTTCCTTTAATTGGACCCAAGTGCACGGTCGCCTGGGCGATTGGCCTGTCACCATGTCCAGTTGTTCTGCTGACCAAGTGTCTTAAGGTCCCAGACACCGTCCTGGCGATGGTACAGGAATGATCTCTCACATTGTCCATAGTTGAAGCCAGGCTGGGAGGAAAAGCGATTGTAGAAGAGTAGGCTAGATCTGTACCAGAAGGTCCAGATGGAACCAGGTGCTATTGAGTACAAAATGGGGAGTCATTTGATGAATATTGTTTGTCGTTTTGTATTGATGAAACTGGGCGTATATGAGCCAACCACGAAACAAAGTCATTTTAATACGATCTCACTCACACAAATTTCCTAATTATATCCTCCCATCGTTAAGAACGATCTCCTTGCGTGGGTTGTCGTGGCCCATAATGAGTAAGATTGTGTCCATACGCATGGCAGGAATAAGTCTGGTGCAATATAACCACCAACTAATCCCTGTCAAATTACTCTCCCATTATCACTGTGCCATGAATAGAATCCCTAATTGTCACCTCCAGTAGAACAAAAGTGATAGTAGCAGGACGTCCTTGTAGGGGAACACAATGTACAGGTGCTCTTATGAGAAACCATGAACACCTCCCGTCTCGGTAATTTTACTCCCATTAAGCTTACACTCTCTCTTATATCCTATAATATTCTCGATAAGATTACAGGGTAATCGTGGCTTACGTTAATAGAGAATGGGCGAATTAAAATATTTCTAGAAAAGAAATGTAATTTTGACAGAATTAGCGAGTAATGCCAGGGTATTACCGTCAGATGAATCAGAGTTAATGGTAAAGGAGAATGCGTTACGCATCTCTTAGATGTATGCATGTAAATAACCTGTCCGTGATATCTCCATAAGGCTACCAGGTATCTGTACGTTTGATCTAAACTGTTGTATCGCTCTGCTCTAAAGTAATGGTGTTGCACTGAAAGCGAGACAGTAACTTTATTATATCTATAGCAGGAATCTCCTTGTTTCAACAACTCGCCCATCCATCCCAACGTTTCCAAACCGAGATTCTACGATACATCAGATGGATTTACGCATACAGCGTATTGAGATTGTAACGAATAAGTCCAATAGAGCCAATGTATTCACCTACGCTTCTTTTTCTAACATTGTTGTTGTTGTTGTTTTAAAGGCTTAGAACATCTTGGTCAACGAAGTTCGATGCTTTTGAGGCGGTCAACACCATTATACCCAATCACAATCACCAAAACATCAAACTTCGTTTACTAAGGCAACAATGAAAATTGCTTCAAACACCATAACACCATGGTCATTAGCTCCGCGTACTTGTATGTGTGTGTTCAGTTTGTCTGGTAACCTGTGTTTGTGTAGTGGCTGCAGTAATGTGTGTATCTGTAATTATTAGGGCCGGGAATACAGTAGGATAGTTGTCCTGGACTTGAAATAAGGTACTAGTGCTGGAAAAAAAACGGGAATAATCAACACTCAGGATTGAGCTGTCAGTGCCAAGATTAAGTGACAAATCTATATATTCTATCTATCTATATATATAAAAATCAATGTAACGTGATAGTTTGTGGGTATGTATGTCTCCTATGCGTTCATATACCATTCGTCCGATTGCGATGAAACTTGGGTGAGATGTTGAGTACACTCCAAGGAAGGTTTCTGACTTAGTAAATCCATTTTACAATAGGTAGCGCACGCGTAGATTCAACAAATGAGCGACGATGCGCGAAGCATTTCAACAAAGTCCCGTATGTGTTCATATACCATTCGTCCGATAGCGATGAAACTTGGGTGAGATGTTGTGTACACTTACGTGAAGGTTTCAAAATTAGTGAATACATTTCACAGTAGATAGCGCACAAGTAGATTCAACAAATGAGCGACGACACGCAATGCGTTTCAACAAAGTCCCGTATGCATTCATATACCATTCGTCCGATAGCTATGAAACTTGCGTAAAATGTTGTGTACACTGCAGGGAAATTTTCTGGCTTAGTACATCCACTTTACAATAGGCAGCGCACGAGTAGATTCAACAAATGAGCTACGACGCGCGAAGCATTTCAACAAAGTCACGTTTGTGTTCATATACCATTCGTCCGATAGCGATGAAACAAGGCTGAGATTTTGTGTGCACTCCAGGGAAGGTTTCTAGCTTAGTAAATCCCTTTAAAAATAGGTAGAGCACGAGTATAATCAACAAATAAGCAACGGCGCGAGAAGCGTTTCAACAAAGTCCCATATAATTTCATATACCATTCATCCGATAGCGATGAAACTTGGGTGAGATGTTGTGTACACTCCATGGAAGGTTTCTGGCTTAGTACATACATTTTACAATAGGTAGCGCACCGGTAGATTCAACAAATGAGCGATGACACGCGAAGCGTTTCAACAAAGTCCCGTATAAAGTCATATACCAGTCGTCTGATAGTGATAAATGTTTCGTGAATTGTTGTATACACTCCAGGAAAGGTTTCTGGCTAAGTGAGTCCATTTTACAATACGAAGCGCACGTTTATATTCAACAAATGAGTGACTACGCGCGAAGCGTTTCGACAACGTCCCGTATACGTTCACATACCATTCATCCGATTGCGATGAAACTTGGGTGAGATGTTGTGTACACTCCAGGGAAGGTTCCTGGCTGAGTACATCCATATTACAATATGTAGCGCACGCGTAGAATCAACAAATGAGCGACGACACGCGAAGCGTTTCAACCAAGTCCCGTATGGATTCATGTACCATTCGTCCGTAGCTATGAAACTTGGGTGAGATGTTGTGTACACGTCATGGAAAATTTCTGGCTTAGTAAATCCACTATACAATATGCAGCGCACAAGTTGATTCAACAAATGAGGGACGACGCACGAAGCGTTTCAACAAAGTCCCGTATAAGGTCATATACCATTCTGCCGTTAGCGGTAAAACTTGGGTGAAATATGGTGGACACTCCAAGGAAGGTTTCTGGCTTAGTAAATACATTTCACAGAAGGTAGCACACGAGTAGATTCGACAAATGAACGACGACACGCGGAGCGTTTCAATACAGTCCCCTATGTCTTCATATCCCATTAGTCCGATAGCGATGAAACTTGGGTGAGATGTTGTGGACACTTACGTGACGGTTTCTAACTTAGTAAATACATTTTACAGTAGGTAGCGCACGAGTAGATTCAACAAATGAGTGACGGAGCGCGAATCGTTTAAGCAAAATCAGATATGCGTTCATATACTATTCATCCGATTGCGATGAAACATTGATCAGTTATTGTGTACCCGCCAGGGAAGGGGACTTAGTAAATCCATTTCACAATAAGTAGCGCAAGAGTAGATGCAACAAATGGGTGACGACGCGCGAAGCGTTTCAACAAAATCCACTATTGCGATCATATAACATTCTTCGATTGCGATGAAACCTTGATGAGTTATTGTGTACACGCCATGGAAGGGCTTCGACTTCGTAATACATTTCTCAATAGGTAGCGCACGGGTAGATTCAACAAATGAGTGACAGCGCACGAATCGTTTAAACAAAAACCCCTATACGTGCATATACCATTCATCCGATTGCGATGAATCATTGATGAGTTATTCTGTACACGCCTGGGAAGGGTTTCGACTTAGTAAATCCATTTCACAATAGGTAGCGTACGAGTAGATTCAACAAATGAGTGACAGCGATGAAACTTTTGAAAGTTGTTGTGCACGCTCCCACGAATGGTTCTAAATTAGGAAATCCATTTTACGATAGCTTAGAGGCAGTTAACATGTTGTGTATCCAAAAGCACTTCAAGAAACAGAATTTCAACGCCAACACTTTCTTTGATTGGCATTGCAACGCATGCCGGGTACAGCGTGATAGTTTGTCTGTGGGTATGTCTGTGGGTATGTCTCCTAAGCGTTCATATACCATTCATCCGATTGCGATGAAACTTGGGTGAGATGTTGAGTAATCTCCAAGGAAGGTTTCTGGCTTAGTACATCCATTTTACAATAGGTAGCGCAGCAGTAGATTCAACAAATGAGCGATGACACGCGAAGCGTTTCAACAAAGTCCCGTATAAGGTCATATACTATTCGTCTGACAGTGATAAATGTTTGGTGAATTGTTGTGTACACTCCAGGAGAGGTTTCTGGCTTAGTTAATCCATTTTACAATACGAAGCGCACGTTTAGATTCAACAAATGAGTGACTACGCGCGAAGCGTTTCGACAATGCCCCGTATACGTTCACATACCATTAGTCCGATAGCGATGAAACTTTGGTGAGATGTTGTGGACACTTACGTGACGGTTTCTAACTTAGTAAATACATTTTACAGTAGGTAGCGCACGAGTAGATTCAACAAATGAGTGACGGGGCACGAATCGTTTAAACAAAATCCGGTTTGCGTTCATATACTATTCATCCGATTGCGATGAAACATTGATCAGTTATTGTGTACACGCCAGGGAAGGGTTTCGACTTAGTAAATCCATTTCACAATAAGTAGCGCAAGAGTAGATGCAACAAATGGGTGCCGACGCGCGATGCGTTTCAACAAAATCCCCTATTGGGTTCATATAACCTTCTTCGATTGCGATGAAACCTTGATGAGTTATTGTGTACACGCCAGGGAAGGGCTTCGACTTAGTAATACATTTCTCAATAGGTAGCGCACGAGTAGATTCAACAGATGAGTGACAGCGCACGAATCGTTTAAACAAAACCCCGTATACGTGCATATACCATTCATCCGATTGCGATGAAACATTGATGAGTTATTGTGTCACGCCAGGGAAGGGTTTCGACTTAATAAATCCATTTCACAATTGGTAGCGCATGAGTATATGCAACAAATGGGTGACGACGCGCGAAGCGTTTCAACAGAATCCCCTATGCGTTCATATAACCTTCTTCGATTGTGATGAAACCTTGATGAGTTATTGTGTACACGCCAGGGTAGCGTTTCGACTTAGTAAATCCATTTCTCAATAGGTAGCGTACGAGTAGAATCAACAAATGAGTGACAGCGCACGAATCGTTCAAACAAAATCCCGTATGCGTTCATATACCATTCATCCGATTGCGATGAAACTTTTGAAAGTTGTTGTGCACGCTCCCACTATTGATTCTAAATTAGAAAATCCATTTTACGATAGCATAGGGGCAGTTAACGGAAATTGAAAAACATGTTGTGTATCCAAAAGCACTTCAAAAAACAGAATTTCAACGCCAACACTTTCTTTGATTGGCATTGCAACGCATGCCGGGTACAGCTTGTATATATATGAAAATCAATGTAACGTGATAGTTCGTCTGTGGGTATGTCTGTGGGTATGTCTCATATGCGTTCATATACCATTCGTCCGATTGCGATGAAACTTGGGTGAGATGTTGAGTACACTCCAAGGAAGGTTTCTGACTAAGTAAATCCATTTTACAATAGGTAGCGCACGCGTAGATTCAACAAATGAGCGACGATGCGCGAAGCATTTCAACAAAGTCCCGTATGTGTTCATATACCATTCGTCCGATAGCGATGAAACTTGGGTGAGATGTTGTGTACACTTACGTGAAGGTTTCAAAATTAGTGAATACATTTCACAGTAGATAGCGCACAAGTAGATTCAACAAATGAGCGACGACACGCAATGCGTTTCAACAAAGTCCCGTATGCATTCATATACCATTCGTCCGATAGCTATGAAACTTGCGTAAAATGTTGTGTACACTGCAGGGAAATTTTCTGGCTTAGTACATCCACTTTACAATAGGCAGCGCACGAGTAGATTCAACAAATGAGCTACGACGCGCGAAGCATTTCAACAAAGTCACGTTTGCGTTCATATACCATTCGTCCGATAGCGATGAAACTAGGCTGAGATTTTGTGTGCACTCCAGGGAAGGTTTCTAGCTTAGTAAATCCCTTTATAAATAGGTAGAGCACGAGTATAATCAACAAATAAGCAACGGCGCGAGAAGCGTTTCAACAAAGTCCCATATAATTTCATATACCATTCATCCGATAGCGATGAAACTTGGGTGAGATGTTGTGTACACTCCAGGGAAGGTTTCTGGCTTAGTACATACATTTTACAATAGGTATCGCACCAGTAGATTCAACAAATGAGCAATGACACGCGAAGCGTTTCAACAAAGTCCCGTATAAAGTCATATACCAGTCGTCTGATAGTGTAAATGTTTGGTGAATTGTTGTGTACACTCCAGGAAAGGTTTCTGGCTAAGTAAATCCATTTTACAATACAAAGCGCACGTTTAGATTCAACAAATGAGTGACTACGCGCGAAGCGTTTCGACAACGTCCCGTATACGTTCACATACCATTCATCCGATTGCGATGAAACTTGGGTGAGATGTTGTGTACACTCCAGGGAAGGTTTCTGGCGGAGTACATCCATATTACAATATGTAACGCAAGAGTAGAATCAACAAATGAGCGACGACACGCGAAGCGATTCAACCAAGTCCCGTATGCATTCATGTACCATTCGTCCGTAGCTATGAAACTTGGGTGAGATGTTGTGTACACGTCATGGAAAATTTCTGGCTTAGTAAATCCACTATACAATATGCAGCGCACAAGTTGATTCAACAAATGAGGGACGACGCGCGAAGCGTTTCAACAAAGTCCCGTATAAGGTCATATACCATTCTGCCGTTAGCGGTGAAACTTGGGTGAAATATGGTGGACACTCCAAGGAAGGTTTCTGGCTTAGTAAATACATTTCACAGTAGGTAGCACACGAGTAGATTCGACAAATGAACGACGACCTGCGGAGTGTTTCAATACAGTCCCCTATGTCTTCATACCCCATTAGTCCGATAGCGATGAAACTTGGGTGAGATGTTGTGGACACTTACGTGACGGTTTCTAACTTAGTAAATACATTTTACAGTAGGTAGCGCACGAGTAGATTCAACAAAAGAGTGACGGAGCGCGAATCGTTTAAACAAAATCAGATATGCGTTCATATACTATTCATCCGATTGCGATGAAACATTGATCAGTTATTGTGTACCCGCCAGGGAAGGGGACTTAGTAAATCCATTTCACAATAAGTAGCGCAAGAGTAGATGCAACAAATGGGTGACGACGCACGACGCGTTTCAACAAAATCCCCTATTGCGTTCATATAACATTCTTCGATTGCGATGAAACCTTGATGAGTTATTGTGTACACGCCAGGGAAGGGCTTGAACTTAGTAATACATTACTACATTCATAGTAAATCCATTTCACAACAGGTAGCGTACGAGTAGATTCAACAATTGAGTGACAGCGATGAAAGTTTTGAAAGTTGTTGTGCACGCTTCCACGAATGGTTCTAAATTAGAAAATCCATTTTACGATAGCTTAGAGGCAGTTAACATGTTGTGTATCCAAAAGCACTTCAAGAAACAGAATTTCAACGCCAACACTTTCTTTGATTGGCATTGCAACGCATGCCGGGTACAGCTTGTATTTCATATAATATTTCTTCTGGTTAGGGTGGTAACTACACTCGCTAACGCGCGGCTCTAGGCCATGAGGCCAAGCTATCTGTGGACTTGGTAGACGTGAGGTCGAGCCCCACCGTGGCCGTCCTTGAAATTGTTTTCTGTGGTTTCCCATTTCCAACTCCAGACAAATGCTGGGACGGTACATTCTGATAGGCCACGGCCGCTTCATTCCATATCCTTGCCCAGTTTCATTCATCTTCATTCATTTCATTTCTCAATAACTCCTCTCAAGAGATTGGCGTTTGAAGGGCATTCAGCCGTAAAATCCACCTGCCACATAGCCCTTTATCGCATCTCATCCCCGTCCTCGCTGAAAAGAGTATAATAAGGGGTAGACATGCATTTCTTGTGGTTAGGGTGTTTAAATATCTGTTACTCCCCGCCTAATATAATTGGGCACAATTGGTGTTCACCAACTGAAAATCATTCTATGATACTTCAAGGATGAGTTCAAATTCCATAATCGGCAATCCCATGTTTACCATTCCCGACATTCTTTTATCATAAACTCCGCGGCGTAGCCGTGCTCGTTAAATCGTGCACCACGACCTCGGGCGTAGCTGCAGAAAGTCCGGACATCGCAGATTCGAATCCCGGCGCTGACAGCCGTTATCCTGGGTGTGCGTGTGCTATTTCCCTGGTTTGTCTACACTCCCTCCAGGGAAATGCTGGGATAGTACCTTATTTCAAGTCCCGGGGCGCCTAGCCCATCCCTATCCCTAAAACAGCTACACACACTACTACAGCCATTACTAAAATACAAGTTATTAGGTACGTTTTATATATATGCAACTACACGGAGCTGAGGACCAAGATATCCCAAGCCCCTTAACTGAATTAACAACAACTTTATCATAGACCACAACCGCTTCCTTTCCAATACCATGTTGAAAGGAACCGATCTTGGAGACGTAAGCTTTAGTGATAGCCTACGTCTCTGCTTCAAATCCTGAGCATAGCCGATATAACGTTTAATTAGTGACGTATAGCTCATGCTAGTGCAGTTGATTGTTGATATGAACATCCAGGTTATTAATGAATACGAATATCCCACTCGTCACCAAGAAATTGGTCCTAGAGAGGAGAAGTGTTATCAACTATCCACTGAGTTCCACTGTGGTGTTCAGATAGTCATTCCAGGTCATCTTCTCTGCTTGTACCCGGCGGCAAAGCCGTGCGTGTCATATCACTCACCAAAACTGCGATAGGGAGTTGCCACAAATTCGGAGATCGTATGTTCGAATCCTGTCTCTGACAACGGCTATCCTGAGTGGCTTTATCTCGTTTCTTTTTCACACTCACTCCGGGCAAATATCGGTATAATACCTTATTTTAAGTCCCGGGGCATTTTCCTCAACCCTAGCCGTAATATAACAGCTAAAGTCTCCAGAGACACGGAGGTCATCAGACAAATTGAACACCCACCCAACTGCACGGGACTGATGACCAAAGATGTTCCAAGACCTTAATACAGATTAACAACAATCAAATATTTGTTTTTATTCATCGACTGTACGAATACACACATACATCGCTTTAATTTGAACAAAGATATTTCCAAAACAGTGCAGCTCAACAACGATTGGTATTCGCGTGCGAAAGTTGGACTAATCAAACTTGGCTCGGTAAGTTAGGAGGTGGAGTTTATTTTTCTCTTTCTTAGCGTAGGTATGACTTTTAGTGCCGGGAGTGTCCAAGGACATGTTCGCCTCGCCAGAGTTTGTAGCTCCTTCTATGTGGACATCCATGGGGTGAGCTACAAGCACCGTCGCGTGTGGGGTGTTGTCTGGGGAGGAAAGTGTGAATGTAAGGACGAGTAATTGGAAGGTAGCGGCTGTGGCCTATAGTTAGGGATCAACCCAGGCATTTGCCTGCAAGGAAGATGGGAAACCACAGAAGGTTGCCGGCGGGGGGATTCGAACCTCCTCGTCTCCCAAATATGAGCAACTGCCTTCAGCCGCGCCGTAACGACCACGGCTAACTCACCCGGTAGAAGTGGAGTGAGCGTCGGGCTCTCTGTAACTCAGGGTCAAAACCAGTTAGGTTTTCTTAATATGGACCTACGAGGGGTGATCAAGGGGATAAATCCCCACCACCACAAAATAATAAAAAAATATGAAGATTTTAATTTTGAATAAAACCCATTTTCGGATTGATTACAAACGATTGGATTATGTAAGTTTATGCTTACCAATTCGAAGGCATTTCTCTTCGCTTATGCAAAATCTTGAACGTTAGCCTTGCTTAACACGTACTGAATAACCAAACTGATCAGCTGTTCAATTAGCCTGAGTTGTGGTACTATCTTCCCTCATCCCTTTTCAAAAATACACCTCTTGTTAGTTACCAACCAAGTATGTGTGCTCCCAGCAAGTTCAATTTCAAGTACGAGTAGTTCCAACTTCGGCTATCAGATGCCACTGTTACTGACACCTAGCGGCGAACGTTAAAACTTGATATAGCATTTCTAACCAGTCAAATATAACCTACAAATTTGGCTACACACTACCAATATTGTAGTGTTAGGTTCTTTTACATGCCATAAATCTATGACATTGAGCCCGCCGGATTTTCTTCCCCTACGAAGGAAGGCACCTACTGAAGGATTTTAACACTCTTAAAAATCCGATGACTTCGGCTGGGTTTGAACCCGCGATATTGGGCATAGCAGTTCAGCATGCTACCGACTTCACCACCGAAGCCATTTTTGCACATTTATAAGTACAAATACAACGTAGGCTATTAAACGCTAATGAAGTCAAACAAGAAAACAATAAGGTTTTAAAATTTCGGATCATATATTTGCTTTCATTGGTAATGTCCCATTATGTCCGAGTCAACACCCCTCCCCAATGAAATTTTGACTCAGCCAATACCCCTCGAGAAGTAACTCCGAGTTACTCCACTGACTGGACCAAAATCATAATGCGCCACAGGATATCATGCGGCACCTGAATGCCTCCATTTCTGACCGTATTGCGTCTAGTGCTCAAACTGGGTACTCTACAGTAGATCCGCATTTGATGTGGTCCATCCACCCCACTAACATATTTTCCCTCACACATAAAGCTAAAGAAAGTAGGAGACTTCTGTTACTTAGGAACCAAATAACCAGTGATGGACGAAGCAAAGAGGATATAAAAATAAAGTTCACTGAGGCAAGAAAAACATTTATACAGAAAAGGAATCGTTGACATCGAATATAGATTTAAGTATTAGGAAGTCATTTTTGAAAGCCTTTGTCTGGAGCGTGGCACTCTATGGAAGTTAAGCTTGGGCAGTTGAAGCAGCAGAAAAGAGGAGAATTGAAGCGTTTGAAATGTGGTGTTCCAGGAGAATGATGAAGATCAGATGGGTAGATAGGGTTACGAATGAAGAGGTATTAAGGCGATTGGGAGAGGGGAGATATTTGTGATGACTGATAATGAAGAGAAGAGATAGGTTAGTAGGACACACACTACAGTAAGCCACCCAGGAATAGCAAACTTAATTATGGAAGGAAGGGTCGAGGACAAGAACTGTAGGGGTAGACTAAGGTTAGAATATGTTAAACAGACTGCCTCGGTTGTATGGTCTGGTAGGTATCTAGAGATGAAACGATTAGCTCAGGACAGGGAAGCATGGAGAGCTGCATCCAACCAGTCAAAATACTCAAGACTCAAACAACAACAACAACAACAACAACAACAAAAATGAGTTTATACCCACGATTAACATATCTCATGAAATTAAGAGTGTTAAAATAGGATGAAGGATAAACAAAAGAGTCCGGCAGCTTGCTTATAAACACACAACGTAAACAAAACTCTGGATATGAATTGGTGAACGTTTCTCATGATTATGTCACAGCCTTAATACCTGTGAAATGAAACATCTCATGTCATCTTCAATAAAATTAACGTAATTTCCTCTTTTCTGAAGTCAATGCTAACTGAAAGGTCAAGAACTCTCATTTTAGATGATTTTCCATGTCAAACATATCATGATTCTAGGAAATGAGCGGAATGAAGGTAAGGCAATCTTCGTAAGTTACAGTAGTTATTGTATTCGAACATTACGAATGTACTTACTTTAAAGAAAATAAACTGTTAAATGTATTACTAAAAGACATAATCGAATTTGTCACCCATATTATTCTATTCATAGAAGCTGCGAGATTACCAAGGCCAGTAAGTATACGAAGATACTTCAGCCATGGACAAGGAACTCCGTAGTAGTATAGAACACTTGTATAATAGCACCAACCCTACAACAGCTGTCATCAAGTTCCTCTGTAGCAGAGAAAGACAGTCTCGCTGGACAATTCGCAATAAAGGTTTGTTTCCTTATGTTATGGCATGATTTCCAATGGAATTGTACATAGACCAGTAAACAGCAGGCCATGACCACCTCGTAGTGTAGTGACTAGCGTTCTTGGTTGTCACCCCGGTGTTTCGATTCCCGGCTCTGCCAAGAAATGTTAATTCCGGTGTGAGAGCTGGAACGAGGTACACTCAGCCTCGTGAGGCAAAACTGAGAAGAGGTGGGTTCGATTCCCATCTCAACTAATCCTTGAACTGGTTTTCCGTGGTTTCCCAACCTACTCCAGGAAAAAACTGGGATGGTTCCTAACATAAGACCACGGCCGTCTCGTTCCCAATCCTATCCCCAATTTAAAATACACACAAGTACAGCCATCACAATAACACAGGTTATCACACAAATCATACACACACGCAAAAATACACGGGGCTATACGACTGCGATGTCACAGCCCCTAAAATAAGCAACAGCAATAACTCATTCCTGCCAACTATTATGGTTTTACGGATAAACTGCCATATTTTACCATTTCACAGCGCGACAAGTTCATCTGAAGTCCGGGAAAATAGACGAACTACTAGGCTTCCCCTTGCCCCTCCTGTCATAATGCTACAGGATCTAACACGATTTGCTGCCGCAAAAGGCGTGACTTGCACAGTACGTCATCAGAAACCATTAAGGAGAGAGTTAATTCATCGTTGTCAAATGTTTCATAGTTGTAATTCCATCGCCAGCTGCCACACGGGAAGCAGCTTTGTCCTAACAACTGACAGTTTGGCAACATTGTACACACTGGCGCTGATTGAGCGCGCACGTGAGGATGACTTCCCAGCGGTGTCAGTTGTACTTTTGTTCTTTCTTTCGTTCTTTCTTTCTTTCTTTATTTATTTATTTATTTAATTAATTATTTATTAGTTCAATTATTTATTTAAAAACTCCTCAGACTGTTTAAGAAATGTGTGCTGGGCGTAGGTTGTCATTATTTTCCATATCGCAGGATTATATTTTATGAACAAAATGTTGTGTTAATTTCAAACTGAACTGTTATTGTTTTATTTCCATTAAAAATGTAACACATCAAATCACGCCATTCCAACAACTATCTTAAGCGGCCCATAGACGGTCAATATTTTCGCTCAATATTTCGGGTTGTGCAATATAATTGACCGTGTGTAGACGATATTGAAAGGTTGTGCAATATATTGCGTGATTTTCAAAAAGCTGAAAATATTGTTCCAGCCCCAGCCCTCATACAAGGGCTGTGCCTATACCTACATAAAAGCTAATTAAAAGTAACTACGTAAAAGACGGGAATAACGACATAGCAACATGACTGCGAAGTAAGCGGCAGGTCATAGACCTAAGGTCTAACAGCAAGCAGTTAGTCAGGACACAGCGGGCATTACACTCCAAAGATACCGCTGAGTGGACTAACAATGCACATTTTGCCTATAAGTAGAAGGTACGAACACGCGCCGCGGTCTCTTGAACGTGCGCTCTCTAGCTTTTGAACGTGGGCTCTCTTACCCGGCGCCTCCACCATTTGTAAGGTACCTGTGAGGGTGGCCTGTACAAAGAACTAACCTAAGGGATGAAATTATTGTGATTAGGGGGCGAGCTTGGCAATTGCTATAAGAGGTACGGATTATTAGTGATTTGCGATCGTCAGTACGATCTGCACGGAGAACTCCCCAATGTACTGCTTGACGGGGTAGATCCGGGTGAGGGGGTGTTTGGAAAGGTAATTTAATTACTACTCTGTGCGCGCTAGTGATACCCGGCGGTCTAAAGCAAGTCGTACGCAGGCGAGCTGATAGCCTGCTTGTGTCAGCGCTGTGCGGTAGCACTCGGCTGACGTCACTAAACAATTAAACAGTAGACAGTAAAGCTAATTCTAGATCCTACCTGATGGGGAAGCTAAGAGGGTAGGATCTTATCAGCTAATCAAATAAAGGATAAGACCAGTGGCTTCTATTACTTTTAAATTTAATGTGTACCTCGATTTTGAGGTACGCTTGCAAATAGCAGTTCAAATAATAAAATTAAAGAATTATTACAGTCCAAGCACAGGGGGATGTGAGTGTAGTGTGATTGTGCGTGTGGTGATCGCTTGAGTCACTTACCCATCAGCTAACAGCAGTGGTTCGTCACGTCGGTAGCACTTAGACAGACTGATCTCGGGTGCATGACCTCCGGGGTTCTTATAGGTTTCTCGTGCTACGTCTGCGGAATCCGTACATTCCTTCTAAGTCGTAGTCCTTTCTTAGGTCGTTGCCTGGGACACGAGGCTACTTGAGTTCATATGGGCGATAACTTATTAGTCTTATAATTTTGTAATTTTATTTGTAGGTTTTTAAAGTAATTTCTTGGAATTTGGATTTGTCGGGGATTTTATTTAGGGAACGAGGGTAGCGTACCCTAGGGGTACAACAATATATTGTGCAAACGGGAAAATGTTGTACCGTCTGTTGTCAGTATTGCGCAATGTCCCGCCAGTTGGTATCCATAAGTGGTCCCCCCAGGGGCTCACATCTAGTGGGACGTGGGTTGGCGACCACGGGACCCCAGCTGAGTTCGGCATTGCTTCCACTTACTTGTGCCGGGCTCCTCTCCGTCTTCTTTCCTGTCGACCTTTCTTGGTCAACTCTTGTTCTCTTCCGACCCCGACGGTATTAGGGTATCCAAGGCCTAGGGAGTCTTTCACTTTCACGCCTTGTTTGGCCCTTGTCTCATCTTCCCTGATACCCTCCTTCTGCGAGGGGTCAGCCATCTTTTTATTTTCGTGTTATTTCCTGCCTTCTGCTCAAGGCCCTCAAGGAGGCAGGGTGTATGTAGCCCCACCACTTCTGGTGCACCCTGGATATTGCTACACCCTCAAGGGCTCACGGCTGGTGAGTTCGGGAGTTGGCGATTATGAGGGATTCCTGGGCTGGGTCGTTTCTTCCCCTTTTTCCACTGACTTTGGGGAGGGCCCTCTCCTCTTTTCCTTTCCTAACTGCCTTTCATGGCTCTCCTTCCTCCCAAGTCCATCAATCCTCATTCTTCGAGGGTTAACAGTAACTGGCGTACCAACTTCCGCAAAGAATTAAAACGTATTCGCGTTGCTGAGAGAAGTGGTGCCGGTGCGGAGTATGATGAACCTGTGCTATGGTATTCGGAGGAAATTTAGTTCCTTGCACGTCAAGAAACACCTACTGCTTCCATAAGCACGATGGACTTATTATCTCAGGACACGAAACATAAAACTCTGGCGGAGACTGATTTTACCGTTGTGTGGAGGTTGCACAATATACTGCCATTGAGGTTGTACGTCTGTGCTCGTGTTTGCGCAAAATATTGCACAACCTTCAATATTGCCTTCACACGATTCAAGTTATTGCGCACACAAAATTATTGCACAATATTATTGAACGTCTAGAGGTAACCGTCAAAATATTTTGCAATCTATATTGTACAATAATATTGACCGTCCATGGGCCGCTTCAGGTGTGTGTTATTATTCTAAACAACAGGCATTATCCGATACGGACATAGTCGATGTAGTTGAAAATGAAAATCCACAGCCTGCTTCCAGTCTCTGACCGGGTCAGGAATGGAATGAATGAAGCCCCCATCTAGCGGCGAGGATATGAACTGTGCCAGCTGCCGAGGCCTGACGCACTCCTCTGGGGCAATGATTGAATGAATGACAGATGAAATGAAATGATAGTGGAGAGTGTTGCTGGAATGAAATGTTGACAGGGAAAACCGGAGTACCCGGAGAAAAACCTGTCTGCCTCCATTTTGTCCAGCACAGATCTCACATGGAGTGACCGGGATTTGAACCACGGACCCAGCGGTGAGAGGCCGGCGTGCTACCGCCTAAGCCACGGAGGCTTGTAGTTAATTGTTAATTGTAGTTAATTGTTGATTTGGCATCGGCGCATTCTTATCGCGCTCTCATTCTCTCCTCTCGCCTACCACGTGCTCTCCTCTCCCCCCCCCCCCCCCCCCTCACTCGTGCCGACAGCGCCCTCACTCAGGGCTTCAGTTCAACTTGCCGAGCAATACGTACCGAGATCATATCTTTCAAGGCGGGCTTCCACAGACCGCCAATAGATGGTGTGCTGACCGGCGAATACTCGATATAAAGCTTTAGTTGTATTTTACCGAACCAAGACTAACTACAATACTACAACTGGCCGAACGGTCTTCGATCGTGAATACGTCTCTCTGTCATACTTGCTTCGAGTACTTAGTCACTTTTAATGAAAGATTAATTCATCCTATAGCCCTTTCCGTTCGTTTGTCCTTCGCCATGAGTTGCAACAGTTACGGAACTGAGGGCATGTACAATACATGTGCAAATTATATTGTGTAAATGGATTTCATTTTAATTCAGGTGAAATATTTTTTCCCTTAGAATGTAGCATTTTATATTAATGCTGAAAATGTAAGCTTATCTGAAAGGAAGAAACTAACAGGCATTTTGTCATATTTTACTGCGTTTTCGTGTCGGCGGTTTCTCGCGTATTTTGCGCATGAGGATTTTACGGAAAGACCACTGGTGTACCGACAGCAGAGGGTTAGAGTTTAACCCTGACCAAAGACATGGTTTGCCTGAATCCTTATATTGTCTCATCTATCACCTGCTAAATGTTTTACATGACCGCCAGCGGGGCTTCTTTACTCAGAAGGAGACCACTCCGTTTGCCATGTACATATATTTAGTTAATGTACGGATTGTATGCAGTTAAAGCCATCAAGATATGCAGATTGTGAGAGGAAGATCATGGAGAGGAAAACATTATTTTTCTCAAACATAATATCAGCATTATTAGCAGTCACGTATGGACATGTTGATGCCAATGCAACTTTTCAGTTTATTTAGTTACTGTTTTCCATATTACTTCAATTTATTTTGCATATTTTCAAGCATTTGCAATTTAATTCATTGTGCTGGAAATTATAGTTAAAATAATTGTCATGTAAAGAGAATGTTTATTTAATTAGGCCTATTGTTTTTGTTATGAATAATAATCTAAATAACAGTTTTAATAATCTACACAACTATGAATGAACCCGCCCTCACCTCAGAAGGAAATTCTGCGTAGGCCACTGGCATGGCCATCTGGAAAGTTGGCAAGTATAATATTTTGAATCGAGGGTTTTGACTACGTAAGCAAGGGCCATCATTTAAACGACTGTTTTAGTCGAATACTTCACACAGCTAAGCCACTTCATATCATTGAACTACACTAAATGCAGTCGACCTATAGAAGGAACGATTCTAAAAGGTTTTACACGTATACACATAAAAAGTACTAACAAAACACGCAACACTTTAGAAGTGTAATAGACTTATGGAATAAAAAACATAATTTGTTAAAAAGGCGACTAACTTTTGTGGCTGAATAATTGTAAATACTGCTGTACATAAGTGTTATATACATATCCACTGAACCTTAAATAACCTTAATTAAGTGAGCAGGACCTGATAGTGTTCGCGTGACGAAGGAAACACAGTCATACAATTGAGCCCCCATTTTGCGAGAAGTGTTTTATTATTATTGATCTAATACAACTAAGGAGCGCTTACGACTAGTTGTTCTTCGATGCTCTCTTTCTTTCCCAATATCTTTTGAGTCCGGCTGATATGTTTTCCTTTTTCTCCTGTGAGAGGGATGTGTATAAATAATTAATTCATGTAATTTATTTCAGGCTCCAGGAAGTTAGTTGTAACTCCCCGCCCAATCTAATTTGGGCACACTCGTGTTGATCGACTGAAAACCTTCTAATAATAGTCGACCAATCAGTCAATGGTTTTTTCTGCCGAGTAGTCCATAGTCGAAATGTGTCTTGTGAAAAATTCTAGGTTCAATCAAAGAAAATGATGAATTCAGACGACGACACAATCATGAACTCTATACACAAGTAGATAAGATCACAGACACCATTCGTAGGATGATTGCTTTTTATCGCCACATTGCTCGTATGAGTTCGTGCAATAGGATCTTCAGCTATTCCCTCAACAAAATAAAACAAGGAGGCGTGGTTCACCGAGATATAGAAGGACCTACATGAAGTGGGGAAATCACACAAGGATATCCATCCAGAAACGTGTTTCGCTCTCGAAGAAACTCCATGAACACCATAGTTTACAACAAAAGCCAAAATAAATGCTGGCAATACGTGGACTAAAGCAAGGTGGGAACAGCATAGGAAACGCATACAGGAATACTGGGTGAAAGTTAAAGCCCAGGCACAAGGAAAAGGGAAAGGACTGTTGAAATAACGTGGTTCGTAGATGGTCGAAATGACAGAAATAATAATAATAATAATAATATTTTTTTTTTACGAGGGACTGTGGAAAATCTTCAAAAGACACATGTGAAGGGTCCGCACTCCACAGTAGTGTGGGATTCTTACCCACTAAAAACCACCTCCCTTTTCCCACGATGTGTTCATCACCCCGGAACCGCTCTCGCATTACTTCAGGGTGATATCGTGCTTACTTAGTCATTCAGACTTCTTCTTTCTTCATTTTTTCTTATGGATGTTCGAACGCATCCATTTCCCTCTTCTTCTGGCGCAGGACACATTCTATGTAAATAGCTATCTGATTCCATGTTTGATCATTTCGGAGCATCATCTGTAGGATGTTGTCCGGCGTGATTGCCCCTGTAGAAGCTTGCAGATCTCTTCTATATGTTGACCAGCGTTCACACACAAAGAATGTGTGGAGCGCATCATCCTCTCCATTACAATAATGACACAAAGGACTATTAGCCACGCCTATGTGATGCAGGAATCTCCGAAAATATCCATGGCCTGTTAGGAACTGTGTCAAATAATAATTGATCTCTCCGTGGTTTCGATCAACCCAGTCAGCCAGACGCGGAATAAGTTTCTTTGTCCATCGACCTCGTGTCTCATCATCCCACTTCTGTTGCCATCGTTCCATACAATGGTTGTGTGCAGACGTCTTTGCCTGGTGTATGTCCAGTTCTTCTTTGGTGCGCCACACTTCCTGACGCTCTAAGGCAAGTAAATCAATTGGTGCTACTCCCGCTACCACTAGAACAGCAGGCTCTGAAACAGTGCGATATGCACATGAGATCCTCAGTGCGCCTCTTCGTTGTACTGCTGCTATCCTTTTACGATATTTCTCGATAATAATAATAATAATAATAATAATAATAATAATAATAATAATAATAATAATAATAATAATTTAATACTGGGAGCAAGACTCACTCCTGACGGGTACCGACTACAGTCAATCAAGACAACTGAAAAATACTCAAACATCGAAGTCGACTTCAGAAAAAGACGATTGAAATTCTTCGGGCACATAAGTAGACTGCCGAATACACGACTAACCATAATAATACTAGATTACATATCATCACTCAAAAGTACAACACCATGGATGAAAGAAGTACAAAAAGACATGCGAACTGCTAACATAACCGACACATCAGACAGAGACCCCTTCCGTAACAAAGTGAACAACTGGGAAGTCCAACCAGAGCAACCAAAACCTACACCTTACAGACCACAATGGTCTGACGAAAGAGAATTGGCATTCTCCAACAGAATGAAACAATATTGGCAAGACAAGAAGAACGTCAAGAATTGATTCAAATTGCTTAACGCTTTCCAATATTGGGAAAATACGCTGTAAATAAATAAATTAATTAATTAATTAATTAATTTTATTTAATTATTAAATACTATTTATATTACATTAATGTGATATGTCTCACGAATCTGAAGGCAAATCCAGTACAGATTATCTGTGAGACATATTAATTATTATTTATAACATATATACAGATTATATTTCAATACAAAAGTGCAAGAAAAACATATGTTTTTTGGTGATAATGGTAATGATAATGATAATGGTCATAATGAGAAAAATATTAATGTAAATAATTAAAGACACACTATAGTAGTTATATTAATAAATTTATGTTATGAGTTAATGTTTAGTTAGGCAATAGTTTTTAATGCGACGTATAGCTAGTTGTTTGCTGTTCGTGTTCGACAATCCAGGTGGTAGTTCATTAAGTAGTGATGGTATAATATAATTTAGTCTCTTAAAACCATAGCTATTTATACATAAAGGTATTACATTTTTAGTACTTGTTATGGCTTTTGTTTGTATGTTTTGAGAGACCTTATGCCTAAATCTTGGATCATGGTAGTAGAGATTCAGTACAGTAATTTGAAACAACTCATTAATATTAAAATAAGAGATACCAGTGAAACATTTAAAGAACCTGTTTTGGCTATCTTGAAGATTATTAATTAAAGTTGTGTTTTGATTTCTCCAAGCTGCTATAGCATATCTTAATTTGCTTTCAATCAGAGCACTATAAATGGTTTTGTAAGTATTTTTATCTACACAGAATCGGAGATTGTATATGGTGTAAAGGTTTGCTCTTTGGTTTTTATCATGTTTACTGTGTGTGTTCATTTTAGTGTTCATCAAGGGTATATTCCTAAGTATTTTTGTGTCGAAGTACTATTTATATTGGTGTTATATTTGCAACCTGCCAGGATGTTTTGGTGTATGCATGATATGATGTGGTGTGTCAGTTTGTATTTTTCATGTGTGAAGTGATCAACTCTGATGTGCATTATTTTAGATTTGGTTGTATTTATCTATACAAATTATTGTCATGACACCATTTTGTGATGTTATTGAAGTCTTCTTGAAGTCTATCAAATGCTGTTTTAGAGTCTTTATGTATGGTAAATATAGTGGTGTCATCAGCATAAATTAATATTTTACTACCGGGTGAGTTAGCCGTGGTCGTTACGGCATGACTGCTGGCAGTCGCTCACATCCGGGAGGCGAGGAGGTTCGAATCCCCCCCGCCGGCAACCTTGAAGATGGTCTTCTGTGGTTTCCCATCTTCCTTCCCGGCAAATGCCGGGGTTGGTCCCTAACTATAGGCCACAGCCGCTACCTTCCATTCCCACTTTCCTCCCCAACGGTACTTGTAGCTCACCCATTGGGTGTCCGTCTCGAAGCAGCTACAAAACTGGCGACCCGAACATGTCCTTGGACACTCCCGGCACTAAAAGCCATACCCTAAAAAAATATAAAAAAAATAAAAATTTTACTATGCTTAATGGCTTCATTCATGTCATAGTGTAGATGAGATAATACTGCCTTGAGGAATACCCTGTATTCCTTCTGATGTATCACTGATAGTGTTATTGATCATAAGTGTCATTTCCCTGTTTTTAAGATAGCTTTCCAATAGTTTGTAAGTCATACCTCTTATACCAATATCGTGTCATTTAGCAAGTAGTTTATTGTGATTTATTGTGTCAAATACTTTACAAATGTCAAGAAAGAGTACCATTATATGATTGTTCTTATTTCGCTATCGTTTTACCCTCCAGGATCGGCTTTTCCCACGGACTAAGCGGGGGATCCCACCTCTACCACCACTGAGGGCAGTGTCCTGGAGCTTGAGACTCTGAGTCAGGGATACAACTGGGGTGTGTGATCAGCACTACGCCAAAGCGAACAGAGGGCCTGATGAAGGGACGGGACGAGTGGGATGGTTAGGCAAGGAAGTGGGCAGGAGGCGGTCGTGGCCTTACTTTACTGTAGGGACCATCCCGGCATTTGTCCGAAGACGAAGTGGGAAACCACGGAAAACCACTTCGAGAATGGCTATATTTGCCAAAGTCTAAGTGATCATCATTCTTATATATTGGTTTAATAATTCTGTATTTCAGATAGTTTGGTATTATGCCTGATTCGAATATCTTGTTTATGAGATGTTTTATGATTGGTATAGTTTGTTTTAGATGTTGCCTTTATGTCTTTCAATCGTATATTGTCTGCAATGGGCGATTTGTCTGTTTTTAATACCTTAATTATGTTCTCTATTTCGTATTCGTCAGTTTCAAGTAACGAAAAAGAATTCATCATTCGAATGCCATTTGTTGATATTACAGTTATGAGCTAGGCAGTTTATTTTTTCACTAAAAGTACTGTTGAATTTATTGACTATCACTTCATTACTATAATGTATTCTTAAATGTTTGTTTATGACTTCATTGACAGTTTGTGTTTTCCGACCTGTTATATCCGCAATGACTTTCCACATTCCTTTATTATCGTTTTTGCAATTATTTATCTTATTTTTATAATATTGATGTTTCGTTTTGTTTATTAGCTTTCTTTCTGAATGTTTTGTATTAGTTTTTATTGCAATATAGTTTTATGAGCATAGTTTTGTAAAGTCTGTCTCTTTCCTTACATTGTATTTTTAGGTCATTAGTGAACCTTTGTTTGTTTTTCCTGTGTTTACGTGGGATTATGTACGATGCTTTTTGGTAGATTTCCTTAAATTTGGTTGTTATATTGTTTTATATGTCATTGGGATTTTTTAATTCAAAGTTATCTGTCCAGTCTGTGTTGTTAAGGCTTGTGTGTATTATAGTATCGTTCATTAGCGTAATGAATGATTCATTATCTTGTGATTGTGTCTTATTAATTTTTGGCCAAATACCTGCATTTGTTATGTAGTGGTCAGAGATGTCTGATTGTATGACTGCAGAAGTATATTCATCTAGTCTGCTACGATAGTATATGTGGATCAATAAATGTTCTCGAGTCTAAATTCGGATCATAACTAGTACATTTAGTGATAAGTGGTAGGAAACCATAAGTTGCCATAATATTTGTATATTTAATAGCTGTTAGACTGATGTCATTTGAAAAAGTATCAATGTTGATATCTCCTATTATGGCGTATTCGCTTTACTTATTGGTGTGTTGTGTTATATGTGTTTCCAGTTCATCAAGAAAGTTATAGGTGGTCTGTAAATGAATGTTAATCCAATCTTTTTGTTCATGTGTAGTATTTCTATTACCCTACATTCATGAGTATTGGACATGTATGAATTGTGTGTTCTAATAGCATTAATAATAAAAATAATAATGAAGCCTTCGTGGCTTAGGCGGCAGCACGCCGGCCTCTCACCGCTGGGTCCGTGGTTCAAATCCCGGTCACTCCATGTGAGATCTGTGCTGGACAAAATGGAGGCAGACAGGTTTTTCTCCGGGTACTCCGGTTTTCCCGGTCAAAATTTCATTCCAGCAACACTCTCCACTATCATTTCATTTCATCTGTCATTCATTTAATCATTTCCCCAGAGGAGTGTGTCAGGCCTCGGCAGCCGGAACAGTTCATATCCTAGCCGCTAGATGGGGGCTTCATTCATTCCATTTCTGACCCGGTCGGAGACTGGAAGCAGACTGTGGATTTTCATTTTCAATAATAATAATAACAATAGGTCTAAAATATATCTGCTAAATATCCTAAATATCACCATCGTAAAGTTTAATCTTCACCCTGGGTTTGGCAAGCTTCAAGCTTGGATCTTGGGAACAATATTTCAGCTCTTGCTTGCTGAGCTTGTAAGTACTGTATGTGTGTACCGGGAGGGTCTCCTTGTCTCCTCATCCTGTTCACGTGCTCTTATCCACTCCGCTCTGACCGTACGGGTTGGGAATTTACATAATAAAGGAGTGCTCTAACCAGATTGGGTTTATCTTTATATCATCGTTTAATTAAGATACTTTCCATGAATTCCATGTTTATATAGCAATTAAATGAGAAGCCACCGCCCCACGAGAACAAAAAACCTGCATATTGAGAAGGTGAGTTCGTCTATATACATTACCGTGGCGTATCGGAATATCGCATCACTGCAGCGTTGCCAACCACACGACAATTATAACTTCAATGCGATAATCCTCGTACGATAACTGTTCAGTCTACGATAATTGTATCAAAGATCTTAAGGGGAGCCTATACTGACCATGTTAATTTTCAACTTATTATTTACCATCTTCTCAAAAACTCTTAACATGAACTAATTGAATCTTTCAGGGATGTTCCTTGATGGTCTCGCCTTACTTTGATACAGGATTTTTTATAAGAAAACTTTTAATATTCCTTTTATTTTATTTTTTCAAAAATGGCGTAATTTTAACATAATTTTCATGAATATTTCCATGATGCAAAATTGAACTAACATAAATTTATAAAAACGGCTAAGTTAAAATATAACACATATAAGAAAGAATTGCTTCTAAAAATGTCAACTTTGCGTGGTGAAAATTTGCAGAAAAAAAACTATTTTTATATTAAGATATCTATTTTAACAAGAAACTGGAATCAAAGATTTCTCCGCTAGCTGGGAAAGCGGCGACAGTTTTGGTATTTGGACGAGGTACGCCCCGACACCGCAATCTTCATGTTGTCTAATGTCTATTGTCTAATAGAGAGAAAACTAAGAATCTGGAGAGAAATCTAGTGAAAAATTGAGAAATAAAATCTACATTGTGGGTTTACTAACAGGACGCACGGTTGTGGAAAAATACAAGGAAAGTAGTCTTAAAAATGAGTCACAAGAAATTAAGCTTAACATGACGTACAAATTAAATTTTGAACATTTTTGAAGACTTTAAGCATTCAAATATTTAAGCTACGCTACTTTTCGTTCATTTTAATTAACCACGTTTACAAGTGATTTTTATTTCTGCCTTTTTTCCTCTCATAGTCAGTTTTGCAAACTCAGCACTTGAAATGTCCCTATACAAATCTTTATAATAAATTAAACGTATTAAATAAATTTAATTAAACAATTAGTTGTATAGCCTAAAGATACAATATATATTGACAATTCCCCACAGGCATGTTTGGTGATTGTAATTACCACAAGTTACATACAATGCATTTCAGTTTTAGAGGAGAATTGGTTGTCAGTTCAGAAACTCTGGTCCCATTTATTTTCTCATGTTTGATTTCTTATCCGATTTCATGGAAATGCAAAGAAAACATTTGGTTCAGTGAACATTTCTGAAATAGTGGCAGTGTTTATTACATCATATTCAATAAAACACGATTTTTAAATTATTGTTGTTGTTACAACCACCACGGTGAATAGTATGAAAGTCAGCAAATAAAACTGTATTATAGCTAATGTACTCTACGCGCTGTGTACTTCTTGATTATAATCTTCCTTAAATAATCAAAACTCTTATATTATAATATTCGCCAAACCAAGTAATGACAATTTCCCACAGTATTGATTTAGCGAATATTATAACACAAGAGTCATAATTATTCTATCAATACGGATTTACACAATTTGATATTATGGCAAATATTTTCGCTTATTTTATTCTTCCTTGTGAAAGATGTGAATACTACAGACTACATTCATTCCTTCTTTGTTAGTACGTCTAACAATTTAATTTGATGTCAATTGTTTTAAGGGATCTAACATCTGGGATATTGGCAAGAAGTTCTAACATGGTCAACAAAATATTCTATTTAATCATACCAATCTCCGTTCTAGTACATTAGAGATGTTTAAGTTAGTAGCCCGGTCAAGTTAGACACGCAAGGTTACAAAAATTCGCATAGAGCTGAAAATTTGTACTAATGGTCGAAATAACATTATAAATGAAATGTGAAAAGTCCCCATCGATCCGACAACGGCAAAAAAAATTATTCAAGGTCAAATTTCGCAAATATGGGTTATTTGCGTTTTTCAGCCAAACGGTAAGTTTTATCATAAAAATAGATCCAACTAACATTGTAGACCATGTTATTATCTATAAAAATTGTCTCAACACTTTTTCCCCTAAGAGTCACGGTCTTTGAGATATAACGATTCAAAAAGTTGAAAGAGTTGTATTCTTCATAATATGCACACGTTTCCATGCCACCTGTGAGGTAGTGTACTTAGCGCGTATTTTTAACGTGGTTTCCCCGGTAGGTCTATTCCACTATCTATTGTGATCCTGTTTAATTCAATAATATTTAATAATAAAACAAGATGTTCCGTAAAGAACATATAGCCTACTTTCTCCTAAATGCATGGGTATTGTTATAACTCTTTGTCCTTTTCAAGGAGTATGATCGAATGTTGGTTGTAGTAGCTTGTTGAAATACAACGTGCTATAGGGATATTAAACATGAATATGAGGTGCCCTTTGCTAGTGCTACCTCTGTACCAAATTTCGTTCAATTCGGTTTCACCGTGTTTGAATTGATAGGGGGAATCGATTTGCACACATACTTGGCCACCATCTGCAAACTATTGGGCTGATGTTCTTGCAGTTTGGTCCGAATATGTTTCCCACATAAAGATATGGTGTTGAAAAATTTGGTAGAGACTAAATTATTAGGTTGGTCGTAATTACATTTTAGCTTTTAACATTTGGGTGGCCACGATTACGTTTCCGTCAAGATAGCGGTGATATAAAACATGACACTGAGGTGCCCTTTGCTAGTGCTACCTCTGTACCAAATGTCGTTCCATTCGGTTTCACCGTGTTCGAATTAATAGGGGGAATCGATTTTCACACAAAGATGGCCGCCATCCGCAAACTATTACACTTATGGCCTATTGGTTTGGTCAAAGGATGCTCCCCCCATAAAGGTATGTTGTTGCAAAATTTGGTAGAGATCGGATGATTAGGTTAATCGTAATTTGATTTAAGCTTTGAACATTCGTGGGGCCGCCATTACGTTTCAGTCAAGATGGCGGCGATATAAATCATGACACTGAGGTGCCCGTTGCTAGTGCTACCTCTGTACCAAATTTCGTTCCATTCGGTTCCACCGTGTTCGAATTAATAGGGGGAATCAATTTTGATATAAAGATGGCCGCCAGCCGCAAACTATTAGGCTAATAACCTATTAGATTGGTCAAAGCATGCTCCCTCCATAAAGGAATGTTGTTGCAAAGATTGGTAGAGATCGGATGGTTATGTTAGTCGTAATTTAACTTAAACTTTGAACATTTGTGTGGCCGCCATTACGTTTCTGTCAATATGGCGGTGATATGAAACATGACACTGAGATGCCCTTTGCTAGTGCTACCTCTGTACCAAATTTCGTTCCATTCGGTTTCACCGTGTTTGAATTAATAGGGGGAATTGATTTTCACACAAAGATGGCCGCCATCCGCAAACTATTGGGCTAATGACCTAGTCATTTGGTCAAAGGATGCTTCCTTTATAAAGGTATGTTGTTGCAAAATTTGGTAGAGATCGGATGATTAGGTTAATCGTAATTTGATTTATGCTTTGAACATTTATGTGGCCGCCATTACGTTTCCGTCAAGATGGCGGCGATATAAAACATGATACTGAGGTGCCTTTTGTTAGTACTCCCTCTGTACCAAATTTCGTTCCATTCGGTTGCACCGTGTTCGAATTAATAGGGGGAATCGATTTTCACACAAAGATGGCCGCCATCCGCAAACTATTACGCTGATGACCTATTAGTTTGGTCAAAGGATGTTCCCCCTATAAAGGTATGTTGTTGCAAAATCTGGTAGAGATCGGATGATTAGGTTAGTCGTAATTTGATTTAAACTTTGAACATTTGTGTGGCCGCCATTACGTTTCCGTCAAGATGGCGGCGATATAAAACATGACACTGAGGTGCCTTTTGTTAGTACTACCTCTGTACCAAATTTTGTTCCATTCGGTTACACCGTGTTCGAATTAATAGGGGGAATCGATTTTCACACAAAGATGGCCGCCATCCGCAAACTATTACGCTTATGGCCTATTGGTTTGGTCAAAGGATGCTCCCCCCATAAAGGTATGTTGTTGCAAAATTTGGTAGAGATCGGATGATTAGGTTAGTCGTAATTTGATTTAAGCTTTGAACATTTGTGTGGCCGCCATTACGTTTCCGTCAAGATGGCGGCGATATAAAATATGACACTGAGGTGTCCTTTGCTAGTGCTACCTTTGTACCAAATTTCGTTCAATTCGCATTCACCGTGTTCGAATTGATAGGGGGGGGGGGGACAGACATTCAGAGTACACACACTCACACACACACAGACACACACACACACAGACACACACACAGACTCACACACACACATACACACACACAGACAGACACACTTTTTTCGCCCTGTGTTGATCTCATAAGTCTACTTTCATTTTTTGCAAAAATCGAAAGTAGGCTAAAAATGGTACCATTGGAAATTATGAAAGCGGTGTGAATTTTAAGAAATTGGGGGAAATTATTCGGAATCATGTAATATTTCTGCATCCTCATGTTCTCGTTCTTCTTTTTCTTCTTGTTCCTCTTCTTCTTCTTCTTTTCTTTTTCTCTTCTCCTTCTTCTTCCTGCTGGGTGCAGGTAAATTGTCCTAACTGCGATGAATCAGATGTCTCCAAAGGAAGGAAGATTGTAGTTTTACGTGACCGTGAATCTTGTGATTATGAGCCACGGGACCCCCTTTTTACGTGGAATCCGAACCACAGGACATGGCATTTCACTTCGAAAATCTCACATGCATTGACCGGGAATCGAACCCGGACCGCCTTGGTGAAACTTGGTACAGAAAATGTTTATACACATTGTAATGCACTGGAGTCTAATTTAGTTCAATTGTTTACATAACCTCAAAATGGCGGCTGTGCGAAATATTTCACTGACATTCTATATCTCCGAAACTATTACAGATATCACCCTGCAATTTTGTACGGTGATAAAGGGTACTGATACAAGTTTACCTATGTATATTTCATAAACCTGTAAAGTACAAAACGTACATGGCGACCAAGCGAATTTTAAATATTTTAATAGACTTTTCTCGTGATTTAAATCTCTGAGCGCAGTGAAATGTGATACAGTAAATGATTTTGCAGATTGTAATACACTGCCATCTAATTTAATTCAATTGTTTACATAACCTCAAGATGGCGGCTGTGCGAAATTTTAAAATTAAGTTTTTATTTCTTGTGTCGTAATCATGCGATCGAAGTGAACGTTTGAATAATGAACCTAGGCAATAATTGTCCTTGAATGGTACATAACTCTATGGCCTATACATATAACAATCCTAAATGGCGAGCTTCCGAAATATTTAGACGGTTCTCAATATCTATGAATCTTTTACAGCAACGAAACTGATTTTTTGTTGTTCATAGAGACTATGAACATATGTTCACCTATAGGACTTTCAGTAACCTGGTGAGCACAAATCCAACATGGCGGCGACGCGAAGTATAAATATTTAAATGGACGTTTCTCGCGAATTAACTATCCGAGTGCCGTGAAACGTTGCACATTAAATGCTTATACTTAATGTTGATCCACTGGCATCTAATTTATTTCAATTGTTTGCATAATCACAAGATGGCTGCTGTGCGTAATTTTAAAATCTCGTTTTTACTTCATGTGTTCTAATCATGCGATTGAAGTTTGAATACCACACGTACACAATAATCTTAATGTCATAGTACAAAAATAAAAATCCAACCTGGCGACCATCTGAAATATTTAGACGGTTCTCAATATCTACGAATCTGTTACAGGAATTAAACTCAAATTTTGTATGTTGATAGAGGCAATTAACATGAGCAGGATATATGAAAATAGGCTGTATAGTTCTTCACGGAACTACTTGTTTTATTACTAGCGGACCCGTGCGAGAAATCTCGCACGTTCACAAACCACACTTTCCCCAATAGGTTTATAATGAGACACTTAAGGAGAAAGGTTGTTATGATTTTATTTCAACCAAATGATTATAGAACACTATTTACATTTCAGTTAGAATTCCAAGTTCTACGTTCCCTAACTTAAGAAGGCACTCGCTAAAAATTGGATCATCATAACACTCACCGGTTATTCGATATTTATGAAATTATACGATTTGAGCATTCACTTCTTTGATTTACTGTTTCTAAAATCCATGAACAATGATAAAGGAAAGACCTCAGATGTTAAAAAAGACATGAAACAGGCGTCACAGCGGTTAAAATGGGAAGTGGACAGCAATTATGGAGCGTATTTTCCTACAGCAACAGTATATGCAAATCGCACACTTCTTACATATTTTTTTTGAAAGTCACTTTTTAAGGAAAGTATAAATATTAATGAAATTAGAGTGCAATTCGTCACTGCTAATGTCTATTCTCTTTCATTAGAATGTTCATTTGTTACGATCGGTCTCTTGTAAGCGCCGGAGGAGGGATCTATACTACTGAAATAATATATATGATTAAATATTATTGAATTAAATAGGATCACAATAAATAGTGGAATAGGCCTACCGGAGAAACCACGTTAAAAAACGCCAAGTACACTACCTCACAGGTGGCGTGGAAACGTGTGCATATTATGAAGAATACAACTTTTTCAACTTTTTGAATCGTTATATCTCAAAAAACGGTGACTCTTAGGATAAAAAGTGATAAGACAATTCTTATAGATAATGGCATGATCTACAATTTTAGTCTGATCTATTTTTATGATAAAACGTACCGTTTGGCTGAAAAACGCAAAAAAAACATATTTGCGAAATTTGCCCTTGAATATTTTTTTGCGTCGCCTCTGTAGCGTAGCGGTCAGCATGGTTAGCTGCCACCCCGGAGGTCCTGGGTTCGGTTCCCGGCTCTGCCACGAAATTTGAAAAGTGGTATGAGGACTGGAACGGGGTCTACTCAGCTTCGGGTGGCCCAAATGAGTAGAGGGGGTTCGATTCCCACCTCAGCCATCCTCGAAGTGGTTTTCCGTGGTTTCCCACTTCGTCTTCGGGCAAATGCCGGGATGGTACTGTCCCCGTTTACCCGGATAGTAGGCTGTCAGATATCCGCCCCCTCAATCGGATTGCCAATAATCCACCGCGCCGGCTCAGCTACACCAATGAAAATGGCACTGACAGATACTACCGAGATTTGAGTACAGAAGTTAACAAGGAATTATTGTGGAACACACCAAAATAGACGGGGGTTTATACTTACCTCTACTTACCTCTTAAAAATATCTCGGGGATTGGGTTGACAACAGGATCTCTAAAGTATGCTCCCACAATAACCTTCACTATGACATTTAAAAATGAACCAGAACGACGGCAAGAACTTTGAACTGTACAAAAGCTTTATTTCAAATAAAGGGTATGATTTTAACAACTCAACAAAATAAATGTGGCTATCAGTAGCCCATGTCAATCTGACTATGTCCTCCTATAGGACTTGCAAAGTTATTATACAACATGTTAGCTCCCACGAGCTCAAAATAACGTAATATTTAGAACACATTTGGACTGGATAAGGGAGTCAGGATGAGACACATTTATAGAGCATTTGTTTTCTTTTAATAAACATGACACTTGTATTTATAGGCGCAAGGCCACACTGCAGACGACCTCGTCCGCTGATAACCAGATGTCTGGCCAGCTGCCATCTACCCTTCAACCTGACGTACACCTGTCAAATGGGCTCCCTTGTCAAGCCACGTTGCGTAAGAATCCAGCACTCTCAAAAGCTTTAAATGTCCGCAAGACATCACAAATATTGTTACGCACATCTTTCCAATGCTTTACTCACATACCACTGGATTATTTTGACAATCCTTAAACTTGTTAAATTAGCATCCAAATGTTTAATAAGCATTGTTTAGAGTATAAAACAAACTCTTAAATGTTTATAACAAAAACTCATAAATGTTTATAACAATTAGAAATTGTTTATAATATAGTTAAAGACAAAAAGAATTTTAAACACGCCTTTAACATTACTTCCGTTCCACATTATTGTCAAAGATATTTACATCATTTATTTACAATACTAACATTTAAATTATTCAAATTATTAATTTGAGAAATACATTAACCACATGTTCATCCGGTTGGTAATTTCAAAATCGTGTCAATATAATCGACCAATGAAGGTTAGTTATACATATTAATGTCACAATCTGGTTTAATAAAGGTTTAATAATTATTTGTGACGGTAATCTTCAATCAAAATCTTATCTCAAATTCTTTCAATACTATTGTTAATTATAACAGTAAATTCACTTGATTAATTTTCAAAGGACAAATACAATACACTCCTGCGGTAAATACGTCGCTTACAAAAATAGGCCCAAAATTCATCATATATTAATATATACGGCATCAAAATCTTCCACAGAATTTACAAAAACCTCCACTAACAAATGCTTTAATATCATTAATTACTGTGGGAACCTCCTTCATTTACTTCAAGGGCATTATACATCAGCGACTTTCAACATGTCCGCTGCACTGGCGATTATACATTCATAGTTCCACTTCAAAAATTCTTATAATCATTAATAGTTTCAAAACTGTTGTCATTTAACCTTCGTGGATTTCATTCATGAATCGAAATGAAGTAAAAATTTGCCAATCACAAACAAATTTAATAGTGAATACGCTTATATACGCCTCTCTGGTCTATCAAAATTTAAGATTATCATCTTTAAAGTACTGTAGTATAAAAATACTATCATCAAACAAAGTGCGACTAAACTGCAAGATAGTCGAATAGACTCCAATTAGACTGTGGAATGCAAACATTATTATTCAACTCTCTAATTGAGAAAACTCCTAACAAAAGTTCACGACTTTAATGCATTCAATAATACATAATTAAAGTTCATCTTTCACAAAATTGTCTATGATGCAATGGTCGTTCATAACTGACGATAAATGTCTGTGTTGCAATCAATTTCAAATAACGACTAGTATTTCCAAGATCGTCGACAACGCAAGAGATTTTAACGCTCTAAAATCATTTACATGTTCTTCCTTCTTGATGATGACAGAAAATTGGTCAAAGTAATTAAACTGGGGTAGAAATTACTTTAATAAAGTGACACGCTGTCTGAAATTAAATCTGCCATGAAAATCATTAACTTATAGTCAAATCGTGACTACAAAAAATTAAGCAAATTACTGAAATATCTAAATATCAGTCTCAACTGATCCAAAATCATTTAACTATGCCCATGGAATAACCATGTCTTAATAAATCGTCGAAAAAGGCATAACTCATCAAGGTGTACTGAGAATAGGAATCTCAAACAAGAATATAGGGCAAAATACATGAGGACAAAAATATGGGAAATTGGTTGCTCAAATATTGCTAAGAAACTCAAATACAATAAACGTTCACGACTACCTTATCTGCCGATTGACGTTCCAGAGGAAAATTCCCCAAAGAAGACTGCTGATGGATCCATTTCACCAAGTTAATGCTGAGCTCCATCCTCGAAACAGGAAACAGCACCCTCAGAGAATCGAACTGCTTCCTTCTTGATGATGACAGACATCCTTCCGGCAAAATTCTTCTTTGTGAGTCGGGACAACCCTGACCTCTCTTGAAAAATCCCTGAAGATCTTGTAGAAAATCGCCATGAAGTTTTTGTAGTAATTTCCATTGAAATATTCATATTCAGTGAGTATGAAATCGTTTCCATTGCTGTTTGATAGTATTCAGCGTTGAGCCACGAAACATGGGTGTAGATGGTTGTTCACCACATGATCGCTTGTATGGAATAGCAATTAGCGAAGTTCCATGTTGCTATCTTACTCCAACGATGTATGTCCCAATTGTATTAAAGTCCTTTAGCCTTCCATCTTCTCTTCGGTTATAGTAATAGAAGAACAAACTGCCTTATTAAACTGCTCCATAATACTGTAGCGTTGTGTCACAAAAGCAATCAGAAGTCTCCCTGTTATACAAGCAGTGTCAGCCGTAGCGTAGGATCTGGCGATACAAAGTGCTTCTCAGGTAGCGAGAAAATCACTTTTGTCAGTCGTCTAAAATTGCTAATATCTTCTGAAATAACTCCCTGAAATTGTTCAAATTTCCTACACTGCTTAATGTAGCACTGCACAATAGAATTAGCTTGTAGGCAACCGCTAATTGTTCATAGCCACTCTTGTAGACGCGTTATAATGTGCTTTTTAACTTCACCTAGTTTTACTCACAGTAAACTTGCACTGCTTGTCTGCTTGAATCTCGCTTAATGCGGTGGCTTCACCACGCGTTATAAAGACGACTCTTTCTACTAATATCACTCGACGTTTCCCCAAAACGACTATATAAGCACTGAATATCTGACGATTTGAGATCTGACGATTGAGACTCCTCTCTTCTGCGCAAGGCCTTTTATAAACTTCATAAGGGGCGTATCCATCCCTTCCATAGCGAGTTACTGCGTCATAGCTAGAAGTTCCAGCTTCGTCAATACTTGACGGATTTTCAAAATTCAAAAACAGGAAATAAATTTCACCAAAATTTCATATCAATGCCTCTACTGCAAATGGATTTTCACAATTCTTCATTCCAAAAAGTATTAAAAATATCATAGTTTCAGCAATCTCCGTCTTCCTTCAAACAATCGTTCATTGGTTCGGGCCTCCCCTCCAATAGCATAATTTCTTCCTCAGCACAATTCCACGTTTCCTGCGACTGCGTCGTAAATCTCGGATCTTTCTCGAATAAATGCTGACGTCATTGAGAATCTCAGCTCAAGTAGCCTGCTGGTATAACGTTCGCGTCATCCGTGCTTACGTCATGACTATCCACGTCATAACTATGACAGCCATAACTTTCTTTATATTTTCCAATATAGCCACCGTGGTCTCTATATAATTCAATTACGGGGGCAGTACCTTCTTCAAGGCCACGGCCGCCTCCTTCCCTCTTCCTTGCTTATCCATCCTGACCTTCCATAACCTTCCCTCATGAGGGCCCTGTTCGCTTTGCAGGTGAGGCCGCCCTGGCGATGTGCCAATCACACCTCACCTGTCGTATCCCCTCCGATTAGATGTTCCTAGCTCTAGGACACTGTCCGTCGAGGCGGTAGTGGTGAGTTCCCTCGCTGAGTCCGTGGGTTCCACCAACCTGGAGGGTAAACGACTAAGAAAGAAAGAAAAAGAAGAAGAAATATTTTTTTTTGCCATTGTCGGACCGATGGGGACTTTTCACATTTCATTTATAAAGGTGTTTAGACCCTTAATACAAATTTTCAGCTCTATGCGAATTTTTGTAACCTTACCCCTATTTTTTGAGCTAACTTGACCGGGCTATAGGGACCATGAGTGGAGGCCTAAAAATGAGTGACTAACAGCAATTGCTGCCAACTTTCATGTTACATTATCACCAAACAACTTCGCAACAGTGAATAAAACCCAACAACACGTAAATAAAAATATATCAGAAAGTTTATCATTAATATTAAGATTTCATTCTTGGCGATTTATCTTAGATCTCAACTTTTACAAGAAGTAGGTTTTCTTCGAAAGGTCAGTCTTATTCTCCTTTGAGCCCAGACACATCAACATTACTGGTCGCATAATGTCACAATGTGTGTGAAGATTGACTTTCGAAATTTACCGGAAGGTCAAGGAAAGGCACGTCTCAATATGACAGTACATACCAAACACATTCCACTGATGCAGGGAATGGTATTTCTATTGATCATCAACCCACCTATGATTGTCAAGACGACCTCACGCACTGTATATCACCCATTTGACTGAGCTTCAGTAGATTGATAGTGCACTTCTCATCCTTTAAATGTGGAAGAACAGCATTCCACTTCTTACAGCAATGCGTCTATACAGCAGCCATGCGATGAAAATCGTCACACAATGTTGTATTCCAAGTAAAAGTGGTTCTTTTAGTTCAGCTATAAACTTGAAACGCAGACATGTTGTAAGTCAGTGATAAGGCAGTACATCTAGAGCCTACACCATTCTGAGTCACTCTAATTTTTACTCCAAAGTGACTAAACCATTTCTGTATAATGATTGTGCGATTTGCAGGCGGCATCATACCATAATTTCATGTGCATTGATTTCGATATCTCAAAGAGACCCAAAGTTATAAATTATCGTGTTGGAGGCCATTTTTCAGTGTTGCCTTAGTAATAGAAATGTAATGCTTTTCAGTCGGTCAACACGATTGTACCCAATTTATTGTAATGGGATGTTCCCTAATCCTGGAGATGTATTTATTAATATTATTCAATTCTTTCATGATTAGGGAACCCCCCATTATAATTGGATACAATCGTGTTGACCGACTGAAAAACATTAAATGTTGATGATATTTATCATTAAATTCAAGTCAGGAGGAATTTGTTAATGTTGTTAGGGGCATCTTTAATCATTATTTGCGGCATAAACCACACCCAGGATAGTCGATGTCAGTGTCGGTGAGGCTAGCTGTGTGGAGCAGAGGGCCTCCTCTACCCAAGGTTATGGGATTGAATCTCGACGCAGTCAGTTTGCATTAATGAGATCTGCGCCAGTAGATTAGCTACCGTCTATAGAGTCGCAGTACTTACAAGAGATGTACAACCCATCACATTGCTATTTTCTTCTCCTTGTTCCGTATAGGCCAACTACGGACCACTATTTTGCTTGGAGTGGGTCTTGATTTTGCCCAGTAGTCACGCATCGTCTGGCTGTGTTGTCCCTTTCTCTCCTGTGTCCAGAGGGCACCTGTCTTCTTCCTTCGCGGCTTTTCCTGAAACTTCATTTGCATTAATTTACTCCTGAGAGACATTCGATCTTTTCTGTCTTTTTCCGTAACTCCCAGTTCCAGCAGATCTTTGTGCACTTCTGTCAGCAATGGTGACTTGGTCTTCCTTCATTGCCAGTGAGAAGATTATTTCCGAAAGGTACCAAATCCAAAAAGTAATATTTTACAGGAGAGAGGAAAAACGCTCAGAGTGTAAAATTTCATCTGAAAATCTATTTGAGCGCATTTATTATGTTCAGATAGAATAAATTCATTGTTATACCAAGTATTTCTGTTTAGGCTTTTGCAGTTTAGGAAATATTCAAAGAAAATGATGGATTTGGTACTTTTTGGCACTGAAACTCCAAATACATTCAACGGAAAGACATAAATTTCACTGCAGTCGTCAGAATCTTCGAGAAAACTGATTGTATTTAGTTATGCAATAATTAGATTTAAGGTATTTACAGTGAAGGCATAGTTTTTTTAAATAATATTGAATAAAATTGAACAAAACAATGAAAATTATGCAAAGTAATTTACCAGTGCTGAACTTTTGAAATTATGATTGCAGTTTGTGCCTAAAGAACATGAATATGGTAAATAACTTGTGAACTGGACAATGGATAATATTATCCAGTACTAAAAGAAATGGCCTCTCATTGGCTGCATGGATACGGTACGTATTGGCACATTCAGGCTACAGGATTTGGTACTTATTGGCATCAAATGAGATTTTGAATGCCCTGTTTGTTATGGATTTAGGTCGTTTTGGCAATTTCTTTTTCTTTCATATGATGGAGTTCCTAATCTCAATTTCGAATTTTTTGGATTTGGTATTTTTTGGAAATAGCTTCTCGTATGTGAGGAGCTGGTTAGTCAGCCTGGTTGGATGCATCCTGGAGACGTGTCCATAAAATGCTAGACGTCTCTTCCTGGCCACGTCTGTAATTCAGAGTTACTATAGAACTCCTGGTTGGGTCGTTTTGTGTATTTACTCCCTTCCTTGATTGATTCCTCATTATCTTCCTCTCTTGGATATTATTTATAATTCACAAGCATTCTAAAGTACTGCCACCCAGTCCTAATATTGAAGGTGATGAATAGGGCCCGGATGTTGATGACATGTCATCTTTTTACTGAGCTGTCTAAAACAATGCTGAAGTACATAGAACTCCGGACGGGCCACCCCGTCTTTAAATCGAAAAATGCACTATAAAATGGAGAAAATGATCTTATAGTCTAATATTAGACTAAACTCACCAACATTTCAAAAATTCGAAAAATGCACTATAAAATGGAGAAAATGATCTTATAATAATAAACCCACCAATATTTCAAAAATGACATCTGAAGCTCAAACTGAAAAGTCAATCAAAATAGATTTCTATCATTTAACTAAAGGTTTATGTTCATAGCTACTAGCTTCTTCTTAACTCTGAGAGACGTAACTCCCTCATAATTTTAAGAGCCATTCACTTACTAAAGAAATCTTCACACAAACCGTTTTCATCGAAAACTACAGCTTTAGGAAGTGACATTTTTGTTATGTTTTTACTTTTGCTTTAGTTTTAGTGTCGGTGTTGTTGTTGTCGTCCCTCGTTGCGTAGTGGCTAGCATTCTTGGCTGTCACCTAGGAAATCCAGGTTCGATTCCCTGCTCTACCAAGAAATGTAATTCTGGTCTGAGGGCTGGAACGGGGTACGCTCAGCCTTGTAACCTGAGAAGGGGTGGGGTCGATTCTTGGAAGTGGTTTTCCGTAGTTTCTCCACTTCTACTCCAGGCAAATGCTGGGATGGTACCTAACTTAAGGCGACGGCCGCTTCTTACCCAAATCCTAATACCCACTAGTACAGACATCACAGTGACACAGGTTATCAGACAAACGGGGCTACATGACCATGATGTCAGAAAGCCCCTAAAGTAATCAACAACAACAGTTAAGTTTTAATTTTGACAATCTCAGCTACTTCTTGTGAGTCACAACACAATATGAGACTGACATGACCTCAGTTGAAAGCTGAGCAAGGTAATTGTTGAATAAGTCTTGTAAATGAGACAGGTTTAAAGAATCTTTTTCAAATTTCATTCAAAAAAAATATTATCGCTCCAAGGAGAGCTATGTCCTAAAGGCATTTCTATGGCTCAGGCTCAAGCTCGAAGCGTGTGGTTTAACGTGACTGTTAATCTCGTGATTATGAGCCACGGGACCTACTTTTTACATGGAATCCGAACCACAGGACATGGCATTTCACTTCGAAAATCTCACATGCATTGACCAGGAATCGATCCCGGTTCACCTTGGTGAGAGGCATACAGCTTGACTGCTGCGCCACCACGCCCCTCTGTTTAGGTTCAGACTTTGGTGTATAGAGTGCTCTGTGTGTGTTGTCAAGGACACTAAAGACATTTCCTCATCATTACGGAACTCGCCGCAGCAGCACCTCTCCATCTAAGACTAGAAATGCTGCCGCTGTCGGAGGGTGGCTGCAGTGGTGCATGTGCCTGAACGTACCTGCCCTGACAGCAGAAGATTTGGGTTCTAATCCCGGTACCGACTGCAAGTGATTGTGATTTTTCCCCGAGTTCTTCCACACTCCCACTGGGCAAAAGCAGAGGCACCTGCCCCATTCCCGACTATAATAAATACAGTTACACACTACTACAGTCACCGCAGAAACACAGGTTATCACACATACCCAAGTATACGTGGCTGATGACAAATATGTATCAAGTCTCTAAAACGAATTTACTACAAATAACATGTTTTATTGTGGAGTCGCTTGCTCATTGAAAATGTGCCCAGCCCAAGATCTAAGATTGCCAGCTCTGTTACCACCTGAGGAAAGTTGTATTGCATATTATTGCATCATATACCACAAGCGATTGCGGTAGTTACGCGCATTCAGGCGCAAGGCTATATGGTCAGAGTACTCCGAACTGGTTCGAACCTGGTTCCTTGAAATAGTTCCCCTTGGTTTTCCATTTTCTAGGCAAATGTTGGGACGGTAGATGTTATAATAGGGCACGGCCATTTCTTCCAACTCCTTGGCCAGTTTTATTCATTTCAACTCTCATTATCTCGTCTCCTTTAGTTGACGTCAGAAAGGCCATCCTGCCGTAAAATCCACATGTCACATTGAACCGGGGTAGGCATACATTGCATAATATCACTGAGTCGTGAGCCGCCACTGCAATGCTGCCATCTGTTTTTTTTTTTTTTTGTCGTGTAGCCTCCTGAGAGGCCGAGTGCAGGTCTTTCTAGTCGACGCCCGTGGGCGACCTGCGCGTCGGGATGCGAGATGGAATGGATGAAGATGGATGAAACTGGGCAAGGATGTGGGAGGAAGGTACTGTCCCAGCATTTGCCTGGTGTTGAAAATGGGAAACCACGGAAAACCATTTCAAGGACAGCCGACGGTGGGGCTCGAACACACGCGTCTACCGAGTCAGCAGAGAGCTTGGCCCCGTGACCTAACGCAGCGCTTTAGCCCGCGCAGCCACTACCGTCGGTGCCATCTGAGCTGTTAGCCAGTGATGGTGAAGCGCCATAGCAGAAAGTGAAACCTCGCGCACTCCCACGGATGGGACAGCAACGAGGAGCGGCCGTCTTTTCTCCTCGCCTAGTCGTTCAGCACCTCGCCACTCTCTGGCTCGCCACTGCTGTGACGTCTGGCAGACTCTAGTGGCACGTATGGTCTCCGGGATAAATTATTATTATTATTATTATTATTATTATTATTATTATTATTATTATATTAGCCTATTTTCATTTACGAAAAAATAGGCTTATGAGATCACCATTTGGCCGTGTGTGTGTGTGTGTCTAATAAAATCTAAATGGGTCAAGCGATTTCAATGAAACTCGATAAGGTCATAGTACTATTTCGTCCGACACCGACCGTGCCCTTGAATTTTTATTACGGCTGACAAATCCAACATGGCGGCTGTGCGAAGTATTTCACCGATATTCTATATCTCCAAAACTCTTACTGATATCACCCTGAACTTTCTTACGGTGGTAAAAGGGCACTACAAGAAGTTCGCCTATTTAACTTTCAAAACCTGTTAAGTACAGAACGAACATGGCGGCCATGCAAAATTGAAACATTTAAATAGACTTTTCTTGTGATTAAACCATCCGAACGCAGTGAAACTTGGTACAGTAAATTTTAATGCACTGACATCTTATTTAGATAAATTCCTATATAACCTCAATATAGCGGCTGTGCGAAATTTTTTAATTAAGTTTCCATTATCTGTGTCCTAATAGTACGATCGAAGTCAACGTTTGAATAATGAACCTATGCAATAATTGTCATCTAATAGTAGGCTGCATAACCTACATTTATAAAAATCGAACATGGCGACCATCCGAAAAATTTAGACGGTTCTCAATATCTACTAACCTATGACAGCAATCAAACTGAAATTTTGCATGTTGATAAAGGCTATAAACATAAGTTCACCTATGGGACTTTCAATAACCTGATGAGCACAAATTCGACATGGCGGCGATGCAAAATTTTCATATTTAAATGGACGTTTCTCGCAATTTAAATACCCGAGCGCAGTGAAACTTCGTGCGGCAAATGCTTATACAAATTCAATGCACTGACATCTAATTTATTTCATTTACTTTCATAGCCACAAGATGGTGGCTGTGCGAAATTTAAAATTCTTTTTTTATTTTTTATTTCTTGTGTCCTAATCATGCGATTGATGTTTGAATAATACACTTACGCAATATTCTTCGTGAAATAGTAGTCTAATAATAATGTTATTGGTTTTATGTCCCTTTTAACTACACTGGCTCTTAGAGACGCCGAGGTGCCGGAATTTTGCCCCGAAGGGGATCTTTAACGTGCCAGTAAATCTACGGACACGGCTACCTCACATTTGCGCTCCCTCAAATGCCAGCTGACTGCGCCAGGATACGAACCTGCAACCTTGGGCCCAGCAAGCGAGAACGTTACCCCTGAGCCACGCAGCCAGCCGAAATAGTAGTCTACATAACTCTCTGGATCACATATATAAATATCCAACATGGCGACCAACCGAAATATTTAGACGGTTCTCATTATCTACGAATCTATTACAGCAATCAAACTGACATTTTGTATGTGAATAGAGGCAATTAAAATAATTACGATATATGAAAATATGCTATTTATTTATTCGGGTAACTACTTGATATATTTTTATTTCATTATTTTATAATTATTGTTATATTTTATATTATTATTATTATTTCATAACTAGCAGAGCCCGCGTAGAGTATCTACGCAATAACAGTGCAATAAAAACGGCCCGAGCTATTAGTAACATTACATTTATTTACGAATAAAACTTCACAAACTTAAGATGCTGATACCAGTGCAGGAAGGAAGGATCCAACTGGGCTGCGGAATGATAACTTCACAGAGGACATTTGGGGTACAACCAGGACTTCTTTCACATGCAGTTGTTCTCGAGTGAGGTGTACAGAGTTGCATCTAAGGAGCCAAATCACAATTCTTCCTCGATAGTGCATTTTGTTAAGGTACTTTTTGAATTGATCTATCAAAAATGTCCCTAAACACACAGTTGGTTATTTTGTTGCTTGGTGACACAACCGATAGGGAGCTAAACGATCTTACCCGTGAAAGGGCTACGTAAAGTTGTCCATATGTAAAGACGGGCTTTGTCAAGTAAAGGGAGATTTTATCGAAAGTCTGACCCTGAGATTTATTTATTGTCATATAGAAAGCCAAACGTACTGGGAAATGTCTTCTTTTAAATTTAAAAGGCATGTTCGTATCAGAGGGGATAAGGGTTATCCTGGGTATGAAAACGATTTCTCTCTTATCAGAATCTATAATAGTTGCCTCTATTATGTTAATAATAATAATAATAATTATTATTATTATTATGTTAAGTAGTGAACCCTTGCAAAGAAGCATATGAGACTCAGTTCCGGGGGGTGTAACAGTCCATTTCGTAAAGTTGTTGTTAAGCGCTTCTTACAACATGCAGGGTAACATATAACAAAATAACATGCAGGAAAAAGTGAATACCAGGATTAACACATATGAATTTAATAACAGATCAACAAATTTACACTATTTACAACAACAAAAAACAAGGTTTCCCAAATGACACCCACTTGAATTAATAAAAATTGCCAAATTAGGCCTGATCTCAGGAGAGATCGTAAACATCTGGACCAAATGTCCCAATATACTGCAATGACATGTGCGTGTGCGGCTTTTCTACATGCGTCACGATGTGTACAAATTAATGCGAGATTCGTTAGCATCCAGTAAACCTTCAGGGGACGAATCTGCATTGTCTTAGAGCTAGACAGACACGAGGAACCAACAAAACACTATATAAACTAATCCGACACTTCCTACACTAAAATAAACAAAAATAATTTCCGCGTGAAATTGGAATCAAAGAACTGCCGTAGCAAACAACATTAACGCCTAAAATATTAGGACTTTTCAAATCAACACGTGACCAATCAAGAAAAAATACATATATGGCCGCATGCCATTTTTACAAGAAAAATGCAAAATACACCCAACGGTGTCACAACAGACAAATCTAACAATGAAATGAGTCATAGAAATCACTAGGCTCAAAGCCAACATTTACATCATAAACCAAATATTTCATTTCATACGAAATGCGGTAATTCGTAACGGACATGGCAAACTCCCAATTTAATTATGATCCAATTACCATTAAAAGAACAGGTTTGCTACAGATATCTTACAGGGGTCAGTCGGTCAGCTGGACTGCCTAAACGATGAATCACTAGACATAGACGGGCGCAAAGTGGAATCTGCACATCTGTCAACCCACGTGTCAATTACCTCGACCTGCCGTAGCAATGGCTCGAGTCTCGAAGAAGTGTGCTCCAATAGCACAAAATATCCGTGTGTGTGTCAAAATAAAATAGTTTAGCATTTCCCAAGGAAATCCAAGAATCAGCATACGACAAGGTACAGTAGCCTCTAAGAGCGCTCTGCCTTTCCATATAAATACAACCACAATATTTGAGGGCGGTAGGCACATTCTACCCCTCATCACGAAGAATCAATACACACACCTTGACACAATACACACACCAGAATCACACGTATGGGTTTGACAGAAACCTGAAATAAAGGACATAAAATATTTTCCACCGACTTGCGCCCCCAATCTAGTCCGTGACTAAAGAACCTGAAAAGGACTCTCAAAAAAACTCAAAAATATAGAACTAAGGTGTTCTACAGTGACATCTTAACGTGTTGCACTCGGCAACCCTAGTATGAATAAAAACCCGTTCGTAAAACATCTAACAACTTTTACCCCCTTCTCCTACTAAAATGAATTTGAATAAAGCACCATTTATCGACCAGGACGAATTTCGCATTCGCATGAATAAAATCAAAATACACACGCCGTGCATACTAATAATGACTCATAAGAAAAATATACAATCAAACAAGCATTTTGGCCACGTGCCAGAGTACATTTAAACATAACAGTGTCGGCGCACAAAAATCTAAAATACACAAGAAAACAATGAATAAAATTATTTACAACGTTCCCGCGTCTAATCTAGCTACATATTGAATAAATCAATGGTTTGTACATCACCGTGCAGCTTGTAGAAATCAACCTCCATCCCAATGCATTTCCTCACGGGAAATCTACTCGTTCATCGTCGACGTTCTGGTAGAGGCGTAGCACTTCATTCCACCAATCGACCTTCCTGAAGACATCTTGGCGTGGCTTCTTGGAAAGAAATGTTCAAAGTTATTAATCTACCTAGCTAGAATCACTATGAGCTACTGACTTTCACTCAAATAATGTCCTGGGCGATTACTCAATGTTGAACTGGCCCTATCTAAGCATTTGCTTACTTCACACGCACATATACATCACACAAAATATAACACAAAATTTACAGAAAATATTACACTCTTCGTTCACCACGCAACAAGTCTCTCAAATTACGTCTACCGCGTAGCGCTTATCTCGACTAGAGATCTCCCTCCGCTAAGCGTGCACTCTGATCCCACGAGCACAATAAAATGTTCGTTCAAACAGACGAGAAGTATGCTCACTAGAGCCTGATAAAATCGTGTCTCAAACTGGCATGAACGATGCTCCTCGGAGCCCGATAAAGTTGTGTCTCAAACTACTCATCACGGATCAATTTATTAGAAACTGACAGAAAGGAGTGGAGTGGGGGCAATCTGTGAAAATAATCTGTAATTTTCAACTCACAGACTTGGGACTAGTATCAATCTCCTTCTTTTCATCCAAACGTCTCAATGGACTCATGCGGAATCCTATCGCATCGGCGGTTCTTCATACACGTGTTTTAGCGCCTTTTTTAAGGTATACAACTCCCCGCGTGATTTAGGCGTCCTCTCTCCTGATTTGCTGATTCAATCGTGTATCGGTTGGATCTTCACCTCTGACACGCCCATAATGACACCGACTTGGATGCGCGTTCACCCTGAATTTGTCCTTGAACTCGGCTTAACCGGTCATCGTCATGAAGAAAGAAGATGGACCTTGCTGTAGGAGTACAATTAGGTTTCAGATCAAGAGCTGATATTGTCATCCTGGTTGGCGAGTTGGCGACTGTGGCGAATGTTCTGGGCCCGGACTTCGTCAAGTAAAGCCATGTCCTCTACGTAGAGATGGAGTGTGTCTTCATCAGCCAAGAAAACTTCTAATTTGTATTTAATGTTTAAAAAAAGAAAACTGTTATTTTGCTGCCAAGTAAGGAATTGAAACTCTAAGCATGTTGGTAATGGTTAGATGCATGAACGCTTTGGTGCGTGCCTATTTTGAAGATGGTAAGATTGGCGAACCTTGGACTATTATGAAAGTACGAACTGATATTCATATGCAGCTCTATTTACTCCCTCTCTCTCTCAACACATAGACTTGGTGTACATTTGTGTCCTATCGTCCTGTATAGTGGGGAGGAGAGATGACGCGTTTTAATTTCCCTGACGTGAACCTTATCCTTGCTAATATGTAACCAAGTTGGTCTGGCTGTTGTGCTTGTGCTTGAGATAAACAGTCTTGCCACGCTACCTGTTGAGCAGGACTAGAAACTCGTTTGTCGCCGCGGGATGCTGTCATCTGACGGAGAATATTAGTACTACTCCTATTGGATTTGCCACTTGGAGCGCTGTACTCGCTATCTACGATTTCCTCCTATGGCTGCTGAAGTCAACAAAAGGCTGTTACCTTGGATACAGCAATAATAAGAAAATTGATTCTCTATTGGAATCCTTACTAGCAAGATGCAAAATTTATAACTCCGATATTAAACCGGGCTGGTTAGCCCTGAAGGCTAACATTGCCTCTATTCTGGAATATGTTCATAATTCCACTTGACTAGGAAGTACTTCCGACATTTCCCTGAAGATATTTTGACTTGGTGTAATAATATTTTGGACTTCTCAACATGTATGTTTTAGAAAAGGTTTGTAAATATTGTGAGATATTTTGGAAGCTGTTTTATTTCTATTGATATGTTTTATTATCTTGGACGTTTTGTAATTTCTTAACTTTGTGTTATTTTATGTTGTCGGACTGTTTGTTGTTCACTCGTGTTTTGGCCTAGCCTCGTGCTCGGAGTTACGGTAAAGTATCTGTCGATATATTTAAAATAGTTTCCAATTATCTAATATATTCTATGTATCTTTTGGGGGAATGTGGTTATTTAATTTAATTTCTGAGCTACTAGCCATGTAGAATTCAGTCTTCTTTTTGGTCAAGTGCAAGGACTTTCTTAACCTAATTATCTTTATGTAAATTTTATTTTTATCCTTGCATCTTCTTAGAATGCCTCATATAGGCACTGTAACTTGTGTCGAAGTTTATGGCACTTATTTTATTCTGTGTAATGGGTTGCCTGGTGACAACCGAAGCGATTGTTATCGTTTTTTCCTTGCAGTAAAAAAAAACAATAGTTTTTGTTTCGTGTCGATAATAGGAGAGATGTTTTGTGGATTTGATTGCGATCAGACGTACCTAGAATTTGCTCCTGTTAACAAACTAACTTAATTGATTGCTTTAAGTTGAGACCGTATTTTGAACTTAAACTATTTCGGTTCATACCTTGAGTATCGTTTAAAGGTAATTTATCTGTTTTTATTTTATCGTTGGATATTTTTTTTCCTTGGTCTTTGACTTTCATTTGCTCATTTAATATGATTAATTCAACCCTTTTCCTCCTCAATCGATGGGATTCCTTGCTTATATTCAATTAACTGTTTATGCCAAGAACTAATTTCTTTTAAATTTTATTCCTGTCTTGTAAATGTATGTAATATTATTAATTGTCAATTATATATATATCAAAGGTGACCTCTGTGTTCTTGTATCATAGTTAGTTATTCTCTTATGTTCATACTATTTAACTGCCTGGGTAAATGGTTTTGTTCACCAGAGACGAAAGTAGAAGGTGTTGAACAAAACCATTTACCCAGGCAGTTAAATAGTATGAACATAAGAGAATAACTAACTATGATACAAGAACACAGAGGTCACCTTTGATATATATATATATATATATATATAATTGACAATTAATAATATTACATACATTTACAAGACCGGAATAAAATTTAAAAGAAATTAGTTCTTGGCATAAACAGTTAATTGAATATAAGCAAGGAATCCCATCGATTGAGGAGGAAAAGGGTTGAATTAATCATATTAAATGAGCAAATGAAAGTCAAAGACCAAGGAAAAAATATCCAACGATAAAATAAAAACAGATAAATTACCTTTAAAAGATACTCAATGTATGAACCGAAATAGTTTAAGTTCAAAATACGGTCTCAACTTAAAGCAATCAATTAAGTTAGTTTGTTAACAGGAGCAAATTCTAGGTACGTCTGATCGCAATCAAATCCACAAAACATCTCTTCTATTATCGACACGAAACAAAAACTATTGTTTTTTTTTACTGCAAGGAAGAAACGATAACAATCGCTTCGGTTGTCACCAGGCAACCCATTACACAGAATAAAATAAGTGCCATAAACTTCGACACAAGTTACAGTGCCTATATGAGGCATTCTAAGAAGATGCAAGGATAAAAATAAAATTTACATAAAGATAATTAGGTTAAGAAAGTCCTTGCACTTGACCAAAAAGAAGACTGAATTCTACATGGCTTGTAGCTCAGAAAATAAATTAAATAACCACATTCCCCCAAAAGACACATAGAATATATTAGAAAATTGGAAACTATTTTAAATATATCGACAGATACTTTACCGTAACTCCGAGCACGAGGCTAGGCCAAAACACGAGTGAACAACAAACAGTCCGCCAACATAAAATAACACAAAGTTAAGAAATTACAAAACGTCCAAGATAATAAAACATATCAATAGAAATAAAACAGCTTCCAAAATATCTCACAATATTTACAAACCTTTTCTAAAACATACATGTTGAGAAGTCCAAAATATTATTACACCAAGTCAAAATATCTTCAGGGAAATGTCGGAAGTACTTCCTAGTCAAGTGGAATTATGAACATATTCCAGAATAGAGGCAATGTTAGCCTTCAGGGCTAACCAGCCCGGTTTAATATCGGAGTTATAAATTTTGCATCTTGCTAGTAAGGATTCCAATAGAGAATCAATTTTCTTATTATTGCTGTATCCAAGGTAACAGCCTTTTGTTGACTTCGGCAGCCATAGGAGGAAATCGTAGATAGCGAGTACAGCGCTCCAAGTGGCAAATCCAATAGGAGTAGTACTAATATTCTCCGTCAGATGACAGCATCCCGCGGCGACAAACGAGTTTCTAGTCGTGCTCAACAGGTAGCGTGGCAAGACTGTTTATCTCAAGCACAAGCACAACAGCCAGACTAACTTGGTTACATATTAGCAAGGATAAGGTTCATGTCAGGGAAATTAAAACGCGTCATCTCTGCTACCAATTGCGACAACTGGTAGGACTGAGAGTTAACTATTTTACCTAAAATAAATGAAAACCCCCAAAAATATCAGAGACGAAAGTAGAAGGTGTTGAACAAAACCATTTACCCAGGCAGTTAAATAGTATGAACATAAGAGAATAACTAACTATGATACAAGAACACAGAGGTCACCTTTGATATATATATATATATATAATTGACAATTAATAATATTACATACATTTACAAGACAGGAATAAAATTTAAAAGAAATTAGATCTTGGCATAAACAGTTAATTGAATATAAGCAAGGAATCCCATCGATTGAGGAGGAAAAGGGTTGAATTAATCATATTAAATGAGCAAATGAAAGTCAAAGACCAAGGAAAAAATATCCAACGATAAAATAAAAACAGATAAATTACCTTTAAACGATACTCAATGTATGAACCGAAATAGTTTAAGTTCAAAATACGGTCTCAACTTAAAGCAATCAATTAAGTTAGTTTGTTAACAGGAGCAAATTCTAGGTACGTCTGATCGCAATCAAATCCACAAAACATCTCTTCTATTATCGACACGAAACAAAAACTATTGTTTTTTTTACTGCAAGGAAGAAACGATAACAATCGCTTCGGTTGTCACCAGGCAACCCATTACACAGAATAAAATAAGTGCCATAAACTTCGACACAAGTTACAGTGCCTATATGAGGCATTCTAAGAAGATGCAAGGATAAAAATAAAATTTACATAAAGATAATTAGGTTAAGAAAGTCCTTGCACTTGACCAAAAAGAAGACTGAATTCTACATGGCTTGTAGCTCAGAAAATAAATTAAATAACCACATTCCCCCAAAAGATACATAGAATATATTAGATAATTGGAAACTATTTTAAATATATCGACAGATACTTTACCGTAACTCCGAGCACGAGGCTAGGCCAAAACACGAGTGAACAACAAACAGTCCGACAACATAAAATAACACAAAGTTAAGAAATTACAAAACGTCCAAGATAATAAAACATATCGATAGAAATAAAACAGCTTCCAAAATATCTCACAATATTTACAAACCTTTTCTAAAACATACATGTTGAGAAGTCCAAAATATTATTACACCAAGTCAAAATATCTTCAGGGAAATGTCGGAAGTACTTCCTAGTCAAGTGGAATTATGAACATATTCCAGAATAGAGGCTATGTTAGCCTTCAGGGCTAACCAGCCCGGTTTAATATCGGAGTTATAAATTTTGCATCTTGCTAGTAAGGATTCCAATAGAGAATCAATTTTCTTATTATTGCTGTATCCAAGGTAATAGCCTTTTGTTGACTTCGGCAGCCATCGGAGGAAATCGTAGATAGCGAGTACAGCGCTCCAAGTGGCAAATCCAATAGGAGTAGTACTAATATTCTCCGTCAGATGACAGCATCCCGCGGCGACAAACGAGTTTCTAGTCCTGCTCAACAGGTAGCGTGGCAAGACTGTTTATCTCAAGCACAAGCACAACAGCCAGACTAACTTGGTTACATATTAGCAAGGATAAGGTTCATGTCAGGGAAATTAAAACGCGTCATCTCTGCTACCAATTGCGACAACTGGTAGGACTGAGAGTTAACTATTTTACCTAAAATAAAATGAAAACCCCCAAAAATACCAGAGACGAAAGTAGAAGGTGTTGAACAAAACCATTTACCCAGGCAGTTAAATAGTATGAACATAAGAGAATAACTAACTATGATACAAGAACACAGAGGTCACCTTTGATATATATATATAATTGACAATTAATAATATTACATACATTTACAAGACAGGAATAAAATTTAAAAGAAATTAGATCTTGGCATAAACAGTTAATTGAATATAAGCAAGGAATCCCATCGATTGAGGAGGAAAAGGGTTGAATTAATCATATTAAATGAGCAAATGAAAGTCAAAGACCAAGGAAAAAATATCCAACGATAAAATAAAAACAGATAAATTACCTTTAAACGATACTCAATGTATGAACCGAAATAGTTTAAGTTCAAAATATGGTCTCAACTTAAAGCAATCAATTAAGTTAGTTTGTTAACAGGAGCAAATTCTAGGTACGTCTGATCGCAATCAAATCCACAAAACATCTCTTCTATTATCGACACGAAACAAAAACTATTGTTTTTTTTTTACTGCAAGGAAGAAACGATAACAATCGCTTCGGTTGTCACCAGGCAACCCATTACACAGAATAAAATAAGTGCCATAAACTTCGACACAAGTTACAGTGCCTATATGAGGCATTCTAAGAAGATGCAAGGATAAAAATAAAATTTACATAAAGATAATTAGGTTAAGAAAGTCCTTGCACTTGACCAAAAAGAAGACTGAATTCTACATGGCTTGTAGCTCAGAAAATAAATTAAATAACCACATTCCCCCAAAAGATACATAGAATATATTAGATAATTGGAAACTATTTTAAATATATCGACAGATACTTTACCGTAACTCCGAGCACGAGGCTAGGCCAAAACACGAGTGAACAACAAACAGTCCGCCAACATAAAATAACACAAAGTTAAGAAATTACAAAACGTCCAAGATAATAAAACATATCGATAGAAATAAAACAGCTTCCAAAATATCTCACAATATTTACAAACCTTTTCTAAAACATACATGTTGAGAAGTCCAAAATATTATTACACCAAGTCAAAATATCTTCAGGGAAATGTCGGAAGTACTTCCTAGTCAAGTGGAATTATGAACATATTCCAGAATAGAGGCTATGTTAGCCTTCAGGGCTAACCAGCCCGGTTTAATATCGGAGTTATAAATTTTGCATCTTGCTAGTAAGGATTCCAATAGAGAATCAATTTTCTTATTATTGCTGTATCCAAGGTAATAGCCTTTTGTTGACTTCGGCAGCCATCGGAGGAAATCGTAGATAGCGAGTACAGCGCTCCAAGTGGCAAATCCAATAGGAGTAGTACTAATATTCTCCGTCAGATGACAGCATCCCGCGGCGACAAACGAGTTTCTAGTCCTGCTCAACAGGTAGCGTGGCAAGACTGTTTATCTCAAGCACAAGCACAACAGCCAGACCAACTTGGTTACATATTAGCAAGGATAAGGTTCACGTCAGGGAAATTAAAACGCGTCATCTCTCCTCCCCACTATACAGGACGATAGGACACAAATGTACACCAAGTCTATGTGTTGAGAGAGAGAGGGAGTAAATAGAGCTGCATATGAATATCAGTTCGTACTTTCATAATAGTCCAAGGTTCGCCAATCTTACCATCTTCAAAATAGGCACGCACCAAAGCGTCCATGCATCTAACCATTACCAACATGCTTAGAGTTTCAATTCCTTACTTGGCAACAAAATAACAGTTTTCTTTTTTTTTTTTACATTAAATACAAATTAGAAGTTTTCTTGGCTGATGAAGACACACTCCATCTCTACGTAGAGGACACAGCTTTACTCGACGAAGTCCGGGCCCAGAACATTCGCCACAGTCGCCAACTCGCCAACCAGGATGACAATATCAGCTCTTGATCTGAAACCAAATTGTACTCCGACAGCATGTTCCATGTTCTTTCTTCATGACATATTAAGATAATGCATCCGTACAACCAGTTCACAATCTTCCAAATAAGTAATAAATGATCAACCAAGTATCGTTTTCCAAATGACCCAAAAAAAATCCTCCCATCTCAAAGATTCCTTGCTTTTACAAAATAGGATCATAAGTTATTACCTCTAATAACCATACGGTTTACATCTTTTACAAAATTATATTTTATGGAGTATTATTAATTAAATCATAACTTTGTGGGACGTAATTCCACAGCTATTTCAAAAGAAAAAGATAAAATAAGAACAAACGGACTTTGAAACAATTATCAGCCAACCGAAGATCACAAAAAATGAAAATGACGTCGGTTAAGTCTAACATTGTACCATCGTAAATAAATGAAGATTACCATTAAGTTTTATAGACTTCATAAATAAAAGAGGGTCCAAGAAAAGTTACAAGCGAGCAAAACGAGAAAAAAAACTAAGAGAAACCCGACGCTAACATCGCACAAGAATCCCTTACAAATACCCGAAGAAGCAACACGAAATACGAAAACAAGGAGGGAAAAATCATGAGCGAGTCTCATGCTATCAGAACCTCAGAAACCAGAGAAAATAAATAAATAGATAAGTATCAACAAAGTTCAAAAGGGGAGAGGCAAAGCAAATACCAAAAATAACAAGGAAAACCAGAAAATATTTTAGTATCAGATCACACGTGCAGAAAAACAGAAATACACAAAATCTTTCACACACTCGTACATAACCGCAAAATTCCCACAATTACTGATTACTATTTACCACCCGCAAGGTAAATGCCCCAAAATATCTACCAGTATATAAATAAATGTTCGTGAAAACCCAATTATACAACATACTTACCCACCATAACACTCACTCACATGTATGCAGACTCGGAACATACACAATAAATGAAACGTACACAGAACGCACATGACATGAACCTATTGAGCCCTTTTAGCATATCACTTTCACAATTACAATTATTCAATATCATACTTCACTCAATGCTTACCCTGCTCAGACTGACAGTTAACGAACCCAAGGAACGCATCTCGAAAGAACAATACGGGTATTTTCCTTATAGCATTACTTACTTACCTTTTCAACAACTATCAGCCAAAACATAACATTCAATACCTTTTACATCCCTGATGAAACAAGCAAATAAGGCTACATAATGTACACCAACTTGGATCAACTTGGGATCTTTTGTAAGGAATGCTTACCTTTCATACCAACGACTCTTTTCCTTCATCTTAATTATACCAGTTCCATACCAGAGATAACAAGAATCGAAATAAGAAACTGTCCTCATTCAACAACGCAATCATTCAAATCACTACCTAGTGCACTTAAGTAGCAATATATTTTAACGAAATATTTATTTACATACTCGGTATTATACAATCAACAATAAACATTTTGACTAACGCAAACCTAACCTTATTTTGAACAACAAAACAACAATTTCCCACCCCTTAATACAAATCTAAATTACCGCAATCACACTAAACACAACCATTCTAGATACACACAGTTTTTCGTACACAATTTAGAAGAATTACAAGCTAAGTATAATACTTACGGTGAGTGAATCACAACAGGAAGGACAAACCAAAACATCTACCAATAAACAGCAAAAAAGGAAGAAATTACAACCAAATAAAACATTACTCAGAAATATCACAATTTTTCTTCACTTGTGATAAATGCACCCTGAAAATACGTTTTTTCTGAGGATCACTCACTAGCATAGTCACTGGAGTGATGAAACTAGGAATTTTGCAAGGGCCTTTAAATCTAACAAGTAATTTCCCTGATTCTTTAGGACCAGCTTCTTTTAGCGAGAAGTTTCGAACATATACCTCATCACCAACCTTTAATGAACACTGTTTACGACCCACATTATACCTTCTCTGCAATTTTTCATGAGCAATCTTCATGATTTCCCTAGCTTTCTTCCAAACCGCCTGAACATCCAAGTTAGAAATGTTCTCAGGCAATAGATCGTTGAGAGACCATAAATTTGATATCGGAGAATTAGGCGAATATGAAAACATCAGATTAAAAGGAGTGTTTCGGTGAGATTCATGAATAGCCGTGTTGAAAGCATAAGTTATCAAATGTAAGCAACTGTCCCAACCCTTGTGATCATTGTGGTGATACGCAATAAGTGCTGCCCGTAAATTCCTATTCACCCTTTCGGCATATGATCCTTTAAGGTAGTATGGGGTGCTCGTGACACGAGAGATAGAAAATTCGAATAAATAATTTCGAAATACATTAGATGAAAAGCATTTGGCGTTATCTGACACCAGAAACTGACAAGGGCCAAAAGAAGCAAATATTTGATTTAAACATTTAATAACGGTTTGAGTGTTTGCCATACGAGTAGGAATGATCCAACTAAAACGAGAAAAACCGTCCGTGCAAACAAATACAAACCGATTTCCATGCTTTGACAAGGGCAGAGGGCCTACGAAATCGACGAACAATCTCTCCATAGGTTTAGTAGCGATTTCCGAGGATAACAGCCCAATTTTAGAATTGTTAGTAGGTTTAGCTACGTTGCAAGCGTTACATCCGTTCACCAATTTCCTGATGTCTTTATCCATATTTTTCCAAATGAAATTCTGTCTAATTTTCTGCCTTGTCTTAAATACCCCAAGATGTCCACCAATTGGTGACTCATGGAAATACTTAAAAATCTCCGGTATAAGAAGAGAAGGTAGTACAATTTTAGGCAACCTATCATACCTAGCGGAACAACATAATGTGCTGTTCTTCATCGAATACGGCTTCAAATTTTCTCCCTTTTCTAATTTCTCAATGATTTCATTCAAGCCAGGGTCCTCTCTTTGATATTCGGATACCTCCCTAAACAATTTAGGATAATTAGACAGGATAGTGTTCGCCTTGTTACTCTCATCAGACTTATCTTCACCCTTATCCTCTATTTTCTCATCACCGTACATTCTACTAAGGCAATCAGGAATGACATTGTCCGTGCCCTTAATATGACGAACGCTGAATTGAAAGGCTAAAATACGGGTGGCCCAACGAGCTATTCTTCCAGTTTTCCTCGTTTTTTCCAATACCCAACTCAATGCCTGGTTATCGGTCTCGAGATCAAAGGAAACGTGCTCGATATATATTTTAAATTTTTCAAGAGCAAACATAACTGCTAGCGCTTCTAATTCATACACAGAATACTTTATCTCAGCATCGTTTAATGTTCTCGAAGCATAAGCCACAGGTAACCTTCCTTCATCGTACTCTTGTAACAATACCGCACCAACAGCCTTGTTAGAAGCATCGGTTTGTACGATAAACCTTTTGCCAAAATCAGGAATAGCCAAAATCGGTGGATTGGTTAATGCCAACTTAAGGTCAAGAAAAGCTGATTCTTGCGACGGACCCCACGAAAATACAGTACCTTTCTTACGAAGCATGTTAAGAGGAGCTGCACGGTGAGCAAAATTAGGAATAAATCTACGAAAGTAGTTAATCATCCCAATAAAACGTGCTATTTCTTTAGGCGTTATAGGTTGTTTGAATTCCCTAATAGATTGGGTTCTGCTTTGGTCTACCGAGACACCGGGTGACGATATCACATGTCCCAAGAATGATATTTGGGGTTTAGCAAAAGAGACCTTAGATAACTTGACCGTAAGACCACTATTCTTTAATCGAGACAACACCTCACGAACATGTTGGACATGATCCTCAAAGTTTTTACTAAAGATGACTACGTCATCTAAATAATGGTAAACGAATTTAAACTTAATTCCGTCAAATACGTTATCTAGCAATCTGCTCAAGACAGCAGCACCGGTCGACAACCCAAAAGGTAAACGTTCGAATTCAAATAAATTCCAATCCGTGGCAAAAGCCGTCACACTCTTGGACTTCTCCGCCAGGGGAATTTGGAAATAAGCAGATTTTAAATCTAATATCGTAAAATAGGACGCTCCTTTGAACCACGAAAAGCAGGACTGAAGGTCCGGAAGAGGAATCGATTGTAAGATGACTTTCTTATTTAATGCTCTGTAATCGATCACGGGTCTGAATTGACCATTGGGTTTAGGAACTTGAAATATAGGCGAAGAATATGCTGAAGTAGATTTACGAATAATCCCCTCCTCAAGCATCTCGTCCACAATACCTTTTAAAATTTTCATCTTAGGAGGAGCCAATCTATAAGGAGACGCACGAACAGGAATGTCGTCGGAAAGCTCAATTTCATATTCTATTAAATTAGTAACACCTAATTTGTCAGTTAGAACCTCAGGAAATTCATAACACAGGTCTTTAATCTGTTTAGCTTGATCTTCGCTTAAGTTATCGAACTCTAAATCTTCAATGGTTATAACCCTTTTTTCTTCCTGAGTTGAGTTGACTCCACTAATACACTCCGAATGATTGAATTTCCATCTGAGATTGGGTTTGAAATGAAACCAAAAGGATTTAGAATTTAAATCTAACAATAACCCAACATGAGTTATGAAATCCGACCCGATAATCACTTGATACGACAAATTGTCAACCACCCAGAATCTAAACATCCAAGAAAAGTTAAATATGCTGACCTTTACCTTTACATATCCTAAAATACTGAGTGAAGAAGAATTGGCTGCTATAAAGTTATGTGGTTCCTTTACCAAATTGCCAAATTTACAAACAGAAGACATCGTCCTGAACCATTTACTGTCAAGAAATGAATTAACACTGCCCGAATCAATAAGAGCGGAGACAGGTTCATTATTTATACAAACATCAATGTATGGGCAATTATTTTTTGTCGCATCAGAGATACGGTTACACGTTTCATAATTAGCTTTACCAATACGAGAAAATTTGTCATATATCTCACGATTTGTCTTAAGATCCTTATCAAAATCTGTTTTACGGTTACCTGCAATACCATCAGATTTTTGATAATCCGACAAGATCTTCCTATCATCTAGTCATTGCCTACGATTAAATCTTCTATCACACCACTTGGCTATGTGATCATAAGACCCGCACCTATCACAACGTTTACCAGTTCGAGTATTTTCAGTGTAATTGAATCTCCTTCTTTGGAAAGAAGTCTGTTGTAAATGATTATTAGGATTAACAGGGATATTAACCAAGGGAGGCGGAGAGTTAATCACTCTTACAGCGTTAATGCTTTTGACATTTTCTGCAGATTTAATTATATCATATAATTCAAGAAAACTCTTAGGTTTACCTTCCATAGCCATACATAACCTATATTCAGGATTAATACCCTCTACTATAGTAGTAACAATTGCAGATTCACTCAAATTTAAATTCAAAACCCTAGCGTAGCACCTAATTTCTTTAATATAATCATTCAAAGATTCATCTACCCTCTGACCACGATAGTAACAATTATGTTTCAGTAAACTCATTGCACGTTCAGGAATAAAATAATCAATTACTTCGACATGAAACTCAGATAACGAAGAGTGAGATGACATAGCGCTGATCAACTTATCACGCAACAGGCCACAGGTGAAAGGAAAAATTAATTGGAAAATCATAGTATCTGATAAACCAAAAACAATGGAATTGTCCATTAATTCAACTAGTTGTTTCAAAAATTTTATCAACTCCATAGTGTCATTACCCGAACACATCTGTAAATTCTGAACACAAGAGGTTACTGGATGAGGAATACCGTTAAATCTTAAACTGTTTTCACAGTTAGGCATCGGTGACATATTTCCCCCAATATTAGCGTTATGCAACAAACGTGATGGAAAATCGGTGACAACATTAGTACAGGGTAACCCAAATTGGCTTTCATTACTAGGTAATAACCTAGAATTTGCAGAGTTATCATTAGGAAAATCATTTGAAGCGCCAGACGAAGAAATATTTGGCAAGGGACGAGGTATGGTATTATCAATTTCCCCATGCTCATTAACACTTCTATTATTAGAGTTTAATAAGTTCGGTTGGGAAATCCTTGATGAACTCTCTTGTAAGCTCTTATTCAAAGTAATTCTGCTCTCCATGCTTGCATTATGATCAGTTAAGGATAAACTTTCAAGATTATTAGGTAAATTGTCAGCGGCACCTTCAGATTCTATAATCACACGTGAGTTACTCGCATTTGGCACCATAATTTCACACGGATTATCATTAATACCATTGACGCAACCCTGAATATCACCACACTCAGAAGGAAATAATTTTAAAAAAGCATCAAGAAGCTTACTTTGAAATGGCATTAATTCCGAACCGAAATTAGAATCCTCGAGTTCCCAAATATAAATGAGATCACCTAGTCTATAAAACCAATGGCATGCTTGAGTTTTAAATCTCCCTAATTGAGATGTAGAAGGGTTACTAGCACCTATCAAATAAATAGATAAATTAATTAAATTTGTTACAGCAGGTACAATGTTATTAGACTCACCAAACGTTTGATGGTAACCTTCCAAGTCAGGAATTATAATAGGCACATCTTTCGCATCCTTCAGAAGTAATAAATCCTTTTCACGATTGTTGTTAGAAGGAATTTTTCTAATGAACAATTCATATTCAATTTCCTCTTTCCTTAGGTTGTAGAAGGCTGATAATGTATTCCTCGGTTCCATTTTGTGTATGCAATGGGACATGAAACAGAAATTTCCACAAGGATTAGATTAATAATACCCAAGCTTTAAGCGACCTTTGTGATCAAGAATTTAATTGATTTTTTTTTAATTTATTATAATGTCCGTGAAAACAATAATATACGATCTGCTACCAATTGCGACAACTGGTAGGACTGAGAGTTAACTATTTTACCTAAAATAAAAAGAAAACCCCCAAAAATACCAGAGACGAAAGTAGAAGGTGTTGAACAAAACCATTTACCCAGGCAGTTAAATAGTATGAACATAAGAGAATAACTAACTATGATACAAGAACACAGAGGTCACCTTTGATATATATATATAATTGACAATTAATAATATTACATACATTTACAAGACAGGAATAAAATTTAAAAGAAATTAGTTCTTGGCATAAACAGTTAATTGAATATAAGCAAGGAATCCCATCGATTGAGGAGGAAAAGGGTTGAATTAATCATATTAAATGAGCAAATGAAAGTCAAAGACCAAGGAAAAAAAATATCCAACGATAAAATAAAAACAGATAAATTACCTTTAAACGATACTCAAGGTATGAACCGAAATAGTTTAAGTTCAAAATACGGTCTCAACTTAAAGCAATCAATTAAGTTAGTTTGTTAACAGGAGCAAATTCTAGGTACGTCTGATCGCAATCAAATCCACAAAACATCTCTCCTATTATCGACACGAAACAAAAACTATTGTTTTTTTTTTTTTGCAAGGAAGAAACGATAACAATCGCTTCGGTTGTCACCAGGCAACCCATTACACAGAATAAAATAAGTGCCATAAACTTCGACACAAGTTACAGTGCCTATATGAGGCATTCTAAGAAGATGCAAGGATAAAAATAAAATTTACATAAAGATAATTAGGTTAAGAAAGTCCTTGCACTTGACCAAAAAGAAGACTGAATTCTACATGGCTTGTAGCTCAGAAAATAAATTAAATAACCACATTCCCCCTAAAGATACATAGAATATATTAGATAATTGGAAACTATTTTAAATATATCGACAGATACTTTACCGTAACTCCGAGCACGAGGCTAGGCCAAAACATGAGTGAACAACAAACAGTCCGCCAACATAAAATAACACAAAGTTAAGAAATTACAAAACGTCCAAGATAATAAAACATATCGATAGAAATAAAACAGCTTCCAAAATATCTCACAATATTTACAAACCTTTTCTAAAACATACATGTTGAGAAGTCCAAAATATTATTACACCAAGTCAAAATATCTTCAGGGAAATGTCGGAAGTACTTCCTAGTCAAGTGGAATTATGAACATATTCCAGAATAGAGGCTATGTTAGCCTTCAGGGCTAACCAGCGCCGTTTAATATCGGAGTTATAAATTTTGCATCTTGCTAGTAAGGATTCCAATAGAGAATCAATTTTCTTATTATTGCTGTATCCAAGGTAATAGCCTTTTGTTGACTTCGGCAGCCATCGGAGGAAATCGTAGATAGCGAGTACAGCGCTCCAAGTGGCAAATCCAATAGGAGTAGTACTAATATTCTCCGTCAGATGACAGCATCCCGCGGCGACAAACGAGTTTCTAGTCCTGCTCAACAGGTAGCGTGGCAAGACTGTTTATCTCAAGCACAAGCACAACAGCCAGACCAACTTGGTTACATATTAGCAAGGATAAGGTTCACGTCAGGGAAATTAAAACGCGTCAACTACCACGCTACTCCTGTTGCAATCGTTGCGACACACTACCTGTCTCCCCTTTGTCAATCTCCAACATGTACTGCCTGGATATCAGTAATAATAATAATAAAAATCATCAAGACTTATTGATCGGCAAATCAATAATGGTTCATTTATCCTCAGCAAGGTTTTGAAATTCGAAGCAAGTGATTGATTTGGATTTTAAAAACAATATCCACAGTAGTATAGATAACATCACTTAAGTACCTCACTCGTCTGCCTGAGTGTGCATTCCACAGTCCCAATTAGTGTGCGTGCTTCTCGCTGCAATGTGCCCCTCTGAGATGTCATTCACACGTCTCACTAGACCTTCCCCCTCTCTTACTCACACAATTACAACTTCAGCCAGACCTGCCGTCAATGTTTACAAACAAAGCTCGCTCTCCCAGGTACCACGTAGCCACGTGCATTTGAGTGTGGGTTCTCAAATTATTTTTTGCAATTGGATCCTGCATTCCTTGTACTTATTACTCATCAAATGGTTCCCTTCTTCTTCTGCTCCCATCTTCTTCCTCCGCTATCGTCCTCTCCTTCTGCTACCGTCTTCTTTACCATATTTCCAGACCCTTGCCTGAAACTTCGTCCCGCGAATTTCTCCTGCTATTTTTCCGCGTCTCTTCCTGTTTTGTCACCTTTTCTGCATCCTCGTTACTCTGATTGTCGGGATTTCTTCTGTTTTTCATGGCTCGTCCCCACTTCTCTTTCTCCGTTTCTTCTTCTGCATTTAATTCGTCCAGATATTTTTGCGACTCAGCGTAATGCTTGTTCCATTCATCACGGGAATCTCCCTGGTTTTCTTGCCGATAATTCCTCTGATTATTCCATCTACCGTCCCCGTTCCTTTGATATGATCTACCCTGCCTTTGGTTTCCCCTCCAGTTAGTATATTCTCGCTGGTACGTCCTCTGATTGTTGTAGTTATCACGGCGATTTTGAAAGTTCCTATTGTTATTATTATTATATTGGTTTCGACTATCGAACACCTGCCGTCTGGGCGTAAATTGTGTGCTAGTGGACTGTGTCTTCGTCTGATTGTTCTGACTTTGACCGTTTTGATGCCCTTGAACTATTTCTGCAGTGTTCACGCATTCCATATTCCGTCTCCCGGTCTGCGGACTGACCATACTCGTTTCGTCCAAGTGGCGGAGTATATCCTCGGCCTGAACTGCGGTTTTGATATTTCCTGCCAATAAAAATTGCTGTATGTTCATCGGAAGCTGCTTGCCGATAGTTAATACCATGTTTTCCTCGGAAGGCGGCTCGTCAAAATCCCGGAACTTCACTAGCTGCTGACTAAAAAACTCAGAAAACCTTGTAGGGTGTGTGCTATGGTATTTTCTGGTATATAAGTCCATCCTCAACCCCTGCTGCAGTGAAGGACTCCAGAACTTCCTCCAAAATGCTTCTTTAAACTGGGCCATGTCATTAAACGAATACTTGAAGCTTTGAAACCAGATTAAACTTGGGCCCTCTAAAAATTTCTCCACCAGACGAAGCTGTTTTGCGGGACTGACGTGTTGGTCATTAAAATAATCATCCAGCGGGCGCAAAAATGCTTTTGGAGTAGATCCAGAATTTTCCCTGAATTTGTCTTGTTTAAAATCATTTCCCCTAATTACTTGTATGACTTGGGCAGGTGCCACACCAGGTTGTGGAGTTGACGTCTCCCCTCTGTAATTTTGGAATGCGTCACAAGTTGTCTTTAGACTCTGACCTCGGCTCGTATCCTCAGCTAGCTTCGACCCCTCCGGACTTCCAATATTTCCGTGTTTCCCTACTGAATTTTCTGAAGAGAATAAAGTGGGATTCTCTAAAGATCTTATCTCATTCTTAACGATGAGGTCTACGTGTTCTTGGAGCTTGGACTTGATACTTTCCTCCAGAGCCTGTATTCTAGAGTTATTCTCGCCTAGCCTCTTTAATATCGTCAGCCTATCCCCTTTAGTCTCATTCACCTGCTGTTCCCAATCTTTCCGGATTCAACTCTTCAAATTGTTAAATTTTCTTCGTTGCTTTCGTGATTCTTCTCAAGCTGTTCCCCTATTTGTTCTTGTATCAGCTGCTGAGTTTTAATTAATTGTTCTCCTGTCTCTTCTCGTATTTTTTCTTGATTTTTACTTAACTGGTCTTCCAGGTTTTCGCGCAAGTGTATCCTTTCTTTCTCCGTTTTTATCTCCAGCTTGTCAAGTTCTTTTATCAATCCTAACACATTGTTGTCGACTGAATTAATCTGTTCCTGTATGTTAATATTCTTCGCCTCTATTCTGTTGAATTGCCCTTGTAATTCGTCCTGCGTGCTTTTGATCCCTGCCGTAATGTTCACACATGCTGTCTGGATTTGTTTCAGTTTGGCGGCTACCATTCCATCTAACTGTACTAGTTTGTCGTCAAATTTGGATTCTAGTTTCTTGATTTCACCTAACTGCCTCGAATTATTCTCTGCCACCTCTCCCGCCAGTTTCTCTAGTTCTACTTTAAAACAATGAAGCTTGTAGTTTAACGTGACCGTTAATCTCGTGATCATAAGCCACGGGACCTCCGTTTTACGTGGAATCCGAACCACAGGACATGGCATTTCACATCGAAAATCTCACATGCATTGACCGGGAATCGAACCCGGTCCGCCTTGGTGAGAGGCATACAGCTTGACCGCTGCGCCACCAGCCCCCAGTTCTACTTTAGTACTCCGATTTATTTCAAGTGTGATCCTCTCTAATTGAACTGTTTGTAAGGTTGCCTGCTCTGATAACTTGTGGTTTAGTTCAACTAACTGTTAATTATTATCATCACTCTGTTCGCGTAATTGAGTAGTTATGTTATTTAACTGTTTATCATTGTGCTCTCGCAACTCGTGTAATTGTTTATCATTCTGTTCACGCAACTCGTGTAATTGTTTATCGTTATCCAAGTTCTGGATTTGCAATTGGACCGTAATGTTACTGTTCACATCCTGTAATTGTTTATCACTGTGTTCACGCAACTCGTGTAATTGTTTATCACTGTGTCCACGCAACTCATGTAATTGTTTATCACTATGTTCACGCAACTCGTGTGATTGTTTATCAATCTGTTCCCACATGCGTTTTAACTGTTCTTCCGTATTTGCAGACATTTGCACTGACATCTGCTCCAACAACACTTTAATCTCCTCGATGCTAGCCATCGCAAAACACACAAATATATTCTGAGAAAATAGGGTCATGCAATGGGATTTCAGTCGTACACACACACAAGTCTTGATATTTAAATATTACATTGATTATAATTTAAATAAATTTTCAGCAATCAAAATCTTACTGAATAATGACTCTTATTTCCAAACAACAAAATAACTCCCTTGTGATCTGCTTTTAAATTCCTAACTAACATAATTTACGAAAAAGACTTTAATTAACCGAAGTTAATTAAATGTAAAGTAAGGCAACACCTTCCTGCTTTTGACTGAGTTCACTAAATATGCAAATTTTCTAATTTTAAGCCGGGCACCAGAACAAGTTATCAACAAACAATTTCTGACCTTGTTCAACATTTCTAACTTTAAGAACTCAGTGATTTTACTGATACACATGGCGGTACAACTTCGCCTCAATTTACTGAATTTACTCTTGTCCTGCTGACCTGGCATCATTTCTCAGCGAAATAAGTATGAGGTCAACAAAGCAACAACAACAACAATCCCCCACTTGGGCAGCCATTTTTTATATATGAACCCCTGCAAAAAAGCATATGAGACTCAGTTTCGGGGGGTGTAACAGTCCATTTCGTAAAGTTGTTGTTAAACGCTTCTTACAACATGCAGGGTAACATATAACAAACTAACATGCAGGAAAAAGTGAATACCAGGATTAAAACATATGAATTTAATAACAAATCAACAAATTTACACTATTTACAAAAAAAAAAAACAAGGTCTCCCAAATGACACCCACTTGAATTAATAAAAATTGCCAAATTAGGCCTGATCTCAGGAGAGATCGTAAACATCTGGACCAAATGTCCCAAAATACTGCAATGACATGTGCGTGTGCGGCTTTTCTACATGCGTCACGATGTGTACAAATTAATGAGAGATTCGTTAGCATCCAGTAAACCTTCAGGGGATGAATCTGCATTGTCTTAGAGCTAGACAGACACGAGGAACCAACTAAACACTATATAAACTACTCCGACACTTCCTACACTAAAATAAACAAAAATAATTTCCGCGTGAAATTGGAATCAAAGAACTGCCGTAGCAAACAACATTAACGCCTAAAAAATTAGGACTTTTCAAATCAACACAAGTAAATCAACACGTGACCAATCAAGAAAAAATACATATATGGCCGCATGCCATTTTTACAAGAAAAATACAAATTACACCCAACGGTGTCACAATAGACAAATCTGACAATGAAATGAATCATTGAAATCACTAGGCTCAAAGCCAACATTTACATCTTAAACCAAATATTTCATTCCATACTTCTTCTTCTTCTTCTTCCCCTTCGGCTTTTCCCAATTAATTGGGGTCGCCGGAGCCAACCAGGCTCATTTTGGTTTTGGCCGGGGATTTAAGGCCGGATGCCCTTCCTGACACCACGTGATTTTCCAGGTGAAAATTCCACCCCGCTGTCACCGGGATTCGAACCCCGGCCGTCCGGGTGAAAGGCGAGAAGCTAAGCCACTGCGCCATCACGCTCCCCATATTTCATTCCATACGATATGCGGTAATTCGTAACGGACATGGCGAACTCCCAATTTAATTATGATCCAATGACCATTAAAAGAACAGGTTTGCTACAGATAGCTTACAGGGGTCAGTCGGTCAGCTGGACTGCCTAAAGGATGAATCACTAGACATAGACGGGCGCAAAGTGGAATCTGCACATCTGTCAACCCACGTGTCAATTACCTCGACCTGCCGTAGCAATGGCTCGAGTCTCGAAGAAGTGTGCTCCAATAGCACAAAATATCCGTTTGTGTGTCAAAATAAAATAGTTTAGCATTTCCCAAGGAAATCCAAGAATCAGCATAGGACAAGGTACAGTAGCCTCTAAGAGCGCTCTGCCTTTCCATATAAATACAACCACAATATTTGAGGGCGGTAGGCACATTCTACCCCTCATCACGAAGAATCAATACACACACCTTGACACAATACACACACCAGAATCACACGTATGGGTTTGACAGAAACCTGAAATAAAGGACATAAAATATTTTCCACCGACTTGCGCTCCCAATCTAGTCCGTGACTAAAGAACCTGAAAAGGACTCTCAAAAAAACTCAAAAATATAGAACTAAGGTGTTCTACAGTGACATCTTAACTTGTTGCACTCGGCAACCCTAGTATGAATAAAAACCCGTTCGTAAAACATCTAACAACTTTTACCCCCTTCTCCTACTAAAAATGAATTTGAATAAAGCACCATTTATCGACCAGGACGAATTTCGCATTCGCATGAATAAAATCAAAATACACACTCCGTGCATACTAATAATGACTCATAAGAAAAATATACAATCAAACAAACATTTTGGCCACGTGCCAGAGTACATTTAAACATAACAGTGTCGGCGCACAAAAATCTAAAATACACAAGAAAACAATGAATAAAATTATTTACAACGTTCCCGCGTCTAATCTAGCTACATATTGAATAAATCAATGGTTTGTACATCACCGTGCAGCTTGTAGAAATCAACCTCCATCCCAATGCATTTCCTCACGGGAAATCTACTCGTTCATCGTCGACGTTCTGGTAGAGGCGTAGCACTTCATTCCACCAATCGACCTTCCTGAAGACATCTTGGCGTGGCTTCTTGGAAAGAAATGTTCAAAGTTATTAGTCTACCTAGCTAGAATCACTATGAGCTACTGACTTTCACTCAAATAATGTCCTGGGCGATTACGCAATGTTGAACTGGCCCTATCTAAGCATTTGCTTACTTCACACGCACATATACATCAAACAAAATATAACACAAAATGTACAGAAAATATTACACTCTTCGTTCACCACGCATTTGTCTTTTAACACGTCTCTCAAATTACGTCTACCGCGTAACGCTTATCTCGACTAGAGATCTCCCTCCGCTAAGCGTGCACTCTGCTCCCACGAGCACAATAAAATGTTCGTTCAAACAGACGTGAAGTATGCCCACTAGAGCCTGATAAAATCGTGTCTCAAACTGGCGTGAACGATGCTCCTCGGAGCCCGATAAAGTTGTGTCTCAAACTACTCATCACGGATCAATTTATTAGAAACTGACAGAAAGGAGTGGAGTGGGGGCAATCTGTGAAAATAATCGGTAATTTTCAACTCACAGACTTGGGACTAGTATCAATCTTCTTCTTTTCATCCAAACGTCTCAATGGACTCATGCGGAATCCTACCGTATCGGCGGTTCTTCATACACGTATTTTAGCGCCTTTTATAAGGTACGCAACTCCCCGCGTGGTTTAGGCGTCCTCTCTCCTGATTTGCTGATTCAATCGTGTATCGGTTAGAACTTCACCCCTGGCACGCCCATAATGACGCCGACTTGGATGCGCGTTCACCCTGAATTTGTCCTTGAACTCGGCTTAACCGGTCATCGTCAGGAATAACTACCACGCTACTCCAGTTGCAATCGTTGCGACACACTACCTTTCTCCGCTTTGTCAATCTCTAACATGTAATGCCTGGATATCAGTAATAATAATAATAAAAATCATGAAGACTTATTGATCGGCAAATCAATAAGGGTTCAGTAGTAACTCGTTAGCTATTAGCATCGTCTCACTGCAGACCCCATTTGTGGGTAGAATATTTCTTAATGACATAATGATAGCACCTTTCTTAAGCCAAAGTTTGTGTGGAGGCATGCCAGTTGGTGTCAGACTGTTCAAAAATTCTGCAGGGTAAGTCAAGTGATCCTGTGCATGCTCACGCACAATACAGTCTACACTCTCGTAGACTACCTCATCTCTAGGTAAACGCTGAAGTACTCGATTGTACAGTTCAAGCAATGCTTCATTGGCGCCCGTAAGAATAGTTCTTCCTTTAAGCTCCTGTGGGGTGTCAGCAGTAAAATCAAAATCACCGTATAGCTGTTCGACTGGATTTTGTACCTAGGTATTTGTGGATAGCATGTAGATGGTACCGTAACTTCCGCTCCAGTCTTGCCTTCTCCTATTTCTAAAAGCCATGTTGAAAATTACGTTTCAGAATTTAAGGCACGCATGTTCTGGGGGAGTTTAAGTACATGGAATTTATTCCAGAGGCTATGCCGCTTCAAAAAGCTAGCAACTGTCAGAGAACGTGATCCTCTCATTATAATCGTAACAGGAAGGACTTGGCGAAAATCACCACCCAGTAAGATAACTTTACCACAGAATGCTTCAGTACAGTTGGTCATATTCAGGTGTGCTCAGTGTGTTGTGAAGGGCAGGTAACTCCAAAATGATGTTTCCAAATGTGTGTATGAAATATTGTTGTCCGTCAAAATGTCAGGGACATTTGAAGACAGTTTTTGCTATTTTGTTTGTCTCAATGCACCCATGGGATTAGAAGCAGATTGACTGGTTGTTTTCTATCAATGAATGACTCTAATGAAGGTATCGGTTAACATCTGTACGAAATTACTGGCTGTCGAGTATTTCAAAGTCCTGTTTAATTTTACTTTGTATTGGTTTTACGTCCTTGTTAACTACTGCGGCTTTTAGAGGAGCTGGGGTACAGTAATTTTGTCCTGAAGGGGATCTTTTACGTGCCAGTAAATCAGCTGACACGGCTTCCTCACATTTGCGCACCCTCGAATGCCAACTGGCTGCGCCAGGATTCGATCCTGCAACCGTGGGCAATGCTGGCGAGAACGTTGAGCCTCGCAGCCAGTCTAAGGCATATGTGAATAGAACTAATGATTCATCAATGCCCTGGGATTAGGTACTGTGGAGTTTGAAGAGTTTTTTATAGCACCAACCATTGACCAAAGGGGTGGGAAAAAGTGGGTTTTTCGGGAAACATTAATCATATCTCTCTTAATAGGCACAATATCAAAACCGTACAAAATGGACAATATTCCCCTAATAATTACCTAAAACTTTTGTCTGAAAGAATTTTTGATATGACCCACCACTACGCCAAGGGATTAGAAAAAATAATTTCGGAATTATAAGAAAATGCCAAGAGCTATCAGAGGTTGCTATGGCAACACTACTAAATTGATGAGGGATGAGCCATCAGACGTTGCCATGACAACGCACTTGCAAGAGATCAGATTCAGTATTTCCATCTGACGTAACTGGCAGCATGCTGAATGTCTATGCCCAAGGTCGCGGTTTCAAAGCCGGCCGAAGTCGTCGGATTTTTTAAGAGCGCTAAAATCCCTCAGTATGCTTTCCTTTGGAGGGGAAGTTCCAACGTTCGTTGCGAGTTGCTGGTTGGGGTGGCATCTAGTAGCCAAGTTCACAGCTAGGTGTCGTTGACGGTAGTACCTGGTAGCAACATTAGGAACTACTGCTTGAAATTGACCGTCTGCAGTCCTTACCTGAATTACATACTAATACAGCCATCCCAAAGTACACGGGGTTACATGACCGCGTTGTCGCAGCCCCTAAACTGAGGAACCAACCAAAATCTCTGCGGGAGATATAATTTTGCGTGAAGAAGTAACAGACCGTTAAATAGTTACACATCAGTGTCGAAACCTTGCATAAGGACAGTGTGACCACAAGTATAAAAATGGACCCCAAATGACAAGAAGGTTACCGTTCCCATAAGACAAAAAATGTTTAAAATAAGCATAAAATGACGAAAAACAAAGTTAATTAAGCTCCAATTATAAAATACCTTCTCGCAATAAATGAGGTCTGATCCTTCTACGAAAACCGGTATATTCTGCCAATTTTCGCCTATCCCCAAGTTTGTCCGGTGAAATCTACCTCCGCCTTCCGGCGTGCCGAGAGGACTTTTTTTTTTGTTCTCAATTGCCAATTTATCCGTCCCATTGCTACTAATTATTTCTCCAAGATATTTAAATCGGTCAGTGACCCTGACGCTCCCATAATTTGTTTTTATCATTTTCTTAGTGTATTTCTGATCACTTGTCATCATCTCTGTTTTTTACTAACGAAATCTGTAAGCCCGCTTTTTCCGCCGTTTCTGTTAACTGATCAATTTGGTTAATAGCTTCTTGTTCTGATTCAGCAAACAACGCTACGTCGTCAGCAAATGCTAAACCTTTGACTTTTGAGGTTCTGATTCTTTGTACCAATTTTAGCACTTGAATCGTTCTTCTCCCAAAACGTCCTCATGACTTTATCCAAGACCAAATTGAAAAACAGTGGTGATAGACTGTCCCCTTGTCTTAGCCCAGTTTTTACCTCAAAGGGCTCGCTACTTCATTTAAAAATTTGATTCTGGAAATCGTATTAGTCAATGAAAGTTTGATTAAATTTATGTTTTTGTTTTTTTTTATCAACTTGGCATTCCTTCAATATGTCAAAAACAGTATCCCTATCCACTGAATCATACGCTTTCTGAAAATCAACGAATGAGATAAAGATATTCTTTGGCCTGTTGTTGTAATATTTTAATATCAATTTTAAACTAAGAATTTGTTCTGCACACGATCTATTCCTTCTGAAACCACCTTGGAATTCGCCAAGCTGTGGTTCGATCTGTGGTTCAAGTCTGTTTAGAAGTAATTTGGCAAATATTTTATATGCGACAGAAAACAATGAGATCCCCCTATACCTATTGACATCAATTTTTGAGCCTTTTTTATGTAGTGGATGAATCAATGCGATTAACCAGTCTTCTGGAATTGCTTCCTCAATCCAAAATTTCTGAAATAGATTTGTCGTCAGTATTAAAAATTCATCATCTACAAGCTTCCACATTTCTGCAATTATCCCATCCTCGCCTGAGGCTTTATTATTAGCCTACTTTTCACATTTTGCAAAAATGAGGAAAAAGTAGACTTATGAGATCGGGCAAATGTGTGTCTGTCTGTCTGTCTGTCTGTCTGTCTGTCTGTCTGTCCTTCTGTCTGTCTGTCTGGCTGTGTGTGTGTCCCCCCCTATCAACTCCTAAACGGCTGCAAAATCGAAACAAAATTTGGTAGGAGTAAAGATCTATACCTGAATATCTCACGGCCATATTTGAAAATGATGTCAGTGCTACCAACTGCTAAAAAATCGCAATTGAAATTTGAGCTCCATGTTGGATATCTTGGAAAGTATGAATGGGAGCTATTTCAAAATTGGCACAAATACAGATCATAATATTTCAGTTTAATTTCCAGGAGGCTAAACATGGCAGTGTTGCCAAAATGATTATAAGCCTCCTGATAGGTCCAATTTTTAAATGCATATAACTTATATACTATCAATTGGAATTCAACCAAATTTCGTATGTTGTATGTGTATATAACCAGATATGACAGAGCGTATTCCTCAGACCTACCAGGGCTGCCAACTGTTAATAAATGCTCCTAATTTATTTTATCCAAATACCAATATATCAGAAAGTATGCAAGCCGACAGCTTTAAATTATGCACACGTATAGTCCCTGACATTCTATATTAATTTGGAGTAACTTATATACGTCAGTGCTACCAACATGATTCTAAGCCTGCTGACAGGTCCAACTTTAAATACATGTAACTTCCATACTATCATTTGGATTTCAACCAAATTTCGTATGTGCTATGTGTACCATAACAGATATGACTATGCGTATTCTAAGGAGCAACCAGTGCTGCCAACTGTTAATATGTGCTGTCCCTATTTTTGTTACCCTAATATCAATATATCAGAAAGTATGCAAGCCAATAGCTCTAAACTTTGCACACGTATAGTACCTGGCATTCTAGACGAATTTGGAGTAACTAATATACGTCAGTGCTGCCAACATGATTCTAAGCCTGCTGATAAGTCCAATTTTAAAATGCATGTAACTTCTATACTAACTAAAGGATTTCATTCAAAATTGGCACAACAATAGATCATATTATTTCAGATTATTTCTGACCAATACATGCATGACATTGTTGCCAAGATGATTTTACGCGCGCTGTTAGATCCAATGTTTAACTGCATGCAACGTCCATGCTATTCATTGGACTTCAACCAAATTTTGTATTTTGTACGTTAAGAGACGGAACTAAGAATATATTCAGTCATCAGGGCTGCCAACTGTAGTGCTCTATTAGGATACATTATGCCAGGTATACAGTATTTCGAACTAATTGGAAATTTCGATATTAGCAACTTAATTTCGTCATTATTCTAGATAGGTTCATATTCTGTAGAATAATCATTGGCATGAAAAGTAGGCTGTATAGTTCTTCACGGAACTTCTTGTTTTTAAGTGAGTTGATAACACCTTTAACTTCGTTTACATCTGGTGGCATAGAGTCAGAATTTTGTGTTGTAAATTTGAAACGCAACTTGCCTGTTGATTTTGGACAATTTAACAACTTCTCAAAATACGCAGCCAAGATATCACAATTTTCCTTGTTTAATGGTAGCGTACCATCTTCCCTTTTGAAATTTAAACTCTGCGTTGAATATCCAGTGATTTCATTCTTAAATGCTCTGTAAAATAATCGTGTGTCATTTTTTCTTAAAATTGTCGTCCATTTCCATGATTTAGTCCTTCATATATTTTTTTCGAATCGTCCTTAAAGTCTAGTGGGCCATTTTTCTTAATCTTTGTACTTACTCTAAATTTTCTGGAGTCTTGTTCCCGTTCCACTTGTGCCAAGCACAATGACTTTCTTTGATCACTCTTTCACATTGTTCATTCCACCAAGCACGTTTCCTATAAAAGTTCATCGGTGCAATTTCCTGAGCTGGTTCAAGAAGGTTATTAGTAACATCATTCCAATTTGTTGGTATTTTAAGTTTTCCTTGAAATTCTATCCATTTTTAGCCTACTTTTCACATTTTGCAAAAATGAGGAAAAATTAGACTTATGAGATCGGGCAAATGTGTGTCTGTCTGTCTGTCTGTCTGTCTGTCTGTCTGTCCTTCTGTCTGTCTGTCTGGCTGTGTGTGTGTCCCCCCCTATCAACTCCTAAACGGCTGCAGCAATGGAAACAAAATTTGGTAGGAGTAAAGATCTATACCTGAATATCTCACGGCCATATCTGAAAATGATGTCAGTGCTACCAACTGCTAAAAAATCGCAATTGAAATTTGAGCTCCATGTTGGATATCTTGGAAAGTATGAATGGGAGCGATTTCAAAATTGGCACACGTACAGATCATAATATTTCAGTTTAATTTCCAGGAGGCTAAACATGGCAGTGTTGCCAAAATGATTATAAGCCTCCTGATAGGTCCAATTTTTAAATGCATATAACTTATATACTATCAATTGGAATTCAACCAAATTTCGTATGTTGTATGTGTACATAACCAGATATGACTGAGCGTATTCTTAAGACCTACCAGGGCTGCCAACTGTTAATAAATGCTCCTAATATTTTTTTTTTCCAAATACCAATATATCAGAAAGTATGCAAGCCGACAGCTTTAAACTACGCACACGTATAGTACCTGACATTCTATATTAATTTGGAGTAACTTATATACGTCAGTGCTACCAACATGATTCTAAGCCTGCTGACAGGTCCAACTTTAAATACATGTACTTCCATACTATCATTTGGATTTCAACCAAATTTCGTATGTGCTATGTGTACCATAACAGATATGACTATGCGTATTCTAAGGAGCAACCAGTGCTGCCAACTGTTAATATGTGCTGTCCCTATTTTTGTTACCCTAATATCAATATATCAGAAAGTATGCAAGCCAATAGCTCTAAACTTTGCACACGTATAGTACCTGGCATTCTAGACGAATTTGGAGTAACTAATATACGTCAGTGCTGCCAACATGATTCTAAGCCTGCTGATATGTCAAATTTTAAAATGCATGTAACTTCTATACTAACTAATGGATTTCATTCAAAATTGGCACAACAATAGATCATATTATTTCAGATTATTTCTGACCAATACATGCATGACATTGTTGCCAACATGATTTTACGCTTGCTGTTAGATCCAATGTTTAACTGCATGTAACGTCCATGCTATTCATTGGACTTCAACCAAATTTTGTATTTTGTACCTTAAGAGACGGAACTAAGAATATATTCAGTCATCAGGGCTGCCAACTGTAGTGCTCTATTAGGATACATTATGCCAGGTATACAGTATTTCGAACTAATTGGAAATTTCGATATTAGCAACTTAATTTCGTCATTATTCTAGATAGGTTCATATTCTGTAGAATAATCATTGGCATGAAAAGTAGGCTGTATAGTTCTTCACGGAACTTCTTGTTCATTTGTAAGAACCTCTCTATTAATTTTTGGAATTTTAATTCTAGTTGTATTTTGTTTTCGTGTAAAAGGTATGAAATTCATCTTGATTTGAGAAAGGTAAATCTGAAGTTACATTAATGGATTTTCTGACCTTAACATTTTGGATTTCTTTGTAACAATTTCGAGAGATAGCTACATGATCTAGTTGGAACTCACCTAGCAACGCATTTGGGGAGACCCACGTTTTCTTTTTACTAGGTTTTGCTTTAAAATGTGTGGACACAATCTTTAAGTTTAACCAATCTCTCACCATTGCTGTTGGTTCTATTGTGAGCGGGATATTTACCTATTATATCAGTAAATTTTCTCAGATCCAAGCTGAGCATTGAAATCTCCAAGTAAAATTTTTACATTTTTGAGAATTTCGGCTTCTAACTAGTCCAAAAGTTCATCAACTTTCTCTTGATTCGTTTTATTATTCTTATTTATAGGAGCATGGGCGTTGATTAGCGTGTATCTCTTATTGAGAGATTTTATAGTTAGAAAAGATAGTCTGGCATTCTCACTTCTAAAAGCGATAATTGCGTCCAAAATTTTTTTGTTGACCATAAAAGCTGTTCCCAGATGTTGCATGTTCTTCATCACTGTCTTCCCAACTTTTCCTTTGAAAATTCGGAAGTTGTCAGATTCAAAGGTGTCCTCATCCAAGAACCTGGTCTCTTGTAGGGCTAATATTGTAATGTGATGTCTATGAAGTTCTGTTGTTAGTTGTTTTAATTTTCCAACCTGAATTAAGGAATTCACATTGTAGGCTATGTTCCAAAAACTTATTTTCTCATTTTCTTGAATCTTGAACTGTTCTTGTGGTGCTCCGATTCACCATAATGTAACCCTAAACTGCTAGGCACCCTGGAATCTGATTTACGCCTAGCATTGTCTTCAGGGTAATCGTGACCATTAGAAGCTAAATCCATGATATTAAAGTAAATTATTATTATATTTTTATATTATTATTATTATTATTATTTCCGATTATTCCCCTTCAGGATTGCGTGAGAACTTGAGCCAATCACAGCTTCACTTCCTTTTCCTCTCTTCTTTTCTTCCCAAAACCTCTTCATTAGTTCACTGTGCTTTTTCTTCCTTTCCTCTGTCCATTTTTTCCCTGATGTCTCTTTCCTTGAAACTTGTACAATTTTCGTGTTTCTGATTTTATTTCTTAATTGTTCCCTGTCCTTAATGTCGTCTTCAGAGATTTTAAGTAATTCCATGTCTTCTTGTACTTCTTTTATCCAACTGGTCTTTAATTTACTTGCATTCACGATATTGAAAATCTTCTTAGTGAGTCTGTTCTCATCCATCCTATATACTGTATGTGTCCATAGAACTGCAGACGTCTCTTCCTAAATTTATCTATAATGGTGTCTGTATTTTCATAAAGTTCCTTTGTTGGTCTCCTGACCCAAATTCCATTACGAAAAACAGCGCCATGGATTTTCCTAAGAATTTTTTGTTCCTGTTTCTCAATATCATGAATTCTTGTCATTCTTCTAATAACGGTGGTTTCTGCCGCGAACAAGGCTTCAGGCAAGACAACTGTGTTATAATGGCGCAATGTTGCATTGCGAGATACTGCTCTTTTGTTATAATGATTTCATGTCAGCTTGTACGGCTTCTGCAATTTTACTATTCTATCTGCATTAGAAATTGTGTTCAATCCTGTAGGTTGGATGGCTTCTCCTAAATATTTGAAGTAAGTGACCTGCGAGATTTTTCCATATTGCGTTCGCAAGGTGATGTTATTATTATTATTATTATTATTATTATTATTATTATTATTATTATTATTATTATTATTATTACACTCTAATATGCGTTCTTGATCGGGCCTGACGGGAGGGAGGTGAAAATGGCGCTTTAGCCCTGGAACTCGGACTTTCCGAGGGGTCCAGAGTAGACAAATTAACTCAATTTCTTTCTCATATAAATTTGAAAATGCCTGGCTTTTAATCATTGTAACTGAATCCAGCGACTAAGACTACACGTTATCAAAAGAACATATTAATATATAATATCTCCGCCGCCAGAGAAATAGCTAAGTTCCCAAAGTTTTTGAGCCTTCAGAGGGCAAAATCTGTCTAGAATGCAAAATCCATTTTTAGCCTACTTTTCACATTTTGCAAAAATGAGGAAAAAGTAGACTTATGAGATCGGGCAAATGTCTGTCTGTCTGTCCTTCGGTCTGTCTGTCTGGCTGTGTGTGTGTCCCCCCCTATCAACTCCTAAACGGCTGCAGAAATCGAAACAAAATTTTGCAGGAGTAAAGATCTATTCCTGAATATCTCACGGCCATATTTGAAAATTGGCACACGTATAGATAATAATATTGCAGTTTAATTTCCAGAAGGCCATACATGGCAGTGTTGCCAAAATGATTATAAGCCTGCTGATAGGTCCAAATTTTAAATGCATATAACTTCTACACTATCAATTGGATTTCAACCAAATTTCGTATGTGCTATATGTACATAAACAGATATGACTGAGCGTATTCTTAAGAGCCACCAGTGCTGCCAACTGTTAATAAATGCTCTCAATTTTTTTAAATCCAAATTCCCATATATCAGAAAGTCTGCAAACAGACAGCTTTAAACTATGCACACGTATAGTACCTGACATTCTAAATTAATTTGGAGTACCTTATATACGTCAGTGCTACCAACATGATTCTAAGCCTGCTGAGAGTTCCAACTTTAAATGCATGTAACTTATATACTATCATTTGGATTTCACCTAAATTTCGTGAATGCTATGTGTACCATAACAGATATGACTATGCCGATTCTTAAGAGTAACCAGGGCTGCCAACTGTTAATAAATACTGTCTCTATTTTTGTTGCCCTAATATCAATATATCAGAAAGTATGCAAGCCAATAGCTCTAAACTTTGCACACGTATAGTACCTGGCATTCTAGATTAATTTGGAATAACTAATTTAGGCCTACGCCAGTGCTGCCAACATGATTCTAAGCCTGTTGATAGGTCCCATTTTAAAATGCATGTAACTTATATACTAACTAATGGATTTCATTCAAAATTGACACAACAATAGATCATATTATTTCAGATAATTTCTGACCAATACATGTATGCCATTGTTGCCAACATGATTTTATACGCACTGTTAGATCCAATGTTTAACTGCATATAACGTCCATGCTATCCATTAGACTTCAACCAAATTTTGTATTCTGTACCTTAAGAGATGGAGCTAAGAATATATTCAGTCACCAGGGCTGCCAACTGTAGTTCTCTATTAGGCTACATTATGCCAGGAATACAGTATTTCGAACTAATTAGAAATTTCGATATTACCAACTTAAGTTTGTCATTATTCTAGATAGATCCATATAGATTAATCATTGGCATGAATCTTATATTTTAAGAAAAGTAGGCTCTTTAGTTCGTCACGGAACTTCTTGTTACTTCATATGATTGTGGAAGGCGATTGTCAGGAACAACGATAACGACATTTAAAATTTACATTGAAAAACAATTAAAAACGTAAAAAAAATAAAAATCTAAATTCAATGAAGATTTTTTTTACTGCGAGTGACTGAAATATATAAAAGGGAACTTGGTAGCCTACTTTCAGAATGTGTTGGGATGAATGTAGAGGGAGGGGTCCGCAGTACCTAATCCCAGGGCATTGCTGAAATGTAAAGGAATTGACGCGTCTAAGCCGAGGCTTTGGACCTGAATGTTTATCTCCGTTAGTTCTGAAGAACCTCCTAACGAACCATTCGCAATAATACAGGTTACCAGACAAATTCTACACACACCACCAAGTACACGTGGCTAACAATAGCAACTTCCTAACGAGCCGAACGACTGAGGCACAGCGAGACTATTGGCATGGCTATTTTCACACACTTTCGCTTTCATTTGATAAGTGCTACATGCTTCTTGCCACGGGCGGCGCGGCGTGATGGAACAGAGTACAGAGCAAGTGGGACAGGTCCTGCTATCTAGCGGTGTTAGTAGCAACTACGTGAAGCTATCTTTCAAGCCGCGAAATACAAAAGAATCAAGGTAGCTTCCCTATCCTTACCCGTCTAGCCATTGGTCCGTCCGTCCGTTCGTCCGCTCGTTCTGATCGTCCATTCATCCGTCCAATCGTTCTTTCGTTAGTACGTACATCCTTTCGTTCGTTTATTCGATTTCTCTATAGTCTCTGTTCACCAATCTTCAGATTGAGAGGTAAATATAAACCCCTAAAACCAAAACATTGGCCACGTTCTTATTGCGTTAGTACGTTTATCTCACAATAATAATAATAATGATAATAATGATATAATATCCTCACATCAGTATGCAGAAAGCAGTCATCTTAAAGTCCAGCTCCATAGTTCGTTCGTTCCTCAACCTACCAACATAAAGTACTCTACTTCATCTTGTAACAATTGCCCAATAAATGGTGAACATATGAACAATAATAATATAACCATCGAGATCATACCATAAAGACCAGTTCATGGCTTGGACATAGGCCATTCGGATCTCAATCTCCAATGACGTCTGCATTTATTTCATTCTCATTACGACGTTCTGTTCGACAACGGGCGTCAACTATTATTATTATTATTATTATTATTATTATTATATATTTCGCTGGGGCCATCAAGGACTACGTTAAGTCCTGTTGCATTTGACACTGAACTGGGCCTTCTTCAGCGACCAGATTTCCCTCATTCTTTGTGATTGGGCCTGCTTACGCACCATGCATTATCTTCGGTTGCTCGTCTCGGTTTAGCCCGTTCGTCAATATTTTCTTGTGGAAGAGATCTCTGTTAAGGGCGTCTTCAGCTGAGATATGTAGTGTTTGCAGGTCTTCTTTGGTATTTCTAAACCAGGGAATTGTGGTTTTGGGGATTGAATCAAAAAAGTGAAAGATCTCTTTAGTTATCTTTCTTCTTTCTTTCAGGTCTTTTTCGGATTGCGCGGTAATTTTCTCTATTTTGCTGTAGACTTCCTCGTTGGATCTCTTTTGATGGATTCCATTTTTGTACTTTGATCCCAAGATTCCTCTCACAGTTTTGCGCTCTTTTTTCTCCAGTTCTTCAAGGAGTCCTTTGTTGGCATTTAGAGATAGGGTTTCGGCTGCATATAGAACTACTAGCTTCAGAACTGTTTCATGGTGACGTGTCTTGGTGTTTTGGGAAATACATTTTTGTTATTATAATTATTATTATTCTGGCTTAAAATCTTGGTTAGTTCCTGTGAAATTTGTACTTGATAAACGGTGACCCTATTCCCGCGTATTTCACCTGGTACTTTCAAGAAATAAGGATAAGATTGAAACTTTTATTTTTGAATCTTTGTTCAAAACCTTATTTAAAACAATTTTGCAGTGTCATAATATTTTCCTCGTCTCTCAAAGTCGAGCTCAGCAAGATGCATGGACATTCTTCACCGATACAAGCGATGACTCAGACTAGGCTACTGTAGCCTATTAAAAACGTTGGATTTAAATAATACAGTAGTACATCTCACGTGAGCTAAACAAGCAGTGGAAAATAACAGCGTGTATTGTATGTTAAGTGCTTGCAGCAGACAATGTGTTTACCATGTTAGGGTATCACCGCACCATCTGCTCAGGAGACCACCTCATGGTGTAGGCTGTTAACCGTGAGGTTCGTATTCGATTTCGGGCTCTATCAAGACATGTAATTGTCTGTTGAGGCAATAAGAGGTTTGATTTGAACATCAGTGGTGTTCTGTGGTTACCCACTTCTACTCCAGTCAAATGTCAGTATGGTTCCTAACCACGCTCGCCTGCTGCCCAGGCCTTATCTCATTTACAAATACAGTACAGACACCGCAATGACACAGGTCAGTCAAATTCTACTCACGCTTGAGTACACGAGACCGAAATACCGCTTCTTTGGTTTCAATTAATACTAAAATAAATTCACAAGTTGGAATGGAATCAAACGTACGGTGTGGCCAAATTAATAGAAATTAAAATTCAATTTCCTAAATTCATTAACTAATTCAACCCTAATTATGAATGTAAATCTACATATTGTTTTAGCCACTAATGAGGCTGAGTTTTCTAACATTTATGCGGCTTTGGTGGCGTAGTTGGTAGCATGCTGAGCTTCTATGCCCAAGATCGCGGGTTCAAACCCGGCCGAAGTTGTCGGATTTTTAAGAGCGTTAAAAATCCTCAGTATGCCTTCCTTCGGAGGGGAAGTAAAGCCGGTGGTCCCATGTCATAGATTTATGGCATGTTAAAGAACCTTCTACTAATTACACTTGTGTGAAGCCAAATTATAAGTTAAACATTTTACAAACGTTGTTAGGTTCTGACGTTCGTCGCCAGGAGCTGACTGCGGTTGCATCTGGTAACCAAGTTCTGAACTAGTAATCGTTGACGGTGGTGTTTGGCGGCAAAAGTAGGAACTACTTAAAAAACACAATGTCTGCAGTCCTTAGTTGAATTGAAAACAGATAGCACACACTAATACAATCATCACAATTAACACCGGTTATCAGACAGATTCTACACACACCCAAAGTACACGGGGCTACATGACCGCGTTGTCGCAGCCCCTAAACTGAGGAACCAACCAACCATTTCTAAAATGTTATGCAATTATTTTTATCCTCTTTCTACGCTTTTGTTTTGTGAAAACGTATCAAATTTCTTCCCTTATAATCAGGGGCAGATGACCTCACTGTTCTGCCCCTTAAAACCAGAATAATGTTCATAATCTAAACAAAATTTTAGTCTGAAAACACTGTCACATGTCGCTGTCCAGAAAAAAGCAAATGTATTTTGATATTTCAGTAGCTAAGAAATTATATGCAAATCTACAATATCACTTATAATGCAATAGAATCAATAATCAATCAACGATTGTGTAGCAGGAACACCTTAATTCCTAATGTTATATTTTTTTAAATATTTCCAACGTTTATGATTTAAACGAGCCTCAAATGTTCTCAAGAAATCAAAGAATGCATTTACTTTTAGATGGTTAATACTGGTATGAAAATGAATCGTTATCAGACTGCTACATACAATGATTTCTCAGGGGTCTCCAAAACTACGTCCCACGGGCAAACACCGGCCCACGAGCACCACCTATCCGGCCCGCTACCACTACATGCCGACCCGTCATAGTTTATTTTGATTACATTGTAGCATTTTCAATACAATAATCAGATGTTTTTAATTTAATTTGACGACTACTTCCAGGAAGTGACATACATAGGTAATTCACATAATTAAATTGAACATTATAATGATTAATGAGATTTGTGCAGCTGTCACTTTCCTCTGACAATTATTTGCAGTTGTGGATCAAGTTTACTAGTAGTAATTATCAGCAGCGACTTCAAATGCTCATCAGTTAATTGGGATATGTAAATAATTTTTGTATATTTAATGTTTGAGATTTTTTTTTGCACGGATATGTAGTGTCGAAAGAAACAATATGTTCAGTACATTCTCCTAAATGCATGGGTATTGTTATAACTCTTTGTCCTTTTCAAGGAGTATAATTGAATGTTGGTTGTAGTTGTTGTTTGAGTCTTCAGTCTTTTGACTGGTTTGATGCAGCTCTCCATGGCTCCCTGTCCAGAGCTAATCGTTTCATCTCCACATAGCTACCACCCTACATCCGAGGCAATCTGTTTAACATATTCTAACCTTGGTCTACCCCTACAATTCTTGTCCTCGACCCTTCCTTCCAAAACTAAGCTTGCTATTCCTGGGTGACTTAGTATGTGTCCTACCAACCTATCTCTTCTCTTCATTAGCAGTCGCCAGAAACATCTCTCCTCTCCCACTCGTCTTAATACCTCTTCGTTTGTAACCATATCTACCCATCTGATCTTCATCATTCTCCTGTAACACCACATTTCAAATGCTTCAATACTCCTCTTTTCTGCTGCACCAATAGTAGTAGCTTGTTGAAATACAACCTGCTATACGCATATTAAACATGAATATGAGGTGCCCTTTGCTAGTACTACCTCTGTAAAAAAAAACATTCAATTCTCTTTCACCGCGTTCGACTTGATATGGGGAAACGATTTGCACACATACATGGCCGCTATCTGCAAACTATTGGGCTGATGACCTTGTAGTTCAGTCAAGAGATAGTTCCCACAAGAAGGTATGTTGTTGAAAAATTTGGTAGAGATCAAATGATTAGGTTGGTCGTAATTTGATTGAAGCTTTTAATATTTGGGTGGCTGCCATTCTGTTTCCGTCAAGATGGCGGCGATATAAAACATGACACTGAGGTGCCCTTTGCTAGTGCTACCTCTGTACCAAATTTCGCTCAATTCGGTTTTACCGTGTTTGAATTGATAGGGAGAATCGATTTGCACACATACATGGCCGCCATATGCAAACTATTGGACTGATGACCTTGTAGCTTAGTCAAAGAACGCTCCTCACATAGTGGTATGTCGATGAAAAAATTGGTAGAGACCAGATGATTAGGTTGGTCGTAATTTGATTTGAGCTGTTTACATTTGGGTGGCCGCCATTACGTTTCCGTCAAGATGGCGGCGATATAAAACATGACATTGAGATGCACTTTGCTAGTGCTACCTCTGTACCAAATTTCGATCAATTCGGTTTCACCGTGTTTGAAAAGATAGGGGGAATCGATTTGCACACATACATGGCCGCCATCCACAAATTATTGGGCTGATGACCTTGTAGTTTGGTCAAAGGATTCTTTATACATAATGGTATAACGTTTCAAAATTTGGTAGAGATCAGATGATTAGGTTGGTCGTAATTTGATTCAAGCTTTTAACATTTGGGTAGCCGCCATTAAGGTTTCGTCAAGATGGTGGCGATATAAAACTTGACAATGGAGTTCCCCTTGCTAGTGCTACCTCTGTACCAAATTTCGTTCAATTCGGTTCACCGTGTTTGAATTGATAGGGGAATCGATTTGCACACATACATGGCCACCATCTGCAAACTATTGGGCTGATAACCTTGTAGGTTAATCAAAAGACGCTCGCCATTAGAATATACATTGTTGCAAAATTTGGTAGAGATCGGATGATTAGGTTAGCCGTAAATTGATTTAAGCTTTGAACATTTGGGTGGCCGCCATTACGTTTCCGTCAAGTTGGCGGCGATATAAAACGTGACACCGAGGTGCTCTTTGCTCTGTACCAAATTTCGCTCAATTCGGTTTTACTGTGTTTGAATTGATAGGGGGAATCAATTTGCACACATACATGGCCGCCATCAGCAAACTATTGGGCTGACAATCTTGTAGTGTGGTCAAAATATGCTTCCCACATAAAGGTATAGTGTTGCAAAATATGGAAGAGATCAGATTATTAGGTTGGTGGTAATTTGATTTAAGCTTTTAATATTTGGGTGGCCGCCATTACGTTTCCGTCAAGTTGGCGGCAATATAAAACATGATACTGAAGCGCCCTTAGCTAGTGCTACCTCTGTACCAAATGTTGTTCAATTCGGTTTCACCGTGTTTGAATAGATAGCGGGAATCTTTTTGCACACATACATGGGCGCCATCCACATGGTATTGGGCCGATGACCTTGTAGTTTGGTCAAAAGATTCTTCATACATAAAGGTATTATGTTGCAAAATTTGGTAGAGATCAAATGATTAGGTTGGTCGTTATTTGATTTAAGCTTTTAACTTTTGGGTGGCCTCCATTACGTTTTGGTCAAGATGGCGGCGATATAAAAGATGACACTGAGGTGTCCTTTGCTAGTGCTACCTCTGTACCAAATGTCGTTCAATTCTGTTTCGCCGTGTTTAAATTGATAGGAGGAATCGATTTGCACACATATATGGCCGCCATCTGCAAACTATTGGGCTGATGACCTTGTAGTTTAGTCAAAAGACGCTCGCCATATGAATATATATTGTTGCAATATTTGGTAGAGATCGGATAGTTAGATTAGTCGTAATTTTATTTCAGCTTTGAACATTTGGGTGGCCGCCATTACGTTTCCGTCAAGATGGCGCAATATAAAACATGACACTGAGGTGCCCTTTGCTATTTCTACCTCTGTACCAAATTTCGTTCAATTTGGTTTCACCGTGTTCGAATTAATAGGGGGGGGGGGCACAGACATTCAGAGTACACACACTCACACACACACACACACAGAGACACACAATTTTTGGTCCTGTAGATCTCATAAGTCTACTTTCATTTTTTGCAAAAATCGAAAGTGGGCTAAGAAAAGAGCCTCGAGCAAACGGCGTGGAGTACCCCTCACAGCCTGCACTCGCCGGCTAGTCCCGAAATCAAAATTTGCGTGCATTTCAAAACTACGGTTTGTTGGTGTGATGAGCTAGCTAGGTCTTGGCCCTGAGGAGTCAGTGAAGGAGTCAGAGTAGCCCTTAGGCTAAAGAATTCGTAGACCCCTGTTCTAATAATAAGACCACGTCTGCATAAGATAAAATACATTTTTAGCCTACTTTTCACATTTTGCAAAAATGAGGAAAAAGTAGACTTATGAGATCGATCCGGGAAAATGTGTGTCTGTCTATCTGTTTGTCTGGCTGGCTGTGTGTGTGTGTGTGTGTGTGTGTGTGTGTGTGTGTGTGTGTGTGTGTGTGTGTGTGTGTGTGTGTGTGTGTGTGTGTGTGTGTCCCTATCAACTCCTAAACGGCTGCAGCAATCAAAACCAAATTTAGTATGAGTAAAGATGTGCACCGGAATAGCTCACGTCCATATTTGAAAATGATGTCAGTGCTACCAACTGCTGAAAAAACGCACTAGAAATTTGAGCTCCATGTTGGATATCTTGCAAGGTATGCATGGGAGCTATTCCAAAATTGGCACACATGTAGATAATACTACTTCAGTTTAATTTCCAGGAGGCCAACCATAACAGTGTTGCCAAAATAATTTTAAGCCTTCTGATAAGTCCAATGTTTAAATGCATATAACTTCTACACTATCAATTGGATTTCATCCAAATTTTGTATGTACATAAACAGATATGACTGAGCGTATTCTTAAGAGCCACCAGGGCTGCCAACTGTTAATAATTGCTCTCTCTATTTTTTTATCCAAATACCAATATATCAGAAAGTATGCAAGCCAATAGCTTTAAACTATGCACACGTATATTCTGACATTTTAGATTAATTTGGAGTAACTTATATACGTCAGTTCTACCAACATGATTATAAGCCTGCTGATAGTACCAATTTTTAAATACATGTAACTTCTATACTATCAGTTGGATTTTAACCAAATTTCGTATGTGATATGTGTACCATAACAGATATGACTATAAGTATTGTTAAGAGCAATCAGGGCTGCCAACTGTTAATAAATGCTGTCTATATTCCTTTTTACCCTAATATCAATATATCAGAAAGTATGCAAGCCAACAGCTCTATACTTTGCACACGTATAGCACCTGACATTCTAGATTAATTTGGAGTAATTAATACAAGGCAGTGCTGCCAACATGATTCTATGCCTGCTGATATGTCCAATTTTAAAATACATGTAACTTCTATACTAACAAATGGATTTCATCCAAAATTGGCACAACAAGATATCATAATAATTCAGATTATTTCTGACCAGCACACGCATGGTATTGTTGGCAACATGCTTTTACGCGTGCTGATAGATCCAGTGTCTAACTGCATGTAACGTCCATTGGACTTCAACCAAATTTTGTATTCTGTACCTTAAGAGGTTGAACTAAGAATATATTCAGTCACCAGGGCTGCCAACTGTAGTGCTCTATTAGGCTACATTATACCAGGTATATTTTGAACTAATTAGATATTTCGATATTACCAACTTACTTTCGTCATTATTCTAGATAGTTTCATATACTGTAGAATAATCATTGGCATGAAAAGTAGGCTGTATAGTTCTTCACTGAACTTCTTGTTTAAATAACCTTTAGTTACAAAACTTATAAAATAAAACAGTGCGTTCCAATCACTTGAAATTGTACGTGTATTAAAGCACTCCCGCAAGAAATCCGTAGTGTAGCCAATACTCAACGTGATATAGTTACCTCACTTTCTTCATTTATGATCTAGGGGCAGATGACCTCGGTGTTCCTCCCCTTAAAACAACAATAATTAACTCATTAACACCCGGCATACTGGGCGGCCATGTTTACATTCCATGTCTGCGTGAAGCCAGGGCTTTCCCAGCTCGAGGCACAGCGTTGCCAACTCTCCACCGTAGCTACTGAGAGCAAACATCATGACTACATAAATACGTACAACTGTGCAACACTGGAGACCTGACAAGCGAGCCGGCAGCCAGTACAGAACTCTGGACTCCACGTGAACAGATAGAGCCAGGAATGGTTATTGTCAGCACTTGCAACTGCCTATCGCTTGAGTCACCGGTTGTTAACGAGGAAAGTGTGGGAACTACTGTATATAGAACACTGCTATCTGCTCAGCATGGTTGTGCGTGCCTGTTAAATGGATAGGTGCAGAACAGATCGTTCAACACCCCCCTCAAAAGTATTGCATTATAATAGGTTATGTTCACCGTTGTTATTTGGCTAATGATACAAAGATTGGTGACGTTGGTTGACAACACACTAGACAGTGCATATTGCCAACCGTCTAGTTACATCTCAAGTGCCAGTTTCAATGTCTATAAGTAGCCTTCCATACATGGTGATTATAAAACAGGGGTGGTGACAGTAAATGTAACCCAGATTCAATCCAACAGCGAGAAAATTACTATAAATTACCATCCCTAGTTACTTAGTCGCTTATTTAAGGTGTATCAGACTATACACCTACTGGTCATTAACGTTGGTTCTTAGGGTATAGTTCCGTATATCATGGATTGCAGTTTCTTAGTCTAGCTGTTTAGTCAGCTGTAAATGCTAAAATTATCTAACAACTGATGAATCCAATCCTTGATATCAAGGGAAACAACACGGTGTAAGACACAAGGTAATGTCCATGTGGAAATCTTGGCACTGAACTTGTAGACAGATGTCTGGGATGAACCATGTCTTAACAAAGCCTAAACAATGGGGTCAATTTTCTCAAAGCAATACAAATTTTACGATTATGTCTCTGACATCTGGCTAGCATTCGATGGACCCATACATCCCGCATGCTGTGGAGAATCTGAATTCGCTTATCCTTTAACTTTAAAAACTCCGCTGAAGTTGTACTTATTTCTTTATAGAGAAATGTCATGGAACACTGCCACTTCCATCGAGCTAACAAGTTGCAGGATGTGTTTGATTACCACGAGGTCGTGAGCTAAATCTGGTAATTCATTCACTTAAGTGTGCTTTTCTTTCAATTTCCATGTTCAGCCTCTTTCGCTACACTCTTGCTTTTTCCGAGTATTTAAGAGTTGATGTATCCATTTTGTCGCCTTTCACGTCCTTTCTCTTCTATTCGATGTTCTCATATATCCAAGGGTCTGAACCCTTCTTCAATACCGAATATAATACATAGAAGTCAAGTCTCTTGAAAGTAGATCACAATCAATGCTCTCAAGGGCTGGATTCCTACGTACTTCGGCAGAGATAGAAATGGATTGAAGACCGACGACCACGATGTCCCAAACCCTCAAATGAAACAAACACAACAATATTTGAAGTAAACGGATATTTTAGTTAAAGGAAATTACACAGAGGACATCAAGACCATTACTGACGAAAGATGGGAAGGAAGGTAGGAACGAGGGAACAACGGATGAAAGGAAGAGGGGAAGGAAGGGAGACATTAAGGAAGAAAGGAAGGAAGAACTGAAGGGGGGAAGAACGGAAGAAATAAAGGAAGAGAGGAAGAAAGGAATGAAGAGAGGTAGATAGGAAGGAAGAAAGGAAAGAAGAAACGAAGGAAGGAAAATGAAAGGAAGATAGGAAAGAAGAAAGGAAGGATGGGAGGAAGGAAGAAAGAAATGAAGGAAGAGGAAGGAATAAAGTAAGGAAGATATGAAATAAGAAAGGAACGAAGGGAGGAAGAAAGAAAGGAAAGAAAAAGGAAGGGAGGAAGGGAGGTAGGAAGAATGGAAAGAAAATGGAAGATAGGAAGGACGAAAGGAAGTAAGGGAGGAAGAAAGAAAGGGAAGGAGGAAGGAAGAAAGGAATGAATGCAGCATGGAAGAAAGGAAGGAAGAGAGGATGGAAGAAAGGAAGGAAGCTAGGAATAAAGGAAGGAAGGGAGGAGGGAGAGAGGAAGGAAGATAGGACGTAATAAAGGAAGGAAGGAACGAAGGAAGAAAATGTTCCAACAAGGAATTACGGAGCAAGGAAAGGAAATACAGAAAAATGAAAACTATACGTCAGTAGTCTAAAATTAAATTATTAATAATAATAATGATGTCATGGTTTTGATATCCCTTAAAAACGTTAGAGGCAGACGCCCTAGTTGTCTTACCTTTTAAAACAACAATCGCCACTATACAGCTGTAGTAGTGGCTCTAGAGACGCCAGGATAGGGAAATTCAATCTGGAAGGGTTCTGTAACAATTAATCGTGAGATCCTCGCCTCGTGTCTGTAGATAAACAGGTTTGCAGATTATCGGACTGGTACGGGATCGAACCCGCTATCTCAGTGTGGCATGTGGGGGGGGGGGGGGGGGTCAGAACTTACCAATGTCCTGAATCGCTAAGTCCTATGCTAAACGAGGTCTTCAAGTCTCATCAATAACACATAAAAGGTAAAATTTTGAGGAGGTGCAATAATCGTGTTCTCTTGTTTAAAGTTACCGTATTTATGCTAATGTCTCGGTCACCTTATAACATGGCAGTCGTCCTAAAACATCGAACTTGATACATTGGTGCACTTGGATATAGACCTACCGTTGCTTCGAAAATGAGAAGAAGAAAAAATAGGTCAGACATATTGTATTCTAAAGATATACTGTATAAAACTGCATGTGGGAACAAGGTTTTCCTCCCAGTATGGTGTACGGGTTTCGAGTCCCGAGTATGCCGTTAAAGGAACTAACACGTTCAAACCGGATAAACAGTTGCTTACCTTTATATGGCAATATTCTGAATCCTTTAAACATAACTGTGGTAATGAGTTAGCCAATAAAGTGTTTGACATCCTATTCCAATTGAACACATTAGTCTCTTTCTTCTTTAGGTCGGCTCGATCATGCCGATAAGCTACCGTGTGATTTATCTTGGGATACGATAGACAGTGCTTTTTCCTTCTCTTGAAGTATTTCTTCAATCCTCCTTCGGGCGCAACCTAATTAATACCACCGTCAGGCGCAACTAATCTGCCAGATTAACCATTGAAATATACGTTTATTTACATTATATCACATAGAAACAGTAGGCCTACTAGAATTTGACATCGCATTTAACTGCTTTACTTTTTGTAGAGATTTGAAGCCATACATTTTCAGTGTTGCCTATATAAATTGCCATTTGTAGCTTTTCAGTCGATCGACACGATTGTGCCCAATGAATGGGTGGAGTACAATATACAAATATGTAAATACACTCCTAGAAAAAATTACACGTCTCTAATGTGGTAAAAGGGGCGTAGAACCAATAACATTATTTTTTTATTATTATTATTATTATTATTATTATTATTATTATTATTATTATTATTATTATTTCACAAAACTTCGTAAACTAGAGGGAGTTAGAAGGTGCGGTTTGTGCCTAAGCTATCAAATCGACTCAATAGTTCAAGAAAAATCTTGCATTTCTTGAAAACTCACGGAAATGTATTTATTTGTTTATAAAGTGCATGTAAACAAATAATCAAGACAATAGCCCCTACCAGAAATGTGTACCGTCGAGCCTGCATAACAGTAAAGCCAGGCTGGTGGTACTGTATACTGTATACACTTGGGGCGCTCACAAGTAACCAATCGCAACAAATGAGCATTCAAAAGAAAGAGAAATACTCGCAGCAGTGAAGAATTCCACTCTGATTTCGGTTGGTTGGTTGGTTCCTTAGTTTAGGGGCTGTGACAACGCTGTCATGTAGCCCCGTGTACTTTGGGTGTGTATAGAATCTGTCTGATAACCGGTGTTAATTTGTGATGACTGTATTAGTGTGTGTATCTGTTTTAATTCAAGTAAGTACTGCAGACAATCGATTTTTCCAAGTAGTTCCTACTTTTGACGCCAAACACCACCGTCAACGACCAACTAGTTTAGAACTTAGTTACTAGATGCCACCGCAGTCGGCTCTTGACGACGAACGAAAGAACCTAAGAAACGTCAGTCAAATGTTTAACCTATATATAATTTAGCTTCACATAGGTGTAATTAGTGGAAGGTTCTTTAACATGCCATAAATTTATGACATGGGACCGCCGGCTTTACTTCCCCTCCGAAGGAAGGCATACTGAGGGATTTTTAACGTTCTTAAAAATCCGACGACTTCGGCCGGGTTTGAACCCGCGATCTTGGGCATAGAAGCTCAGCATGCTACCAATTACGCCACCGAAGCCGCTAGCTCTCTGATTTCAAAACTTACAACAATTTGTTTAAAAAGTGTGTTTAAACAAACAAACAAACAAACAAGACGGTAACCTCTGCCAGAACTGTGTCGCGTGGAGCCCACATACCAATAAAGCCGAGCGGGTGGTTTAACACATGCGAGAGTTCTCGCATGTGTCCGCTAGTTATTATTATTAAAATTAAAATTATTATTATTATTATTATTATTATTATTATTATTATTATTATTATTATTATCATCATCATCATCTTCATCAACATCACCCTATTGGAAATCTATAAAAGTATTTTATTTTCTGAATAATGGAAGACATCCAATGTTATATAAGCTCTTTTTTGACTTCATTGCTAACCTATTTGATCTCGGACATGACCGAGGAGTGGCGCACCTTGAACTCTTGAAGAAACTCATGATCTTATCTGAGAACACGCCTCACTTGCTATATTTGGATTGCATTACATCATTCGTAGCTCATAGCGAACATGCTCTTTTGAAATGTATAAATACATTGAGTATTTTAATTCTACTGTATGTCTATCCCTTATTAATCCCGTTTCTAACGGAGTCGGGGATAAGATGCGATGAAATTATATGTGGCGGGTGGTCTTTACGGCCTACCTCATGAGAGGAGTTAATGAGAGATGAAATGAATGAAGAAAAATGAAACTGGGCAAGTTCAATTTCAAGTAGTTCCAATTTTGTCTACTAGACGCCACTGTCACTGACACTGTCACCCTGCGAGGATGATAGCTAAGAATGCTAGTCACAACGCCATGAGGTGGATCCCTTTTCTATGGAGTTGAAGATGAGTTTTAGGTAGATTTCATTAGAAAGCTAACTATTGCAATGGGTCCCATGTTTCGACTTCCGGAAAATTTCGACATATCTTCGCGTTTCACATCCCCCAGACCCCAAAACCACCGTCAGTTCAAATGTGTATATATAATTTATGTATATATATATATGTATATCAGTTTCTTGTGGACACGATAACTGCCGTAATTTTGCCCCAACCACTTTGAATTTTTAGCCTACTTTTCACATTTTGCAAAAATGAGGAAAAAGTAGACTTATGAGATCGATCCGGGAAAATGTGTGTCTGTCTGTCTGTCTGTCTGTCCTTCTGTCTGTCTGTCTGTCTGTCTGTCTGTCTGTCTGGCTGGCTGTGTGTGTCTCCCCCTATCAACTCCTAAACGGCTGCAGCAATCAAAACCAAATTTAGTATGAGTAAAGATGTACACCGGAATATCTCACGTCCATATTTGAAAATGATGTCAGTGCTACCAACTGCTGAAAAAACGCACTAGAAATTTGAGCTCCATGTTGGATATCTTGCAAGGTATGCATGGGAGCTATTCCAAAATTGGCACACATGTAGATAATACTACTTCAGTTTAATTTCCAGGAGGCCAACCATGACAGTGTTGCCAAACTAATTTTAAGCCTTCTGATAGGTCCAATGTTTAAATGCATATAACTTCTACACTATCAATTGGATTTCAACCAAATTTTGTATGTAATATCTGTACATAAACAGATATGACCACCAGGGCTGCCAACTGTTAATAATTGCTCTCTCTCTATTTATTTTTTTCATCCAAATACCTATATATCAGAAAGTTTGCAAGCCAACAGCTTTAAACTACGCACACGAATATTCTGACATTTTAGATTAATTTGGAGTAACTTATATACGTCAGTTCTACCAACAGGATTATAAACCTGCTGATAGTACCAATTTTTAAATACACACAACTTCTATACTATCAGTTGGATTTCAACCAAATTTCGTATGTGCTATGTGTACCATAACACATATTACTATTATTATTGTTAAGAGCAATCAGGGCTACCAACTGTTAATAAATGCTGTCTATATTTTTTTTTACCCTAATATCAATATATCAGAAAGTATGCAAGCCAACAGCTCTATACTTTGCACACGTATAGCACCTGACATTCTAGATTAATTTGGAGTAATTAATACAAGGCAGTGCTGCCAACATGAGTATATGCCTGCTGATATGTCCAATTTTAAAATACATGTAACTTCTATACTAACAAATGTATTTCATCCAAAATTAGCACAGCAAGATATCATAATAATTCAGATTATTTTTGACCAGCACACGCATGACATTGTTGGCAACATGAATTTACGCGTGCTGATAGATCCAATGTCTAACTGCATGTAACGTCCATTGGACTTCAACCAAATTTTGTATTCTGTACCTTAAGACTAAGAAAATGAATATGGAACTAAGAATATATTCAGTCACCAGGGCTGCCAACTGTAGTGCTCTATTAGGCTACATTATACCAGGTATATTTTGAACTAATTAGATATTTCGATATTACCAACTTAATTTCGTCATTATTCTAGATAGGTTCATATTCTGTAGAATAATCATTGGCATGAAAAGTAGGCTGTATAGTTCTTCACGGAACTTCTTGTTGCAAAATGTGAAAAGCAGGCTAAAAATAGTGTATGGGTATTGTCTGTTTTTAGCCTACTTTCGATTTTTGCAAAAAATGAAAGTAGACTTATGAGATCACTACAGGGCGAAAAAAAGTGTGTCTGTCTGTGTGTGTGTATGTGTGTGTGTGAGTCTCTGTGTGTGTGTGTGTGTGTGTGTGTGTGTGTGTGTGTGTGTGTGTGTGTGTGAGTGTGTGTACTCTGAATGTCTGTCCCCCCTATCAATTCGTACACGGTGAGCGCAAATTGAACGAAATTTGGTACAGAGGTAGCACTAGCAAAGGACACCTCAGTGTCATGTTTTATATCGCCACCATCTTGACGGAAACGTAATGGCGGCCACACACATGTTCAAAGCTTAAATCAAATTACGACTAACCTAATCATCCGATCTCTACCAAATTTTGCAACAACATACCTTTATGGGGGCAGAATCCTATGACCAAACTAATAGGTCATCAGCCTAATAGTTTGCGGATGGCGGCCAACTTTGTGTGAACATCGATTGCCCCTATTAATTCGATCAGGGTGAAACCGAATGGAAAGAAATTTAGTATAGAGGAAGTACTAGCAAAGGGCACACCAGTGTCACGTTTTATATCGCCGCCATCTTGACGGAAACGTAATGGCGGCCACACAAATGTTCAAAGCTTAAATCAAATTACGATTAACCTAATCATCCGATCTCTACCAAATTTTGCAACAACATACCTTTATGAAGGGAGCATCCTTTGACAAATCTAATAGGTCATTAGCCTAATAGTTTGCGGATGGCGGCCATCTTTGTGTCAAAATCGATTACCCCTATTAATTCGAACACGGTGAAACCGAATGGAATGAAATTTGGTACAGAGGTAGCACTAGCAAAGAGCACCTCAGTGTCATGTTTTATATCACCGCCACCTTGACGGAAACGTAATGGCGGCCACACAAATGTTCAAAGCTTAAATCAAATTACAACTATCCTAATCATCCGATCACTACCAAATTTTGCAACAACATACCTTTATGGAGGAAGCATCCTTTGACAAATCTAATAGGTCATTAGCCTAATAGTGTGGGGATGGCGGCCATCTTTGTGTCAAAATCGATTACCCCTATTAATTCGAACACGGTGAAACCGAATGGAATGAAATTTGGTACAGAGGTAGCACTAGCAAAGGGCACCTCAGTGTCATGTTTTATATCGCCGCCATCTTGACGGAAACGTAATGGCGGCCACACACATGTTCAAAGCTTAAATCAAATTACGACTAACCTAATCATCCGATCTCTACCAAATTTTGCAACAACATACCTTTATGGGGGCAGCATCCTATGACCAAACTAATAGGTCATCAGCCTAATAGTTTGCGGATGGCGGCCAACTTTGTATGAACATCGATTGCCCCTATTAATTCGAACAGGGTGAAACCGAATGGAAAGAAATTTGGTATAGAGGAAGTACTAGCAAAGGGCACCCCAGTGTCATGTTTTATATCGCCGCCATCTTGACGGAAACGTAATGGCGGCCAGACAAATGTTCAAAGCTTAAATCAAATTACGATTAACCTAATCATCCGATCTCTACCAAATTTTGCAACAACATACCTTTATGAAGGGAGCATCCTTTGACAAATCTAATAGGTCATTAGCCTAATAGTTTGCGGATGGCGGCCATCTTTGTGTCAAAATCGATTACCCCTATTAATTCAAACACGGTGAAACCGAATGGAATGAAATTTGGTACAGAGGTAGCACTAGCAAAGAGCACCTCAGTGTCATGTTTTATATCACCCCCATCTTGACGGAAACGTAATGGCGGCCACACAAATGTTCAAAGCTTAAATCAAATTACAACTATCCTAATCATCCGATCACTACCAAATTTTGCAACAACATACCTTTATGGAGGAAGCATCCTTTGACAAATCTAATAGGTCATTAGCCTAATAGTTTGCGGTTGGTGGCCATCTTTGTGTCAAAATCGATTACCCCTATTAATTCGAACACGGTGAAACCGAATGGAATGAAATTTGGTACAGAGGTAGCACTAGCAAAGGGCACCTCAGTGTCTTGTTTTATATCGCCGCCATCTTGACGGAAACGTAATGGCGGCCACACACATGTTCAAAGCTTAAATCAAATTACGACTAACCTAATCATCCGATCTCTACCAAATTTTGCAACAACATACCTTTATGGGGACAGCATCCTATGACCAAACTAATAGGTCATCAGCCTAATAGTTTGCGGATGGCGGCCAACTTTGTGTGAACATCGATTGCCCCTATTAATTCGAACAGGGTGAAACCGAATGGAAAGAAATTTGGTATAGAGGAAGTACTAGCAAAGGGCACCCCAGTGTCATGTTTTATATCGCCGCCATCTTGACGGAAACGTAATGGCGGCCACACAAATGTTCAAAGCTTAAATCAAATTACGATTAACCTAATCATCCGATCTCTACCAAATTTTGCAACAACATACATTTAAGAAGGGAGCATCGTTTGACAAATCTAATAGGTCATTAGCCTAATAGTTTGCGGATGGCGGCCATCTTTGTGTCAAAATCGATTACTTCTATTAATTCGAACACGGTGAAACCGAATGGAATGAAATTTGGTACAGAGGTAGCACTAGCAAAGAGCACCTCAGTGTCATGTTTTATATCACCGCCATCTTGACGGAAACGTAATGGCGGCCACACAAATGTTCAAAGCTTAAATCAAATTACAACTATCCTAATCATCCGATCACTACCAAATTTTGCAACAACATACCTTTATGGGGACAGCATCCTATGACCAAACTAATAGGTCATCAGCCTAATAGTTTGCGGATGGCGGCCAACTTTGTGTGAACATCGATTGCCCCTATTAATTCGAACAGGGTGAAACCGAATGGAAAGAAATTTGGTATAGAGGAAGTACTAGCAAAGGGCACCCCAGTGTCATGTTTTATATCGCCGCCATCTTGACGGAAACGTAACGGCGGCCACACAAATGTTCAAAGATTAAATCAAATTACGATTAACCTAATCATCCGATCTCTACCAAATTTTGCAACAACATACCTTTATGAAGGGAGCATCCTTTGACAAATCTAATAGGTCATTAGCCTAATAGTTTGCGGATGGCGGCCATCTTTGTGTCAAAATCGATTACCCCTATTAATTCAAACACGGTGAAACCGAATGGAATGAAATTTGGTACAGAGGTAGCACTAGCAAAGAGCACCTCAGTGTCATGTTTTATATCACCCCCATCTTGACGGAAACGTAATGGCGGCCACACAAATGTTCAAAGCTTAAATCAAATTACAACTATCCTAATCATCCGATCACTACCAAATTTTGCAACAACATACCTTTATGGAGGAAGCATCCTTTGACAAATCTAATAGGTCATTAGCCTAATAGTTTGCGGTTGGTGGCCATCTTTGTGTCAAAATTGATTACCCCTATTAATTCGAACACGGTGAAACCGAATGGAATGAAATTTGGTACAGAGGTAGCACTAGCAAAGGGCACCTCAGTGTCTTGTTTTATATCGCCGCCATCTTGACGGAAACGTAATGGCGGCCACACACATGTTCAAAGCTTAAATCAAATTACGACTAACCTAATCATCCGATCTCTACCAAATTTTGCATCAACATACCATTATGGAGAGAGCATCCTTTGACCTAACTAATAGGTCATTAGCCTAATATTTTGCGGATGGCGGCCATCTTTGTGTGAAAATCGATTCCCCCTATTAATTCGAACACGGTGAAACCGAATGGAACGAAATTTGGTACAGAGGTAGCACTAGAAAAGGCCACCTCAGTGTCATGCTTTATATATCACCGCCATCTTGACGGAAACGTAATCGCGGCCACCCAAATGTTAAAGGCTAAAATGTAATTACGACCAACCTAATAATCTAGTCTCTACCAAATTTTGCAACAACAAATCTTTATGTGGGAAGCATATTCTGACCAAACTGCTAGATCATCAGCCCAATAGTTTGCAGATGGTGGCCAAGTATGTGTGCAAATCGATTCCACCTATCAATTCAAACACGGTGAAACCGAATTGAACGAAATTTGGTACAGAGGTAGCACTAGCAAAAGGCACCTCAGTGCCATGTTTTATACCGCCGCCATCTTGACGGAAACGGAATGACGGCCACCCAAATGTTAAAAGCTTAAATCAAATTTCGACCATCCTAATAATTTGATCTCTACCGGATTTTGCAACAACATGCCTTTTTGTGGAAAGCATCTTATGACTGACTACAAGGTCATCAGCCCAATAGTTTGCAAATAGCGGCCATGTATGTGTGCAAATCCATTCTCCAGATCAATTCAAACACGGTGAAACCGAATTGAATGAATTTTTTTACTGAGGTAGCACTAGCAAAGGGTACCTTATATTCATGTTTAATATCCCTATAGCACGTTGTATTTCAACAAGCTACTACAACCAACATTCAATTATACTCCTTGAAAAGGACAAAGAGTTATAACAATACCCATGCATTTAGGAGAAAGTAGGCTAAACTTATATGTTCTTTACTGAACATCTTGTTTACATAATAAGTATCCCATTAAATTCTCGGTCGAGTTCGTTAATGGGCAAAATCGGTCAAAGGGGGTGAAAATGGGGGGCGGTTTTCGAAAAAGTGAAATATCGCTATAACTCTCTTAATACATGAAGTATCGAATCCATTCAAAGTTCATAATATGTGTCGGATAAGTGCCAAAATTTTATGTCAAATAAGTTTTTTGATAGCACCAACCATTCACCAAAGGGGTGGAAAAAAGTGGGTTTTTCGGGAAACATTAATCATATCTCTCTTAATAGGCACAATATCAAAACCGTACGAAATGGAAAATATTTCCCTAATAATTACCTAAAACTTTTGTCTGAAAGAAATTTTGATATGACCCACCATTACGCCAAGGGATGAGAAAAACGATTTCGGAATTAAAGAAAATGCCAAGTGCCATCAGAGGTTACCATGACAACGCTTCTAATTAATGAGGGATGAGCTATCAGAGGTTGCCAAGACAACGCCATTGAAGAGATCACATTCATTTTTAGCCTACTTTTCACACTTTGCAAAAATGAGGAAAAAATAGACTTATGAGATCGATCCGGGGAAATGTGTATGTCTGTCTGTCTGTCTGTCTGTCCTTCTGTCCGGCTGTGTGTGTGTGTGTGTGTGTGTGTGTGTGTGTGTGTGTGTGTGTGTGTGTGTGTGTGTGTCCTATCAACTCCTGAACGGCTGCAGCAATCGAAACCAAATTTAGTATGAGTAAAAATGTATACCGGAATATCTCAAGCCCATATTTGAAAAAGATGTCAGTGCTACCAACTGCTAAAATTCCGCATTAGAAATTTGAGTTCCATGTTGGATATCATGGAAGGCATACATGGGAGCAATTCCAAAATTGGCACACATGTAGATAATACTATTTCGGTTTAATTTCCAGGAGGCCATACATGTCAGTGTTGCCAAAATAATTTTAAGCCTTCTGATAGGTCCAATTTTTAAATGCACATAACTTCTACACTATCAATTGGATTTCAACCAAATTATGTATGTAATATATGCACATAAGCAGGTATGACTGAGCGTATTCTTAAGAGCCACCAGGGCTGCCAACTGTTAATAATTGCTCTCTCTACTTTTTATCCAAATACCAAAATATCAGAAAGTATGCAAGCCGACAGCTTTAAACTATGCACGCGTATAGTACCTGACATTTTACATTAATTTGGAGTGTCTTATATACGTCAGTTCTACCAACATGATTCTAAGCCTGCTGATAGGACCAATTTTTAAATACATGTAGACTAACTTCTATTCTGTCAGTTGGATTTCAACAAAATTTCGTATGTGCTATGTGTAATATAACACATATGACTATAAGTATTCTTATGAGCAATTAGGGCTGCCAACTGTTAATAAATGGTGTCTATATTTTTTTACCTTTTTTTTTTTTTTTTTTTTTTAGCGTATGGATTTTAGTGCCGGGAGTGTCCGAGGACATGTTCGGCTCGCCAGTTTTGTAGCTGCTTCGAGACGGACACCCAATGGGTGAGCTACAAGTACCGTTGGGGAGGAAAGTTGGAAGGGAGGGTCGAGGAGTTGGAAGGTAGCGGCTGTGGCCTATAGTTAAGGACCAACCCCGGCATTTGCCTGGAAGGAAGATGGGAAACCACAGAAGACCATCTTCAAGGTTGCCGGCGGGGGGATTCGAACCTCCTCGCCTCCCGGATGTGAGCGACTGCCAACAGTCATGCCGTAACGACCACGGCTAACTCACCTTTTTTTTACCCTAATATCAATATATCAGAAAGTATGCAAGCCAACAAGTCTATACTTTGCATACGTATAGCACCTGACATTCTAGATTAATTTGGAGTAATTAATATAAGTCAGTGATGCCAACATGATTCTATGCCTGATGATAGCTCCAATTTTAAAATACATATAACTTCTGTACCAAAATATGGATTTCATCCAAAATTGGCACAAAAAGATATCATAATATTTCCGATTATTCCTGACCAGCATACGCATGACATTGTTGCCAACGTGCTTTTACGTGTGCTGATAGATCAAATGTCTAACTGCATGTAACGTCCTTTGGACTTCAACCACATTTTGTATTCTGTACCTTAAGAGATGGAATTAAGAATATATTCAGTCACCTCGGCTGCCAACTGTATTGCTGTATTAGGCTACATTATGCCTAGTATACAGTATTTCGAACTAATTAAGACATTCCGATATTACCAACTTAATTTCGTCAATATTCTAGATAGGTTCATATACTGTAGATTGATCATTGGCATGAATCTTAATTTTAAGAAAAGTAGGCTCTTTAGTTCGGCACGGAACTTCTTGTTCCATCTGACTATGTGGGAAGCGGCTAACTGGTAGCATGCTGAACTTCTATGCCCAAGGTCGCTGGTTCAAAACCGGCCAAAGTCGTCGGATTTTCTAAGAGCGCTAAAAATCCCTCAGCATGCTTTCCTTCGGAGGGGAAGTTCCAACGTTCATTGCAAGTTGCTGGTAGTGGTGGAATCTAGCAGCCAAGTTCACAGTAGGTGTCGTTGACGGTAGTATTTGGTACAAAATTAGGTACTACTACTTAAAATTGACCTTCTGCAGACCTTACCTGAATTAGAGACTAATACTGTCATCACAATTAACACCGTTTATCAGACAGATTCTACACACACCCAATGTACACGGGGTTACATGACCACGTTGTCGCAGCCCCTAAACTGAGGAACCAACCAACATCTCTGCGGGAGATAAAATTTTGCGTGAAGAAGTAACAGACTGTTAGATAGTTACACATCAGTTCCAAACCTTGCATAAGGACATTGTGATCAAAAGTATAAAAATGAACCCCAAATATGACAAGAAAGTTACCATCCCCATAAGACAATAATATATTAAAAATATGCATAGAAAGACGAAAAAAAGGTTAATTAACCTCCAATTGAAAAATACATTCTAGCAATAAATGAGGTCTGATCCACCTACGAAAACCTGCATATTTCGCCTATTTTAGCCTATCCTCTAGTCTGCCCGGTGAAATCTACCTCCGCCTTCCGGCGTGCCGAGAGGAATTTTTTAAGCTTACGCTGGGCAAACCGTTAAAAATATCAATCTATATATATAAAGCACAAAGTTTGTCTGTCTGTCTGTCTGTCTGTTATGTATACAAATCTACACCGTTTCACCGATCTGAACCAAAATTTGTATACTTACCCTTTGGAACCCTGCGGGTAACCCTGTCAACATTAAATTTCGGACAGACCACCCCATGCCCTGCATTTAGGCCCTTTTGCACAAATCTACCCCGTTTCACCGATCTGAACCAAAAGTTGTGTATTTAACCTTTGGAACCCTGCGAGTAACACTGTCCACTTGAAATTTCGGACAGACCACCCCATTCCCTGCATTTAGGCCCTTTGGTCCAAATCCACACCGTTTCACCGATCTCAACCAAAATTTGTATATTTACCCTTTGGAACCCTGCGAATAACACTGACCACTTAAAATTTCGGACAGACCACCCCATTCCCTGCATTTAGGCCCTTTGGTCCAAATCTACACCGTTTCACCGATCAGAACCAAAATTCGTATTCTTACCCTTTGGTGCCCTGCGAGTAACACTGTCTGCTTGAAATTGCGGACAGACCACTCCATTCCCTGCATTTAGGCCCTTTGGCCCAAATCTACACCGTTTCACCGATCTCAACCAAAATTTGTATATTTACTCTATGGAACACTGCGACTAACACTGTCTGCTTGAAATTTCGGACAGACCACTCCATTCCCTGCATTTAGGCCCTTTTTGCACAAATCTACACCGTTTCACAGATCTGAACCAAAATGTGTATACTTACCCTTTGGAACCCTGCGAGTAACACTGTCTGCTTGAAATTGCAGACAGACCACTCCATTCCACGCATTTAGGCCCTTTGGCACAAATCTACATCGTTTCACCGATTTCAGCCAAAATTTGTATATTTACCCTATGAAACACTGCGACTAACACTTGAAATTGCGGAGAGGCTACTCCATCCCCTGCATTTAGGCCCTTTGGCACAAATCTACACCGTTTCACCACTCTGAACCAAACTTTGTATACTTACCCTTTGGAACCCTGCGAGTAACACTGTCCACTTAAAATTTCGGACAGACCACCCCATTCCCTGCATTTAGGCACTTTGGCACAAATCTACACCGTTTCACCGATCAGAACCAATATTCGGAAACTTACCCTTTGGTACCTAGCGAGTAACACTGTCTGCTTGAAATTGCGGACAGACCACTCCATTCCCTGCATTTAGGCCCTTTGTCCCAAATCTACACCGTTTCACCGATCTCAACCAAAATTTGTATATTTACTCTTTGGAACACTGCGACTAACACTGTCTGCTTGAAATTGCGGCGAGGCCACTCCATCCCTTGCATTTAGGCTGTTTGGCACAAATCTACACCGTTTCACCGATCTGACCCCAATTTTATATACTTACCCGTAGAACCCGACAAGTAACACTGTTCACTTTAAATTTCGGACAAACCACACTATTCCCTGCTTTTTGGCCCTTTGGGAGAAAACTACACCGTTTCACCGATCTCAACCAGATTTTACATAATTACCCTCTGGAACTCGACGAGTAACACTGTCCACTCGAAATTTCGGACAGACCACTCCATTCCACGCATTTAGGTCCTTTGGCACAAATCTACATCGTTCACCGATCGAAAACAAAATGTGTATACTTACCCTTTGGAACCCGATGAGTAACACTGTTCACTTTAAAATTTGGACAGGCCACTCCATTCCCTGCATTTTGGCCCTTGACACAAAACTACACCGTTTCACCGATCTCAACCAACCCACGTCCCACAAGTTGTGAGACCCTGGGGGGGGGGGGGGGTCAGTTGTGAGAATAGCTTGCTGATTCATCGCGAGGTGACTTGAGAGTTACTTTCCAGAGTCCACCGTGTTATCTCCTGCTGTCTATGCTGATGCCAGCACAGGGCCGTTGCGAAACAGTGAGTGATTCCCGGTCAATCTGTATAGGACGGGGAACCCCGAACGTGTGTCATCATATTTCGTCATCATCTGCGATCATCTCAGGTTCGTGCAGCTTCGACCTATATTCTTTGTCTTTGCCGAGCAGTACGCTCTTTCACTAGACGCATCCAGTACAGGCCTAAGCCAGAAAATAAGGTTGAGACTTTGGAAGACATCGAAGCTAGACACCTGAATTACCTATATCAGTTTTAAAATAACACCATGTTCGTTTAGTAGTCATTTTTTCATTACCTTATTATTATCATCATCATAAGTGCAAATGACCTAGATGTTACGCGCATCATACCAATAATCACCGCCGCATAAAGTCTTTCTCGACTGTGATTTTTAAAATATTTATTTTTGGTTGGTTGGTTCTTAAGTTTAGGGGCTGCGACAACGCGGTCATGTAGCCCCGTGTACTTTGGGTGTGTGTAGAATCTGTCTGATAACCGGTGTTAATTGTGATGACTGTATTAGTGTGTGTTATCTGTTTTTAAATTTAAGTACAAACTGCAACTTAGAATTCTTCAAATAGTTCGTACTTTTGCCGCCAAGCGCCACCGTCAACGACTACTAGGCCAAGTTCGGAACTTAGCTACTAGACGCCACTGCAGTCGGCTCTTGGCAACGGACGTAGGCATCTATGAGCGTTGTTTACCTATCAAATTTAGCTTCACACAGGTGTAATTAGTGGAAGGTTCTTTAGCATGCCATAAATCTGACATGGGACCGCCGCTTTACTTCCCTTCCGAAGAAAGGCATACTGACTGATTTTTAACGCTCTTAAAATATCCGACGGCTTCGGCCGGGTTTGAACCCGCTATCTTGGGCATAGAAGCTCAGCATGCTACCAAATACGCCACCGAAGCCGCCATATAGTTATTTTTATTACAGTACATTGTGTACATTATACGTTGAAGTGTCAATTCAATACCGGTAGTAGTTTCCCTTATCATCCTCATCATAAGAGCAAATGACGTACAGTAGATGTTACGCCCATTACACCATTAATCACCACACACAATAAGTCTTCCTCGCCTGTGAATTTTGAAATATGTATTTCTATTACGGTAGTTTGTAAGTTTGACGTGTCAATTCAGCAGTAGTTTTTATTATCATCCTTATCAAAAGGGCAAATTACCTAGATATTACTCCCTCATTGTCTTTGGGGGCAAATGACTTAGATTTTAAGTCCATTATATTTCTAAGGAGACCTTAAAACATTATCATCATTCCACCGGGCGAAGCCGGGTACTACTGCTAGTATACTATGAGTGTAAGAATTGTTCAGCATGAAAAGTTCTACAAAAAAAAAGTCCGCGAGAACATATCTCTATCTTCAATTCAGTGTTTCTACGTTTTCTTCCAACAATCTCCATTCAATTACTGAGGCAACACACCACCAATTGCAGTGGTATGTCCTTCTACGTGCCATAAATCTAGGCTTTAATTCCCCTCCGAAGAAAGACATACTAAAGGATTTTAACACTCTTCAAAAATCCGATGGCTTCGGTCGAGTTTGAACCCGCTATCTTCGGCATAGCAGTACAGCATGCTACCGACTACGCCACCGAAGCCAAATCAATTCTACTACTGCGTCAAAATATAGCTTTGAAGCCATTTTTTAGTGTTGGCATATTGGTTATTTCTTCACATATTCCATTAATTGGAATTTATTTTGTGATGTCCGACTGAAAATGAAAATCCACAGCCTGCTTCCAGTCGACCAACCGGGTCAGGGAATAGAATGAATGAAGCCCCCTTCTAGCGGCGAGGATATGAACTGTGCCGGATGCCGAAGCCAGTCACACTCCCCTGGGGCAATGATTAAATGAATGACAGATGAAATGAAATTGATAGTGGAGAGTGTTGTTGGAATGAAATTGGTGACAGGGAAAACCCGAGTACCCGGAGAAAAACCTGTCTGCCTCCGTTTTGTCCAGCACAGTGATGTCCGACTGAATGTAACAATATCAACTACTGCATCAGTTAATGTAGAAACTCGCAATATGTCGCTGTTTGGTAGTAAATTAATAATATCATTTACTTTTTCCATAAAATTGAAGGGAGTGTATGTCGGTCTGTCACTCAGCAGCGTAGCATACTGCATTAAGACTAGCACGCTTCACGACTGCAATTTCCATAGGTTCGAATATCGGATGTTTGACTCCCGGTGTAACAGTGACCATTCTTGCTATCAGTGTGTTTACACACTCACTTAGGCAACGCGGCTAATGTGCATAATTTCAATTTACCTTTGCGCCTACCCTATTCTTAGACCCAGATAACCTGAAGTTACACACATACATTATAAGTCACCACAATAACACACTTTATCAGACATATACCATACACTGAAAAGCACTAACGGCTGTTGACCATTATCACACAATGTCCCTAGCAACAACTAACTGTATATTTATTACTTTTATAGGAAATCACATTTTTACACATGTGTGTAATCTTATTTTAATACGATTGTGATCAATCTAATTTTTATTTTTATTTTAAATTTGTCATGCGACAAAAGCTCATCGGGTTGCCATAAAACTTTGATTGGTTGGTTTCTCAGTTTAGGGGCTGCGACAACGCGGTCAAATAGCCCCGTGCACTCTGGGTGTGTGTAGAATCTGTCTGATAACCGGTGTTAATTGTGATGACTGTATTAGTGTGTGCCATCTGTAATTCAGGCAAGGACTGCAGACGATCAATTTCAAGTAGTTCCTACCTTTGCTACCAAATGCTACCGTCAACGACACCTAGCTGTGAACTTCGCTACTAGATGCAACCACGGCCGGCGTCTGGCAGCGAACGTTGTAACTAACAGAGCGTTAATAAAATCAACTTACAAATTTAGCTTCACACAATTGTAGTTAGTGGAAGGTTCTTTTATATGCAATCTGTGATATGACCCGCCGGCTTCCTATCCGAAGGCATACTGAGGGATTCTTAAAAATCCGACGACTTCGGCTGGGTTTGAACCCGTGATCTTGGGCACAGAAGCTCAGCATGCTACCAACTACGCCACCGGAGCCGCTCCATAAAACTTTGTATGCGTGCTTTGGTTAGTTAGATTTAAGATTTAGGCTACATTTCATTCCAAAATGTATCTATCAAAGGGGAGGGGCTATGTACAAAATCCACCAACGCAACGGGGAGGTCAGCATATTTACTGTTGCACCATAGAGACGACAAAAATCGTGGCGCATTGGCTAGCATTCTTGGCTGTCGCCTCCAAGGTCCACCGGCTGAAACGGGGTGCACTCCGCCTGAGAAGAGGTGAGTTTGATTCCAACTTCAGCCATCCTAGAAATGGTTTTCCGTGATTTCCCCACTTCTGCTACCGGAAAAAGCTGGGATGGTACCTACTGAAGGCCACGGCCGCCTCGTTCCCCAATCCTTATCTCAACTACGAATACACACATTAATACAGCCATCACAGTGAGACAGGTTAAAAGATAATTTCCACTCACAGCCAAGTACACGGGGCTATATAACCACGATATTGCACAGCTCCTAAAATGAATCAACAACACAACAAAAATCGTTGTGTACAAAAATAGGTTTAGTGAATTATGTTGGCGTACTCAGCTGTGCCTTGGTATGTATAAACCCGTCACCGAAGGATATACGCACAGTCCGTTCTAAATAAAGTGCAAGTGTACTGTACGCTAGGTGACTCGTGGTTTATGCAACACAATGAGTTATTATGTCACGTCATCTCGTGCCAATCGCGTCATCCTGACAGCTTCCTGGTGGAAAACTGAAGCTCCAACTGGCAAGTAACCTCCCTTCCTGAGGCACAAAAAGTCACTAATTCAGACAACAGTTGCAGTGGTATGTGATTCACAATTACGGTCAGTGGTGGAGGTCTAAATGAAATCCTTTAATCTATCAATATAGCCACCGTAAACTTTATGTTTCAGAAACTAAAGACCGTGATTACGCCTGTCAATAATTGGAAGAAAACATAGTCAACATATGAAGAAGGAATAGTATATGAGTAAATTTTGTTTCGTACCTATCAAGAACTTCCCATTTTGTTATGATTGTTTCAACGTATGTTTTGTCGTCTGGTTATCTGCTCTGGCAGAAATAAAATAAATAAATAAATAAATAAATAAACTACAATAATTGAAATGTCGGATGACGTAGAAATAAACCAACAAGATTAACAAACATAATGTCTCATTCTATAGTATCATTTTGTTAATCTTTGTCATATTGACAGCCTTAAATAAGCTTTATTATAAATTTTAAAAATGTTATGATTAACGTTGTACATGAATGATAGGCTAATTGAGAAACTACTCTACTAAGACCAATTGGGCCGGTACCGTCTTATATTCTTTGCGCACATCAATGGTTTAAACACTGCAAGGCCATGATATTATATTGTATTAAGGGATCCATTAGTATTTTGAGTCATCATGTTCATTCATAAGTTTTGTATATTCTTAGGGCTTAACAGCTAATTTTAAAATATTATTTTTGTCATGGGTTATTTAATACGGTTTTAGGGGTTTCCAGTAGACTATATGTCTTTTTTTTTCAAATATTTCATTGGATTTATATTTATAAGATGTATTTTAGCACTATACATTTAATGTAGTTTCAATATTAATTGATATCAGATTATAATTGTATTATAAACCTTGGCATTGGACGCTTGGTCATTTCCCCCCATTTTTTTACTTATTTTATTACGACAATTTGTCAAGCTTTGTTTCTAGCAACCTTGTAAGTCGAAGAAGCGTAAAAAATTCATCTGAACAACTGCACACGAAAATCTGTTCATATTGAGTGATAGGCCTATGTTTGAATCAGAACTTAATTTTCTTGAACTGCAATGACAAAGAGCTGACAATACTTAAAATACTAACACACTTTAAGTATCCCAAATAGAGTCGAAAAAGGTTTTATTTGTATTTTTTGAGGGACATATACAAGAAATACTACCAGCCAAAAGTCAATAATTTAATTAATTGCCTTAAATATAAGCTACAGTCTACACGCCAATATTCTGAATTTAAGTGGAACATCGAAAATAAATCATGAAACATTTTCAGTCACGGAGATGAGTTCATGAGAAGGAATTTAATTCCAATAAAAACATTATCACTTTCAATACACAAAATGTGGTTCAATTATTGTAAATCTTACTGCTGTGATTGACAATTTCTATTATAGTATACGTTCGAAACTACTTCAATTACTCACATGATTGGAAATATTTTCATTGCCATCTTTAACCAATAAATATTAGTGGTAATACGGAAAAGTGGTTGATTGGATATAAATGCAAATGGAGAAATATCAACTTGAAAATGAACACTTGCTTATATGGTAATATGATACACATATTCCTATCGACGTGTTGGCACGATAAATTTCAATTGAAATGAAAATATTAGTTTGAACCCAAATCCCTCCAAATCTGCCTGCTCATGCCACTTCTACCATGCCAAAGTAATAGAATACCAACCATTTAGAGACTGGTAGAATCGGGTTAGAATAATTGGGATCTCCAATTTTTACTTCAGTTCTATTTAGTAGAACTTCGCTCATATGTTGAACGTCACGCAGAATATTTATTTCGGGCGAAGTGTGACGTTACCATGAAGTAGAAGAAGATGATACAACTACAAGGTCGTCAACACAAGAAAGTGAAGGGGAAACGCTCTTCTCTCCACAAGGAGAGGTGGGTGTAGACACAGTAGAAAATGTCAAGGAGCTTGTTTCTACCAAAAAACATTGCAGGTGCAAATTGGCCTAAATGACCCTGTTGCTCGCTTCCAGTGTCTTGTTATGTGTGGAACTGTAGCGCCTGGCAGAACAATCAACACAGGATGATTCATCCTGTAGATGAAAATAGCCTACCTATAGCAATTCTGTATTTCCACATACAACAGAACGTTGGTGACCATACATAAGGAATACATTGGAAGAAATAGCATTCTCACATGAGTGGTTTGGCCCGCAGTGGCGGTACGTTACTTTGAAGTTTCTCCGAAAGGGTAATCCTCATGGGCATTCTGTACCAAGTGACTGGCCACCTCTATTCATGTTTTGAGCGATAGCCCCGCAGGATAATTTACGCCGTGTATGTTAAGTGCATAGAAAAATAGCCCATAGCTGGCTGCGTGGCTCAGCAGTAACGTTTTCGCATGCTTATCCCAAGATAGCGGGATCGAATCCTGGCGCAGTCAGTTGGCATTTGAGAGTGCTTAAATGTGAGGGAGCCGTGTCAGTACTTTACTGGCATGTCAAAGATCCTCTTCGGGGCATGAGTTAAATGGATGTAAAACCTATAACATTAATCACAAAAATTGCCCATGAAACAAATTATTTACAAACACAGCACAGGGTTGAAAACCAGTCATAGATTGGAAGAAACAACATTCTCATTTGGGCAGAAATGACCCTCAGCTGCGATATGCGAGTTTGAAACTACCGGGTATTCTGTTCCTATTGACTGGTTACCATAGATAAGTGTGGAACTATAGCCCAACACAACAATTAATTACTCAGGGTTCATTTTCCTATGTTGGTTCCTCAGTTTAGGGGCTGCGACAGCGCGGTCTTGAAGTCCTTTCCTATGTTGAACTGTATAGAAAAGTAACCCATAAGGTGAATTTTTTGGTGGTACTGTATCTCTACACTCAGCAGAGGATTGGTGACCAAACATAAGGAATATGTTGTAAGAAACAAAATTTTCACATGGGTGGTATTGAGCCACAGAGGCAATATGTGAGTCTGAAGTCCCTAGGAAATGGTAAGTCCTCACGGGCAAGCGATTTTATTAGAAGGCTCGATCATTGAGGCAAGTCTCCAGAGTTCGAGTACCGTGCTCTGGAGCGCGCGTGGTAGGACCGCCACGCGCTAAATGGCCTGCCAGGCAGAAGACACCTCCATTTTATGCTGCCCTCGATGACCTATGGAAAAGAGGAGAAGAAGCAGGCGTCCTCAAAGAACTTCTTTCATTGACCAACTTTCACCCTGGCACCAAATGTCGAGGGTCAACTACTTATAATAAAGATGCGCAACTAACCTTAATTTACCGCCTTGTACAAATGTCGAAGACGAGACCAAGAAGAAATATGAAACTTCTAGGTAGAGTGGGGAGGATGATTATGGATAAGACAAATTATATATTAAGTGCTGTGCCTCTTCTGTTGGAGTGTAAAGCAGTGATTGGTTGTATTGGAGAAGGTGACCTTTCCTGTGATTGGTGTTTGCCTTCAAGGTCGTAACCCAGTCCCGTTAAAGATGAGCTAGGTAGCCGCGAGAGAGAAAGGACCAGACCGGTTCGTCCTTTATGTTGAGTTACGCAATCTGTGTTTGTGGTGGCCATGATGATGCAAGTGTCTTCTTCTCCCAACATTCCTGTTATGTAGCGTCTCGAATCAGCTAACCTTTTACACACGCTCAAATACCAGCAGAGAAAGTGGCTCTAACCTCCAACGGCAGAAAAATAAAAATACATACAGTACATCCCGTACAACGCATCACGATAAATTTCCCACGGTCTTACAAATAGATACAAAATGATTCATTACTTATCTATTTTTCCTTTCATCTTGTCATTCGCTCTGATTTTCCCTGGGATTGTAAGCAGTTTCACTCTTAATCATTCCCTATTTTCGACCAGTTTTCTGACTAGGTTCGATTCCCGGCTCAACCAAGAAATTTACTGTACTAGTCTGAGCAATTGGAGGGGTTCACTCAGGCTAAGGAGGAGGTGGATTCGATTCTTACCTCAGCCATCTTGGAAGAGGTTTTCTGTGGTTTCCCACTTCTACTCCGGATAAATGCCGTGATGGTTCCTAACTTAAGGCCACGGCTGTCTCTTTCACAATCCTCACTTGGCTTACAAATACACACACTAATACAGCCATCACAATAAGGCAGGTTTGTCAGACAAATTCCACACACACCACAGTACACGGGGCTACATGACCACGATGTCGCAAACACCCTAAATAATTCAACAAAGACTTAGTCCATTCAGTTTTACTTATTTTCCTGGCAAATGCCGCTATCGTGTCACGGTTGATTTCTTCCCAATCCTAGCCCCAATTACAAGTATAGCCTACACACTAGTGCATACACCACAAAAACACTCATTATCAGGTTGGTTGGTTGATTCCTTAGTAGAGGGCTGCGACAACGTGGTCATGTAGCCCCGTGCACTTTGAGTGTGTGTAGAATTTGTCTGATACCCGGTGTTAATTGTGATGTCTGTATTAGTGTGTGTTATCTGTGATTCAGGTAAGACAACAGACGATTTTTTTTCAAGTAGTTCCTAATTTTTCCACCAAATGCTACCGTCCACGACACCTAGCTGCGGACGTCGCTACTAAATGCAATCGCAGTCAGTACCTGGTGGCGAACGTTGGAACTAATATAGCGTTATCAAACTAACCTACAAAGTTTAACTTCCACAAGTGTAGTTAGTGGAAGGTTCTTTTTCTTGCCATAAATCCATGACATTGGACCGCCGGCTTTACTTCCTCTCCGAAGGAAGGCATACTGAGAGATTTTTAACGCTCCTAACAATCCGACGACTTTGGCCAGGTTTGAATCCTTGATCTTGGGCATAGAAGCTCAGCATGCTACCAACTACGCCACCGAAGCCGCCTCATTATAAGATTCCAAACACGCAGAGCTGGTGACCACGATGTTGTACGTTTTCCGAGTTCCTTACACAATACCTTAATTATCTCCCAGTATCGAACACTGTTTAACTTTGCAGTCTTGGGGGAACTCCCGTCCCAGAGGTCTTGGGTTCGATACCCGGCTCTTTCATGAAAACTTTATTCTAATCAGAGAGCGAAAACGAGTACACACAGTCTGGTGCGAATAACTGTGAAGAGGTGGGTTCGATTTACATCTTAGCATTCCTAGAAGTGGTTCTCCATGATTTCCCACATCTACAAATAACGGGATGGAGCTAATTAAAGGCCATGGCCGCCTCCATTCCATATTAGCCTCGATTACAAGTACACACACTACAATAAAATCTGTTTTTAAACAGATCCGGGACTGATGACCAGGCAACAAATAGTTTCAGAGTTCCCCACACAATTTTTCATTAATTTCTACTAAGTTTCTCCTAAGAAAAACTCTCGAACTCTCTGGTCTTGGGCCACGTATTCAAACTGCTGTCCCAAAGGGCCTGGGTTTGAGGCTGATGACCATGATGTCCAATTCCTTGAGGTGAATACCAATTACAATAATTCTAATCAGTGGCATATCGAGAATAAATATTCCTTTGACATCCCACATGGTCTTCAACATAACTGGACACAGTAAATTGTTATTAAATTATGGATCGAAGTATCCTTCCTCATCAGTCCCTTGCACATGTTTTTGTGTGTGAAATTTGTCTGATAACCTCTGTTATTGCGTTGACTGGGTTAGTGTGTGTAACTAGGAGAGGTGTAAGCAGCCCCAGGATTTCAATAAAGTATCATTCCGGTGTTTGCATGCTGTGAGTGTTGAAACCAAACTCAAGATAGCGCTGTTATTGCCAGAATTCCAACCTCTTTTCTCCAAACTTGCAGCTCACCATTGCAGTCGTGAAGCGTGACTTAATGCGCTTCACTACGCTGCTGTGACTTTATATATTTCTTTACACTTTTATTCTGTATTTCACTTTCGGTTTCTTTGGAATCAAGTCATTGTCTCTGTCTCAAGTTTTCATCATTTTCCTAGTGTTCCAGAGATCACTATATCTTTCATTATACAATTACTTCGTTAAAGAAATCCTTACTTACACACCAACTAAACCAAATGGTCTAAGACACCCTTCATGACTGCACTGGGTAACTGCTTGTTTATAAATCAGAGGATCAAACCCGGCGCTGACAGCGACCATCCGAGTGTAGTTTCCCCTCACATTCTCTTCCAGTCACCTTCATTTGGCTGATGACCAGGTTGTTCTTGTCCCTAAAGAGACAACGACGACAGCAACAACATCCCGTTGAAGATCCAAGGGTTCACCTCCTAACTAATCTCATGAAAGAAGTCAATGAGAGATGATATCAATGATGATGAATCAAACTGGGCAGGGAGATGGAAGGAAGCAGCCGAGGCCTATTAGACACTACCAAAGTAAATTCCCAGCAGTTGCCTGGAGTTGAAAATGGGAATCACGGAAAACCATTTTCAGGACGGCTAACTATGGGGTTTGAACCCACTCTTCTTCCAAGTTAAAAGAGCTACAAGTTCATCTGAAGCCTCGGAAAATATGCGAACTACTAGGCTTCCCCTTGCCCCTCCTGTCATCATGTTGCTGGATCTACTGCTATTTGCTGCAAGTGAAAGGCGTGTCTTGCACAGAAACCAACTGGCGCTGGGTAGTGCACACGTGAGGATGATTTACCAATGGAATCACTCTCTCCCACCGCTCACCACGTGCTTTCCCTCCTCCCTCCCTTGCTCGCTCGCTCGCACCGGCAGCGCTCTCACTCAGGGCATCACTTCAATTTGCCGAGCATTAGTCTTATGGTCCGGCACGTTAGCGCACGTAGCTCTGCCCGGGTTGGTTCAGGGATTCATACCTGACCCCGAAAAAATCCTAAACCAGGTCCGTTCTTTTCTTTTTTCAAGGATTTTAGGATGGAACTTCTCCTGATTTTAGACTACTTTCGATTATTGCAAAAAATAACAAGATGTTCAGTAAATAACCTATAGCCTACTTTCTCCTAAATGCATGGGTATTGTTATAACTCTTTGTCCTTTTCAAGCAGTATAATTGAAAGTTGGTTGTAGTAGCTTGTTGAAATAAAACGTGCTATAGGGATATTAACATGAATATGAGGTGCCCTTTGCTAGTGCTACCTCTGTAAAAAAAATCATTCAATTCGGTTTCACCGTGTTTGAATTGATCTGGGGAATGGATTTGCACACATACATGGCCGCTATTTGCAAACTATTGGGCTGATGACCTTGTAGTCAGTCATAAGATGCTTTCCACAAAAAGGCATGTTGTTGCAAAATCCGGTAGAGATCAAATTATTAGGATGGTCGAAATTTGATTTAAGCTTTTAACATTTGGGTGGCCGTCATTCCGTTTCCGTCAAGATGGCGGCGATATAAAACATGACACTGAGGTGCCTTTTGCTAGTGCTACCTCTGTACCAAATTTCGTTCAATTCGGTTTCACCGTGTTTGAATTGATAGGGGGAATCGATTTGCACACATACTTGGCCACCATCTGCAAACTATTGGGCTGATGATCTAGCAGTTTGGTCAGAATATCCTTCCCACATAAAGATTTGTTGTTGCAAAATTTAGTAGAGACTAGATTATTAGGTTGGTCGTAATTACATTTTAGCCTTTAACATTTGGGTGGCCGCGATTACGTTTCCGTCAAGATGGCGGTGATATAAAACATGACACTGAGGTGGCCTTTTCTAGTGCTACCTCTGTACCAAATTTCGTTCCATTCGGTTTCACCGTGTTCGAATTAATAGGGGGAATCGATTTTCACACAACGATGGCCGCCATCCGCAAAATATTAGGCTAATGACCTATTAGTTTGGTCAAAGGATGCTCCCTCCATAATGGTATGTTGATGCAAAATTTGGTAGAGATCGGATGATTAGGTTAATCGTAATTTGATTTAAGCTTTGAATATTTGTGTGGCCGCCATTACGTTTCCGTCAAGATGGCGGCGATATAAAACATGACACTGAGGTGCCCTTTGCTAGTGTTACCTCTGTACCAAATTTCATTCCATTCGGTTTCACCGTGTTCGAATTAATAGGGGTAATCGATTTTGACACAAAGATGGCCGCCATCCGCAAACTATTAGGCTAATGACCTATTAGATTTGTCAAAGGATGCTTCCTCCATAAAGGTATGTTGTTGCAAAATTTGGTAGAGATCGGATGATTAGGTTAGTCGTAATTTGATTTAAGCTTTGAACAATTGTGTGGCCGCCATTACGTGTCCGTCAAGATGGCGGTGATATAAAACATGACACTGAGGTTCCCTTTGCTAGTGCTACCTCTGTACCAAATTTCATTCCATTCGGTTTCACCGTGTTCGAATTAATAGGGGTAATCGATTTTGACACAAAGATGGCCGCCATCTGCAAACTATTAGGCTAATGACCTATTAGATATGTCAAAGGATGCTCCCTTCATAAAGGTATGTTGTTGAAAAATTTGGTAGAGATCGGATGATTAGGTTAGTCGTAATTTGATTTAAGCTTTGAACATTTGGGTGGCCGCCATTACGTTTTCGTCAAGATGGCGGCGATATAAAACATGACACTGAGGTGTCCTTTGCTAGTGCTACCTTTGTACCAAATTTCGTTCAATTTGCGCTCACCGTGTTCGAATTGATAGAGGGGACAGACATTCAGAGTACACACACTCACACACACACACACACAGACTCACACACACACATACACACACACAGACAGACACACTTTTTTCGCCCTGTAGTGATCTCATAAGTCTACTTTCATTTTTTGCAAAAATCGAAAGTAGGCTAAAAATAGACAGACACAGACAGACACACTTTTTTCGCCCTGTAGTGATCTCATAAGTCTACTTTCATTTTTTGCAAAAATCGAAAGTAGGCTAAAAATAGACTTATGAGATCTACACAGGGCCAAAAATTGTATGTCTGTCTGTCTGTGTGTGAGTGTGTGTCTGCGTGAGACGAAACCGAATTGAACGAAATTTGGTACTAGCAAAGGGTACCTCAGTGCCGCCATCTTTACCAAAACTTAATGGCGGACACTGAAATGGTCAAAACTTAAAATTAAATTACGACCAAACTAGTCATTGTATCTTTGCCAAATTTGGTAAAAGCATACCTTCATATGGGACGCGTCCTGGTCATCAGCCGTACCATTTAAAGATGGTGGCCGTATGAATTATGCAAGCATTATAATCAATACCTTACGACCCACCAATTCCGATTATCGAGCTGAGGGTGGTTTACGTTATCCTAAAGGACGTGACCCGTTGTTTATTATAACTTTATATAATAACTAGCAGAAGTACCCGCTCTTCGAACGGTCTTCGGTATTAATAACCAGACGTTATCAATTGAGCTACTGTTGCAATGGTTAGGGGCTTGTCATTCCTTCATAATTTTATCAGAACGAAGTTAGTTTTCTGGGTATATCGCAGACACTGTTAATTTAAGGGCCATAAAATGTGGTTTTCGGAGACCCTTTATAGACTCCCTAGTTTTGTGTCACACATTGAGAAGCGCAACATATGCTTTGGTCGTCCTTCTAGGATAATTTTTATTTTTCGCCTATTTTTGCATGTATTTTGAAAAGTTGTTCCTTATACCTACCCTTCTATAAGAAGTACGTTGAAGAGTTTTATAAATGATTGGTGTATTGACTCATTGTTAAAATACCTAATTTTACGATGCTCCAAGCACCCGAACATGAATTATAGGCGTACATAAACATATATATCAACCACACAGTATCAAACAAAATCCTCCTTACGATGAACCCGTTTGTCGACAAAAATATCATTAGGTAAAATGTGCTCTCAAACTAAATTCACCTAACGTGTACTTCCTGACGTGAAAATAATATTGAAAACCTCGCAGACGAAACACAATATAATGTCAAATTAAAACTGAACCTCACCGTCGTGGAAAGTCCCCATTCCCAACAAAGAACCCTTTAATAAATTATAAAGGCTTGTGGTGCATGAAAATTCGTGATTTTTAGCCTCCAATTGCCCCTAATTCCCAAAAAGCTGCAAAGACACTATTCCAATCTAGGAATTTTTGAAAATAATGTTGCTGTTTGAAGATATAATAGACCTTCTGTACAACATATCGATATCGCACGTGTAAAAATTGTAGGGTACCCCTTGACCCCCTTAATCACATTGTTAAATTTTACAGTCTATGTTTGATTCCACGATAACCTTATAGCCATTTGCCAACTTTCACAGAAATTTAATAAATTGAGTGGCATTGCTTCTTACAGAAATAGATGGAAAGTTGGATGGTACCTCTTGTGATACTGTTGTCATGGTTACCGGCTTGCATTACTTCATTAGATTCTTCTTGTTCTTGTTCTTCTTTCAGATGGGCCAGCTAAGGACTACGACGTTCAACTTTTCAGCTTGGCGAGGAACTTGATGTTTGCTCAATATTCGCGTATACTCTGGCTATGTTTCTCCTTTCCCTCTTTTGTCCAGATGATGCCGGATTTCTTACAGGGTCGTCTGTCCTGAAAACTCTTCTGTTTGAGTATCTTTCTGAGATATGAACGGCTTCTAATATCACTTTTCATTATCTTCAGTTCTTGGATATCCTTGTTAACTACTGTTAGCGACGGTGTCACGCTCTTTCTATTCCCCCAGTAGTTGAGAAGCCGGTTGGTTAGTCTTGTTGGGATCATCCATGAGGCATGTCCGTAGATAGCCAGACGTCTCTTCCTGGCCACATCTGTTATTTTCTCAGTATATCTATATAGCTCCTGATTTGGTCTTCTTCTGTACTCGTCATCTATTTATTAGTTTATTAAATGAAATTAGTTTTCTGGGAATATGTCAGAAACGTGGTTTTAGAGCCTTAAAACATAGTAGCCTCCGAGCCACCGAGGGGCTGAAAATGAGTTTTGTCTCGTCCTTGTATGCCATAATATAATAATCAAAATAATAATTAAATAATATAGGGATAGGGAAATAATAGACCTTTCCACACCCGCCCGTGTAAATCACGTGAAAAAAATCAAAAGTACCCCTTGACCTCCTTAAGCGCATTATGTACGTATTGAAGAATTTTACAGCTTAAGTTGGTTCCGTGATAACCTTATAGCCGTTTGCGAACGTTCACAGTAATGTAATAAATGGAATGGCATTGCATCTTATAGAAATAGATGGACTTCAGAGATTGTTTTGCGCCATGGTTACTGGCTTGCATTCTTTCAATAGCTTAATAAATGAAATTAGTTTTCTGGGTATATCTCAAAAACTGTTGGTTTCGGGGCCTTAAAATGTGGTTTTCGGGGGCCCTCCCCGAGTTTTGTTTCTCACATTGAGACGCTGAAAATGAGCTTTGTCTCGTCTTTCTACGTCCATTTCAGCATGCATTTTAAGGGGATAGGCCCTCTTTTATGAGAGGTATGGAGAAGAGTTACATCAATGATTACTTTCGTGCCTCTGATAGACATCTGTACCAAATCTTACGTTGATCCACTCAGCCGTTCTCGAGTGAAACGCGTGCAAAGTTGTACACAAATAGGCAGACAGACAGACAAAAATTTTGTCTTTGCGCGCAACCGTCATAAACCAGTCTGAAACGCGTTAATAACTCAAATTTCCGTGGAAAATCAGAAAAAACGGACAAACTTTCATTTTTATATAGAGAGAGATATAACACTTCATCAGTCACTTAAAAGAGCTGAGCCGTCTCTGTCACATGACAAGTTGGCAGCTGACCACTTATACCTTCCTATAATTCAATAGTTTGAGTATGTTGCATGCGATATAGCCTACTGATAGAAATAATATAAACTTTGTAATGATTTATAATGAAGATGTACTGCAGTGAGAAGTCGTTTATTTTAATACGTCAATTGCTAACACGTTGTACTATCAAAGTCGGTTAATAACACTGAGATGTCATGGTCACGTTTGACTTTGTGCTAGAGAGTAAGTCTCTCACGCGGTCGACTGGGGTTCGAAACCTACTAGAATAAACTTTCCTTTTACTTGAATTCTTTTACAAATTATGTGGATGAACGCTCTCCATAGATACTAAATAAAATGCTATTTAGCTCAAAGGAGAGGCTAATGTACACACTCGTTTATTAATAATCACAGCCCCAGCATCGCACATAAACAAAATAGAAAAAATGTAGAATGGAAAAACAAGATACAAGTTGTCATCCACACCCTTCTCAATGTCTCTGTACGGTGCTGCCCTCTTGCGGGTTACGTGGGTAATTGTTCCAAACAATATGCTCTGCAAATCCCTGGCGTCCTGAAGTAATACAATTTTGAAATAGATTAACTTCTAGCCATGACCGCACTCCGATTTAATTTAAACACTGCCAGCTAGATCGCATCCCTCCTGGTTGTGTTAAACTGTCTGCCCATTCAACACTCAGAGGCGTACAATATATACTGTATATGTCAATTCACCGATAGGTTGCAGCACCAACCTACTGTGATCTCTGCGACTTTTTAAAGGGGGAGATACCTGAAACGAAGGATCCTTAAATTTGAAGGCTTAATATCGATATTAACGGACGTGAAAGCATTACAATAAATTAGTAATTCTGTTATTGGCAACTCAAACTAACACTTGGGGCGCTGTGGTCGGTCTGAATAAGTAGGGTTTAAAATACTCAATAACACGCGTTTGATATGGAACACTTTTTATTTTTCGGTTATAATCAGTAAATATGGTCTCTAAAGTAATGACAGTGTTATTTTTAATTGTATATATGTATAACTGTGCGATACACGTGATCTAATTTGTGTGTTCCACTGGATTTTTGGTGTCATTTGCATATTATCAAGCATCAGTTTTTATGGGTGATGTAGATCAGCTGATTCAAATTTACACAGGGCTACACTTCGGACATTATTTCGGTACTATTATGCGCAAAAATAATGTAAATGTCGATCCTGAGTCAACGCCGAGGACATTCAAATAGAGAAATACGGTACATAAACAAATAAATAACACACCGAAACTGTGCTACTTTTATCATTCCGAGACTAGCATCCACGCAAACCAGACACCACTGTTCCAAGCTCCGACTTATATCGTGAATTGATGTCAAACTGATGATCCGCCAGCCTTTCCGCCAAGCCTACACCTCGTAATCGCTAAGTTCTTCGATATTCGAGCTATTCCACTACGAGTCATATAGGCCTAATTTGCCTCCCCGTGGGCACTGTAGAATGAGTGATTCCGCTACCATTCAAATATTCAACACCAAACCCACCTTTTAACCTTCCAAATCAAGCAATTCCTGTCACCCCCCGAGTTTTAATACAAGTTAAACTCATCCCTTCTCCCTACCAAGCAGCCAATAATTAATTATTCAAGTAACTTCAATCTTACCAGCGCGCCCATCGTAACAGCTGTTTTTAAACTGAATAACCTTCGCTGGCTTTACGTCGCAGGTCTTCTGTCTGTCTACCTCGACAAGTGTTAGATCCTTCCTGGGGTGGAAAGGTATTATTATTAGGTATTAGGTATTATTAGGTATCATCACATTTCGGCTATTGCTATTTGCATCTTTTGGAAAGTGATGAAAACGTATGTTCGCAGCCCTCTTATACATCGACTTACAGCCGTAAACTGAGCAATACACTTTGCTTTTACTCATTTTTCACTCTATCAACGAGTAAAACTTATTACTTATGTATAAAGACACGAACAATTTACCACGATCTGTTTACCAATACAAGAAACCATATACAAACAGTCACCACGTGACAAATGTACCCTACTTGGTAAGTTTCTCATTTTTACCGCTAGATGTCATATCAGATAGCTGGAGTTGCCAATTCAATCATCATAAAGTATATAATATTGATTTAGTCACATACTTACGGGCTACTTATCAACATAAAAGAAAACAAAGAATACATGGTAGTGGAGGTTATTGTTTAGGGGCGAAATGTCTAGCTTATTTGCCCATAATGATACGGATGATAATGAAAATACTTACATTTAATTATATACTGACAGCCTCCATGGCTTAGGCGGCAGCGTGCCGGTCTCTCACCGCTGGGTCCGTGGTTCGAATCCCGGTCACTCCATGTGAGATTTGTGCTGGACAAAGCGGAGGCAGACAGGTTTTTCTCCGGGTACTCCGGTTTTCCCTGTCACAATTTCATTCCAGCAACACTCTCCACTATCATTTCATTTCATCGGTCATTCATTTAATAATTGCCCTCGGGGAGTGCGACAGGCTTCGGCAGCCGGCACAGTTCATATCCTCGCCGCTAGATGGGGGCTTCATTCCATTCTCTGACCCGGTCGGTTTACTGGAAGCAGACTGTGGATTTTAATTTTCAATTACATACTAGAAGAGATGACAAGAAAAGAATAAGGGAAATAGAAGACGGGGAAAAGAATTGGCTCCTGCCCCCAAAGTATGAGGTGTTGATTTTAGTCCACTCCTTGATAAGGACAAAGAGTTATAAGTATACCCATACATTAAGTAGAAAGTATGTTCTTTGCTGAACATCTTGTTACTTCCTGTCTGCCTCTCATGGCTCTACTTTCTGCCTAGTCTCTCAATTCTCATTCTTTCAGGATTGAGGGCTATTCTTATTTTTATAGCACTATTTCTTCTTAAATATTTAATGGTTTACTATTGGACGCCATTCCTCAGGACTCTGGTTCGATTCCCGATTCTACTAAGAACTTAAAAGTCTTGAAATGATGTGGCTTCTGCCTGAGAACGATTGAAAGGATATAGCCATCCTGTCACATCTAACCTGATGCCTCTTGTCATAGTCAAGGGCTGTAATTGAGTCGCCTACGTTCCTTGTGGATTATTATGCAGGGTCTTTCACTCAAAGTGGGGCCAGCCGTGCGTTGCGCGGAGGGTCGGACGAGCACAAGCATGGCCGGCCATGGCACAAGGCAACTCGCTGAGCTTGGGGTCGAGAGAGCGCCCGTACGAAGCGTATGTAAATAACAAGCACACAATAAATGAAAGTAAAATCACTACTGAACTTGTCACAGATGATGTTGAAAATGTCCTCCACCTGCATCTACACATTTCTGGCATCTTCTAAGGAAATTTTCATTCACAGGCATTAGTTCATCTACCGAGATAGCCTCAATTTCTCTAGTGATATTTAGTTTGAGTGTATCTAATGTGTGAGGGTTTGTTGCATAAACCTTATAAAATTGAAGCAATTGGCTTTAACACTTAGCAATAACAGGTTATAAAATTTGCAACCACAATAACAATTAAACAATAATCACGGGCACACGTTATAAACTTAAAATAGGCTATAAAAGAAATAATGAAGGCAACCTGACACGTCAAATCCTGCGTTGCAACGTCTCAGCCCCGTGTTGTCATGTGCTCATCTGATCTTTGGCTCGACCTTCTACCTGCAGCGCTGCGCCGGCCCCACTTTGAGTGAAAGACCATGTGTTAGCTGCTGTGGATTTAAATATGAAGTAAATCAACTAACACGACGAGGTTGTCGCATTTAAATACCCATAAATGCCATCGGTCTGTGCCTGGATCAAACCCACTATCTTGGAAACCTGCAGTACAGCGTCGTTTAGTCCTATCCAGCAGGGGGGGAGTGCGTTGAGGCACACTCTATGACTGCAATGGGGAGTTGACAATTTGTAGACCCGAGGTTGGAATTCTGGCGATGACAGAGTTATCATAAATGTGGATTCAACAATCGCCTGAAAAAGTCCTTATTAAAATCCCGGAGTTGTCCACTTTCCTTCCAAGGAAATGGCGAGAGAGTACCTAATATCGAGTCCCGGAGCACCTACCCCAATCTTAAACTCAATTATGCAATTACACATACTACTACAATCACCACAAAAGCACAGTTATCAGACATACAGACGTGGTCATATTATTAGAAGATTCCTCAAGATAGCCCTAGGCGTGGCATGCACGCCCCCGTCCGGGTTAATGTTTGAACTATCAAAGAAGCCCTTCTATATTGAAAATGTCCGATTCCAAATTCATCTGCCATCTACCCCACAAATGGAGAAGGTGCTTCAACGGAGAGGGGGCTGCGTGGCGCAGTCGGTAGAGGCACTGAGCTTCGAACTGAAAGGGTGTGTGTTCGATCCCCACCCAGGCAGTGGATTTTAGAAACAAAACTACCACTTTTGGAAACGAAAATAGCCCTGGGGTTCACTCAGCCTACACCAGAAATGAGTACCAGGGTAATTCCTGGGAGCAAGGACGGCCGGGCGTGGAGCTGACAACTCCATCCCATCTAGTGCCGATGTCACAAAGAGTGGAAGCCTCTACCTTCCACTACTCCCAGGGCCTCCATGGCCTGTATGGAGTTGGCTTTGCTTTTGCTTGAACTGAGACGCCTGAAGCGGCAAGGTATATGATTAGGTGTTTACGTTACTGAAGCAATGACCGACAGACGATGGGTACAGGCAAATGTACAGCTAAGACACTGTGGTAACAAGGCTCACCGTACACGGCTTCCATCACAAAATTTGTGAAAACATAAAATGTGATGAACCAAGCAATCAATGCCTGCGTGTGCACTTAATGTTAGAAGGCATGTGACAAATACCGTATAACATTATGTGGTAACAGGAAGAAGAGTATAGTGGAATATAGCAAAGACTAATCTAATCAGTTTCACAAGTAGTCTAGTGATTGTGTGATAATTTTCATTTCTTATCATAGTTGTAATTCACTATATGGCCATCTGGCTGCATAAAATTCGTATTATTATTATTAGAATATTAATCTACACACATCAAAAAAAGTTTTGCATCACCTCGGTTCCAAGAGTTCCGGAACCGTTAAATACAAAGGGAATAGAGATCAACACAAACAACATTTCAGCTCGTTTTATTGCTCATGAGACCCACACATTGCATGTTGTACCATCATACAGCTAGACTTTCAGCATTTGTGGTCCAGATTGCAGTACACACCACTACCTCTAATACCCAGTAGCACGTCCTCTTGCATTGATGCATGCCTGTATTCGCCGTGGCATACTATCCACAAGTTCATCAAGACACTGTTGATCCAAATTGTCCCACTCCTCAACGACAGTTCGGCGTAAATCTCTCAGAGTGGTTGGTGGGTCAAGACGTCCATAAACAGCCCTTTTCAACATATCCCAGGCATGTTCGATAGGGTTCATGTCTGGCGAACATGCTGGCCACTGTAGTCGAGCGATGTCGTTATCTTGAAGGAACGCATTCACAAGATGTGCACGATGAGGTCGAGTATTGTCGTCCATGAAGACAAATGCCTCTCCAATATTCTGCCGATATGGTTGCACTATGGGTCGGAGGATGTCATTCAGGTATCGTAAAGCCGTTTCGGAGCCTTCCATGACCACCAGTGGCGTACGTCGGCCCCACATAATGCCACCCCAAAACATCAGGGAACCACCACCTTGCTGCACTCGCTGGACAGTGTGTCTAAGACGTTCAGCCTGACCAGGGTGCCTCCAAACACGTCTCCGACGATTGTCTGGTTGAAGGCATATGCGACACTCATCGGTGAAGAGAACGTGATGCCAATTCCGTGGGGTCCATTCAGCATATTGTTGGGCCCATCTGTACCGCGCTGCATGGTGTCGGGGTTGCAAAGCTGGACCTCGCCATGGACGTCGGGAGTGAAGTTGCGCATTATGCAGCCTATTGCGCACAGTTTGAGTTGAAACACGACGTCCTGTGGCTGAACGAAACGCATTATTCAACATGGTGGCATTGCTGTCAGGGTTCCTCCGAGCGGCAATCCGTAAGTAGCGGTCATCCACTACAGTAGTAGCCCTTGGGCGGCCTGAGCGAGGCCTGTCATCGACAGTTCCTGTATCTCTGTACCTCCTCCATGTCCGAACAACATCGCTTTGGTTCACTCTGAGACGCCTGGAAACTTCCCTTGTTGAGAGCCCTTCTTGACACAAAGTAACAATGCGGACGCGATCGAACTGCGGTATTGACCTTCTAGGCATGGTAGAACTACAGACAACATGAGCAGCGTACCTTCGTCCTGGTGGAATGACTGGAACTGATCGGCTGTCGTACCCCCTCCGTCTAATAGGCCCTGCTCATGCATGGTTGTTTACATCTTTGAGCAGTGTTAGTGACATCTATGAACAGTCAAAGGGACTGTATCTTGGATACAATATACACAGTCAACGTCTATATGCCGGAGATCTGGGAACCGAGGTGATGCAAAACTTTTTTTGATGTGTGTATATTAGATTTTCATGTGGATAAATTAATTCTGGAGCAGCCTGTTGACGATTCATTTACATAGTCTGCTAGTATATTTTGAAGTGAATGTAGGCTATTATTTCTCCCTCGTATTAGTCTGTATTCACATCGAGGGAAAAATAATAGGGTTCAATATCGTTCGCAGGATATGCTTGCAGTGCATTTGTGCCATACGGGATGCAAGCCGAGAATTATCGAACTTCCTGCCAACACGCGTTAGTTGGGTTGCAGCAAACGATATTGGTAGGGGCTGGTGAATCACCTAGTATACTGTAGCTCAAAAGTTAGAAATTCCACTCCCATTATTGACTAAAATAAAATGTATTGACACGTCAGTTACTTATCTTAATTAGGGATGAAAATAGTTAATGAACTAGAAAATTGTATTCAATTCAAATAATTTGGCCATTTTCGTACAATACACACACAAGTAAACAAGGCTAATTGCTAAGGATATCTCAAGCCACCAATTTTTAAAACAACAACGTCACTCAGCCTGGCAAGTTGATGTTAGTCAGCTTCATCCATCACAGTAAGTTACGGGCGTTAACCTGCAAGGCCAGACTATCTCCAATCTGTAGACGAATTCTACCGTCAGTTGTCAGTCGTTCATTGTTTCCCATTTTCAACTTAGGCAAATGCCGGATGAGACCTTCCAATAGGCCGTGGTTATCTTCTTCGCACAACTCGCCTAGTTTCATTCGTCTTCATTCAGGTCCTCTCTAATGAACTTGGTTGGGGCCGATAACCTCGATGTTAGGCCCCTTAAAACAACAATTATCATCATCATCATCATCTAATGAACTTGCCTCGTGAGGTTGGTGTCAGGAAGGGCATCCGGCTGCAAAACACTCACCAATTATAAATTCATAGAATCTCATCCCCGACCCCGTAGAAACAGGAACAGTACTGTAAGGCTTGATTCACAGTATCGGTACAGTCACGATCCGGTCACAGGGCAGCAGTACCCACACTACAACGGGGAAGCTCCAGTCTTGATCAGTGAACAGTTGAGATCAGACCCGGGCGCAGGTCACAATGTCTGGTGTTTTCTCTATGAAAGACTTAGCAATTATATCGATTGCGATAATTGTTGTTTTAAGGGGCCTAACATCTAGGTTATCGGCCCGTAATGGTCTGGGTGATAGCGAAAATGACAATGAAATGGAAACCTTAACGACTATTACAAAAGGAACTCAGATTGAAATGACTCACAAAGTGTAGAGTGGAAAACTTACAACAGGTAATTTAGAAGGAAAATACTCACAAAAGGAATTTAGATTGAAGAAGTACGCTCAAAATGTAGTTTAGGTTCAAAATACTTACAAAACACACTGTAAATTCGAAATACTCACATAATGCAATTGAAACTCAAAATACTTACAAAATGCAATTAAGATTGAAAATACTTACAAAATAGAGTTCAGATCGAAAATACTTACAAAATGCAATGTAGATTGAAAATGATTACAAAAATGTGGTGAGATTCAAAATACTCGCAAAATGTAATTTAGAGACACAATTCATAAAAACAGGGCGGGAATCTTAAAGAGAAAAAGGAACTATAATGAAAAGAAAAAGAAGGCTGATCCCTGGGATCAGGAAATATGGGAGAAGGACCAATTAAGGCGGGAAAGGACGAGACTCCCTAGACCTTGGATACCCTAATACCGTCGGGGTCGGAAGAGAACAAGAGTTGACCAAGTGAGGTCGACAGGAAAGAAGACGGAGAGGAGTCCGGCACAAGTGAGTGGAAGCAATGCCGGACTCAGCTGGGCTCCCGTGGTCACCACGTGAGCCCCAGGGTGGGGGCTGAAAAACGCGTGCTCTGCTTGTTGCTTGCAGGTTGCTTGTTCGTGTGGTATGTTCACACTGCCAGGCTAGTCACGGTCCGGTCAAATATTCTCTGAATTGATCGTTGCCTGCACGTGCCTGAACAGCGATTGTACTCTGACCGTACCACGACTGCTGGTGTGTACAGTTCCAATGAAATCGGTTAAATAATATCTGACTGGACTGTGAATGTACCGAGACTACGCCGTGACCGTACCGAAAGTGTGAATCAGGCTTAAGGGGTAGACTCATACAGTGGCAGTATATCACCCTCATAATAATCCTGCTGTTGAACAACCATCATCATAGGAATATTTACGGCCATATTGTTGACTGGGGGCGGCTTCGGTGGCGTAGTTTGTAGCATGCTGAGCTTCTATTCCCAAAATAGCGGGTTCAAACCCGGTCGAAGACGTCGGATTTTTAAGAGCGTTAAAAATCCCTCAGTATGCCTTCCTTCGGAGGGGAAGTAAAGCCGGCGGTCCCATGTCATAGATTTATGGCATGTTAAAGAACCTTCCACTAATTGCACCTGTGTGAAACTAAATTGGATAGGTTAAGAATGTAAACAACGCTCTTAGGTTTCTACGTTTGTTGCCAAGAGCCAACTGCGGCGGCGTCTAGTAGCTCAGTTCTGAACTTGGCCTAGTAGTCGTTGACGGTGGCGCTTGGCGGCAAAAGTAGGAACTATTTGAAAAATTCTAAGTTGCAGTACTTAAATTAAAAAACAGATAAAACACACTAATACAGTCATCACAATTAACACCGGTTATCAGACAGATTCTACACACACCCAAAGTACACGGGGCTACATGACCGCGTTGTCGCAGCCCCTAAACTTAAGAACCAACCAACCATTGTTGACTGGAACTCGACTGCAGGCCTACCTCCCTTCCTCTAACGCCATTCAGATAACAATTCTACCACTATGCAGTCAACAAGGAAGTGTTGTGAACTTGGGCTTTCGGTGCTGATTACTCAAACGATTGGTACTGTAGTTATCACCGGACGTAACCAGGGTGAGCAGGGATAGTCGTGTACCTCCAAAAATCACCTCCGCAGCCCTTACAACACCCCCAAATTCAGAGAAAAAAGATGGAAATACTTTTTAGACAATCATGTTTAAGGTTAAGAAAGAAAGAAAGAAAGGAGTGTGGAAACCACGGAAAACCACTTCTAGTTTGGCCCACCTTTTCTCAGTTCTGCGTCACGAGGCTGAATATACCCCGTTCCATCTCTCAGACCAGAGTTAAATTTCTTGGCAGAGCCGGGAATCGAACCCGGACCTCCGGAGTGACAGCCAAGAATGCTAGCCACTACACCAGCAAGTGGGCAATCTTCAATTTTGAAGCATGCTTTGAAGGAATAGATCTGACTAACCTCCTTTCCTTTGCAATGAGAAGTCCCTTCTTACTGGTAGAAGAGAAAAGAAATCTGTCTGTATGACCATCAGAGATACCTATTTTGCTTTTGTCTAAAGTACTTCAGGAGCGGCTTCGGTGGCGTAGTTGGTAGCATGCTGAGCTTCTATGCCCAAGATAGCGGGTTCAAACCCGGCCGAAGCCGTCGGATTTTTTAAGAGCGTTAAAAATCCCTCAGTATGCCTTCCTTCGGAGGGGAAGTAAAGCCGGCGGTCCCATGTCATAGATTTATGGCATGTTAAAGATCTTTCCACTAATTACACCTGTGTGAAACTAAATTGTATAGGTTAAGAATGTAAACAACGCTCTTAGGTTGCTACGTTCGTTGCCAAGAGCCGACTGCGGTGGCGTCTAGTAGCTAGTTCTGAACTAGGCCTAGTAGTCGTTGACGGTGGCGTTTGGCGTCAAAAGTAGGAACTATTTGAAAATTCAAAGTTGCAGTCTCTACTTGAATTAAAAAACAGATACACACACTAATACAGTCATCACAATTAACACCGGTTATCAGACAGATTCTACACACACCCAAAGTACACGGGGCTACATGACCGCGTTGTCGCAGCCCCTAAACTAAGGAACCAACCAACCAACCAAAGTACTTCAGTATTTACACCCTGAATATTTTTTACGTTCCCATGGGTATAATTTCCTTCGCATGCAGAATACCTCAACGCAATGGTCTGAGATCTGGAACGGAGTACACTCAGCTTTTTTGGGGCAAGACTGAGAAGAGATGGACTCTATTCGCACCTCAGTGATCTTAGAAGCGGTTTTTCGTGGTTTCCCACTTCATACATCAATGTTTCTCAAAAATTACTACATATTTAAGTACATATTTTGGCAATGATGGTGCATACTTCGGCAATTTTAAGAACACATTTTAGGGCTTGCCACATTGTGGTCACTTACAGTAGTTCCGTGTACATTTGTAGCATTTGTCTGATTTCCTGACAATGGAAACTCAATGATGTAATTGAGATACGTGTACCGCCTAGATGGCATCACTTCAAGAGGTCGTGCGATTGTCATTATTATTTTATTATTATTATTATTATTATTAGATTATTATTGTTGTTGTTATTATTATTAGACTGGCTGTCTGTTAGGTCCCCCAGGGGCTCACTTACTTCTTCCGGGCTCCTCTCCGTCTTCTTTCCTGTCGACCTCTCTTGGTCAACTCTTGTTCTCTTCGGACCCCGACGGTATTATGGTATCCGAGGCCTAGGGAGTATTTCACTTTCCCGCCTTAATTGGCCCTTGTCTCATCTTTCCTGATACCCTCCTTCTATTTATTTTCATGTTATCTCCTGCCTTCTGCACGAGGCTCTCAAGGAGATAGGGTGTATGTAGCCCCACCACTTCTGGTGCACCCTGGATAGTGCTCCACACTCAAGGGCTCACAGCTGATGAGTTTTGTTGGGAGTTGGCGACCCCGAGGGATTCCTGAGCTGGGTCCGTTTTGTCCCCTTTTTCCTCTTACCTTGGGGCGGGCTCTCTCCTCTTTCCCTTTCATATCTGCCTTTCGTGGCTCTCCTGCCTTCCAAGTCCCTCAATACTCATTCTTTGAGGGTTGAGGGCATTTAATTTCTTCCTGTCCTTTATTTGCCTTATCCTTTATTTGCTTACCACTTCTTCTTCTAGTATGTATTTGTTATATATTCATTACATTATCGTCTTTCACTATCACCCTTGAAACATCATCATCATCAATGTCTGTTAGGTAGTCAGCCCGGAGGCTGGTTGGATCCTCAACTAGCACCACTATTGGTTATGTGGTAGAAACTCACAAAACACAGGCAGCAATATTATGAGGCGTACAAGGCAAGGTGAGGAATTGCTTTCCTCTCTGAGACAGTACAGCAGTACGAGCAGAACCTTTCACAACTTTCATAGGCATTAGCTGTGCCCCAAATGCCTTACACAGCACCACTCATACCTCAGTAGCTACCATATAATCACAGCCATGAATGAGATTGAGAAATCGGTGAAAAGCCGCATTTTACTCTAACCTGTGCCAACAGAAAAATACAAATGTACTGCATTCATCAAGAGATGGTAAATAGACAACTCATTAAACTATGATTATTATATATATTGAACCCTTGCAAAGAAGCTTATGAGACTCAGTTTCGGGGGGTGTAACAGTCCATATCGTAAGTTGTTGTTAAAGCGCTTCATTAACATGCAGGGTAACATATAACAAAATAACATGCAGGAAAAAGTGAAGCCAGGGTTATAACAAATGAATTTAATAACAGATCAGCTATTTACAAAAAGAATTAACAAACAAAACTCCTATAATGACTCCCACTGAATAAATTAAAATTTGCCAAAACTATGCCAAATCTCAGGAGAGATTATTATTCGGACCAAGTGTCCCAAGAAATCAACAATAATGACAATGTATGCGCGAATGCTGTTCTACATGCTTCACGATGAGTACAATTGAATGCATGATTCGTCATCATCCGGAATAAACTTTTAGAAGACGAATCCGAGGGGAACAACTATACAACACTTAAAACTAAACCGACACTTCCTATACTTAAAATAAACAACACAATAATTTCCGCACGAAATTGGAATCAAAACTGCCGTAGCAAAACATTACTGCCTAAAAATTAGGACTTCTCACAAATCAACACAAGTATGTTAACACGTGACCAACAAAACAAATACACATATGACCGCCGTCATTTTTACAAGTATAATACCACTACACCACACGGGTGCCCCATACAAATTACATGAACTGAGTCATAAACAATCACTAGGCTCAAAGCCAACATTTATATCATTAACACAATATTCCATCCATACGACATGCAATAATCCGTCACAAACATGGCGAACTCCCCAATTAATTATGGTTCAAAATAACCATCACAAAGAACAGGTTTGCTAAATGAAAGCTTAAAGGGGCCAGTCGGAAAATAGGACTGCCTAACAAAATAAGTCACCAGGCTAGACGGGCGATACGTGGAAATCTGCATATCTGTCAACCCACGTGTCAAAATAACCTCGGCCTCCCAAGGCACGGGATCCAGTCTCGAAGAAGCGTGCCCCAAGCACAATAATACGTGTGTGTGTGTCAGAACAAAATATATCTCAGCATTTCCCCTAGGAAATCCAAGAATCAGCAAATGGACAAGGAACAGCGGTCTCCTCAGAGCACCCTGCCTTTCCATCAAAAATACAACAACAACAAAAATATGAGGGCGGTAGGACCTCTACCCCTCTTCACGTAGAAACAAAACACACACCTGACACAATAACACACACAGAATCACACGTATGGGTTTGACAGATCCTGAAATAAAATGACATAAATATATTCCACCATCTGGCGCTTCCGTCCTATGCCTGTGACTAATAAACCTGAAAAGGACTAAAAAAAAATCTAAAAAATTAGAACTAAGGCTTCTACAATTACATCTTAATTTGTTGCGCTCGGCAACCCTAATATGAATATTAACCTGTTCAGCAAACATCTTACAGTAATTACCTCCCTTTCCTATCAACAAAATATGAACTTTAATAAAGCACCACTTATCGAATGTAACGGGTTTCGCATTCGCATGGATAAAAATCACGTACACGCGCCGTGTACTTTAAATATGACTCCAAAGAAAAATAAATACACAACAAACAACTTTGGCCACGTGCCAACGTACATTTAAAACATTTAGTGTCGGTACAAGAAAAACACTCTAAAACAAGAAAAAGACTAAAATGAACTATTTACAAAGTTCCCCCGCCAATCTAACTACATATTGAATAATCAATTTTTGTACAACACCGTATCAGCTTGTGGAACATACGACTTCCATCTCGGCTCATTTCCCTACGGGAAAATTAGCCTTCCATCGTTGTCTTCGTAGAAGCGTTGGACATCACTCCGGCTCCTGGCCACACGTCGGACATCTTGGTGTAGTCTCTTTGGAAGAAAAGTTCAATGTTATTACAAAACGACCTGGCTATAATCGCTTGTGAGTTACTAATTTCGCCCACGATAGTCCTATGCGATTAATCAACGAAGACTTTCCCTAGCTCTCGCTTACACACGCACAATACAACACTTGAAAAAAAATACAGTAAAAATTTACATGAAATGTACACTTCAAACCCATCGTCACTGGCTTGACAATACAAGTTTTAAATCTGCCTGTGTCGCAGTCGTTATCTCGCTCGGTAATCTCTACTGCTCTTGTGGACCTTCGCTCACGTTGAACGCTAATTGGAATGTTACTCAAGTCATGCCCCTAAGAGCTGAAAATTATTATTATTATTATTATTATTATTATTGCCTTTATTGGTGGCGCAGTTAGGGCTCTTGGCCCTCTCTTACACTTAACCACATTAATACAATACAATAAACATATTATGGCGACAAAATTAAACTATAATAATTGACATTGATCATGACTTGCACACTCTCATTCACTCATCCAGTTATACTTGTTGTCGGTCAGCAATGTTCAGCAGGCAGCCCCAGCAGGTGGTCTTGAATTTAGATAGTGAGGTGGTACCCCTGACACTGGCTGGAAGGGTATTCCACAGCCTAGACCCCACCACATGAAAAGAGTTATTGTATATAGAGGAGCGATGAATAGGAATGGAGAGGGAAGAACCAGAGCGTGTATTATTACCATGGAAAGAAGACAAGTACTTGAATTTATTTGATAAGTATAGTGGTCTATCGTCAGACAATAATCGGAAAATCTGGACAAGAATGTGATATGATCGACGTAGTTCAGGTTTCAGCCAGGAAAGAGCGCAATAATAGGGAGTGATATGTTTATCATAGGTCAGATCGTAGATAAATCGTATGCAAGAGTTCAGAGCTCGTTGAAGTTTCAAAGTTAATGTTTTGGTTGCGTCTACAAGATTAACGTCACAGTAGTCAAGAATAGGAAGTATTAGTGTCTGTATGAGTAGGATTCTTACTTTGAATGGTAAAATATCTTTTTTTCTTTTGAGGGAGTGGAGCGTTGCGAAAATCTTCTTGCATACATTCTGTACATGTTCAGACCAGTTAAGAGTCTGATTTATTATCACACCTAGATTTTTCACTGTAGGACAGTATGGAATTTCATTGTTGTTCAGTACAATTGGGGGAATAATTTGATCTCGGAGTGACGTCAATAGTTTTTGAGAGCCAATTAGGATAACTTGTGTTTTGGATGGATTCAGAAGAAGGGAATTTTCCTGAGAATATTTTCCAAGTCGTTGAAGGTCAGCGTTGATAGTTTCAATTGTCAATGGAATGTCATTTGTCTTGCAGTGGGAGTATATTTGCAAATCATCTGCATATAGGTGATATTTGCAATTTTGCAAATAGTTGCCTTCAAGATAATATTAGAGTACTTAAAATCACCACGCAAACTGGCGTGAAGTTAGCTCACAAGAGCTCAAAACGTTAGACTTCGAATAATATTAGAGTTAAAAATCACGGAATCGTGTTTCTTGTACTGCAGGTATGAGAATTCCGAATCTGTCGCTGGTGTCCGTCAGTGTCTTGAGTTTCCCAGTTTTGGTCAGCGTCTGTACGTTTAGTGTACCAATGAATTGCGTTCGCTTCCCCCAGAAGCCGAATAGCGAATGACCTCCTAAAGCTATGGTTTCTGAAGCATATATAGCTTCCGGCAGTACAACTGTTTTGTAGTGTTTAAGTTTTGCATTATGTGACATTACTCTTTTATTATAGTGATCCCATGTTAGTCTGAATGCTCTATGAAGTTTTGAGGCTCGTTCTGTGTTAGCCAAACTGTCCAATCCTGAAGGAAAAATTAATTCTCCAAGGTATTATTATTATTATTATTATTACTATTATATGTGAAGAATGCCTTTAACTCTGCCCAGTGGAGTGACATCTTGGTGGCACTTCAAGATAAATTTAGATTGCCGAGACAGCTCTTGCGGATAATGAGGGATTATCTAAAGGACCGTATTTTGCAGTGCGATACCATGGAAGGACATAAGACTAAACGATCTATCCTTGGGCCAGACCTCTGGAATATTGCATACGATGGCCTGTCGCGGTTGAAGATGCCCGAAGATGCAATATTGGTAGGATATGCTGATGATGTAGCTGCTCTGATTGCGGCTCGTGGTATAGAACTGGCGCAACTGAAACTCACTCAGGTAATGCGACGTGTCACAGATTGGATGACGGAACATAAGCTGTCACTAGCAGACCACCGACAGTGGTGGCTACGCGGGCTAAAGGCAGAGTTAGGTCATGGGGCCAAGCTCTCTGCTGACTCGGTAGACGCGTGGGTTCGAGCCCCACCGACGGCTGTCCTTGAAATGGTTTTCCGTGGTTTCCCATTTTCAACTCCAGGCAAATGTTGGGACAGTACCTTCTGACAGGCTACGGCCGCTTCCTTCCACATCCTTGCCCAGTTTCATTCATCTTCATCCATTCCATCTCTCACATCTCTCATCCCGACGCGCAGGTCGACTAGAAAGACCTGCACTTGGCCTCTCAGGAGGCTACACGACCAAAAAAAACTAGAAGCCCATAAAACGGAGATTGTTGTGCTGACGAGAAGGAGAATCAACACTCTTGTACCAACGCAAGTGGGACAGATGATGATTAATTCATCAAGAAGTACGAAGTACTTGGGTGTGACGCTAGATACGAAGCTCACATTCTGGGCCCATATTCAAAGAGTGACGGATCAAGCAGCATATGTCTTGACAGCTTAGAGCCGATTAATGGGTAATATTAAAAGTCCGGAGCCTAGCAAACGACGTCTCCTGATAACAACAGTCCAGCCTATATTGCTCTATGGAGCAACTGAGAGGAGCACTGAGGATCTCATGTGCCGTGCATGTGCATATCGCACTGTTTCAGAGCCAGCTGTTCTAGCGGTAGCGGGAGTAGCACCAATTGACTTACTTGCCTTGGAGCGTCAGGAAGTTTGGCGCGCCAAATGAGACCTGGGCATACACCAGGCAAAGACGTCTGCACACAACCATTGTATGGAACGATGGCAACAGAAATGGGATGATGAGACACGGGGTTGATAGACAAAGAAACGTATTTCGCGTTTGGCTGACTGGGTTGATCGAAACCACGGAGAGGTCAATTATTATTTGACACAGTTCCTAACAGGCCATGGATATTTTCGGAGATTCCTGCATTGCATTGGCGTGGTTAATAGCCCTTTGTGTCATTATTGTAATGAAGGAGATGACGAGCTCCACACATTCTTTGTGTGTGAACGTTGGTCAACATATAGAAGAGATCTGCAAGTTTCTCTAGGAGTAATCACGCCGGACAACATTCTACAGATGATGCTCCGAAATGATCAAGCATGGAATCAGAAAGCTATTTACAAAGAAGGTGTCCTGCGCTAGAAGAAGAGGGAACTGGATGCTTATGAGCGTCAGTGATAAACAGAATAAGGAAGGAGCAACTTAAAAGGCTCACTAATTCGATACCGTCCTGAAGTAATGCGAGAGCGGTTCCAGGACGGACTGTCAGGATGGAAAGGGTGTGGTTTTTAGTGGGTAAGAATCCCACACACTTGAAGAATGCGGACCCTCTTCAAGCGGCTTGATAGAAGGTTTTTCCACTTCCCTCGTAAAATAAAGAATTATTATTATTATTATTATTATTATTATTATTATTATAACAGAGCCTCCATGGCTTAGGCGGCAGCATGCCGGCCTCTCACCGCTGGGTCCGTGGTTCAAATCCCGGTCACTCCATGTGAGATTTGTGCTGGACAAAGTGGAGGCAGACGGGTTTTTCTCCGGGTACTCCGGTTTTCCCTGTCACAATTTCATTCCCGCAGCACTCTCCACTATCATTTCATTTAGGGGCAGATAACCTCGTAGTTCCTCCCCTTAAAACAACAATAACTAACTATATCATTTCATTTAATCGGTCATTCATTTAATCATTGCCTCAGGGGAGTGCGACAGGCGTCGGCAGCCAGCACAGTTCATATCCTCGCCGCTAGATGGGGGCTTCATTCATTCGATTCCCTGACCCGGTCAGTCGACTGGAAGCAGGCTGTGGATTTTCATTTCATTTCATTATTATTATAACAACGTTATGCCCTGGGGACCACTATAGAACTTATCTAACGAACGATAATGAATTAGCTCTCTTTTTTCCCCAAATCTCTTCATTCTCTCACTATGAATGTTCTTCCTTTCTGCTGTCCACGCAGTGGTGGCCCTCATCCGGGGGTTTGCTGCAAAGTGATGTTCGTTCACCAACGTTCTGAAGCCAAGCCTGTCCCATAAAATTTCGTCTGTTACGTTGAATTCATGAAGTTCATTTACAATTTGGATCATCCAGTTGCTTTTGGCTTTTAGGGAGGTGGCATGATTAAATATCCTATTTATTGTTATTATTATTATTATTATTATTATTGTTATTAAATTCAAATTTAATAAATTGAACTAAATGTTGTTCACTAACGAAACGGTTATGTTAAAATATTTATATTTTGTATCAATTTTCATATTTAATATTGATGGATGAGTAATAATATGGTGTCGCCATGAGAAAGAGTTATAAAGCATAGTGGTGTATGTGGTCATCAGGCTCGAGTATTGAACCCGGAACATCTGAGCAATATGGTGCACTGCGCACTGCAGTACAGTATTCAAACTGTGGGTTAATGTGCGCAATAAAAGCTACCTTTCTCGCTCTGTCTTGCTCTCAAACATAATTACACCCTCCTACGGCAGGATTGAGCAAGAATGCTCACCTCAGTATGATACATGGTATAATGAATAATTAATAATTCTCAAAAGCAGACTATGTGACTTCATTGTTCGCTACCTCTGAAAACAAACACATTATCCTTCCTAGAAACATAAAAGAGCAGTTACATAAATCTACAAATTGTATACGTAACGCAAAGATATTCGTTAGAGAGAGTAAAATTGCCATTTAAGATATATTAAAGTAGCTTAATCTATAAATTAACATCACCACTATCACAATTCTTATTTCAATATTTTTTTTAACTTGATCGCTTAATGCTATAATTATGTACGTAGGCATACTGTAATAAGTCAGGAATAATATAATTTATCTCTATCTCTTTCTCTCTGGTCTGAGGGTTGGAACGGGGTACATTCAGACACGTGAGGCATAAGAAAGAAGAGGTGCATTCGATTCCCACCTCAGTCATCCTAGAAGTGATTTCCCATTGTTTATCCACTTCAATTCCAGGCGAATGCCGAGATGGTACCTTAATTGAGATCATAGCCGCCTCATACATAAAATCCTAGACACACACTAGTACAGCCATCAAAATTGCATAGGTAATCAGACAGGTTCCACACACACACACCAAAATACACGAGGTTACTTGACCATGATGTCATAAAGCCCCTAAGTGAACCATTTCTCTCTCTACCTCTCAGGGGTTCACATGTTATGGGACGTGCATTGATAACCATTTCACCCCAACTAAGAATCTGGCATTGTTTCCACTAATTTTTGTCAGGCTCTTCTTTTTTAGTTTTCGACCTCCCTGGTTCAATTCTTGTTGTCTTCCAACCCTGAAGATATTAGTAAGGGGACCTGCCATTCTTTATTGGATACCTTCAGTTTTTTAAAGGTCGGTATTTGTTCTTTTTTCATCTTTAAGGAAATGTTCTGTTTACAGGTGCAGATAACCTCACTGTTTCGCCTCCCCGACCCCGTAATTTACTCTCTTTTATTTGCTTGTACACATCCATGCATTGCATGTCTTATAGTCTACCTAAAGCATACTCTCTGATCAGTGTATTTTTAAAATAGTGTAGATATGATGGTTAATAATAATAATAATAATAATAATAATAATAATAATAATAATAATAATAATAATAATAATAATAATTAATAAAGCTAGGGGAGCTTGGTTATGGAAAAGCATTAATTGTCACCATTAAAACTTCAACTGTTGAAAGAAGAATTCGTGCCAACATAGAAGTTCTAAAATCACTTCATATTGTTTTAAATTAAGAAATATAAACAGTAGTATGTGTCTACGAACATTATGTTAAAATGTTATGTTTTGTTAACTTATCTACTTAGTAGCTGCGTTCCGCAGCTTTCAGAACCCCTTACCTTTTAATATGTGCATATTAATCAATAAACTCGTAAAACGAACGGACAATATGTTACATTTTTCTTACTTAACTGGGCACAAATACGTGTTGACCACTTAAAAGCTATCAATTAAATATACTATAATGTTCAACGTTCTTAAAACGAGTTCAAATTTGATTTTAAAAGTGAATTCCAGCACCCTGGTGTCTCTAAAACCACTGAAGTGAAAAGTGACAGCAAATCCATAACATTATTATTATTATTATTATTATTATTATTATTATTATTATTATTATTATTATTATTATTATTATTATTATTATTATTGTCATTACCTTATTGATTTATTTGTTTTATTTATTTACTGATATATTGTATTTATTTATTTACTAATATTTTTTATTTATTATTAATGAATTAATTTATTTATTTATTTATTTATTTATTTATTTATTTATTTATTTATTTAATTAATTATTTATTTATTTACTGTATTTTTCTTCTTCTTTTCGAATCACCCACTTTGGGGTACGTCAGATCAATCACTTCTTAGATGCTTGTGTTCTCCTTTTCTCCCAATACTTCTTCATTCTCTCTGATCTCCTCTTTCTTTCATCTTGTGATATCTGCATCGGTTTTCTGGAGCCGGCTCTGGCTTGGAACTTCTTGGCGTTGTCTTTGGTCGCGGTTTTGGATGTACCATTCATCAACATGATTTCAGTAATCTGGAGCTCTCGCAGGTCCTTTTTCCACTTCCGTAAACCAATTAGGTTTGATCTTCTTTTTGGAAAAGAAGTCAAAGATTTTCTTGGTTATTCGGGCAAGATTCATCTGGTAGATGTGTCCATAGAAATCAATCCTTATTTTCCTTATGATATCTGAAAGACTCTCCGACTTCACATACAGGGTGTCGTTCCTCTAGAAACCTTGTTTGTTATTTTGGAATTTAGGACCTATGATCTTCCTCAAAATTTTTCTCTCTTTGATTTCCAATTTTTCCATTTGCCCTTGTCTCCTCCAGACTAATGTTTCTGCTGCAAAGAATGCCTCTGGCTTAATTACGGTGTTATAGACTAATGACTGATTTTAGTGTTCCAGGGGAGGGTTTTCTTATTGTATGTATTTTTGGTTTTCTGGAAGGCTAGTTCCATTTTCATTCTTCTCGCCTCCATTGTTTTTCCTTCAAGGTTATTCCAGTCGATCCATTCTCCTAAGTATTTAAAACAATTAACCACCTCGATTTTATTAGCTCCTACTGTAACTCTCTTGGGCACATCCAAACTCTTTAACATAGTTTTCGTTTTTTCAAAGGAAAACTTAAGTCCTATTTTCCCCATCATCTCTTGTAATTCTGTGATTTGTTCTTTAGTTTCCTGCCATGTTTCTGCGAGCAGCGCCAAGTCGTCATCAAAGGCCAAACACTTAATCGTGATCCCTTTGTTTTTTGTTCCTAGACGTATTCAACCTCGTGCTTTCGCATTCCATTCTCTCATAACTTTTTCAAGTGCACAGTTGAACAACAGGGGGGAGAGACCCTGCCGGACCCCTGTTCTGATCTCAAAGGGTACTTCCAGTTCACCCATCAGTCTAACTTTAGAGGACCTATTCGTGAGCGTCTCCTTTATGGGGGGTAGGGTTTTCCTGTCCAAGCCAAACTCCTCCAAAATATTGAGCAACGACTCTCTGTCGATGGATCGTAAGCTTTTTGTAAGTCTACAAAGGTCACTATATACGGTTTCGCCCTCTGCTTCTGGTACGCTATAATGTTTCTGAGTTTTAAAATTTGTTCAGCGCAAGATCTCCCATCCTAAACCCTGCTTGATACTCCCCAAGTTGGCAGTCCAACTGTGGTTCTGCTCTTTCTAATAACGCTCTTGAACATATCTTGTATGTCACGTCCAGCAGTGAAATCCCTCTGTAATTGCTGGGATCCGATTTCGAACCTTTTTGGGAAGAGGGTGTATCAGGGACATTTTCGATTCCATTGGAATGATCTCTGCCTTCCATATCTCCTCAAAAAGCTTCTGGAGTGAGCAAAACGCATCTTCACTAGCATACTAATAAAATGCAGAAGTTATCTGATTTTCTCCCGATGCCTTGAAATTTTCCATACGAGTCAGTATCTTCTGAATCTCTCTTACAGACGGGGGTTTAGAATCATGGTTGGGAGACGATTTTGGTCCACAATCGAACGACATCTTCATCGCAATTTAGAAGTTCTTTAAAGTAGCCGGCTAGAATTTTACAGTTACCCCTATTACTATATGCCACGTTCCCGTTTCGACCTCAAGTTGGAGAGTTGGGAAATCATATCTGATTAGGTTTTCCCTGAACACCCGATATTAGTTTCTCATATTGTTCTTCGCAAAGTCATCAATTATCTTCCTGAGTAGTTGGTCACCGTGCTCCTTCTTAACTTTCTTGATCCCCTCGGACACCATCTTCCTGGTTTCCACAAAGTGTTGCCAGGTACTCTCGTTTGTTTTTGGTTTGCCAAACGTGCCACGCCTTCTTCCTCAGATCAAGTAGTCTATCACACTCGTTGTTCCACCATATATGCGCCTTCGTAACAGGAGCAAGTTGTTCTGACTTGGTTAGAAGACTCCATCTGCCTCTAGTCCTAGCCTTCTAGGTCTCTGATTAATGTGTCCCATTCTTCCATGTTCTCCTTATTTATTTATTTTTTGATCATATCTTCTTCGTGTACGGTTGTTCCTTTGAAAGTTACTCCTAGGAATAATTTAATTTCTTATTTATTCTTATTTGTTTGATTGTCTGTCTGTCTATTTATCTATTTTTGATTCGTCATGCCCAACTAAGGAGCGTGTTAGAACTTATTTAGCACAGTGTTTCCTCTCTTCTTCCCAATATCTCTTCATTCATTCACTGTGCTCTCTTTACTGTTCTTCTAGCCATCCTGTATTCTTCCGTGTAGGTTTCTTGATAAATGTGTGTCTTTATTAGGGTTCTAATTTTGGTTTATTGTCAATTATTTCTTCATTGATACGAATTTCTTGAAGGTCTTGTGTTATTTCTACCAGCCAGTTGTGGTATTTCAGATATAGTGATGCTAGGTTTACAATGTTCTTTGTTAGCCCATTGTCATCCATTATGTATGTGTGACCATAAAATTTCTGTCTCCATTTTCGGATGGAATCTGTGATTCTTTTCAATACTTTGATAGATTTCATGTGGCTTCTTCTTCATCTACACACCGTTTTCAAATTTTGCTTCTAATATTTTACTGAGGATTTTTCTCCCTTGTTTCCAGATGGTTTTGATTTGTCATCTGCAGCCAATTATCAAAGTTTTAGATGTGTAAAGTGCTTCTGGTTTGACGACAGTATTCTAGTCTCGTAAGATTGCGTTTTGTGGTATGGATGTTTATTATATCTGTTCCAGATAATTTTGTATGCTTTTTTTTAAATTTTGCATTGCTGTCCTTGTTCGCTTCTTGATTTCATCCTTCTGGTTGAATAATTTCTCATAAATATTTGAATGTATCGACTTGAGATAAATTATCATTATTATTATTAATGTTATTATTATTATTATTATTATTATTCAGGGTCTACTCAGCCTCAGGTAGCCCAAATGAGTAGAGGGGGTTCGATTCCCACCTCAGCCATCCTTGAAGTGGTTTTCCGTGGTTTCCCACTTCGTCTTCGGGCAAATGCCGGGTGGTACTGCCCCCGTAAATTGAATTATATTGAGACCACGATGGCTGTATTGGAAAATATGAATTAAGTTATGGCTGTCATAGTTGTGACGTGGATATTCATGACGTAAGCACGGATGACGCAGACTTCACGCAAGTAGGCTGCTTGAGCTGAGATTCTTGGTGACGTCATGATTTTGTTCGAGAAAGATCTGAGATTTACGACGCAGTCGCAGGAAACATGGAATTGTGCTGAGGAAGAAGTTACGCGATTGGAGGAAACGACTCGAACCAATGAACGATAGTTTGGAGGGAGACGGAGATTACTGAAACTATCATATTTAATTACTTTTGGCATGCAGAATTGTGGAAAACCCATTTTCAGTTATGGCATTGATTTGGAATTTTGAAGAAATTAATTTTGAGTTTTTGAAATTTGAAAATCCGTCAAGTATTGCCAAAGTTAGAACTTCTAGCTATGACGGAGAAGCAAGCTATGGAAGGGATGGATACGCCCCTTAAGAAGTTGATAAAAGGTCTTGCACAGCAGAGAGGAGCTCTCATAGCTCATGTGTCTCATATCGCATATATATCTCATACCGCATATATATTTCTGATGTTATATAGTCGTTTTCGAGTGATACAGTGAAACAAGTCGTCTTTAGCGTGTGTGGTATAGCCCACCGCATCGAACGAGCTTCGAGCGTGCCGCAGTTCCATTTTACGGTGTTTGATACTAGGCGAAGTTGAAACGCACACATTAACGCGTCTACAAGATAATATATCAAGAGTTGACTAATGCCGTTAAGCTAGTTCTATTGTGCAGTACTATATTAAAGTGTGTAGAAAGGTTGAACATTTTCAAGATTATACTTTGAAAGATATTGGCATTTTAAGACGGCAGACAAAAGTGATTTTCTCGCCACCTGAGAAGCACTTTTATAACATCACAATCTACGCTACGGCTGGCACTGGTATTGCAACCGTGACACTTAAGATTGCATTTTGCGATAACGCTACAGTCTAACATGGAACAATATAATATGGCAATTCTTTCAACTATTATAACGGAAATGGAGATGGAAGGCTAAGGACTTTAATGCAATTGGGACATATATCAATGGAGTGAAATAGCAGCATGGAACTTCGCTAATCGTCTTTCTACAAAAGCGAGCATGTAGTGAATATCCAACTACACTCATGCATCGTAGTCCAACGCTGAATTATATCAAATGGCAGTGGAAATATTTTCATACTCCACGATTATGAATATTTCTGCGGAAATAACTGCAATAAACTTCATGGCGAATTTCTGCCAGAACTTCAGGGAACTTTCAAGAGAGACCAGGGTAGACCCGGCTCACAAAGAAGAGTTTTGCCAGAAGGATGTCTATCTTCTACACGGAGCAGTGCAATTTCCGGAGGAGGAAGCAGTTCTATTCTCCGAGGGCGCTGGTTCCAGGTTCGAGGTCGGAGCACATCTTTTTGGTGAAATGGAACCATCACCAGTCTTCTTTGGAAGATTTTCCTCTAGAACTTCAATCAACAGATAAGGTAGTCGTGAACGTTTCTTGTTTTATTTGAGTCATTTAGCGATGTCTGAGCAACCATTTTTCTCATATGTTCAGTCCTATATTTTGCCCCATATTCTTGCTTGATATTTCTGTACTCAGTACACTTCGATGATTTATGCTTTTTCTACGATTTATTAAGACATTGTTATGTCATTGGCATAATTAAATAATTTTGGTTCAGTTGAGACTGATAATTTATTCTTCCAGTAATTTGCATATTTTTGTAGTCACGATTTTATTTATTTATTTATTTATTTATGTTGTGAACATTACAGGAAGCCCCAATTACATTGCTCACTACTAGAATCATATAATATACAACAATATATAAATAGAAAAACAAAAGATACATAAAGAGAAGATATAGATAGAGAAACACGTTATAAATAATAATAAGAAGAAGAATAAGAAAAGGAAGGTTAGGTATGAGAAGGAAATGGGCTGAATACAGTACAATATATTACAAGACATCTTGCAGTTTATCACAGGACGCTGCAAACTGGTTTTCTGACATACTGAAAATATCTAAGTCAAGATGATGAACTTTATTATAGTGGGATAAAATTCTGTTAATCGGCGAGTTTTTATGGTTGTCTGTGTGAACTCTCGGAATAAAGAAAATGTTTCGGAATCTACTAGGTTTCACAGCTGGTACATATAACGTAATTCTCTCTCGAATTTTAGCGTCGTCAATTTTATTGTTTACTATTTTATAGAGAAAAAGCAGGCCCTGACAATTTCGCCTGTGAGATAGTTTTCTGGCATTGAAGGACTGTAATATAAATGTGTACGATTCGTAAGAGGGATAATAGCCAAATCTTTTGTAATATACATATTTTAAGAATTTCTTTTGGATGTTCTCTATAAGCTTATTATGTTTCAATGTGTATGGATTCCATATAACTGAAGCATATTCTAGTTGTGATCTGATGAAGGCATTAAAGAGCAATATTAAAATCCCATAGGAGAAATTAAATGAATTTCTTATTACAAATCCCATACATTTATGTGCTTTAGAGACAATTTTCTCTATATGTCTTTGAAAATTCAGATCATTGGTAAATACAATTCCCAGATCCTGAACTTCATGAATTTTTAGTAAGCTTTCCCCGTCAATGTCATAGTGAAACTTTATGTAATTTTTTCGCCTAGTAAAATTAATTTGCTTGCATTTACTGATGTTAAATGGCAATTTATTTTCTTTCGTCCATAGGTTTAGTTCATTTAAATCATTTTGAAGTTTGATACAATCGTAAGGGTCACGTATTGATTTATATAATTTTATATCGTCTGCGAATAATAAAATTTCTGAGTGTTGAACTTTATCAGAGATGTCGTTTAAAAATAATAAGAATAGTAATGGTCCTAAGTTAGATCCCTGAGGAACTCCTGAGTTGGTGGGAAATGTTTTGGATAGTTGCGTTTTATATTTCACAACTTGTGTTCTGTTCTTCAGGTATGAAATCAGCAGACGAAACAGTGGTTCAGAAAAATTATACGTTGATAGTTTAGTGATGAGTACGTCATGATCCACTTTGTCAAATGCCTTTTGAAAGTCAGTATATATTACATCTACTTGGCCTTTGTGATCTAGCTCCGTGGATACAAATTGCGTAAAATTAATAAGGTTAGTCACGGTTGACCTGTTTGGTATAAATCCATGCTGATTTGGGGAAATGATCACTTTAACATGTTGAAAAATATGACTATACAAAATACTCTCAAATATCTTAGCCGGAGATGACGATACAGCTACAGGTCTGTAATTCTTAATCTGAACTGAGTTTCCGGATTTTAGAATTGGTGTTACTTTTGTATGTTTCCATTTATCTGGAAATGTGCTGGTCTTCAGTATGAGATTGTATATTATAGTCAGTGGTTTAGTAATATGTTCCTTACAACCTTTAAAGAGGTATGGTGGTAACCCATCAGGCCCCGCTGACTTTTTTGGTTTTAGTTTCTTAATGGCGAATTCAACCATATCCTCGGTGACTTCAGATATAACCAAATAATTTTGAAAATAATGTTGCTTTACGTTATTGCTGTTTGTGTTCAAATTATAGTTGGGAATAGTTTGCGAATATACTGATTTGAAATAGTCAGCGAAACAATTGGCAATTTCCAGTGATTTACAATATTCTTTACCTTCATATTCCATCGCCAATCCTGATCCTTTACGCTCCTTTCTATTTTTTATAAAGTTCCAGAAGCTGTTGCTATCTTTTTCCATGTTCCGCTCAGTAAGAGCTACATAGTCATCATATGCTTCTATTTTAGTTTTAGATCTAAGTTGAGTATAATTATTTAAGTAATTTGACTGTAAAGTTAATGATTTTTCTATGGCAGATTTGAATTCAGACAGCGTGTCACTTTATTAAAGTAATTCTATTCAGTAAATTACTTTGACCAATTTTCTGTCATCCTCAAGAAAGAAGAATAATTAAAAGATTTTAGAGCGTTAAAATCTATTTCTGTATCGACGATCTTGGAAATACTAGTCGTTTTATGAACATGATTGCAACATAGACATTTATCGTCAGTTCTGAAATACCAATGCATTATAGACAATTTTATGAAATATGAACTTTGATTACGATTTATTGAATACACTATAGTAATGAACATTTGATAGGAATTTTTCTCAATACTAGATTGGAACAATAATGTCTGCATTCCACAATCTAATTGTATTCTATTCGACTATTATGCAGTTTAGATGAACTTTGTTTGAAGATAGTATTTTTATACTACGATACTTAGGAGATATTAATCTCAATTTTGATAGACCAGAGAGGCGTGTATAATCGTATTTGCTATTAAATTTATTTGTGATTGGCAAATTTTTACTTCATATCGATTCATGAATGAAACCCACGAAGGTTAAATAAATAACAGTTTTGAAACAATTAATGAATATAAGAATTTTTAAAGTGGAACTATGGATGTATAATCGTTAGTTCAGTGGACGTGTAAAAGTCGCTGATGAATAATGCCCTTGAATAATTGAAGGAGATTCCCACAGTAATATTAATGATGTTGAAGAATTTGTAAGTGGAGGTTTTTGAATATATTGTGGAAGATTTTTATGCCATATATATGGAGATATATGATGAATTCTGGGCCTATTTTATGCAATTTTGTGCGTTTGAGCGAAGTATTTTTCCGCTGAGTTTATTGTCCAGGTCCTTTGAAAATTAATCATGTGAAGTTAGTGTTATAATTAACAAGAGTGTTAAATAATTTGAGATAACGATTTTGAATGGAGGTTACCGTCACAAATAATAATAATAATTATTAAAACTTATTAAACCTGAATATAAGCATAAATATAACTAACCTTCATTGGTCGATTATATTAACCTGATTTGAGTAATTATCAACCGGATAAACGTGTGGTTTAATGTATTTCTAAAATAAATAATATTAATATTGTAAATAATTGTGTAAATATCTTTAACAATAATGTGAAATGAAAGGAATTAAGAGAGGCGTGTATAGACTTTTGAATTGTCATTTGACAATATTATAAACAATTTATAATTGTTATAAACAATTAATGAGCATTTGTTATAAACATTAAGAGTTTTGTTAATATACTCTAAACAACGCTAATTATACAAGTGGATTAACCATTAAACAAGTTTTGGGATTATTAGAGTAATCCAGTAACAGGTGATTGAAGCATTTAAAAGATTTGCGTGATAATATTTGAGTTGAGTTGAGGACATTTAAAGTGTTTGAAAAGGAGCTAGGCTCTGAGGTTACGAGCATATGCTAACACTGACTGGACAGGTGGGTCCATTTAACGATGCGAGCATGCGACATGTTGTAGGGTGGATCGCAGCTGGCCTGACAACTGTATGTTAGAGGCCAAGGTCAACTACATAACAGGCTTGCAGTTATAAATAAAGTGTGATGTTTATGAAAGAGGAAAACAATTGCTACATGTCTCGTTCCAATTCCCTCATCCATTCCAAGTGTATTATGATTAGTACGTTCTTATAAGCTAGTAAAGCTGAGATTTTGTATGTAAAGTCTACAAGTCCTACAGGAGGACATGATTATATTGACAATGGCTTCTGATTGCCACGTATATTTTGTTGTCTATTTTTGTTAAAGTCATTCCTTTATGTGAAATAAATTATTGTACAGTTTAAAGTTTCTTGTTTCCGTTTTGGTTCATTTTAAATATCATGGTGGAGGTTATTGTGTGGGCATACTTTAAGTGATCCAGTTGGCAACCCATACCCGAGATTAATTTGAAGAGGTAAGTAAAGGTAAGTATGAACCCCCGTATATTTTGGTGTGTTCCACAATAATTTCTTGTTAACTGCTGTGCTCTAATCTCGGTAGTATCTGTCAGTGCCATTTTCATTGATGTAGCTGTGCCGGTGCGTTTGATTATTGGCAATCCGATTGAGGGGGTGGATATCTGACAGCCTACTATCCGGATAATCGGGGACAGTACCTACTGTAAGGCCACGGCCGCCTCCTTCCCTCTTCCTAGCCTATCCATCCCAATCTTCCATCCCTTCCCATCCCTCATGAGGCCCCTGTTCGCTTTGCAGGTGAGGCCGCCTGGGCGAAGTGCTGATTACACCTCCCCAGTTGTATCCCTTCCGACCAGATGTTCCAAGCTCCAGGACACTGCCCATAGAGGCGGTAGTGGTGAGATCCCTCGCTGAGTCCGTGGGAACCACCAACATAGAGGGTAAATTGACTAAATAAAAATTTAAAAAATATTATTGATGTGTAACATCTTTTCGCTCAGTTGCTGGATAGTTTTGTGGGAGTGATTTTGAAAATTGGGGACGGAAGTGGATCGGAACGATCGAGGTGGCAGTGGTGGATCGAACGGAAGTATGCACTGCCCGCTCGATCGATCGAACGGAAGTGTACTAGCTGGCAGTGGTTGAAAACGGAAGTATGCACTGTCCGCTCGATCAATCTAACGGAAGTGTACTAGCTGGCAGTGGTGGAAAACGGAAGTATGCACTGCCCGCTCGATCAATCGAACGGAAGTGCACTAGCTGGCAGTGGTGGAACGGACGGAAGTATAAGATGCACTGCCAACTCGATCGATCGATCCAGCGGGCAGTGGTAAGACCCTGCTGGCAGTGGTACGAGAAACAATGAGCGCGCGGTGTCGAAAATTGATAACATGACGTACTCTCGGCCATGTGGAATGTATATGACATACCAAACGTAAAACGCTCATGCGAACTCTGGTGTCAAGTGATTGAAACAAATGACATGGTACATGTTCGAAGTCTTCGTATCAGTATTTAAATGGTAAAATGCCGTAATATCAAACATTGTAAGTAGACGGCATTGCCGGTATTATGTTTCTGCACAATGGCTATTCAAATATTAACCCACATAACGGTAATGCAGTCGTCAATATAATATAATCGTTGTGGTTATACGAGAATTGAGCAAGCCTTCATGAGCTATTACTGAATACATTCTCTTTACTCACAAGAGGGCCTATTCATAAGGCATTTTAAACTCAATTTCACGCAGGAATATTATCAAAACAAGCAAAATATAAATGAAACTTAATTCCGTAATGCAGTATTATTGGAACGTGGAAATAAGTCACCATCTTGTGCACAAAATTTGCGTAGTCGAAATAGCCGTGGGGTTTGTGCTTATGACTGTGAATCTAGAGATCTTGGGTTCGAATCCCGGACGGGGTAGATATTTTTGCTACCAGATTATCATTATAAACGATATTTATCATATCAATATGACTCATTTTAACAGAATCCATATGAAATTACGTGTTGATCTGTGAATGAAGAGGACCTGTTTATAAGGAATTTAAGGTTATGAGCGGTGTCGCGTCTATTAATCTAGTTGATCATCCATATCGTATTCTTTATTCAGGCTAGTGCTGGTGGAAGCTACAAATCATCTAATAAAATGAGTTCCGTATTATAAACTACAATATCTGTAAAACACTCCCTTTTACAATAGATTAATATTTGTGCCAATAATAGTATAAAATACCGGTGTATCAACAATTTCACGTGAGGTTTCTTCTATGTCAGATGTTACACATCATATGCGACTACTGTAAGGCTCGTAATTTATTATTCTTCTTTAATCGTATCGGCCAACTAAGGACCACGTTATTTCAACTGGCTTCTTTGGGCTTTGATCTTTGCCCAGTGTTCCTTCATACGTTGCCGGTGTTGCTCTTTTCTTTCTTCCGTCCACATCTTTCCCGTCTTCAACTTCGGTTTTTCTTGAAAACCCTGGTGGTCGTGTAGTTTCTTCCTGAGGGGATTGTGTTCTTGAATATCCCCACAGGTAATTTCCATCTCTTGCAGGTCACTTTCCACCTCTTCGAACCAGGCTGGCTTGGTATTTTTATTTTTAAAATAGTTAAAGATCCAGTTCGTCAATCGTGTGGGTTTCATTCTAAGCAAGTGCCCATAAAATGCAATCCTGCTTTTCCTCATTACATCAGCGATCTTCTGGACATGAATATACAGCTCATAGTTTTGCCGTCGTCTATATTCACCGTTGTCTTTAATCGGGCCAAGAATTTTCCTCAAGATCTTTCTTTCCTTGATCTCCAATATTTCTACCAGGCCTTTCTTGTTCATGGTGAGGCATTCCGCTGCGTACAGAGCCTCTGGTCGTATGACAGTGCAATAATGCCTAAGTTTTGCGTTCAGGGATATTGACTTTTTGTTGTAAACGTCGTTGGTGAGTTGGTACGCCATTTCCATTTTGTTCATACGTGAAGTGAAGGTTTCTTTCTCACATACGTTGGGTTCTACCCACTCGCCAAGATATTTAAACTTATCTGTCCGTTTGATTTTCCCCTGGTTTACTTTTAGCTCCCTTGGTGCTGGCTTGATGTTAGTTATGAAGTGTGTTTTCTCCAAAGAGATCTGATGACCAATTTTTGTTGCCTGTACCTGCAGCGGGTTAATTTGTTTTGTGGCCATGTCTAAAGAGTCGGAGAAAATTGCAAGATCATCTGCAAAATCAAGGCAATCAATAGAAAGGTTCATGTTCTTGTAACCCATTCGTACTCCATTTTGGACCCCATCGTTCATTTCTTTGCGCCACTCGCGGATGACTTTTTCAAGTTCACAGTTGAAGAGCAGGGGTGAAAGCCCATCTCCCTGCCTAACTCCTGTCTTAATTTCGAAAGAGTCTGAAATTTCTCCTCTGAACTTGACTCTGGAGGTTGTGTTAGCTAAGGTCTGTTGAATGATTGCCCTGGTTTTATTATCCAATCCAAATTCCTTTAGAATTTGAATAAGAGCTATTCTATCAATCGAATCATAAGCCTTCTTGAAGTCGACGAAGATTACCACGGTGGGTGAGTGGATAGCGTGTCGGTCTACTAACCCCAAGATTGCAGGTTCGCCCCTGACCGTGGTAAGTGATTTTTGAAAGGCGGCAAAAATACGATACGCATGTCATACGATGTTGGCATGTCAAAGAACCCATTTGAATTCAGTAGGCCGAGTTCATAATGGCAAAATTAATCTCGGGAGTTTCCGCCAGCACAAAGTTCCTCATTTCTCTACTAGAAAGCGCTATTGTGTTCAAGGAGATTAGATATCTAACATCTAACCTCCTTGACTTTCATAGTCAAGGAACTACGAAATTCGACATGCAAGCTACCCTCTGGGTGTCAAATAGCAAAGCTTGCACCAGGCACCCGAGGCCATATGATATTATTATTATTATTACCACAAATTTCTTGTTCCTTTGCTTCAGATAGAAAAGGATGGATTTCAGATTCATAATTTGTTCGGCACATGAGCGCTCTTTCCTGAACCCTCCTTGGTACTCTCCTAATTGTGGATCAAGTTGTTGTTCTGCCCTAATCTGCAGAGCTTTTGAAATGCCGCGGTAGTTGTTAACGTCCGTTTTGTCACCTTTCTTATGCAGGGGATGAATCAAGGCAGAAGTCCAGTCCCGTGGAAGTTTCTCAGTTTCCCAAATCTCCTTGATAATGTCAGTCAATTTATCAATCATCTTTTCACCAGCTTACTTCCACAATTCGGCGATTATCGAGTCCTCACCTGGTGCCTTGTTGTTCCTAAGTGACTGGATAATCTGTTTGATTTCTTCTTTCGTTGCAGGGGATGAATCTGGGTGGACTTGTATGTGGTCTTCAAATGAGAAAGTGGAGTTTGGAGTCTCACAATTAAGGAGGGTTTCATAGTATTTCGCTAGAATCTGGCAATTTTCTCTCTCACTGTAAGCTAGCCTCCTATTTGAGTGAACTGTAGCCTCGGAGGATTGTATTTGCTTAGATTGCGTTTCAAGGTTCTGTAGAAGTCACTTGTGTTGTTCCTCTGATAGTCTAGCTCAATTTGAGTTAGTTGGCTCTTGTTGTAGGCACGTTTTACATTGCGGATGATTTCTGCAGCACGTTGTCTCTCGTTCACGAAGTTTTCCCAATTATCTTGGTTCTTTCCCGAGTTCCATTTCTGCCAGGCAAGTTGTCTTTGCTTTACCACTGAATCACATGCATTATTCCACCACGCATGTTTCTTTGACTTCGTCAGTGGAACTGTCTCCTGTGCTGTTGTGACCAAGGCCTGTTGTAGTTCATCCCAGTTTTTGGGATTCCAAGATTCTAGTTTTTGAGTAAATTCAGGGCACAATCGTAGTTTTTCAGTATCAAATCGATTGATCTTTTTTAAGACGGCCTTTCTGGTGTTTCTCGGAATCAGTTTAACTTTGATTTTGGATAGATAGTGAACCGAATCTATATTGACATTTCTTAGAACCTTCACATTCTGTATTTCTCTCTGAGCTTTACGTGCAATTGCGACGTGATCAATTTGAAATTCGCCGAGATTTGGATTCGGAGATGTCCAAGTCTTCTGTTTTTTGATACACCGGTATTTTATAATATTATTGGCACAAATATTAATATATTGTAAAAGGGAGTGTTTTACAGATATTGTAGTTTATAATACGGAACTCATGTTATTATTATTATTATTATTATTATTATTATTATTATTATTATTATTATTATTATTATTATTATTGTATTACCTTTCATCGTTTTTTTTTTTTTTTTTGTGTATGGCTTTTAGTGCCAGGAGTGTCCGAGGACATGTTCGGCTCGCCAGTTTTGTAGCTGCTTCGAGACGGACACCCAATGGGTGAGCTACAAGTACCGTTGAGGAGGAAAGTTGGAATGGAAGGTCGAGGAGTTGGAAGGTAGCGGCTGTGGCCTATAGTTATACTCTGCGAGCTGCCAGAATAGGATTGACAGTTCTCTTATCGCCATGTGGTCTGAGAACGAGATTGCCAAACTGTACAAGCCAGAGATACAGCTGACCAGGCACTGAAGCACGTGGGCTGTAATATTGCAACGCAGAGTATTATGACATCAACTATGCGAACATGCATTGGTCAAGAGGCAGAGGGGTGATGACTGACTTGGAATTTCCGGCCAAATGTCAATACTATTCAGGCAGCTCCCAGAGTATAGGGACCAACCCCGGCATTTGCCTGGAAGGAAGATAGGAAACCACAGGAAGACCATCTTCAAGGTTGCCGGCGGGGGGATTCGAACCTCCTCGCCTCCTGGATGTGAGCGACTGCCAGCAGTCATGCCGTAACGACCACGGCTAACTCACCCGGTTTCAACGTAATGACAGGTGCACACTACTGGTTGATAATAATAGCATACACAAAGTGCATTAAGCTGATGACTCCTCTATACTGGAAAAGAAAGAGGGAAGGAAAGCGGAACAATATCCATACATATTTAGCTCTGCATTCAATAAACGGAAAGTATCACACCAAAGCATAGATTTTTCAATAAAACTGTCGAGGGTTATGGTGAATTCGATACCTTCAGGCAGGTCACGGGTCTATCACATGATATCAGACGAGCCCCCGCTGATAACAAGTCATATGAGCTACTCATATGACTGACCTCTTAGGACAGCAGATCAATGTCCGCACTTATCTAATTACCGTCTCCATGGTGTCTGTGATTCACAGTCACGAGTCAGGGTGATGCAAGTTTGATCTCTACTCGGTCCGATAACATTTTAATGGAACCATTCCAGTCAAATGTTTCTTTGACATTATCTGAAAAGTAGCTCACTAAATTATTTGTCTATTCTGATTAAATGATATAATTGTAATGTATTAAGAAAATCGATTTGGAATTGTTTATTTTTTTAATATATCTCTTTTTGTATATAGTCAATTTACCCTCTAGGTTGGTGGTTCCCACGGACTCAGCGAGAGAACTCACCACTACCGCCTCGATGGGCAGTGTCCTGGAGCTTGGAACATCTGGTCGGGAGAGATACAACTGGGGAGGTGTGATCAGCACTTCGCCCAGGCGGCCTCACCTGCAAAGCGAACAGGGGCATCATGAGGGAAGGGATGGAAGAAGGGGGTGGATAGGCTAGGAAGGGGGAAGGAGGCGGCCGTGGCCTTACAGTAGGTACCATCCCGGCATTTGCCCGAAGACGAAGTGGGAAACCACGGAAAACCACTTCAAGGATGGCTGAGGTGGGAATCGAACCCCCTCTACTCATTTGGACCACCAGAGGCTGAGTAGACCCCGTTCCAGTCCTCATACCACTTTTCAAATTTCGTGGCAGAGCCGGGAATCGAACCCAGGACCTCCGGTGCGGAAGCTAACCATGCTGACCGCTACGCTACGGAGGCGACTCTCATTTAATTAAATTTTAAATTGTGGAAATAGGACGCTTCAAAACTGAATAATTTTGGAATGCTGTGGTTTGTATCTATTGCTAGAATCTCAAGGCTATACAGGAGGAAAATGAGGAGGATCCATGTGTCTTTTTAAATAAAATATACGGTACATGCAAGTGTTACGGTAATTGTAACAATTTCCAGCTTAAATGGGCCTTACTGAGAATTAGCATGTTGAAACATTTCATCCTTTATCTCTAGAAGCATATAATCCAAGCTTCTAAAATCCTCACAACAATTAAGATTACACAAACTGAATCTCCATATAAGTTATAGCAAAATTTGTTTGACTTGAATTTTTCTTCAAAATGTAACCTCTCACAAAACATTATAGAGTGAGGGCCTTCTCTATAGAACGGTACCTTGCAGGCGCCGTCTGACGGCCGGGCCACAGTGGTTAGCTGCCTGCAGAGCAGGGCACAGGCTCTAGCAGCAGCGTAGCACCCAACTAGTCCAACACATAGCCTATACTCTTTTAACCGTATTTAATAATCATAAATACTTGCATGAATTTCACAGAAGTTGCTGGAAATACTGTCCTTCATTTTCTTAACACACGTTGTACCAACGTAGAAAGTTTTGGTACACTCGCTGTAATTCATACTCACTGATGTTTCATATCAGTGCAGTTATTTCGTTCTCGAGAGCCTCCCGAGTACACGGATTGTGTCTGTATACATTTTGTTTGAGGTTCCTCCATAAGTAACAAGAAGTTCCGTGACAAACTAAAGAGCCTACTTTTCTTAAAATTAAGATTCATGCCTATGATTAATCAATATGGACCTATCTAGAATAATGACGAAATTAAGTTGGTAATATCGAAGTTTCTAATTAGTTCGACATATACCTGGTATAATGTAGCCTAATAGAGCACTACAGTTGGCAGCCCTGGTGACTGAATTTATTCTTAGTTCCATCTCTTAAGGTACAGAATACAAAATTTGGTTAAGTCCAATAATATAGCATGGACGTTACTTGAAGTTAGAAATTGGATCCATCAGCGCGCGTGAAATCATGTTGGCAACAAATTCAATGAATGTGTTGGTAAGAAATAATCTGAAATATTATGATCTCTTGTTGTGCCAATTTTTAATGAAATCCATTTTTTATTATGGAAGCTACATGTATTTTAAAATTGGACCTTTCAGCTGGCTTAGAATCATGTTGGCAGCACTGACGTATATTAGTTACTCAAATTAATCTAGAATGTCAGATACTACACGTGTGCAAAGTTTAGAGCTGTTGGCTTGCATACTTTCTGATATATTGATATTAGGGTAAAAAATAGAGACAGCATTTATCAACAGTTGGCAGCCCTGGTTGCTCTTAAGAATACGCATAGTCATATCTGTTATAGTACACATAGCACATACACAATTTGGTTGAAATCCAATTGATAGTGTAGAAGTTATATGCATTTGATTATTGGACCTATCAGCAGGCTTAGAATCAGTAAATTTAACTGAACGATTATTATCTAAACTGTATGTGTACCAATTTTGGAATAGCTCCCACGCACAAATGCTCAAATTTCAAGTGCGGTTTTTCATCAGTTGGTAGTACTGACATCATTTTCAAATATGGGCATGAGATATTCAGGTATAGATCTTTACTCATACCAAATTTGGTTTCTATTGCTGCAGCCATTTAGGAGTTGATAGGGGGACACACTCACACACAGCCAGACAGACAGACAGAAGGACAGACATAAGTCGACTTTTTTCTCATTTTTGCAAAACGGGAAACGTAGGCCAAAAATCGCACGGCGCAGAAATGTAAGAACATAGTTACTGGAAGTCTTCTTCTTGAGAAGATAAGTTTCCAATAGAAAAATGCTATGTTATGTTCTTTACCTAACCACTCCATGTAATCGGCAAATGCTAGTCATCTGATCCTGACTCAATGCTCTCCTCCTGTCACACGGCCCCGGTGAGGTTCCGTTCTATAGAAAAATCCCTCACTGTAGAATTAAATCTGATATACCAATTTCATATTTTAAAATATAAATATCCCTCTGAAACACCTATAACTGCCTTAAATACTATCTCTCAAGAATTAAGTGGGACTCGAACGTTCATCTTCTCAATTTTGCTTCAGACCACCTTGAGGTGGCTAGCGTTCTTGGCTGTCGCCCGGGAGGTCCGGGTTAGATTCCTGACTCTGCCAAGGAATTTTAATTCCGTGTGAGGGCTGCAACGGGATACACTCAGCCTCGTGAGGCAAAACTGAGAAGAGGAGGGTTCAATTCCTACCTCAGTCATCCTAGAAGTGGTTTTCCGTAGTTTCCCCACATCTACTCCAGGCAAATGCTGTGCGACATCGTGGTTATGTAACCCCGTGTTGGTGCGTGGTGGTGCAGCGGTCAAGTTGTTGGCCACTCACCGAGGTGGACCGGGTTCAATTCCTGGTCAATGTATGTGAGATTTTCGAAGTGAAATATCATGTCCTGTGGTTCAGATTCCACGTAAAAAGGAGGTCCCGTGGCTCATAATTGCATGATTAACGGTCACGTAAAACTAAAATCTTCTTTTCTTCTTTAACCCCGTCTGCTTGGTTGTGTGTAGAATGTGTCTGATAACCTGTGTCACTGTGATGTCTGTACTAGTGTGTGTATTTGTAATTGAGGTATGATTTAGGTATGATGCACACGTAGCCTTAATTTAGGTAATATCCCCTCATTTTCCTGGAGTAGGAGTGGTGAAACCATGGAAATTCACTTCCAGGATGGCTGAGATAGGAATCGAGCCAACTTCTCAGTTTTATCTCACGAGTTCTGACACATAGGTGAGACTACATAAAAACATGCTTGTACACCGTTCCTGCCCTCAGACCACAATTAAATTTCTTGACAGAGCCGGGAATCGAACTCGGACCTCCGTGGTGATACAGTTACTGATGGCAAACAATAACATGTGTGTTATGAATGGCAAATTCACCCTAAAGATGAACAATACAACACAATTATCGCTTCAGATCTTGCCACTGGCCCAATATTGCTCAGGACAAGAACATCACATGACCCTACTACAATTATTTTTATAGAATATACCCTGAAATAGTGAATAATGCTCAGTATACTTGATAGGAGTAGATTATGCAATCTATAAAGCACGCGAGACCTGTTATTTTACTGATTTTTACTGAGCGTGTGTAGCTGGTCACTGTCGCAAATTGTATTTAGCCTACTTTCGATTTTTGCAAAAAATGAAGACTTATGAGATCACTACAGGGCCAAAAATTGTGTGTCTGTCTGTGTGTGTGTGTGTGTGTGTGTGTGTGTATGTGTATGTATGTGTGTGTGTGTGTGAGAGAGAGTCTGTGTGTGTGTGTGTGTGTGTGTGTGTGTGTGTGTGTGTGTGTGTACTCTGAATGTCTGTCCCCCCCTATCAATTCGAACACGGTGAAACCGAATTGAACGAAATTTGGTACAGAGGTAGAACAAGCAAAGGGCACCTCAGTGTCATGTTTTATATCGCCGCCATCTTTACCAAAACTGAATGGCGGCCACTCAAACGTTCAAAACGTAAAATCAAATAGCGACTAACCAAATTATCCGATCTCTACCAAATTTGGTAATAACATACCTTCATATAGGACGCGTCTTGTGACCGAACTACAAGGTCATCCGCCGTACCATTTCAGGATGGCGGCTGTGCGAATTATGCAAACTTTATAATCCATATCATGGGACCCACCAGTTCCGATTATCGAGCCGAGAATCGATTTAACTGTTCTAAATGAAGAGGCACGTTCGAAATTAAAAGTTTATTTTGTAATACTATAGTGCAGAAGTGATTTTAAAAAGCTGAGCCGTCTCGGTAAGAAGACAAGATGGCAGCGGATATCTTGTGCCTGACTTATATTTCACTAATTTGAGTATTGCATGCAATATAGCGTACTGATACAAACTAAATAAACTTTGTATGAAATGCTTTATAAATAAATAATATACTCCACTGATGAAATCGTTTAGTCTAAATCATTATTTGCTAACAAGTTATATGTAAGTCATTTTATATAGAACGACGTTCGTTGGCACAAATGGCATCCGTGGTAAAGCGTTGGCCTATCACTCATATGCCTATGGTTCAAACCCCATCAGAGTTATTTTTTTTGCTTGAAATTTTATATATTTATCGTTTTGTAATGATTCAGACGTTTTAAAATTAAGCGTTATATTTTGCATATTACGATGGAAAATATATATTTAATTAAAACATAATTCACCAGCAGATTTGCTCGAGACATCTAGCAGCCAGAAAGGTAACTGCACGCCGACCTACTTATTAACTTCAAGATTTTATTGAAAAGTTTTTCCTATGGCCACTAGAATGCACTCGCCCTGTTAGGGTTATATTGTTCGATACTTCTCCACTAGATGTCATGACTGGTCTACGTGGGACTCCATTGGTTAGTACCGTATACCATTGGCATTCTATGCGCATCGAACTTAGAGAATGGCAAGATGATAAGTTACTACGATAAATTTTTACTTTTTATTTTAAAGGGTTTGTAACAGCCTATTGTGCGTTATTTGAAAATGTTATTTGAAGTAAAGAACAAAACGATTTCACATAGTAACTGAATTCTAGCCGTTGGTGCTAGTTCAGGTTATTAATTAATACTTTTATTTCAGGCAAATATCAATCGAAAATATCCACATAGTTTGTATACACACGTCTCTGTAGGGTCATGGAAAGATTTGTTAATTCAATTAGGGTTGTGAAAGCCATGCACAACCAGACGTGTAAAGACATGCCTCAACTCAAAGTTGGATGTTGCCCACGGCAGGTCGATTATGTAATAATAACAATAATAATAATGTTATTTGTTTTACGTCCCTTTTAACTACTGCTGCTTTTAGATACGCCGGGGTGCCGGAATTTTGGCCCGAAGGGGATCATTAACGTGCCAGTAAATCTACTGACACTGCTCCCTCGCATTTGTGCACCCTCAAATGCCAGCTGATTGCGCCAGGATACGAACCTGCAACCTTGGGCCCAGCAAGCGAGAACGTTACCGCTGAGCCACGCAGCCAGTCCGGTCGATTATGTCTCCAGATCCATAACATTCTTGAGATACTTCTTATCTATCTTTCTTCAATGATGGTAGTAGTTTTTTTCTAGGTTGTGACGTTTGGTAGAGGTAAATAGTTTCTAAGGTCTTCAACCAAGAAATGATTCTATTATACTCTTTGATAATAACAACGAGTTATAACTATACTCATACATTTAGGAGAAAGTAGGCTATATGTTCTTACTGAACATCTTGTTTTTTTTTATTATTTTGCGTGTAACTTGCTAGGAATAACGTCTGTCGGGCGTATTTGAATTAGTGCAATCTAGCCCTTTCTGGAGCAGACTCAAGTAATTTTAGGTATGAAATACCTTCAATCGTGCTTTTATGCAGTCTCACCTATGTGTCTGTTTCATCAAAATTGAAGAGTTCGCCGGAAGTTGCACCAATCGCAGCAAGCAATCAAACAAACAAACATCCGAACAAATAACAAATAAATAAATAAATAAACAAGATGTTCAATAAAGAACATTTATAACCTACTTTCTCCTAAATGCATGGGTATTGTTATAACTCTTTGTCCTTTTCAAGGAGTATAATTGAATGATGGTTGTATTAGCTTGTTGAAATACAACGTGCTATAGGGATATTACACATGAATATGAGGTGCCCTTCGCTAGTGCTACCTCTGCAAAAGAAATTCATTCAATTCGGTTTCACCGTGTTTGAATTGATATGGAGAATAGATTTGCACACATACATGGCCGCTATCTGCAAACTATTGGGCTGATGACCGTGTAGTTCAGTTAAAAGATGCTTCCAACAAAACGGTATGTTGTTGCAAAATTTGGTAGAGATAAAATGATTAGGTGGATCATAATTTGATTTAAGCTTTTAACATTTGGGTGGCCGCCATTCCGTTTCCGTCAAGATGGCGGCGATATAAAACATGACACTGAGGTGTCCATTGCTAGTGCTACCTCTGTACCAAATTTCGTTCAATTCGGTTTCACCGTGTTTGAATTGATATGGGAAATCGATTTGCACACATATGCTTACATGGCCGCCATCCGCAAAGTATTGGGCTGATGATCTTGTAGTTGGTCAAAATATGCGTCCTACATAAAGGTATGTTGTTGCAAAATTTGGTAGAGATCAGATGATTCGGTTAGTCGTAATTTGATTTAAGCTTTGAACATTTGGGTGGCCACCATTACGTATCCGTCAAGATGGCGGCGTAATAAAACATGACACTGAGGTGCCGTTTGCCAGTTCTACCTCTGTACCAAATTTCGTTCAATTCGGTGTCACCGTGTTCGAATTGATAGGGGGGACAGACATTGAGTACACTCACACACTCACACACAGACAGACACACAATTTTTGGCCCTGTGTGGATCTCATAAGTCTACTTTCATTTTTTTGCAAAAATCGAAAGTAGGCTAATAAACTGCCTCTCTGGCAGAATTCGGTAGTGATCGGATCCTCTTTGCTACAGGCCTCATTTCTTGCTAGGTTTAGCATGTTGGAACAATGTGGTCATCAGCCTCATGTACTTGGGTGTGTAAGTGGCATTTGATAACCTGTGGTAACTATTGTGATGACTGTAACAGTGTGAATAACTCCGTTTTATTGCTTCATTTAAGGGCTTGCAAAATTGTGGTTAGCTCTGTGTACTTGGCTGTGTCTAAATCTGATGTTGCGTACCTGGATCTCTGGGGAGTACTTTTACTATACTGTATATATAAGAAACTACTTGTTATGATAAGTTTCGCACCATGGCTTATAAGACATAGGTAATGTGGCCGAGGGTATCGTCGCCTCTGCCACGCGTCTTCCATAATCTGTTGGCTATAGCTGGGCGGCAGCTGTTCTTGAATACGCGTGGTCCTCTGATCTAAGTTTCGGGGTTAGTTAGAGTGTAAACATTATTATTATTATTTATTCAATTCACCATTACAAACATGGGTTACTCTAAAGCACGGGTTAAACCAAGTGCTTTACAACAATACATAAAAACTATAATACAAACTATAATACATATCATGTATATACAAAATATAAGAGTTCATTATCACTCATTCATTAGCAAGGAAGGATCGCACAATATTGCATGTGGACAATAGGCCGAATGTTGCATACTCTTGTAGATGGTCGGCGGAAGATCCAATTCTTTCAGACTCTTGTGGAGTGTGTGAGGTATGAGGCCGTTGACTGACAAGATTACAGGCACTATCCGGACGCAGTTCATCTTCCATATCCTCTTGATTTCCTCTGCAAGCTGTCTATACTTGGAGATTTTTTCATTGTGTTTACGTTCGATGTTGGTGTCGTTGGGGACTGCTATGTCTATTATAAATGTAGTGCCATCAACCTTATTTACTACTATGATGTCTGGTCGATTGTGATCTATTGTTTTATCTGTCACAATACCAGAGTCCCAGTATATTTTACACAGTTCATTTTCGAGGAGGGATGGTGGATGATACTTGTAGTAAGGGATATACTCCTCAGTTAATTTATATTTCTGTTCGAGTGCTTGATGAATGATGCGTGCAACCTGATTGTGCCGCTTTGTATATTCAACTGATGCTAGTATTGGGCAACCTGCAGTGACATGGTCAATGGTCTCGAGGTGAATGGCGCATCGCCTGCATTTGTCTGAAATTACACTGGCATCTTGGATGATGTATTTCTTGTAATTTTTTGTAGCAATGACTTGATCTTGGATGGCAATTGCAAATCCCTCTGTTTCTCCAAACAGTCGACCACTTTGTAACCACATACACGATGCGTTTTTATCAATACTCTGTTGGGATAGGTTGCTGTAGTATTTTCCATGGAGGGTCTTTTCTCACCATGCCTTTTCTTTTTCATGTAAGTGTAGTGGCTGGCTGATATGATCATCAGAGGATGTACGAAGGTTCAATACTGTGTGTTTATCAGCAAGTACAATGGCTTTATGGAGAATGCTGTTTTCCTTTCTTTGATAGAAATATCTTCTAAGGGTTTTAATTTGGTTCTGGAGCAAAATTTGTAAATCCAGTACTCCTCGACCTCCCATCTTTCGTGGAAGAGTGACCCTTTCTTTACAGGCGTTTGGATGGTGTAAACGGTAAGTAGTGAGAAGGATCCTTGTTTTTCTCTGCAGGCTTTCCATTTCTGTTGCTGACCATTTCAGAATCCTAAATGAATATACTAGGGTTGGTATAGCGTATGTGTTGATAGCTTTAATTTTGTTCTTTGCACATAGATTGGTTCGCAGCACTTGATGTAGTCTTGTGGTATATTTTCCAATGAGTTCATCTTTGATACTTTTATGATCCAAAGTTGTATTTTGAGCAAATCCCAGATATTTGTAGGTTTCTATTTCAGTCATTCCTTCAATTAGAGATCCTTTGCGTAGCTCATGTGGTTCAGAAGTTGCATATTTACCTCTTTCAATTGTCAGACGCTTGCATTTCTTCACTCCCAGCGTCATTCGGACATCGGATGAATATGAATCTATTATATTTAGCATGGCATATATTTGAGTCTCACTGTGTGCATATACTTTGAGGTCATCCATATAAAGGAGATGGGATATTCTGTATTTCCTATTGTAGTATTTGATGTCAAATCCTAAACCAGTGGATTTTAGAATTTTAGAGAGAGGATTGATGGCTAAGCAAAACCATAATGGGCTTAGCGAGTCTCCTTGATAGATACCACGCTCAATTTTTATTGTGTCAGATGTGACACATTCATTGTCTGTCTTAGTATACAGTACTGTTTTCCAATTATCCATCGTGACCTCCAGGAAGTGAATTACAGCAGGGTTAATCTTATACATATGGAGGATTTCTTTCAGCCATGAATGCGGGACTGAATCAAATGCTTTCTGGTAATCTATGTATGCCGTATATAGATTCCTTTGATTATGTATCGCCTGTTGTGTTATCACAGAATCAATAACTATCTGTTCTTTGCATCCTTGCGACAGCTTCTTGCATCCTTTCTGTTCCTCAGCCAAAATGTTATGTTTGTCGAGAAACTTGTATATTTCGTCCGCAATTATGGACGTAAATAGTTTGTAAAGTGTTTGGAGACAGGTGATAGGTCTGTAGTTTGATGGGTCTTTAGTATTTCCACTTTCTTTTGAGATTAGATATGTAATTCCAGCAGTAAGGAAATCAGGACATTCCTCAGGATGATGGATGAGGTAAGTAAATTGCTGGGCTATCTCCTGGTGCACGCACGTGAAATGTTTGTACCAATAATTGTGAATTGTATCTGTGCCCGGCGCTTTTCAATTCTGAGTTCTCCTTATAGCATCATACACATGCCGTTCTTCAATGGTATCAAAATCCATTTCTTCATATACATTATTGCTATTTCGTTCTTCGTTTATCCAATTTGCATTTTCATTGTGCGGTGACTTTGCAGCCCATACACTTCTCCAAAAATCTTCCGTTTCTTGCGTGCTAGGAGGTTCTGCTTTTGTCATGGATTGTTTGTTTCGTTTGATCATTCTGTAGAACTGACCTTCATTGTTGGAGAAAAGTTTGTTTTGTGTTTTCCTCGCTCGTGATTCCTTGTACCTCCTGAGTCTCGCTGCTTTTGCGCATAATTTTAGCTTTTGGTTGTCAATGTATTCCTTGATTTTTTCTGTGTGATCATATTCCTTTATATGGCTGTTGATTTTTCTGAATATATTTCTCAGCTTTCGATTGGTTTTGGGTTTAGTTTTATTGTTTAAATATGCTGTTAGTTGGCCTATGGTTTTCCTCAGTTCCTTGATGTCATTTTCTAATCGACGCTGCCAGGGTGGAATGTATTCTGCATCTGCACCTTTTCCATGAGAGCTTCCAGACAAAGGTATTAGTTTCTGGTTGTTCAGCCTTATCACAGTTACTGCTGCGCAATATACAAGAGAGTTTGTTTCTTCTAGATTATCGGATGTTTCCACATACTGTTTTAGGATGTTATTTGTCATACTGACAAGAGATTTACTCTTTGCTGTTTCTAGGAGTTTGGGCAGCTTTGGTCGATAGTCTACTTTAAGGCCCATAAATTCTGTCATTGCCTCTTTAAACACATGTTCAATTGAACTTGTTTCATCAGAACTCGAGATATTAGTAGGGATAGTTGGTTCAATAATTCCCTCTTCCCCTGTGTCATTTCTGCAGGTTACTTCCTGAACAGCTTGAATCAATAATGTGGATCTGCTTTCATTGTTGGATTCTGAAGCTAGAAATTTTGCTGCTTCCTCTTTAAGACTTTGAATCATTATTGCAGGAAGTCTATTGTTCCTCACTATTACACGTCTTTGGTCTGCAATTCTTTGTTCTGTAACGAAAGAGTAGTCAGGAAAATTATCCACAAACAACTTGTGCAAATCTTTCCTATATGTTGTGAGGTCTCTCTCTAAGTTTGTAACAATAAAGTAGGAGCGCATTATGAATTTGTTCATCTCATCAGTCCATTTTAAGCGCTGCCTCAGTTTGCCTGCCTTAGTGGTCAGTTGAATGTTTGAAACACTTTTGACAGGGGGAGATGACGGCTGTTGGGTTCTCCTATCTGCGTTGTCGGCTGTAGAATTTTCGGGTGACCCGACATGTGCCCACCTGTTCAGCATCATGTCACTGGTGGTTCGCCTGCTGTCACGTTCAGCACCAGCTCCAAACGTGCCCCGACGCACCTCGGGTAGCGTCCTTTTCCGAGGCTCATTATTCTTTGACATTTTCTCCATTATCAATGGGTTGCGTTTTATACCTACTGCCAGGATTTCATTTAGGCCGCCCCTAACATGGGGTACAGACGCCTTTCACAGCCGCCCCTAACATGGAGTATAGACGCTGTTGGCTAGTGCTTATGGCGGCACTGACTCGCCTTGTCACATTGCTGTCTTTGGATATATGTGGCATTTTATAGAGACTGTGGTGCCATCCACAGACCCACCACATCCTGTTAGCAATGCCGCTGTTGGTCCGGGAATGCTTATTCGTCAGGTTGCCCTGCTTATGTCGCAGCTACCCTCCATATCTAGAGGGCGATCCACTATCCGCCACCTGTGGGCCCGTCCGGCCGTAGTCAGCTCTACGTCTTCCTCGAGGCGGATTATTATTATTATTATTATTATTATTATTATTATTATTATTATTATTATTATTATTATTGCACTTCTTTTCCATGTCGAACTCAACCTTCAAATTGAGCTCATTGGTTTCAGTTATGTATCTGATACGTATGGATTAGAAACTTTGGACCGATCCACTAATTACGAACCCATCAAGAACATGACGAAGAAAAGTTCAGCACAATAAATCCGTGATTTATCATTAGCTGATGCTATCTAGGTTGTATGCCATGATAAGATACCGTACTAAATAAAGAAATGACTGGATGGGAGGTTGCAATAATATTGATAAGAAGAGCAATGTTTTTTTTAGCGTATGGCTCTTAGTGCCGGGAGTGTCCGTGGACATGTTCGGCTCGCCAGTTTTGTAGCTGCTTCGAGACGGACACCCAATGGATGAGCTACAAGTACCGTTGGGGAGTAAAGTGTGAATGTAAGGACGAGGAGTTGGAAGGTAGCGGCTGTGGCCTATAGTTAGGGACCAACCCCGGCATTTGCCTGGAAGGAAGATGGGAAACCACAAAAGACCATCTTCAAGGTTGCCGGCGGGGGATTCGAACCCCCTCGCCTCCCGGATGTGAACGACTGCCAGCAGTCATGCCGTAACGACCACGGCTAACTCACCCGGTAGAGCAATGGTGAACTCAATTTACACGAGACTAACCCACTGCACTAGCAAGGAAAACTCACCAACGGTAGCTTCTCGATTTTGGTGAAATTTTACAAATATGTACCTTACTGTAGGTCACACCACAGGAATTATTTCAGATCTAGATGATGAATACCTGTTAACCTTTCTAACAAACTCTCTAAGAACGTTATATTACAGGTGAGCACGAGTTTACTAGTAATTTTCACGAGGATAGGTGTGTAAACCAGTTTCTTTAATAAGTTGTTGACACACAAAGTTAGCTATTTTTACATTGAAGTTGCGGGGACAAGTACAAATCCAGAACAATGACATACGTTCAGCGGACGACATGTACACATTGAGCAAGTTACTCTACGTCTGCGCAATGAACTACCTAAGTGTTATTTTAACCTGTACAACTGCTTCTTGCGTGGGGAAACGCAGTAATTATGTATTTATTTATCGTATGGCTTTTAGTGCCGGGAGTGTCCGAGGACATGTTCGGCTCGCCTGAGTCTGTAGCTGCTTCCAGCGGACACCCTTATAGGGTGAGCTACAAGTTCCGTTCAATTTCAAGTAGTTCCAACTTTCGCCACCAGATATCAATGATACCTAGTGGTGAACGTTGGAACTTTGATAGAGCGTACTGACGAAATCTAACCTACCAATTTATCTGCATACATGTTTAGTCTGTGGAAGGATCTTTTACATGCCATAAATCTATGACATGGAACCGCCGGCTTTACTTCCCCTCCGAAGGAAGGCATACTGAAGGATTTTTAACGCTCTTAAAAAATCCGACGACTTTGGCCGGGTTTGAACCCGCTATCTTGGGCACAGCAGTTCAGCATGCTACCAACTACGCCACCGAAGCCGCTAACGCAGCAATGAGAGGCGGGTAGTATCTGCGCGCGCCAGCTGAGGGGCAAGGGGCGCAGTAGACCGTCACACTTACATGTGTATAACGCAAATTGTATCACGCAAAGTTTGGCTTGCCCCCAGCCCAGAAACATATCCATGTTAATATATGTTACGGTATGTCATCCCTAAATTCACTTGGAGCTCCAGAAAGGGTGAAATTACTCGAGTTGAAACAGACCTGGAAAACCTAGTACCCAGCAAGAAACATACAGGGCAAAAGGTTCTCCTTCGTATCGTTATTTCCGTACTATAACAGGATCCGCTTGTAGGCACATCCGTCACCATTTGAGAGGATAAAAGGCATTTTCTGAGGTGGCACTAACATAGTCTATATCACATAGGTTGACAGTGCGTAGAGTTATCTGAGTGAACCATCTACGCTTTATTTTTAATATAATTGTACAGCTCAATAAAAGTAAAAGGATTTATCATTATTAACATTAAATATAGAGTCCATGTAATAACCTAAGAAAATACACTCTGGTGTGTCATAATATGAGAGAGAGAGAGACCCTTAAGAGATCTGGTGAACGGATCCCCTACATTATAAATCCACCCCTGATGGCAATATTTTATGATTGCAGTATCATCAGAGCTCTGAACAAGGAGAAACTAAAGTTAGATCAACTGCCTCTGCGTTAGCGAAAGAACCAAAATGGTGGACAAGCATACCCACTCGTTATAGAACCTTCACGCGCTGGTCTGGTCATGCGCACGGTAATGCGCACAGATTACCTACTACTAGTCATGCGTCACTCATTCACCTGATAATTTTCACATCAGCCAACAGGTAGTAGCACGTGCCGCTAACTTGACAGATACTCGAGAAATTATTGTTAGTTAGTTATTGTTGTTTTAAGGGGCGGAACTACGAGGTCATCTACCCATCTTGAGAAATTGTCCATTGAAAACAATACTGTACTTTCTCAGGATCATCGGCGAAGAAAGATCCACTGAAATGAGTTTTTTAAATCCGCATTTATGGCTGTGATATTGCGGAGAAAGTCCCTTTGGATACTACTTTTTTTTTTACATTCCGATCGTAGTGATTTGTAACGGTGGATTCAGTGGAAGTGATCATGATGATTGTATCACTGTTTTGTACTTTCCCCTCTCCAATAATTCAATCTCGCCAAAATATTTCATTCCCCTGGCCCGAAGAGACGGCGAAACCGTCTAAGGGGGCCCGCCACCGAAGGGACGGCCCGCTGGGACGGCCCCCTGCGGTTGAATGAAACAACTGCCTATCAATCAATCATCACTGTTTTGATCCATAACTGCTTTCATTGTAAACATCTGTTTTACAGACATTTCAGGGATCAATTGTCATGATTGTAGCAACTAATCGGTGTAAAGTTATATTGTTTAGTTAGCCTACTTGTGGATAGTCTGTCTGTTAGGTAGTCAGCCCGAAGGCTGGTTGGATCCTCAAAATGTGCCGCCGTTAGGTTATGTGGGTAGATACCCACAAAAACCCAAGGCAGCGGTATATTGAGGAGTACTAGGCAAGAAGAGGAGTGAGGTAGTTTGTCATTGCTTTCCTCACTGAGTCAGAACAGCAGTACTAACCCTATGAGTAGAACCTTTCACAGCATCCACAGGCACGGACTGTGCCCTGAAGTCATTTCTAAGCACCATCCATACTCCAGTAGCTCCCATATAATCACAGCCATGAGTAAGACTGAGACATCGGTGAAAAGCCACATTTTACTCTAGCCTGTGCCAATAGACAAATGCAAATGTACTGCATTCATCAAGAGATGGCAAACAGGCATTTGTGGATGGTAATACAAGCTAGGATGTGAGCTTTATTTGACGAGTTCGTATACTTCACAAAAGTAACTCAGTAATGGAGTTAATGAATGAAAAAAATCCACAGCCTGCTTCCAGTCTCCGACCGGGTCAGGAATGGAATGAATGAAGCCCCCAACTAGCGGCGAGGATATGAATTGTGCCGGCTGCCGAACCCTGACGCACTCCTCTGTGGCAATGATTAAATTAATGACAGATGAAATGAAATGATAGTGGAGAGTGTTGCTGGAATTAAATTTTGACAGGGATAACCGGGGTACCCGGAGAAAAATCTGTCTGTCTCACATGGAGTGACCGGGATTTGAACCACGAACCCAGCGGTGAGAGGCTGGCGTGCTGCCGCCTAAGCCACGGAGGCTTTCCGGAGTTAATGAATATTGACTGCCATTTCTAATCATTTTCAGACATGCTAGAACTTATAACTCAGCCTCGTGAAGCAAACCTGAGAAGGGATAGGTTCGATTCCCACTTCAGCCATTATAGAACTGGTTTTACGTGGTTTCCCGCGTCTACTCCACGCAAATGCCGGGATGTTTCCTAACTTAAAGCCACGGCCACCTCCTCCAAATTCTAGCCTCTATTACAGACACACACACTACTCAATGGCGCAGATAAGTTATTAGACAGAATCCACACACCCAAGTACAAAGGGCAACATAACCACAATGTCGCAAAATCCCTGAATGAATCAACAACATAAAGTCTACAACGAATTAAGTTCAATTAATGTAAGCCTCATGTATTTTGAGAATTGGTATGGATGGCATGATTAGGTAGATCAGGCCCTTTCTATAGACGGTCTGCGAAGACACTTTTGCTGCCCCCTCCCCCTCAATAATATGCCACACACTAGCTGATGAGTAAGACGATTTAACAGAAGAGTAAATAAATAGATTGCAGAGAGCATGGTCTCTAAACAGCCTGAAATCGAGGCGACTTCGGTGGCGTAGTTGGTAGCATGCTGAGCTTCTATGCCCAAGATCGCGGGTTCAAACCCGGCCGAAGTCGTCGGATTTTAAGAGCGTTAAAATCCCTCAGTATGCCTTCCTTCGGAGGGGAAGTAAAGCCAGCGGGCTCATGTCATAGATTTATGGCATGTAAAAGAACCTTCTACTAACTATAATTGTGTGAAGCTAAATTTGTAGGTAAGATTTGATTAACGCTCTATTAAGTTCCAACGTTTTCCCCAGGTGCCGGTTGCGGTGGCATCTAGTAGCCAAGTTCACAGCTAGGTGTCGTTGATGGTAGCATTTGGTAGCATGAGTAGGAACTAGGCTACTTGAAATTGATCGTCTGCAGTCCTTACCTGAATTACAGATTACATACACTAATACAGCCAACACAATTAACACCGGTTATGAGACAGATTCTACACACACCCAAAGTATACGGGGCTACATGACCGCGTTGTCGCAATCCCTAAACTGAAGAACCAACCAACCAGCCTGAATGGCAGGAGCGCTTGAAATGGTACACTCGTCTCTTTTCAAAGTACAGTGCTCGGTATCAGAGTTTGACATGCATCTGGAAAATGTTTTTAAATTATTTTCTCTGAACTCTGTTTCAGCAAACTGATGCACTCTGTGATAATTGGTGCACACAGATACGAGTAACTCCTTACTTGGAATGGTTACCACATAACGATAGCTGGATTGTTATTCCCGGGACAGAACGCTTAAAACATTAATCACCTCCACCACTACTTATGGCCTTCCCCCTTTTCTGTGTCTCTCTGAAACCATTTCAGGTGGGTCAGGCGGGCCACAGAAAAAGCATTGGCAGGCCACATATGACCCGCGGACTGTAGTTTGGACAGCCCGGCCTTTCTTTCTTCGTTTGGGCCTGCTGAGGACCACGTTACTTCAACCGTTTGCACCCTAGAGTTTTAACTTCTCCCCAATATTCTCGCATTCGCATTCTGAGAGCCTCCTTTCTTTCATCAGTTCACTTCCTGCCGGTTTTCAATTTTGGCTTTTCTTAGAAGCTCTTGCATGCTCGAAGTCATCTCTGGAGAGGTGCACGTTTCGGGATGTATGTATTCAAGTGTGATTCCTACATCTCGAAGATCTTTCTCAACTTCAATGAATCAGCGTCCCTTGGTTTTCTTGTTATCAAAGTAGGAAAATATCTTGTTGGTCTGTCTCTGCAAGCTCATGCGTGTTTTGTGGCCATAAAATTGAATCCTCCTTTTCCGAATGGTGTCTATTATCATCTCAATGTGCAGATAGAGCTGGTTGTTATGCCATCTCCTGTACTCGTAATTTTCTCTGATTGGTCCAAAGATCTTCCTCCGGATTTTCCTTTCTTTGGCTTCTAAATTTTCAATCAGGCCTTTTCTATTCATTGGCAGGCATTCTGCTGCGTACAGGGCTTCTGGGAATGACTGAACAATAATACCCCAGGCAAAAAACAAGGCCAACCTCAAAAAAATAATGTAAAGCTGAAATTTGGCATAGATGTCCCCTAGTACCCTAGAAACAAATCCTGAAAAGTCCCCATCTCTGCGGTGTCCGCGCCATAGTTTTTAGAGGATTCAAAAGGGCTCAAATAGGGCCTAAGTGCCAAAAACAGCATTTTTGCTTCCTGCGTTTAAAATATTGATCCACATTTAGTTCTCGTGAGCTTAGCAATTTATAAAAATGAACCAGTAGGATAACGGACTTATCAGGCCTAATTATTGCTATTGTTGAAGGGGAAAAAAACTAATTTAAAAGTTTTAGCACAATTTTTACACGAAAATTTGGATAATTTGTAATTAGCAGGTCATTATTTTTTAAACTGCTGATATTGACTAAAGACCCATAATGAAAGTTATAAAGCATACATTTAGCTTTACATTGGCACATTACCCATGTCTATGCAAGAAACGGTTACCGAGTTACGGTCCCAAAGCATAACCGCTGTTGAAAAGGCACCCGATCGCGTTTCTAGGTGACAGCGCTCGGCCTGTCGGAACAGGCCAACAATACTCCAAACAATTAATTCAGCTTCTCAATAGTCTTGGATTTTCAATAAATTTGGCGGAAGTCTACAGGTACGAAGTTTCGGCGCTTCGTGAAGAACGTCCAATCCCGAATGCTGGAGCGTTCACGTAGTTTTGCTTTGATAACGCTGACTTTAACATAAGGACACTGGACGGGCGAAACACATTTCACTGCATGGGAGGCATCAAGTGCACAGGTCGAGCGCTTGACAGTGAGATATCTCCACTCCCACGTACACGAGAAGTTCCTAATGCTGGTGTGATTGCGGCGATGGGAAAGTTCAACATTTCGTGGTATCGGAAGCCCTCTTCTCCTGGTTCAAAGGACGTCAAGATTAAGGAGTTAACTGTGGAAGCCCCACACTCTGTAGGGGCGTGGTGGCTCAGCGGTCTAGCTATATGCCTCTCACCAAGGCAGTCAGGTTTCGATTCCCGGTCAATGCATGTGAGATTTTCGAAGTGAAATGCCATGTCCTGTGGTTCGGATTCCACGTAAAAAGGAGGTCCCGTGGCTCATGATCTCTACATTAACGGTCACGTTAAACTACAAGCTTCCTTCCTTTTCCCAAACTCTGTGGCTATTGCGTCGATGATGGACTCCTTGTGGTTATCTGGACGGTGGTCAGGTATTAATTTACCCGCTTCGTGGAACGGCTTTATGAAGACGTCACTGTCTGCTCATGCTCAACCAGCTCCCCAGACAACGTCAGTTGATACCCTTCCGTTCATTAACTTGGAACCGAGCAATCCATAAACTACATATTCCGCGTTGGAGTTTGCCGCAAGAGAGTGCGTGGAACTGAAACAAAGCACTTGTTTCGAAACCTTTGACCAGCCCCTATACGCGAAAGCTGCGGAGATAGTCGCATCGGACACTTCAGAGGAACTCAAAAACGTGGTTGTTCGTCTAGGCGGATTTCACATTCTAATGTCGTTTCTTGGGGCAATCGGCTACGTAATGAATGGAAGCGGTTTGGAGGAGCTCTGGGAGGAAATAAACACTAATTCGTCAGTGACTCACATGATGTCTGGACACGCATATTCTAGTTAGGCTTGCAATTAGCTCGCTCTAAAAATTATTACGTCATGCCTTCAATTTCAAATGTATCAATAACTCGAAACTGTGCATGTTCTAGGGCCCTCAGAGCGCATTTTCTGACAAAACAGGCTGTAGGGACAATGTTACTCAACATGAACGTCGGGCTGAAGGATGACAAGGACGAAATACAGGCGCTTTTTACCGTATTCCAAGAAGGCACCACCAACGACTTGCTATCATATCCTTGCCATCAACGTCTCAAAGAGTCGCTTCATGACACATTTTCTTCAATGAGCCAGAAATCTCGCACAGGAAAGCTGTGGGTAGAGTATATCAAACAGCAAGCCTGGAAAATATTGAAGGATTCCGCATCTTAACGCGAGGAAATGAAGGTATTCGTCTCTACGGCTCCAGATGAAAAGGCCATAATATCAGCTGGAGAGAAGTTCGCCATTTGTCTCTACGATAGTGCCAAATCAGAGTGCAAAAGCCTCGACGAACTTCGGGTGGTGAAATACAGCCAAAAAATTGCCAAACAACCGGTCACAGCGTCATTTCAGCTGGCTTTACTTCCACCGACTTTGGCGGCATGCAAACAACAGTCACTGCGGGTATATTTGCAAGTTCAGGAATGGTTAGGATTTTCTTTGGACCCGACCCAATGGGGATAGAAAATCCAACACTCAGCTTTAGTACCAGTGACAACTCATCTTCCAGCTGCTCCAGATCATCTCCTCAATTTGGTGTCCTGCAACTGCAAGAGCTCTTTTGGCAGCCGGTGTGAGTTCTGCTGATAGTGACTAAAGACCCGAAGTAAAAGTTGTAAAGTATACTTGTAGCTTTAAAACGATACATTGCCCATGCTCCTTAATGTGTGGGCACTGCAGTGGAAAAGCATGTGGCAACGTCACATTTGATGGCTCATACGATGAGGAGGACGATTGAGTCCGATGTAAGCTTTGTTTTGCAAGTGTTCTTTGTCTAAAGAAAGCTTTTTAAACTTTGTTTTGTTATTATTTGCATTATGCATATTATGAATGTACGTTTAACTGCTAACTGCATTAAACTCGTTTTGTTCTATGCAAACTGTTTCTGCTAGTTTACCTGGGTTCAATGGAATACCATACTAAATGTTCTTGAGCAAAGATACAAAATGGTGTCAGCAAAGGTGAATAGATGGAGCCCACCAGCGTAAATGGGCGTTCGTTCGGAAAGCGACTGCCACACTTCCACTTTTATATTTGTAACTGTATCTCTGCTGCTGTTTGTCGGATGAACATGGGCAATGTATCGTTTTAAAGCTACAAGTGTGCTTTACAACTTTTACTTCGGGTCTTTAGTGGCTAACAGCAGCTGTTTACACGATAAATCCCGGCTAATGGTAAATTTTCGTGAGAAAAGTTGAGCTAAAATTTTTTGATTACTCATCTGTTTAAATGTATGGCAATAATTACGACCAATAAGAGCGTTACATATAACGCAGCCCTTCTCTTATTACTATCAAAACTCATTAAAACTTATTTTGGATCAATATTTTGAACGCTGGAAGCAAAAATGCTGTTTTTGGCACTTAGGTCCCATTTAAGCCCTTTTGAACTCTCCAAAAACTATGACGCGGACGCCGCAGAGATGGGGACTTTTCAGGATTTGTTACTAGGGTACTAGGGAACATCTATGCCAAATTTCAGCTTTACATTTTTATTTTTATTTATTTTTATTTTCTAGGTTAAAACATAATATGCCTGGGCTATAATGCTTAAGCTTGGCGTTGATGGACACTGATCTTTTGTTGTAGACATCTCTAGTTAGCTGGTATGCCGCTTCTATCTTGTTGATCCTACAGTACCGGTCAAAAGTTTAGTACAACATAAGGAAATCACGACATGTCACGTAAAACCTAAACTTGTGGCACTACTGTAGAGCTCTGCGATTTTTTTTTTACTGAGCTCTTACATCTAATAGAATATATGTCTCCTGATTTCGTTCAATTGGGCCAAGTATTGTAGAAGTTAACTGTTGGAAGGTCACACCAAAAAATTACCTCATTTTCAGAGGTATAAAGTATTGTATATTCCAATTGGTTACAGCTATTACCACCAATTTTCTATTTTAGACTTAGCAATAGTTGGGGATCATCTTGGTATAAATATACAGTACAAATTCCGAAAAAATGCAGGGCTTTTTTTTTGGGGGGGGGGGTTATACTTCTTCAAGCCAGCGCTAAAATGGTTGATTTTCCTTTGTTTTTATCACGCTTGTCGTAAGGTTTCCGTGCTAGCTACCCGATTATAACTTGTCGTGTATAGTACAGTAGTTCCACTTTCACTCAACAGATGGCAAGCAAGTACAGATTTCTGGCTTGTGGGATTTCGCCGTGAGATTATTTTGTTGTCAGCAGTGCATCGACCATTATAACGCTGACTTGAAAAAATACAAACCCGCAAAAAAAGAAGATCCTGTATTTTTTCGGAATTTGTATATTTATACCAAAATGATCCCCAACTATTGCTAAGTCTAAATAGAAAATTGGTGGCAATAGCTGTAACCAGTTGGAATATACAATACATTATACCTCTGAAAATGGTGATTTTTTGGTGTGTCCTTCCAACAGTAAATTCTACAATACTTGACCCATATGAACGAAATCAGAACGGTTATATTCTATCAGATGTAAGAGTTCAGTAAAAAATCGCAGAGCTCTATTGCCACAAGTATAGGTTTTAGGTGACATGTCGTGATTTCCTTATGTGGTCCTAAACTATTGACCGGTACTGTAGCTATGATTGCTTTTTTCTCGGAATTGTTAGGTACTATCCACTCGCCTAAGTACTTAAACAACAATTATTATTATCTATGTTATTATATAATACGCTAAGGTGTATGTTTCACAAAACTCAAGCTCCTAAACCAGAGGGAGTTAGAAGGTGTGGTTTGTATCAAAATCTTCCCAATCGTCTCAATAGTACAGGAAAAATCTTGCATTTCTTGAAAAGTCAACGGAAATATATTTATTTGTTTATAAAGTGCTTTTAAACAAATAAACAAGACGATAGCCCCTGACAGAACTGTGTCGCGTACAGCCCACATAGTACTAGAGCCGGGCGGGTAGTCTGTACACATGGGGCGCACACAACCAGCAGCAGTGATGAATTGCTCTCTGGATTCATAAATATCGACAATTTGTTTAAAAAGTGCGTTTAAACAAATAAACATATTTATAGAAGCCCGCATAACAGTAAAGCCAGGTGAGTGGTTTATAGACAAGCGAGAGCTCTCGCACGGGTCCGCTAGTTATTATTATTATTATTATTATTATTATTATTATTATTATTATTATTATTATTATTATTATTATTCTTTTCTTCTTTAATCGTATCGGCCAACTAAGGACCACGTTATTTCAACTGGCTTCTCTGGGCTTTGATTTTTGCCCAGTGTTCCTTCATACGTTGCCGGTGTTGCTCTTTTCTTTCTTCCGTCCACATCTTTCCCGTCTTCAACTTCGGTTTTTCTTGAAAACCCTGGTGGTCTGTAATTTCTTCCTGGGGGGATTGCGTTCTTGAATATCCCCACAGGTAATTTCCATCTCTTGCAGGTCACTTTCCACCTCTTCGAACCAGGCTGGCTTGGTCTTCTTATTTTTAAAATAGTTAAAGATCCGGTTCGTCAATCGTGTGGGTTTCATTCTAAGCAAGTGGCCATAAAATGCAATCCTCCTTTTCCTCATTACATCAGAGATCTTCTGGACATGAATATACAGCTCATAGTTATGCTGTCGTCTATATTCACCGTTGTCTTTAATCGGGCCAAGAATTTTCCTCAAGATCTTTCTTGATCTTATTATTATTATTATTATTATTATTATCGTCACAGCCATTCATGAGATTATTTGCAGTTGAATTTGCATGTGTGCCAGCTTTTCAGGTAAATACTGCTTTTGCACAGTAAGTAAGATTATACAATAATACACTGAGTTAACAAAAGTAATAATAATTTCGGTCCTATATCTAAATACCTAACAACACTGTAATGTTCGTCCTTTCTATCAAATAAATCTTCGCCCTGGAGAATAGACACGACTTGGCTTCGAACGACTCTGCAGCCGTTACTCTCTATTATTAATGTAATCAAACGCTGTACAATCGCCGCGCCGCGCAGTGCCGTCACGGAGGAGTCATGTGAGCCTTTCTCCACACAATGATGTTAATCTGTTGCTTATCATCGTTCTGAGTCGCGTGACGTTGACCTAATAACACGGTGAAGGTCAATGGAGTGATAAGAGCGCATTTCGCGTCGACCGCGACCTTAAAGAAACTTGGTTACATGACCTGCCTGAATTCAGCAAACTCTTCCGGCAACAAACAACTCGTTTATTTTGAGGGTCTGGGGGGTAAGAACAGTGGTGTGATTTAAAATATTTAACAACTGGAACTTCCCATCTTCTTGGGATAGATATGTTCTATTATTTCATTTGCGGTACCTTTGTAGGTTTTCTTTCCCAATAACTTAATAAAAATAATATCATTATAATTAGACCCAGGCCTTTTTAAGCTGATACAGAGGACAGTCATTCTTTCGACGTGTCGCCTAAGGCTGTTCTTCGGTAATCAAGCCTGAAGGAGTGAGGGAAAAGAGCAATGTTACTACAGAATATATTCACCGAGAGATTGAAGCATTTGCTCCTTCTGATGTAGCGTACTTAATATCAAGGACTGTAAATGTTTCCTTTCCAGCAAATATGCTGAGAATGTGTAAGCTCATGCGCAAAATAAATAATAATGATAATAATAATAATAATAATAAACTCATTCATTTGTAAGGTTTGTCCATTGGCCCATTTCAGCGACAGGTCTCGTCTTCCAACAAAAACTGAAGTTCAAGATAGTAGACATATCTTGTAGGGATTGACTTCATGGTCGTCTCCCCCCTCTTTCCTTGGGACTCACAATTAGTGGGGCTTGGGTTGCTGACCACGGGACCCTTGATAAGTCAGCGTTAGTTCCACTTACTTGTGCTGGGCTCCTATCCATCATTTAGGGGCTGATAACCTATATGTTAGAGGCCCCTTAAAATATCTTTCATTTCTCCTATCGACCTCCCTTGGTGAACTCTTGTTCTCTTCTTACTCCGACGGTAGAAGGGTCTGACGCCTAGGAAGTCTTTCACTTTCCTACATTAATTGACCCTTATCTTTTCTTTCACGATAAATACAAACATTGGTACAGCCATCACAATAATGCGGGTTATCATACACACCCAAGTACACGGGGCTACACGACCACAACTTCGCAAAGCCCTTAAATGAATTAACAATAACAATTATTTTCCTGATACCCCTAATTTTCGAGGGCCCAGAACTCTTCTTTCTTATTGTGGTATCTTCTGCCATCAGTACAAGCCCTTAAGGGGCAGGGTGAGTGTAGCCCTCCTATGCTTGGTGCACCCTCAAGAGCTCACGGCTGTTGGCGACCCCGAGGGATGACAGAACTGGTTGGTTAGTTCCTTAGTTTAGGGGCTGCGACAACGCGGTCATGTAGCCCCGTGTACTTTGGGAGTGTGTAGAATCTGACAGAACTGGGTCCTGTTTTTTTGGGGTGGGAGCAATTGGCCTTGTTTTCCGCCTCTTAAAACAACAATCATCATCATCCTGTGCTTTTTAGCCATGGATATGTTTTAAGGCTAAGGGTCTGTGATTAGTATGGACGAATTTTTGACACGATGTTTGCCAAGGCAACAAGAATTCATCATCTAGGCCTAAAAACACATGTCCATGATTCGATGTTGCTCAGTATACCGAAGGAACGTTACCGTATAAGCTATCTTATTCTGCCTTTCATGGCTTCTTTCCAAGGCTCTCAATCCTCATTTTTCAGTACTGAGGGCATTTCTTTTCCCTCTCTTTTAGTTCCCTTGTTATTATATTTTAGTGGGGGAGCTTTTCTTCTTCTAGCATGTTCGATGAAAACAGTAGTTAGATTTAGTTTCATTTCATATCCATTTTCAGTATCATCCAAATCATTACGGACAGATGACCTTGATGCTACACCCCTTAAAATAACAATCACCATACCTTATTATTATTATTATTATTATTATTATTATTATTATTATTATTATTATTATTATTATTATTATTATTATTATTATTATTATTATTATTATTATTTCACGTCGTCTTAGTTTGCCAAATATAGCTTAAGGTCCTCTCTGTCTTATTATATGCCCAATACATTTTTTAGCCTACCGGTACTTTCGATTTTTGCAAAAAAATGAAAGTAGACTTATGAGATCACTACAGGGCCAAAAATTGTGTGTCTGTGTGTGTGAGAGTGTGTGTGTGTGTGAGTGTGTGTGTGTGAGTGTGTGTACTCTGAATGTCTGTCCCCCACCCCCCTATCAATTCGAACACGGTGAAGCCGAATTGAACGACATTTGGTACAGAGGTAGCACTGGCAAAGGGCACCTCAGTGTCATGTTTTATATCGCCGCCATCTTGACGTAAACGTAACGGTGGCCACCCAAATGTTCAAAGCTTAAATCAAATTACGACCAACCTATTCATCTGATCTCTACCAAATTTTGTAACGTTATACCTTTAAGTATGAAGGATCCTTTAACCAAACTACGAGGTCATCTGCTTAATAATTTGCGGATGGTGGCCATATTTGTGTGCAAATCGATTCCCCCTATCTTTTCCAACACAGTGAAACCAAATTGAACGAAATTTGGTACAGAGGTAGCACTAGCAAAGGGCACCTCAGTGTCATGTTTTATATCGCGGCCATCTTGACGGAAACGTAATGGCAACCACCCAAATATCCAAAGCTTAATTCAAATTACGACCAACCTATTTATCTGATCTCTACCAAATTTTGCAATATTATACCTTTATGTATGAGGAATCTTTTGACCAAACTACGAGGTCATCTGCCAAATAATTTGCGGATGGCGGCCATGTTTGGGTGCAAATTGATTTCCCCTATCTTTTCAAACACGGTGAAACTGAATTGAACGAAATATGGTACACAGGTAACACTAGCAAAGGGCATCTCAGTGTCATGTTTCATATCGCCGCCATCTTGACGAAAACTTAATGGCGGTCATCCAAAATTAAAAGCTTAAATAATATTACGACCAACCTAATCATCTGATCTCTACCAAATTTTGCAACGTTATACCTTTATGTATGAAGAATCTTTTGACCAAACTACGAGGTCATCTGCCCAATAATTTGCGGATGGCGGCCATGTATGTGTGCCAATTGATTCCCCCTATCTATTCAAACATGGTGAAACCGAATTGAACGAAATTTGGTACAGAAGTAGCACAAGCAAAGATCACCTCAGTGTCATGTTTTATATCACCGTAATCTCGACGGAAACGTAATGGCGGCCACCCAAATGTTCAAAGCTTAAATCAAATTACGACCAACCTTTTTATCTGATCTTTACCAAATTTTGTAACATTATACCTTTATGTACGAAGAATCCTTTGACAAAACTAATAGGTCATCTGCCCAATAATTTTCGGCTGGCGGCCATGTATGTGTGCCAATCGATTCTCCCTATCTATTCAAACACGGTGAAACTGAATTGAACGAAATTTGGTACAGAGGTAGCACTAGCAAAGGGCACCTCATATTCATGTTTAATATCCGTACGACACTTATTTCAACAAGCCACTACAACCAACATTCAATTATACTCCTTGGAAAGGACAAAGAGTTATAACAATACCCATGCATTTAGGAGAAAGTAGGCTATATGTTCTTTACTGAACATCATGTTCATTTTCCTCTTTCCTGAATTTCTAGTGATTATGTTTTATTAACTCTCAAAACGTCTAAATGGATTCCTTCCCATCCACGTGAATTCAATACTCCTTGCCTTATACAGTGCATACCAATAGTGTAAGACCACTAGCTTATTTTCAACAACAGCTTCCTTGTCTTAGAATTTTGTTACAAGTGTTACCAAATATGTTATTAAAATAATTACGGTGCATTACATTATGATATGACTTTCAGTGGTTGAGTTTCATTTTTAATGGATTTGGTGTATCGAAGAAAGACGCCACTTCTAACCACAGATTAATTTGTGAACACTACATCAATGGGGTTATTTTATTAATGGTTTTCTTTTCTAGTTTTGTAGAAGATTTAGCCTACAAACGTTTCAATACATGAGATAATTCGCAAAAATATTCTTGTCATTTGGTAGTGAGTTTTGTGCCTTTTGATAATGGCAACAAATTGAAGCTAAGACAGATAAGCGTGAGCTTCTTTGGGGGTTGACCGACTGTTGGTACAACCACAGTATAGATATCAATACAGTAAGGACACATCAGGCCTTTACCATGTAATTTTTTCGTCATGGCTTTGAATAGGCCGGTTCCGGAAGCACTGCACGCACGCATGGCGGCGACGGTTCACCATGTATCCGCGAGAGAGCAGTCTACCCGTATTCATTGAGTGCGGCCTGTCGATTTTGTCTGAAGAAAACATTGTTTGTAATTATTAAAATCAACTCAGAAATATAATTTTGCATTTTAACCAATGGCAGAAATGTGGGAAACCAACATCTGTGCGGTAATTTTTTGCGCAGTTCTTGTCACACTGGACATAACAGCATTCCGGTTTCCTCGTGCATTGGAGCGGTAAATACAAATATCACACGTTTCATCGAATAATTCTGGTTTTAATACCCATGAGATGTCAGTCCCTCAAACACCTATCCATTAATTCACAAATTCCTCATTCCTAATCCAGATATAATGACTGGATAAAGGCCTGTAATCAGGAGGATTTACTGGCATACGTGGCAAATCTACACGTCAATATATAGGGTATGTAGCCTTTATTTCTCAAAGGAAGTGTTTCGAACCACAAGGAGGGCAGTGCTAGGCTGAGATTAGGTAATAATGCCCAACAAACATTAAATCTCCACCCTAGAGAAGCTATTGTCTCCTTTAAAGTGTCCATTTTCTAACCCCACTTAGCCTAGGAGGCAAATGGTTTCCTGACTGAAGTTAGTTGATGTGTTTTATTAAATGTAATTTGTTAAGCTGCAGCCCTTTACAGTGAATTAAGTGCTTTAATTACAAGCTACAATGCAAATCAGATTTAACATTTGCTCCCTCACCTATGGGACTTTGTGCTATTCCTGAAGAGTTCTGGAGAAGTTTGGATTGTCGTGTACCCAAATCTACAATCCCATGAATTGACTGAAGGTAATCCAGTCCCTCAAAATTGTAAATAGTGTTGCTTTCAGAGACAAACTATTGAGGTTAGCAACCCCCTCACTACGCTCGGCATGGCATTAAGGCTGTGTGACTTAAAAACCAGGGCTGTTAACCTTGATGTTCCTACCTCATAGACATATCACAATGCCCTTAATTTTATTTAATTCTGTGAGACCACTAAAAGTTTGCCCACCCATGTAAATGATAAGCCCACCCAATTTCTTCTCAAGTGATACCTCCCTCTCATTCCACACACGCCCAAATACAAGGGGATATATGACCACGATGTCTCAGCCCTTAAAATAAGCAACAACTGTACCTTCGATACACACTAATCAAATTCCTGGATACTTCTATACTTTCAGCTACGATCCTAGGGATGATTTTTCTTCACTATGTCACATGCAGAACATGGTGCCACTAAAGCAATACCATATAGTTCCATATTATTTGAAAATGAATACATAATAATCATACAAGAGTGGAGCCTTGCATAAGTGAGGAGATGTAACACCAAACTCTGGGTGTCAACAAGCCGTACACTATCACTCGGGAATTGAGAAATTGGGTGGGCATATTGTGTGATAACCTGTGTTACTGTGGTGGCTGTGTGTGAATTTGTAAATTGGGGATAGGATTGGGAAGGAGGTGGCTGTGTCCTTAAGTTAACAACCATCCCAGCATTTGCCTTGAGTAGGGAAACCACTTCCAGGATGGCCGAGGTGGGAATCGAACCCTCCTCTTCTCAGTTTTGCCTCACGAGGCTGACTGTACCCCATTCCAGCCCTAAGGCCAGAATCAAAATTTCTTGGCAAAGCCGGGAGTCAAACCCAGACCTACGGGGGTGACAGCCAAGAAAGCTATCTGCTGCACCACGAGGTGGTCTCGCGAAAATGTAATGTATTGGTCATAAATATAGGCTATATAAATCTACATGAAAATAGCCTACTGCCTATCCAAACATTTTCATAAATTTGAGTTTCATATACCATTTTAAAGCTCAATGGTTTTAAAATTTACAGTTATCTAAGTCATAGCAAGAGATTTCAATGTTTACATTAAGCCACATTGTTCAACCCTGTTCAGGGATTTCGGAAATTCCTCTGATAATGTCAAGCTGCAACTCACATCCTATTCTATTGTTGGGCAAGGACTTGATTCTCATCATTGCAGAAATAATCTGTTTAATACTAGCTGTAAACATGGCCAAGGTTTCATGTGATACAAGCTAAAGGTGTAGAATTTGGTATAAATGTTTATCACAAGTACCCAGTACCAGTACCTCTATGTCAATGTTACATATGTGCTTGCTACACTTGTCATACAGTAGTATGCGGTACGGTAAAAATTTCAGAATGTGCATCAATTTTAATTTCTACCCTTGATTATTCATATTTATGTGGGGGTCAGGAATCGTATGGATTGTGAAGTGATGCTAGGAAAAGTTGTCTCCTTTCTTTTTAAGGGTGTGTGAAGGACTGAGTGGTGTGTCTTTATAATGACATACTAAAATTGTAATGGCTGATGAAGGATGTAATTAATATCCAGAACATGTCCTACTATTTGCACATTATTTATTCATTTAAGGGTTGATTAGGCAGAAATATTTACAGAAGATTACAATTCAAGAAATATTTTACTCATCAGAGTTAATTAGAGATGAATGAAACTGGGCAAGGTACTGGAAAAGCCTGTGACCTATTAAAAGGAAAGGTCCCAGCAGATTTCCCCTATATTGTTCAACCAGCCACATCTGGTTACGATCACTATATTCTTCCTGAAGTAACTCCACGGAGAGAATGAAAAGTGTCAAGAACAAACTTCTGCTTGCAATCGCACATTTTTTCTGCATTACAGTATTACTTACTTGTTTACATGGTTTATGTAGAAACAACTCGTACAAATATTACAGTGAATTCTTCTAGGTATTATGCCATGTCAGATAACCTGCAGCTTCTGTGACTGATAACTATAGTTTTGTCTTGTTGTCAACAAATGTGATAGACAGGTCTGAAGCAGTTCATTATTTCAAAAACTGACTCTTTCTATCAGAAATCAAATCAGTGATCTGAGATCATGGCGATATCAGGAATCTTTGTGAATTTGTTAATGATATCAGGAATGTTTGTTTATTGCATTACAACAAAGGATTTGGAAGTAATCTCATAAAGCACTAACTTCTAAATCAAAATAACTAACAATTTTATTGTTGGACAGCCAAAGGACTTAACATAATCCTCCATGGTTTTAGACAGGTGCAACGATCCATTAGTTCTGGGTTATCCCATCCCGTTAGAAAATGGAAGGATTGGGGTTTGAGACCTAAGGATGTTGTATAACATTAACTGCAAATCACATCACCACACTGAAGACCTGGTTTGTGAAATAAGTTGGTTCATATCCCTTCACCTGTCATTTCAAGTTAGCTTCCTTGTTTCTCATCTCAAAATGCTGAGATGGTGGCTTTCCAATAGACCACAGTCACTTCCCCATTCCTTTCTTAGCCTCTTCTACTTTCCATCTACGTTGAGGCTGCATGGATGATCCTTTTCTCTAGAATGAAAGGGCTCCATGACACTGTCAATTAGGATGAAAAAGACTTTGGGAGTGAAGTAAGGGGATAAAAGAAATATTCATATCCAAGAAATAAAAATAGCCAAACATATAAGCCCATTGTTTCCACAGCTACTGCCATGGTCTAGAAGTAAGCATAGCTGTCTTCTAACTGGTTGGCCCAGTTTTGAATCCTGGTTTTGCCAAGGAGAATTTAAATTTTGGCCTGTAGTCATGTGTACTTGGATGTGTGTATCATTTGTCTCATAAACTGCCTTATTGTGATGGCTGTATTAGTGTGTGCATTTATAATTTTAGGTGAGAATAGGGAAGGAGACGACTATGGCCTTACGTTAGGGGTAGCCTACCGTCTCGGCATTTACCTGCAGTAGAAGTGGGAAACCAAGAAAAACCACTTACTAGATGGCCGAGATGGGAATCAAAATCATCTCCTCTCAGTTTTGCCTCACAAAGCTGAGTGTACCCCGTTCCAGCCATCAGACCAGAATGCTAGTTGCTACACCACGAGGTGATCTAAGTGAAAAGGGATGGATTCTAATCCACCTCTTGGTCCTAATAGAAGTGAATTTCTATGGTTTCTAATTCCCCTTCCCCCCTCCCAGAATGCTCCATGCACCAAACATTCCATCTTCAAATTATTTTGCATGCCCAATTAAATGGAGTAATATAGCTCGGGTGGTGTTGGGGTAGCGCGCCTGCCTCGCACCAGGAGACCTCGGGTTCGATTCCAGGCTCCGTCAGGGATTTCAGAAACCGTCGTGAGGCTGGAACTGGGTGTACACAGCCTCGCAAGGACAATTGAATAGCTGTCTGACAATGAGGCAGCGCCGCGCTCATGGAGATCAAGATTAACGGCCGAGGGGATCCGAGGCGCTCACCACGCGTCACCACATAATCTGCAGGCCAAATGGCTGGGTGGCGATCGCTTGGTAGGCCTAGGCCCTTCATGGACTGTAGTGCCACGGGGTTTGTTTGTTTCGTTTTAATGGTAGTTCGGAGACTACGGTTTCAATAGTCTTCTTAGAATGTACAGTATATGGGTGTTAACTTTAAAAATACCCGCACGAGTCTCTCTGGAGGACTCACACATTATTACTATTACGTAAACATATCTTGCATAAGAATCATGGCCCTACTAATAATATAGTTCATCGTATCTTGGTGAGAAAAATACTGTACCTGTATGTGCATTTGCTCAAAGAACTTTTTCTTTTCTGAATTTTTATTCCATATATATTTTTGTTTGTTTAATTAATATTAGGCATCCACCTATAAATTTTAACTCAACTAAAATTTGTATTATTTTGTATTAAGAGGGACAGATGACCTTGCTGTTCGCCCCTTAAACAACAATAACTATCCATACTATGTGTGATGTTAATAAGCAATTCTGAGAATATTTACAGCGGATCTAGATTGCAGTAATGGACCACCTTGTGGCGTAGTGACTACCATTCTTGGCTGTTGCCCCAGAGGTCTGGGTTTGATTCCCGGCTCTGCCAAGAAATGTGATTCTGGTCTGAGGGCGCAACAGGGCACACTCAGTCTCGTGAGGCACAACTGAGAAGAGGAGGGTTTGATTCCCACCTCAGCCATCTTGGAAGTGGTCTTCCGAGATTTCCCACTTCTACTGCTGGCAAATGCTGTGATGGTTCCTAAGTTAAAGCCAATGCCGACTCCTTACCAATCCTCACTGGAATTGCAAATACACATACTAAGACAGGCATCACAATAACAAAGGGTTATAGTTCAAAATTCCACGCTCGCCCAAGTACACGGGGTTAAATGACCACGGTGTCCAGGCCCCTGAAATGAAACAACAGATTGCAGTCGATGTACAGAAGTTGTCTAACTTGGTGGCCAGATTGCTCCTTAGTGCCTCTTGGTCTATTGGAATGGCTGTAACATCCGGGGCATTATCATAACATAGTCAAACTGTTCCTCTATTGGAGCACGAAGATTGGGATTCTCTGCCGTAACTGTCTCATGAAGCCATAGCCAGGTGGCTATACTAATGCTTGTTGTTTCATGTAGGAGGTTGTACATCATGGTCGTCAGCCCTGTGTACTTGGGCGCGAGAAGAAACCCATACAACAGGAGCAATCGAGTGTGGCAACGGGTGGGTGAGAGATTTCAAAAGCTCTTCATCCAGGAACGCCTCCAACAGCAAGGAAATTCAGTCATGTTTTGTGGTGGGATCATGTTTGGTCGACGTACGCCTCTAATTCCTATCCACGGTAACATGACCGGTCTGGTATACAGAGACAACATCCTCAAACCTGTCGTTACAGGATTCGCTGCCACAATGGGTGAGGGCTTTACACTAGTGGACGATAATGCCCATCGAGCTAGGGTGGTCATCAGTTCCTTCAGATGCAAGGCATACGGAGAATGGAGTGGCCTGCATATTCTGCGGACATGAACAGTATCGAACATGCATGGGAAAAGATTAAGAGTGCAGTTTCGCACTGTCCCAATCCTCTAACAAACAAACAAACAAACAAACAAACATTCAGCAACTGATTGAAGCTGCTTTCCAAGAGTGGGATAATCTGCCCCAAACCAGGTCGGTTCGTTGGTTCTCAGTACGGTATGCCTCTTTGTCGGCAAGCATGCCTTAGGGCTCGTGGTGGCCATATATGGTATTGATATGCCCCAACATGAAAAAGATTGCCACTTTTGTTATGCTTTTAGTGTTTGTCTCTTTTGCACAGCATATTGTGTGTTGTTTTTCTTTGTATGTCATTACATACTACCCTACCAGGGAATTGTTACTGCTAGACGTGGAGCACGGCTGTTGTGTATACATTACGTCAGCTCGCCTCGTTATGGCTGCCGCGAGCGGTTGCTGGGCAAGAGGGAGAACGCATGTACAGTCATACAATGAGAACACACCGCAAAGCGCACGACCCAACACGAATCATGCACACAAATGACATGCGATGAGGTTTCGCTGGCGACAACTGCACGTCTATCGCAGGCGTGTGGCTGGGCGGAGCGCATTAGTTCCGATTTCCGCCACCGGTAACAATTCGCTGGTAGGATAGTACACATAGCAAAACACTAAATCGCAATATGCAAAACCTTTCTTTGAGTACTGTTCAAGTTACAAACACAGCTAGTCACCACAACACTCTAAGGGCAGATGACCTCGAAGTTCCGCCCCTTAAAACAACAATTACATTACATTCACCACAACACTGATTATCAAATACCATGCACACACAAGTACACAGGTCATAAACCAAAGAGGTCCTAATTGGAACTATAATAATATATACAGTACCGGTATGTCAAAAAATATGGTTATATAAATGACTCCAGATTATAGCTTACCAAGAGGCTCACATACTTTGAACCGGCCTTTGTGGCCGAGAGCGCTAATGTGCTACCTCGTGCCTCGCTGGCATCGGGAGAGCGTGAGTTCGAATCCCACCTCTACAGTCCTGAAAATGGTTTCCGTGGTTTCCCATTTTCACTACCAGGCAAATGCCGGGACGGTTCCTTTCAATAAATCCACGGCCAATTTCCCTCCAATATCCCTTCCCTGACCCGTCCTGAAAAGAAAAGTACATGGCCATTGGCTGTATTAATAAAATTACACATACTTTGAAACTTTAGTGTTTAAAATAAGACTGCTGTTACGACTTGAAACTGAATCCCAGCACTCTGCGCAGAGTGTGAACTGATTACACCACGATAGCCCTTTATTAACTCTTGACGTAGGCCTAGTAACTGAAGCTTTAGCATATAGTTAGGCCTCCTAATGACCAGTATTAATTCCACTATGATGTACATGTCGCTTACAGGTACCAACTGGAAAGACCTGCCCCAGGCCTCTCCAAAAGCAACACAGCATTATGAGCCTAACACTTCTCTCATCCAGGTGTAAAAACCATCCATCGCATGGAAAACTCATCCTACATTATCTCCATTTCTGCAGAATGGGAAGAATAAGGAGTTGACATACCACTGACAAGTAAAAAGTGCGGTACGGATAGATGGCAACTTATTAGTCGTGACGAGGTTAAAGTTAGGTCTAATTGGTGTTAAGCTATGGTTAGAGCAAGTTTAGGACTGAGCGTTTTACTTGATTGATTGGCGACACCATTGCACATAGTGTTATTTACCAGTTATATTACTTTATTACATTCACTAGCAACAGAAAGCAAAGCAAACTTGTAGCTTCACGTGGCTCTCGTGATCATAAGCCACAGAACCTTTCTTTTTTATATTTGGAATTTGAACCACTGGATGCAACTCTGAAATTCTAACATGCATTAACCAAGAATCAAAACCCAGTCCAAAACTATAATATGACGACTTTAGGATCTCCGAATGGAGATCTGGGTGTGACCTTGGCTTCTAGGATTAAAGAAGCAGGCCTCTGTACGAAGGGTGGTTGGCCGGTTTACTTACTGTAAGCCCTGAGCTTGTATTTCAGCTTTACTTTACTTATTTTTAGGCCATCTGTAGGCTAAACAAAACAATCTACCAGTAAATGTATAGTCTATTTGTTGATCTGAAAGCTACTTGTTGCTCCTATAATAGCCACACAAAGACGTGGAACTAATAAAGGTAATGAAAAGAGATTCCTTAGCACATGACTTACAGTACCGGTATTGAATTCTTCTTGGAACACAAGATAATGAACGGAAGTGTGAGTAGGCTAAGAAATGCGGAGTAAGAATTAGCCTAGGCATATCATGAAATGTGAAAATAACACTGCATAATAAGGCTGTCCCCACCCTTCAACATGACTTTTTATTGACTAACAAGCTGTACCCGGCATGCGTTGCAATGCCAATCAAAGAAAGTGTTGGCGTTGAAATTCTGTTTCTTGAAGTGCTTTGGATACACAACATGTTTTTCAATTTCCGTTAACTGCCTCTAAGCTATCGTAAAATGGATTTTCTAATTTAGAACCATTCGTGGGAGCGTGCAGAACAACTTTCAAAAGTTTCATCACAATCGGATGAATGGCATATGAACATATACGGGATTTTTTTGAACGATTCGTGCGCTGTCACTCATTTGTTGAATCTACTCGTACGCTACCTATTGAGAAATGGATTTACTAAGTCGAAACCCTACCCTGGCGTGTACACAATAACTCATCAAGGTTTCATCACAATCGAAGAAGGCTATTTGAACGCATAGGGGATTTTGTTAAAACGCTTCGCGCGTCGTCACCCATTTGTTGCATATACTCGTGCGCTACCTACTGTGAAATGGATTTACTAAGTCGAAACCCTTCCCTGGCGTGTACACAATAACTCATCAATGATTCATCGCAATCGGATGAATTGTATATGCACGTATACGGGGTTTTGTTTAAACGATTCGTGCGCTGTCACTCATTTGTTGAATCTACTCGTGCGCTACCTATTGAGAAATGTATTACTAAGTCGAAGCCCTTCCCTGGCGTGTGCACAATAACTCATCAAGGTTTCATCGCAATCGAAGAATGTTATATGAACGCAATTAGGAATTTTGTTGAAACGCTTCGCGCGTCGTCACCCATTTGTTGCATCTACTCTTGCGCTACTTATTGTGAAATGGATTTACTAAGTCCCCTTCCCTGGCGGGTACACAATAACTGATCAATGTTTCATCGCAATCGGATGAATAGTATATGAACGCATACCTGATTTTGTTTAAACGATTCGCGCTCCGTCACTCATTTGTTGAATCTACTCGTGCGCTACCTACTGTAAAATGTATTTACTAAGTTAGAAACCGTCACGTTAGTGTCCACAACATCTCACCCAAGTTTCATCGCTATCGAACTAATGGGATATGAAGACATAGGGGACTGTATTGAAACGCTCCTCGTGTCGTCGTTCATTTGTCGAATCTACTCGTGTGCTACCTACTGTGAAATGTATTTACTAAGCCAGAAACCTTCCTTGGAGTGTCCACCATATTTCACCCAAGTTTCACCGCTAACGGCAGAATGGTATATGACTTTGTTGAAACGCTTCGCGCGTCGTCCCTCATTTGTTGAATCAACTTGTGCGCTGCATATTGTATAGTGGATTTACTAAGCCAGAAATTTTCCATGACGTGTACACAACATCTCACCCAAGTTTCATAGCTACGGACGAATGGTACATGAATGCATACGGGACTTGCTTGAAACGCTTCGCGTGTCGTCGCTCATTTTGTTGATTCTACTCTTGCGCTACATATTGTAATATGGATGTACTCAGCCAGAAACCTTCCCTGGAGTGTACACAACATCTCACCCAAGTTTCGTCGCTATCGGATGAATGGTATATGAAATTATATGGGACTTTGTTGAAACGCTTCGCGCGTCGTCGCGCATTTGTTGATTCTACTCGTGCTCTACCTATTTTTAAAGGGATTTATTAAAGCTAGAAACCTTCCCTGGAGTGCATACAAAATCTCAGCCTAGTTTCATCGCTATCGGACGAATGGTATATGAACGCAAACGCGACTTTGTTGAAATGCTTCGCGCGTCGTAGCTCATTTGTTGAATCTACTCGTGCGCTGTCTATTGTAAAGTGGATGTACTAAGCCAGAAACTTTCCCTGCAGTGTACACAACATTTTACGCAAGTTTCATAGCTATCGGACGAATGGTATATGAATGCATACGGGACTTTGTTGAAACGCTTTGCGTGTCGTCGCTCATTTGTTGAATCTACTCGTGCGCTACCTACTGTGAAATGTATTCACTAATTTTGAAACCTTCACGTATGTGTACACAACATCTCACCCAATTTTCATCGCTATCGGACGAATGGTATATGAACACATACGGGACTTTGTTGAAATGCTTCGTGCATCGTCGCTCATTTGTTGAATCTACGCGTGCGCTACCTATTGTAAAATGGATTTACTAAGTCAGAAACCTTCCTTGGAGTGTACTCAACATCTCACCCAAGTTTCATCGCAATCGGACGAATGGTATATGAACGCATAGGAGACATACCCACAGACAGACAAACTATCACGTAACATTGATTTTTATATATATAGATAAATTTCCGAGTATTTACGTTAGGAAGCTAAGAACATTAAAAATTAACACTTATTTACAGTTACTTTAGAAAAATTGAATTGCATTATCTCAGACTACAAAAGTTTAAGAAACAAAATCCACATTTCCCCCACACTTTTCAATTTATCGTCTGTTAATTTAATCATTAAAAACATATCATAACCTTTCATCGTTACGATGCAATCACAATGCGACACCACAGGACTGGAGGAATGTGGTGTTAAACATTAAATTCCACACTTCTTAGAATTAAAACACAGTAGTATTAACACTTTCTATTTTCTTGTTATTTATTTTCTTAAAATATCTGATTATAAAGAGAGCTAGTGTGTTGAAATAGAGTTAAATAAATGACATAAAATATAAATTCATCAATCAGCTGTTTATCATGTGTTTGTCCATAAGTGGTGCTACCAAGCGGCTTACAGGTGTATTGGTGCTCCCCCTTATCAAATGTTTTTTTGAAAATCCGTTCTTCCGGTTTTGCCGAAGTGTCCATACTGTATTGGTATCTATACTGTGGTACAACGCTGTGTTACAGACTGGTGAAAATTCGGTCTGCGCTAGCTGAGCCATATTATTTAACACAAGTCCTTTAAATAAATTACAAGTAAATCGGGCAAATGGAACCTTGGTATTGTACCCGATTGTCACCATGTGGACCATGTGTTCGTATCCCAACTAGCTCACGGTCTTTCGAGGTATGGGACGTTCCTGCCCACAATACGACCACATGCTCAGGATTTGAGTCTACCAGGTAACTACTTCTACAGGAAATACACAACATTCCTACAAATAAAACATTTACTGGTCTAAAATCATGGCTATATAACAAATACAAATCAAAGGACAAATTACATTTAATTCCCACAAATAAAATAGGGTTATTCTGTGAGCTTTCTTCTAACAAATAGTGCTACACTGCACTCACACCTAATTCTAACATCCTGTCAATAATAGTTCAGATTACAAGGTTTCCATAGTGTTCATCATGTGACACAATCTTAGTTAATGGGAGTATCTTAACACAAAAATCACATGTCACATAAAAATGATATTACTAAGACATTATTCCGCCTCTTACGGCATTTACTTTAACTAGCAAAAATTCATTATATTCTGAATTCACTAACAAAGATTTGTTGTGTCGTGCGAATCATCTTCCTTCTTTCCATCCCTATGAACGATCTAGGACAGTGGTACATGCTCCTTAATAAATAAACATGGATAGAATATTTTATAGTTTCACCATATAACGATTTTTCTGGGTCTTGTCGGGCTTACCATAGTTACAACTGTGTCATGTTCTGGGAAAAACACATACCCGTATGCATAAATTAGCATGAACTGGCAAAATGCACTTTAAAGAAGATGCCTACATTATTTTGGTTCGGCATTCCTCCTCAGAGGATAACTTCGCCAAATATTATCTGATTTCTATGATCCAACAATGTATGTGACTTGCCACACACCATTTAATTCAATTGGCATCATTATAACACTCATATCTTGATTGCATATTTAAATACCGAGATTCCTCAGTGTCCGACTGTGACTGTAAATGACGAGGGATCGGTCGACGGACCTTTCTCCCCCTCAGCAGGTCATAAAATTCGTTCCAGCTGGCTAACCAAGATGGCCGCCACGGAAGTGATCTACACTACCTTTCTCTCTCTCTATCGTCAAGGTCAAACTTGTTTACAATTATATAACAGTACAGATACGCTAGGCGTGATTCCTAAGTAATTGAGTCATTTAATTAATTAACACCTATCTTTATAGTGTATTTGGGCTCAAACTGGCTCCTTAATAAACATTCATGGCTGGGGTGAAATTCTAGTGATAGCCTTGCGGTTCTATGGTGATTATGTGGCTTTAAGACGCGCATCATAGTGAAACCCCACGGTTTCCACCAGCAGCTGTCAGTAATAAACAGGAAATCTGCGTTCCTAGACGACGAATATGGTCCTACCTATCAGGGTAGACCATTGGTACAAATGCTCACTGCGTCTCGACGGACGTCAATAGTGGCCATAATTCATGCAAGCGTTGGAAATAGACAGGATCTATCCAAATCGCTGCGTATAATACAGTATGCACAAAGGCGATACTCCTCGAAGATTCAGCCAACTTTTCACCTAACGCGCAAGCTATTCTAGTCAATCCCCGCGATTATCTTACGTAAATCACTGGATTCTACGTTAATCTGCACGCTAACACGCGGCTCAAACAATATTTCACATAGATGACTCCATTATTAAGGCACCTGCGTTCTCCCTGTTATAGTACTTAAGCCAAAGCTTTACATAGCTCCTAACACAATGTATAAATTTACTGGCTTACTTTAATTTAATGGTCCTCAAACATAATCCTAAGGATTGACCATATCAAATATTCATTCAAATTTTCACTGACACTGAAAAAGCTCTCGTATTTCACTATATTCCACGTTACATTTTTACTGTTTACCAAATTACAGTACCTTTAAATTAGGCATGACACTATTTGAACATTATTTAGGCCAAATTTTCCCATTACTTTATTGTTGCCGACCCCAGTTTATTATTATTATTCATTTACCGTTACCGTTAGATTCATCACTATTTTTGACCTAAAGGGTCCTAAGCAAATCACCTTCCAAGCCATACTTTACTCAAGACGAGTGGTGAAAACTCGTTCAGTAAGTGACTATTACATCTTTTAATCTCAAAGTGATAAATCGTTACATGGTGAACTATTCAGTTATAAGGATATAATTGCATGTGTACTCACTTTTTTCCTTCTTGCTGGAAAATGCCAGCTCCTCAGCTTAAGCGCTACCATGATGTTTGACTTAAGCCATCATGATATCCTTAACACAACACTGAGATTCACACACTTGCCACATGACACACATATTTTTATAAGTGGCCTTTACCACTATTATACACTGAATATTAACCATTAGACACATGAACACTTTAAATCATTATTTCACAATTTATGTACACTTCATCCATGACTTCACATGTTGATCCTTAATCCGGACTTCTCCTACGCTTGATCTCAGAGATGCGATGCAATTATGACAACCGCTGGTCTACGTGAAATCTAGTAGCGTTTTACGGATGTTCGATCCTCGTTCCCTGCGATCACGTTCAGCTCACTATCCTGGTTAGGTGGCAATGACTTCCACGCTCCCATCACTGTAGTGATCCTGATGATAATGTCATACAATTCTGACAATACCTCCCGGTATAAGAACTGTTCGAAAACATTATAAGTTCCTTTTCGCTGTAGCGAATTTATATCTTCGTCAGGTAATAGATAAATATCTGCATTACTTTACTTTCGACGCACTTCATGATTATTTATGAAGCTTATAACTTGCTTCCATTGTCTTCAACGGCGGAGCGTTGATATTTTAATACTTGGCGTGCTTACTGTAGAGCAACTGCTTCTGACTGCTTCCGACTGCTTTCAACTGACTGCTTTCCACTGACTTCCAACTGACTTCAACTGACGCTTGGCGCGGGCTGCTCTCCCTTATAAAAGTTTCTTGCACAAAATAGTTCACGGGACATGTGAGAGCGACTCCCTTCTTGAAATAATCCCTCTTCAGTCGAAATGACATCTGCATCTTGTTTATTTAGGTGTGGAGGTTTCAAAAACATATGCGTGCCGGCGATCGCTTCGGCCAATTAATTACAATTTATTGCCTTAGTTCAGCGCGTTATGACGCCACGGTGGGGGTTCCCCGCTGGCTGGTTACAATATCCCTGCTCTTGAGCGTGAGCTAGGTTGTAATGCGGTCATTTGGAGATATAGGCATCAATTTAGGTGAAAAACCACTCCTAAATTACTTATCCGTGAATATATTCATCTGTGTGTATATTTCAATGCATTACAATGTTCCATTTAGCTGGAATTAATTAATTTCCTTGTGCATGCAGCTTGCCCCGTTGTCGAATGGTGGATACCCGGGTCATTAATTTTGAGCTGTCTCTCCACCCCAGACATAAGTAGTGCGGTTGGCGCCTAGGCTACTCCGCCCACTCGCTAAGGGTCATTTGTAAACTGCCAAACTCGCCCTCTCTCGTTTTCGTATGCTCTGAAAACGTATATTTCCTATGCATTTGGCTACAATTCCTCCTTTAAATTGCTATGATTTTCACATATAATTCGTGAAATCACGCTAGACTAATATATGTCAGTATACCTCTCATTGCTCTGTGGGTTCCCTATAATTGCTCCCCCTTAGAGACCAATGGTTCGACCCTAGGCATAACCATGTGCCTGGTCTTCTCTGATGAGACCTGAGTTCGATGCCAGACTGCCGTGACTAATTGGGCACATCTTTCTCCTGCTAAGTTCGAAAAATTCATTTCATAAGTGAATTTTTCGGGCCTATCAGCTGGCATCAACTCCATGCAGTATTTACTTTAAGCGGTCATTGCTCTCGGCAATGGGCTTTTTCGTTCCCCACTCCACTCTGTCTGGTGTCTCGTAGACTCTCGTTCTCCCTTCTCAATTGTTCATTCATCCCCCTCAGCTTCACAGCGGCTTCCCTCAACTGGTCATAAAGTTCCTGCAGTAGACAGCTGCATTCTTCCTTCGTGTCCGCTGGGTTGGCGAGCTGGTTGTTTCGCTGCGACCCTTCTTGAGCCTGCAAGCTTTTCTCAAGAATCTTTTCGTGCATACGTAATGATTCCCCGTTCACTTGGATGTGCGTAGCTTGCTCCTCTCTCGCCTCATAGTCTTCTGGTGGACTATATAATTTCAAGTTAGCTGCGTTTACCACAACTTCTCTACCCGTTGCTTCATCTTTGATCCTATATGCATTATTTTGCAGATCCCTTATAATCAGGTAGGGTCCGTGGTAAGCATGCTGAAATTTCTTATATTTCCTACTCTCTGGATCTGAACTGGCGGGTTTCTTCAGTAAGACGTACTCTCCCACGAGTAACGGTCTGTGATACCGTTTCCTCCTGTTTCTTCGCTGCCGTCTATCAGCTTGTTTCTTGAGATACTCGAACGTCCTCTGGATCCTCAACTCACGTCCAAGTTGTGCATCGATGGGTGTCTGGATGACATTATTCCACGGCCTCTCTGGTCTTCTATCGAGATGTAGGCTCACTGGCACCTCTCCTGTCGCTTCGTGCACGGTATTGTTGATACAATATTCAATAATCTCAAGTACGTCAATCCATCTCCAATTTTCAGTAGAGCAATATATCTTTATGTATTTTTGCAGTTCCCTCATAACTCTCTCAGCGGAATTCGACTCTGGGTGTCGAACTGTGGACAAAATCTGTCTTATGCCCAGATTTTCCAACTCCCTGCGAAATTCTATGCTGGTAAAACAACTTCCATGATCAGATAGGATGTTTTCTGGCTGTCCTAATATAGGAATGATTCTTTCCTTCAGCCTCTTAAGTACCTGTTTTGTACTGGTTTTCTGAATTGGACACAGGACTACCATTTTGGAAAACACGTCTAATGCAACTAGGATGTGTTTATTTCCTCTTCTAGCTCTAGGAAGGGGTCCAAAGTTGTCCAGCGCCAGGAGCTGACATGGCTTCTCTGGTAAGAGTGGTATCGGTTTCTGCCTCATTAAGTACGAGTTAGGCTTTACTCGTTGGCACATATCACATGTTCTGATAGTATTTCTGACTGTTTCTCTAAGTTTTGGCCAAATAAATGTCTCTTTAAGCAGGGCAACAGTCTTATCTACACCGGAGTGTCCAAAAGCTCGGTGTGCTAGCCATACTAGCCTTCTCTGCAATGCTGGTGGTACAACAATCCTGGGTTTGGTGTGGTCAGATTCGCTCCATTTATGTAGCATCTGGTTAAACCATAGATATTCCGTTGACAGTGCTTCAGCTTCCACATACATCGGGGTTCCTCTATCCAGTTTTCCCTCGAAGTAATTAATCATCAACCGTATCCAGGGATCTTCACGTTGAAAAACGGTGATGTTCCTCAGATCATCTAAGGTCTTCTGATCTCTATCTTCTATCTCGATAGCTAGAGCTTCTTCTTCCTCTGCTGTAGGGTATCTGCTTAGCAAATCAGGTATGATATTGTCCTTCCCCGGGCAATATTCTATTTCCACTTGAAATTGTTGTATGTACAGGGACCACCTTGTCAGTCTTTGACTCGACAAGTCAGTTTTCAGCAGGAACGTTAGGGCTTTATGGTCTGTTCTCAATATAATTCTAAAACCATAAATCAGCTTGTGCCAATACTGTAAGGCATACAGTATCGCAAGTAGTTCGATCTCCGTGACCGTATAATTCTTTTCATTAGGCTTCAGCCTTCTACTGATAAATGCAATATAAGTTTTCTCCTCTGGCCTGTCCATATTTTCCTGATATAACATAGCTCCAATGCCTATGAAGGATGCGTCAGTCTGGATAATAAATTTCTGAGTGTAGTCAGGATATCCCAATTTTACATAATCTAACAGCATCTGTTTAGATTTCACGAAGGCGTCCTCACATTGCTCCGTCCATCGCCATCTTCCTCCCTTCTTAAGTAAGTCTTGGAGTGGTGCTACAGTCTCGGTATACTTCGAACAATGGTTTGAAAAGAATCCAATAACGCCTAGATATTGCCTGACGTTCTTTACCTTCGTTGGTCTCGGGAAACGTTTAATGACTTCCAATTTTCCCGGATTAGGTCTGACTCCTTGGGCATCTATTACGTGACCTAGAAATTTAACTTCTCTCTGGGCAAAGTTAGACTTCTTTATATTGACCTTAAAGTTAGCCTGACTTAGGTCATATAACAACTTGCGTAGATCTCTGACATGTTCTTCAACCGTTTCAGAGGTCAGTAGTATATCATCTACGTAGCATATGGTTGTAGCTTTTACTTCTTCGGATAGGTTCCTATCTAGCGCTCGTATCAACGCTGAACCTGCTGTTTTTAATCCAAATGGAAGACGTACGTAAGAATACGTGTGCTGGTCAAATAAAAATCCGGTTAATAGACTTGTTTTCTCTTCCAGAGCAAGATGGTGAAAACTTGCAGTCAGGTCAAGATTTGAGAACACAGTCTTTCCTTTGAACCTCCTGAGTACCTCCTTAATGGGCGGTACTTTATCAAATTCCGGTATGACCTTCGAATTCAAATTTCGTAGGTCCAGGCATATCCTCACACTTCCATCCTGTTTCGGTACAACTACCAGTGGGCTGACATAAGGTGTGGCCGTCTTTACAATGACGCCTGCTTCTAGCATTTCCTGTATCGCTTCTTTGACCTTTAAATAATGTTTCTCAGCTACAGGATACGGCTTCTGTTTGAATGGCGTCCAATCACTGACTTGGAACGCATACTGGAAATTCTTGATCCGGCCAGGTCTCGAATCGAAGACTCCTTTATACTCGAATAGCAGTTCCCTTAGCATTTGTTTATATTCTGGACCAAATTTAGCTTCTTCAATCTTCTCTTCCAGGCATTCTTCAAATTTTGGTTCGAGATCCTTTTCAATGTCTGCGGCCAGTGTTGCCAACTCTTCCTCAATGTCTTCTATTGTCGACACTGCATCCCCAGTCATATCTCCGTATGAATGCCATACGTATTCTTCTTGTCTCGTTTCATTATGCCTTAATGAGAGTTCTAACTCTTCCTTTCCCTCACTTGCGCGAAACATCACAATGTCTTGCGAGAGATCTATAATAACTTTATACTCTCTTATGAAATCCATCCCAACAATGAGGTTATACGGCAGCTTATTCACAAGTAGGAAGCTCTGTGAGAATGTAGAGTTCCCTATCTGCAAATCTAAAAATACTTGGTATTTGCATATCATAACTTTATCTGGTATGACACCTTTTATTTTCACGCTTGAAATAGGTATTTTCAATACGTGGATTTTACTCTGGATTTCACTGTATAATGCCTGGGTTATCAAACACACTGTGGACCCTGTATCAATGAGACTTCTTATTTTCATTCCCGCAATGTTCACAATAATAATAGGTAGTTCCCTTCTTACATTGACCGTTCTTTCATCGAGATCTTCGATAAGCTCCTCAGGTTTGGCAATCCAGTTAACAACATTCACTGCATTCCATCCTGAACTTATCTCTCTTTGGTCATTTAAAATTGGTGTTTTTTTTAATTGCTCCATTCTTTGTGGAGTTTTTCTGCCTGTCTTCATGCTGTTGAAGTTCCAGACTTTTAGCACCGTCATCATTTTGATATATGTCGGGTGACCTTCTTTTCCGAATCGCTTCATCACAATGAACTCGCGATTGTCTCGGATCATCTCCGCGCTCTTCCATGTATCTTAAAGATGCGTGATAACGTTCTTCCGCCTCTTCATCGAACCCACGACTCTGCTCTTGGGATCTCCATCCTTGGTTGTTCCCATTTCGGCCGTAATTTCTTCTGTTATCCAGCTGCTGGTCTCTGGTACCACGCTGATTCCAGTTTTTCCTTCCTCGATTACCACGGTTCGAACCTCCTCGATACGCTGGCCTCCAATTTTGGTTTTCGCGTCCTTCGCGCTGCCAGTCGGATTTTTCTGTTTCGGTGCTTGTAGATTTGCTCTTTGTCTGCACCTTAGTTGGCTCAATCGGCGTATTCGTCATATTAACTTGTTCCACCTGTCGACTTTGCCTTGCGTGCTGCACTGTGGTTAGATCGAGTTGTCTCAGCACCTCCTCCATATCGATTGCAGTTTTGGCGTTTGCTGAGATTAGCAGACGCTGCACTTCATACGGTAGCTGCTTGGCTATTGCTATGCATAAATCTGACTCTTTAAGCCCTTCATCAAGCTCGCGAAAACGGCATAATTGATTCACAAAAAACTCTCCGTACTTAGTCGGATTACTAGTACTGTAACGCCTGGAATACAAGTCCAGTCTGAGGTTTTGTTGTACGCTCGCGTTCCAATATCTGCTTAAAAATGCTTGGCGAAATTCATCAACGGTGTCGAACGTGTACCGAAAACTCCTAAACCATAGGGCGCACTCCCCTTCGGTTAGTTTTTCAATCGCTCTCAACCTGCGCTCTGGCGGTACTTTCGCATCATTCAAGTACTCGGAAACTTCTTTAAGCCAGTACTTGGGTGTCATATTAGAATTACTCCCAGGGTATTTCTTTGGTTTCTCATCACTAGCCCTTATAACTGTGACTATTTGGTTTTGTACAGCATTTTCATGCGGTGTTGACATGGCCATCGGCATACCAGGTGTGGCATACGGGCTGTCACTTGGCATGGCTGCATTCTTTGGAGTAGGCTGTATTTCTATCTCCGCCCATTTATTTCTCCTATTCTCGTCTATACTTCCTTCGCTAGACCTAGGATTCCGCAATATGGATTCCTCCTGCGCTATCATTCTAGTCTCAATTTGGCTGTGCCTGTTTTCCGCCCTTTCCAAACGAGCTAATACCTCTCGTTCTATTTTCTCTAGGCGATCTCGGTTTCTTTCTGCCATAGAAAATACCTTTTCCTTATCATCCTTAAGGTTTTCCTTCAGGTGGATAATTTCCCCTGCTAGACTTTCTCTTACTTCGGCAAGAGTCTTATCGCTGGCTTCAGTCTTTAAGCCTTCTCGAAGCTCTAATTCTTCGCGTAAGCCTGTAACTTCCCTTTGAATGTGACCTTGTTTATGAGAGATTTCAGTCCTTATTTTCGTGATTTCTCCTTGGTCTTCGTCCTGTCTTTTATGGATAACTGCTAAGTCACTCTGAGTTTGTTCCAACTCTTTCTGCACTTTTCCAACTTGTCTCTTCATATTAGACATTATCTCCTTATTCTCTTGATCAGAAGTCTTTATTTCCTGAATTTCCTTGCATTGGTCAAGGATATTCTGATCCTGTTTTCTTAAGGCTTCGTCTACTGCCTTGGCGTAACCTGCCATTCGCGTATTCCATTTTACGTCATTATCCTCGAACCTATGATCCACGGTCTGAGTGAACGTGTTAAATTGTTCTAACTGACGTTTAGTATTAGCTTCATTCTGACTTTGAATGTCTTTAAGCTCCCTGGACATACTGTTTAAATTATCGTTAATTTCACGCTGTGACTCTCTGCACATTTGCAGATTGCTCTCTAATTTTAATTCAATAGACTCAAAGCGTTTATCATTATCATCTTGCATTTCTGAGATCACGCTAACAATCTTTTTAGTTACCTCACGCTGGACAGACTCTTTAACGTCGTCCCTTTTCTTATTAACCTCTATTAGGTTTAATTCTAACTGCGTGTTTACATTAGCTTGACTAGCCTCTAGTCTAGTATTTATTTCAGCTTGATTAGCCTCTAATCTAGTATTTACTTCGGCTTGATTAGCCTCTAATCTAGTATTGACTGTAGCCAACATCTGGCTTACCTCAGTTTGATTAGCATCCAATCTATCCGCTATTTCATCTTTAAATGCCTTGGATTCTTCCTTACTCTTAGCATTAATAACATCGAAATGTTCCCTTAACTCAGCAATACACCTGAGTACTTCTTCCGTTCCGGCCATCCTGTACTATTTAATTTGAGATTCAGGTAGGCCGCAGCTGAATATGCTGGCACGTTCTATTGGAAAGAAAAGATTCCGATCCCGCGACAACAACAACAACATATTATAAAATGTCAAAACTAACTATGGAATGGGTATTGACCCTCGTACCCGTCTGACAACAATGTCTGACATCTGAACATCATCTAGAAAGACTCACAATCGCTCAAACAAAGTTTGAGAAAAAATATTATTTCTATGGTTTTCCCCATGAAAACCATGCTATTATTATGGGGTTTTTCTGAATCCCATAAGCCATCCACGTACGGGCGCCATGTTAAATTAATACTCGATGGGGTAATTATATGCTTAAGTGGAGGTTACCTGTATTTTAAACTGGCCCCATGTATCAGCGTCATGTTACATAATTTATAGTGACCTGATAATTAAAGGGGTTTGGTGAAAGTTACATATATATAAGCATGTCTTATGGAGGATTATCAACAATTATTTTTAAACGTGATGGCTTATTAACAAATGGGACGCGGCCTTTCCTATTTTGTCCTAATATCTATGCTGTACTTGCTTCTATCATTAATATCTCGGCCGACTTTAAGCAATACCTGTGACTCAATCCAAGTACAGAGACAACTCCCCCATGTACCCGATTGTCACCATGTGGACCATGTGTTCGTATCCCAACTAGCTCACGGTCTTTCGAGGTATGGGACGTTCCTGCCCACAATACGACCACATGCTCAGGATTTGAGTCTACCAGGTAACTACTTCTACAGGAAATACACAACATTCCTACAAATAAAACATTTACTGGTCTAAAATCATGGCTATATAACAAATACAAATCAAAGGACAAATTACATTTAATTCCCACAAATAAAATAGGGTTATTCTGTGAGCTTTCTTCTAACAAATAGTGCTACACTGCACTCACACCTAATTCTAACATCCTGTCAATAATAGTTCAGATTACAAGGTTTCCATAGTGTTCATCATGTGACACAATCTTAGTTAATGGGAGTATCTTAACACAAAAATCACATGTCACATAAAAATGATATTACTAAGACATTATTCCGCCTCTTACGGCATTTACTTTAACTAGCAAAAATTCATTATATTCTGAATTCACTAACAAAGATTTGTTGTGTCGTGCGAATCATCTTCCTTCTTTCCATCCCTATGAACGATCTAGGACAGTGGTACATGCTCCTTAATAAATAAACATGGATAGAATATTTTATAGTTTCACCATATAACGATTTTTCTGGGTCTTGTCGGGCTTACCATAGTTACAACTGTGTCATGTTCTGGGAAAAACACATACCCGTATGCATAAATTAGCATGAACTGGCAAAATGCACTTTAAAGAAGATGCCTACATTATTTTGGTTCGGCATTCCTCCTCAGAGGATAACTTCGCCAAATATTATCTGATTTCTATGATCCAACAATGTATGTGACTTGCCACACACCATTTAATTCAATTGGCATCATTATAACACTCATATCTTGATTGCATATTTAAATACCGAGATTCCTCAGTGTCCGACTGTGACTGTAAATGACAAGGGATCGGTCGACGGACCTTTCTCCCCCTCAGCAGGTCATAAAATTCGTTCCAGCTGGCTAACCAAGATGGCCGCCATGGAAGTGATCTACACTACCTTTCTCTCTCTATCGTCAAGGTCAAACTTGTTTACAATTATATAACAGTACAGATACGCTAGGCGTGATTCCTAAGTAATTGAGTCATTTAATTAATTAACACCTATCTTTATAGTGTATTTGGGCTCAAACTGGCTCCTTAATAAACATTCATGGCTGGGGTGAAATTCTAGTGATAGCCTTGCGGTTCTATGGTGATTATGTGGCTTTAAGACGCGCATCATAGTGAAACCCCACGGTTTCCACCAGCAGCTGTCAGTAATAACCAGGAAATCTGCGTTCCTAGACGACGAATATGGTCCTACCTATCAGGGTAGACCATTGGTACAAATGCTCACTGCGTCTCGACGGACGTCAATAGTGGCCATAATTCATGCAAGCGTTGGAAATAGACAGGGTCTATCCAAATCGCTGCGTATAATACAGTATGCACAAAGGCGATACTCCTCGAAGATTCAGCCAACTTTTCACCTAACGCGCAAGCTATTCTAGTCAATCCCCGCGATTATCTTACGTAAATCACTGGATTCTACGTTAATCTGCACGCTAACACGCGGCTCAAACAATATTTCACATAGATGACTCCATTATTAAGGCACCTGCGTTCTCCCTGTTATAGTACTTAAGCCAAAGCTTTACATAGCTCCTAACACAATGTATAAATTTACTGGCTTACTTTAATTTAATGGTCCTCAAACATAATCCTAAGGATTGACCATATCAAATATTCATTCAAATTTTCACTGACACTGAAAAAGCTCTCGTATTTCACTATATTCCACGTTACATTTTTACTGTTTACCAAATTACAGTACCTTTAAATTAGGCATGACACTATTTGAACATTATTTAGGCCAAATTTTCCCATTACTTTATTGTTGCCGACCCCAGTTTATTATTATTATTCATTTACCGTTACCGTTAGATTCATCACTATTTTTGACCTAAAGGGTCCTAAGCAAATCACCTTCCAAGCCATACTTTACTCAAGACGAGTGGTGAAAACTCGTTCAGTAAGTGACTATTACATCTTTTAATCTCAAAGTGATAAATCGTTACATGGTGAACTATTCAGTTATAAGGATATAATTGCATGTGTACTCACTTTTTTCCTTCTTGCTGGAAAATGCCAGCTCCTCAGCTTAAGCGCTACCATGATGTTTGACTTAAGCCATCATGATATCCTTAACACAACACTGAGATTCACACACTTGCCACATGACACACATATTTTTATAAGTGGCCTTTACCACTATTATACACTGAATATTAATCATTAGACACATGAACACTTTAAATCATTATTTCACAATTTATGTACACTTCATCCATGACTTCACATGTTGATCCTTAATCCGGACTTCTCCTACGCTTGATCTCAGAGATGCGATGCAATTATGACAACCGCTGGTCTACGTGAAATCTAGTAGCGTTTTACGGATGTTCGATCCTCGTTCCCTGCGATCACGTTCAGCTCACTATCCTGGTTAGGTGGCAATGACTTCCACGCTCCCATCACTGTAGTGATCCTGATGATAATGTCATACAATTCTGACAATACCTCCCGGTATAAGAACTGTTCGAAAACATTATAAGTTCCTTTTCGCTGTAGCGAATTTATATCTTCGTCAGGTAATAGATAAATATCTGCATTACTTTACTTTCGACGCACTTCATGATTATTTATGAAGCTTATAACTTGCTTCCATTGTCTTCAACGGCGGAGCGTTGATATTTTAATACTTGGCGTGCTTACTGTAGAGCAACTGCTTCTGACTGCTTCCGACTGCTTTCAACTGACTGCTTTCCACTGACTTCCAACTGACTTCAACTGACGCTTGGCGCGGGCTGCTCTCCCTTATAAAAGTTTCTTGCACAAAATAGTTCACGGGACATGTGAGAGCGACTCCCTTCTTGAAATAATCCCTCTTCAGTCGAAATGACATCTGCATCTTGTTTATTTAGGTGTGGAGGTTTCAAAAACATTCGCGTGCCGGCGATCGCTTCGGCCAATTAATTACAATTTATTGCCTTAGTTCAGCGCGTTATGACGCCACGGTGGGGGTTCCCCGCTGGCTGGTTACAATATCCCTGCTCTTGAGCGTGAGCTAGGTTGTAATGCGGTCATTTGGAGATATAGGCATCAATTTAGGTGAAAAACCACTCCTAAATTACTTATCCGTGAATATATTCATCTGTGTGTATATTTCAATGCATTACAATGTTCCATTTAGCTGGAATTAATTAATTTCCTTGTGCATGCAGCTTGCCCCGTTGTCGAATGGTGGATACCCGGGTCATTAATTTTGAGCTGTCTCTCCGCCCCAGACATAAGTAGTGCGGTTGGCGCCTAGGCTACTCCGCCCACTCGCTAAGGGTCATTTGTAAACTGCCAAACTCGCCCTCTCTCGTTTTTGTATGCTCTGAAAACGTATATTTCCTATGCATTTGGGTACAATTCCTCCTTTAAATTGCTATGATTTTCACATATAATTCGTGAAATCACGCTAGACTAATATATGTCAGTATACCTCTCATTGCTCTGTGGGTTCCCTATAATTGCTCCCCCTTAGAGACCAATGGTTCGACCCTAGGCATAACCATGTGCCTGGTCTTCTCTGATGAGACCTGAGTTCGATGCCAGACTGCCGTGACTAATTGGGCACAGTATTATGCAATATTTTTCACAACATATTCTTATATATATTATTTATTGTTACTAGATGTATAGTAATGAATTTACATGTTGATTTCATTGAATTATTTATATTTACGCATAGTAAAGGTTAGGATTCTCACGTATTTCCCCCTTCAGCTTTAGTTTGCCTTAAATTTTGAGTAGTAGAATAATCTTATGTAAAAAAAAGTTGCTGTAGGTAACTGGAGTGTGCTTTTTATGATACAAAACGTAACATCAACGTCTACAACGTAGTATCAAATAATATTTTAGGTTGGATGACTGTTCTGTGGTATTGTACTTAATGCCTGTTCAATACATAAGCAAACTGTTAGAACTAGATGTGTATTTTATATGGTGCCTCTTTATTGTTGAACATATTAAAATATGTTATATCTTTTTATGTTTTCTCTATATAAATAATAACAAGTAGTTCCGTGCAGAACCAAATAGCTTATATTCACATATCCAACTGGTCTTACTTAGGAAACGAGGAATAAAAACCAGATTTAATGAAAAAAATTGCACAGCCGCTATTTTTAAGTTCTCATGAAATTCCGTTAAATTAGATGGTAATATATTAAAGCTTGCATGAAGATAAGTTTCACAGCGCTTGGATGAAACGTCGAAAGAAAAATCCATTTAAATATTTAAATTTCGCGTCACCTCCGTGTTGGTTTTGTGCTCACCAGGTTATTGAATGATTTACATACAGGTTTATAGGGTAATGAAATAATAACTAACAACATAATAGCCTAGTGCCAACATTTATTATGTATGTTGAAGTAATAACAATTGACATAGTTGCGCAACGTATTGCAGAGATGTATGTTTCGATTATCGAATCTCGAATCCTAAGGTTATCGTTACATCTCTCTTCTCAAAATAAAATTAATATTTCTCTACGCTGATTAGATTTACAGATTTAACCTAACTACTGGTTTTACAGTTCTGCCGTGTCTTGTAGTATAGTTGAATGATTCTAATGAGGGTGCTTTTGATGATTCTTCCCTCTCTACGTTCGGTTCAACTGGAGATGTTCCTTTGTAGGGATCATCTGGATGTATGGGTAGACGTGACCTTCCATGGATGTATGTTAGTGGATCATGAATTGACGATTGCATTCTCTCGTTTGTACTTTGATTTGATTCAACGTTTAAATCCGCCTGAATTGGTGTTTCTTTTGTTATTGTGCCTTCAATATTCGATGGTCTGATGAAACTGGTATTTCTTCGTAAAATTGTTCCATCATCTTTCTGAATCACATATGAGCGATCAGTTACTGGATGTAAAATTCTTCCCGTGTACCACTTGTTGTTTAGTTCTCTGATCAAGATTTTCTCGTCATTTTGATACTGTCGTGATTCCTTGGCTCCACGATCAGCATATTTTTTCTGTTTTGACCGCTTTTCCTTACGTTTTAGTGGTACATCGGTTTGTAGTTTGAGCTGCAGGTTGTTATTAGAAAAGGAAATTGGAGTTCTCGTATTCCTTCCAAACATTCTCGAGGTTGGTGTGCCTAGTTCTGGGTTTCGTGGTGTATTTCTCGACATTAGTAGGGCCAGTTGTACATCTTCTCCGCTGATGTCGCATTTCTTCACCAGTCGCTTCGCAATGTCCACGTACTTCTCAGCTAATCCGCTCGACCATGCGAAACAAGGACTCGATGTAACTAATTTGAAGTTCCATTCCTTTGAAAATTTCACAAATTCTCTGGACGAATATGTTGCGTTGTCGGCGTGAAATTCTTGTGGAGCTCCATGTGTAGCAAACCAAATTTTAAGTTGATTAATCATTTCTGCTGCGGTTGTTTTGTTAATCTTTTGCACTTCGTAGTATCCACTGTAACTGTCTGCCAGAACAAGATAGCTGTTGCTTTTGTAGAAAAAGACATCTGAAAATACTATTTCAAATGGTAATTTTGGTATTTTCTTCATTATGATGGTTTCCTTGACAGGTTTACGCTGCGTATGTTGGCAGGTTTTGCAGGATTCAACCAATTTGGTTACGTCCTTTGTTAGAGTTTCCCAAAACACTAACTGTCTTGATCTTCTCAGTGTTGATTGTATACCCGGATGTCCTTTATGAATCACTTGTAGAACTCTAGGTCTTTCGCTTTTTGGGACAAAAACGCGATCTCCTTTTAAAATGAGTCCATCACAATGTGATAATTCATCTCGAAAAGTGAAAAAACATCTTAATATCTGCGGCACTTGAAGGATATCGTTAGGTCAACCTTTGTTCATCATCTTGATTAATGCCTGGCAAGTTGGGTCTTGGAGCGTTTATCTTTTGAAGTCTTCAGTGGCGCTTTCAGACATTGATAACACCATTAAAACTTCGAGTTCTTCTTCATCGTTTTCGTAAGAATCTTCACAATATCTACTAAGTGTATCCGCAATCTTCAGTTCATTTCTTTATGGTATACGATGATAGGGTTGTACTCCTTGAGATCTAATAATATTCTTCTTAGTCTCGGTGGTGCATTCACAAGCGGCTTTTTCCAGATTGACTCTATGGGTTTGTGATCCGACTCGACTGTTAATTTCTTACCCCAAATGTAGTCATAAATTTCTTACAGCCGTAGCGAATCGCAAGTGCCTCTTTAACAATCTGCGGGTAATTTTGTTCGGTGCTGTTTAATGATTTTGTAGCATACGCTACTGGTTGTCCTCTTTGCATTAGAACAGCTCCTAATGCCCTTGAAGATGCATCAACTGATAATGTTACGTCTTCATTTACGTCATAGTACCTCAAAACAGAGATGCTGGACAGTGCTCTTTTTTTTAGTTCTTTGAACGTCTGATCCTTTTCCGGACCCCAAATCCATGCAACATCATTCTTCAATTGACGTCAGAAAAGTTGGATGGCGCAGCGACGCGGTAGAATGTTGATGCTGTAACATAGTGACTGGTGAGCATGGTAAAGCATTAACGTCGTGATGGAAACAGAAAGGAATTTGTCAAATTCCAGGAGGTACTGCTCTGTATACGGTTGCAAATCGTATAAAGCGGGTACGAAATCTTTTCACTACTTTCCTGTATAAAAAGTTCAGAGAGAAATATGGGCTTCGGCGCTGTCAATTGGAAAACGTGTTACACGTTACATGACAGCGTGCAGTCTGCATTTTTGTGAAGATGACTTCTTTCCACAACGTAAGCACCGGTACTGTTGATTATTGATAGTTAATGTCTCTAATTTGTATTCACAAGGATTTAGCTACATCAAAAATACTGATAAACTTCTGTGTTGTACATAGAACCGAATGTAATCCGCTCTTCGTAAACTTATTTTAGGGGTTCTTCCGATTGACAATAGCCGAATGGTTAGAAAACTTAAGAAAAAAAGCTGTTCCTAGCCTTAATTTGCCAGAGAATTTATATTCTTGCCTTTGAACAGCAAGTATGTAGGTCAATATTTGCAATATTGAAGTATGATTGGGCTGAAATTGTATTTTTGTCTATGATCTCCTTACTGTTGAATTTAGTTAATTAATGTGTAAAATCTTAGTTTTAAGTACCGGTTTGGTGACCCATCATCCCAGGCAGGGCGGTAACACCTATACTACTCAGGCAGATAGGCCACTTAGCCGTAATTTGGAAGTTATAGTGATGGTAAGTATACATATGCGGTAATGTTGCAGGAGACCTGATCGGCCTAGGCTATTCTAACTTTAATTAGTTCCCATTTCAGGGTTTTTCGGTTTTGAGTGCGAATAGTTGGTTTGAAAGTTGTACAACAGTAAGGAGAATATGTTTTGTATATGTTTTAATTGGTATTATGGTTTATGTCGAGCTGAGGAGTGAATTAGATTTGGCTTAAAGTGTTGTTTTTGATCTGTTCCGTTTGCTTATGACAAGTTCAAATGGAGACTCCAGCTTTGTTAAATATCTGTAATTTAAATATTTAATTAAATATATTGATAAAGAGGATGCCTCCATTTTAACTTGCCTGTGGCAAGAGATTAATAAATTTATATTCTTGCCTTTGAACAGCAAGTATGTAGGTCAATATTAGCAATATTGAAGTATGATTTGAGCATCCCAAGTAACGCTTCTTTGAACCCAAAACATTCATGCAAATTCAGGGTTGCAGGATTCAATTTATTATCAGGGAGTCGTCCTTTGTGTTATGTGAGATATATATATTGTGAAATTAATAAAAACATCGATACCGCTAGGCTCCCATGTAGAGCCTTCATATATGCAACAGCAGACAGTAAATTAACTATCTACATGTGGGTAATATTTTTAACTACTAGTAATTAAGTACTGCATTTAAATTGATTATAAAATATTTCTAGCAATGAAAGAGAATATGTAGTATTTTGCCATCATAAATTACAAGCCATAACAAACGCACACACAATCACTGTCTTGCTTACTTCTCGTCACTATCTCGCCGCCATATTGGAAACAGCTGACCGTAAGTTCCTCCCCCGTTTCGGACGTCAATAGTACACGCAATGGAGCTGTCAATTTTGACTGACAGGGAATACATTTTCCCAAGTAATTTATCATACCCAACAATCTCTGTAGCTCTTCTTTGTTCTTTGGTACTTTGAGTTTCTTTATCGCATCGACTTTTGTCTCATCAATTTCAAGTCCCTTGTCTGACAAAACGTGTCCTAAAAAACGTACTCTTTGTACGTTAAATATGCACTTTTCTTTATTGAGTTTAAAGCCGTTTTCATGTAGTCTTCGAAGTACAATTTCAGTGGTATCCCTAAGTTTCTGGTCTGTACTGGCATGAATTAATATGTCGTCCATGGCGCATTCAACATTTGGAATGTCGTGAAGTATCTCTGTCATAATTTGCTGAAATACTTCTGGAGGTGAAGAGAGTCCGAACGGAAGACGTTTGCAGGAATAACGTCCCCAAGGTGTTGCAAATGTTAAATATTCTTGTGATCTCTCAGAGACTTTTATTTGCCAAAAACCTCGAGTGCAATCTAGGCATGTGAAGTACTTACTACCATTGATTCTTGCGGCAATGGCTTCAATCGTGTTTAATCGGAGATGCCTTCTCTTGAAATTTTTATTTACATCTGTAGGGTTGATACACAAACGAAGTTTGCCCCCTTTTTTGACGATTGCAAGAGGAGATACTGCTACAGTGGGTTTCGTGACTCGTTTGATGACGTCTATTTTAACCATTTTATCAAGTTATTGCTTAACTGTTTCTTTTATGGAAATGGAATCGTTCTAGCTGAGCTAATCTCGAACTTTGGATTTTCTACAAGGTCTATGTCGTAATCGTAACCCTTGAAACATCCCAATCCATTAAACATCTGTTCGTTATTTAACTTCGGGTTGCTAATCTTCACGCTGTGTACTCTAAAAATCAGATTTTCTTCTTCGCAAGTCTTTTTGCCGATTATTCATTCACAGTCAAGAATGTTACTTCTGTTTGACGATTCTTGATCTTACATTTCAATTTCAGTTCTCCGACAACGTTGAGCCTGTGTTCACTAAATGTTACCAACTTCTTTACTTTGGATGGTGTTATCTTACTGCTCAGTGACTCCCTGTTTCTCGATTATGTGAGTCGGAAGAACGTTACATTGAGCACCGCTGTCTAGTTTAGCATGAAACGCTTTGTTTCCGACTTTTATTAACTCTTTCCAATCTTCTTATCTTGGTGGTACTGTAACACTGCCAATGTACATCATATCACTATCACGTGACGATTGAGAGGTTGCATCGTCGTCTTTAGAGCCGTGTACTGCATGAATCTCCTTTTTGGACTTGCAACAGACTTCAAAATGTCCTAACTTCCCACACAAATTACATCGTTGCTTATACGCCGGACAAGATCGCTTTCCATATGTCATACCACATCTGTTGCAATTAAACTGATCAGTATTTTTAGCCTATTTTCAATTTTGAAAAAATAGGCTTATGAGATCACCTTTTGTCCGTGTGTGTGTGCGTGTGTGTGTGTGATTCGCGTGTGTGTGTCCCCCCCCCCCCTAATAAAATCTAAACGGCAGGAGCGATTTCAATAAAACTCGGAAAGTTCATAGCACTATTCCCGGCGACCTCGGCCGTGCCCTTCAAATTTTGTTACGACTCACCAATCCAACATGGCGGCTGTGCGAAATATTTCACCAGCATTCAATATCTCCGAAACTATTACCGATATTACCCTGACAGTTTCTATGGTGATAGAGGGAACTACTATAAGTTCACTTATGTGACTTTTGAAAACCTGGTAACTACAAAACCAACATGGAGGCCAAGCGAATTTGCGACATTTAAATAGACGTTTCTCGCGATTTGACCAACCAAACGCAATGAAACTTGGTACAGTATATGTTTATATACATTATAATGCACCGAAATCTAACTTCGTTCAGTTGTTTACATAATCACAAGATGGCGGATGTGCGAAATATTTCGCCGGCATTCTATATCTCTGAAACTATTAGCGGTATCTCCCTAAAATTTTGTACGGAGATAAAGGGCACTACTGGAAGTCCATCTATAAGACTTTCAAAAACCGGTTAACTACAAAACGAACATGGCGGCCAAGCGAATTTGAAAATTGTAAATAGACCTTTCTCGCGATTTAATGTTCCAAGCTCACTGAAACCTGGTACAGGAAATATTTATACACATTGTAATCCACTGGTATATAATTTAGTTCAATTGTTTACATAACCTCAAAATGGCGGCAGTGCGAATTTTAAAATTAAGTTTTTATTTCTTGTGATGTAGTCATGCGATCAAAGTGAAAGTTTGAATAATGAACCTACGCAATAATTTTCCTTTAATGGTACATGACTCTATGGCCTATACATTTAACAATCCAACATGGCGACCATCCAAAATATTTAGACGATACTGAATATCTACGTATCTATTTTAGCAATCAAACTGCATTTTTTAATGTTCATAGGGGCTATGAACTTAAGTTCACCTATAGGACTTTAAATAACCTGGTGATCACAAATCCAACATGGAGGTGACGCGAATTATAAATATTCACATGGACGTTTCCCGCAATTTAACCATCCGAGTGCAGTGAAACTTGGTACAGTAAATCCTTATACGAATGTTAATCCACTGGCATCTAATTAATTTCAATTGTTTCCATAACCTCAAGATGGCAGCTGTGAAAAATTTTAAAATCTCCTTGTTTTTTCTTGTGTCCTAATTATGCTATTGAAGTTTGAATACTACACGTTCACAATAATCTGCATGTAACAGTACATAACTCTAGGACCTACATATATAAAATCCAACATGGCGACCATCCGAAATATTTAGTCGGTTCTTAATATCTACGAATCTATTACAACAATCAAACAGAAATTGTGTATGTTGATAGTGGCAATTAACATAAGTAGGATATATGAAAATAGGCTGTATAGTTCTTCACGGAACTACTTGTTTATGTTAACTCCTTGTCTTTTCATTTTCTTGAGTGCGACGACTGACATCTATGATTCTGTTTCGCTATTCTTACTCATGTCGATGGCTTGTTTGTATGCCAGCTCGCTTGCTTAACACATGTCTACCGTTTTGTCATAGATTAGGTCTATTTTACCCAACAATCTTTCACGTAACGTATCATTATTGATGCCACTAACAATTTTGTCTTTTAGCATTCGTTTCTCTAATTGACCGAAACTACATTTTCTTGCTTGAGTTGTTACGCGAATCAAAAACTATTCAAAATTTTCGTCTGATTCTTGTAACATTTTATGAAAAACGTATGCTTCATATGTTTCATTAGCTTTAGGCACAAAATAATTGTTAAATTTGCCCATGATTACCTGCATGTTTGTTTGTTCTGCCTCAGTGAGGTTAAATGACTGAAAAATCTCTTCGGCTTCATAACCTATTGCGGACATAAACGTAGCGACTTGGACTTCGGGCGGTTCTTTATCCAGCTGAATTGCTTTTGAGTACCAGTTGTAAGACACTTTCAACGTTTTCCATTCCTGTGCCATATTTTTGCCAAACTCCAGGGGTTTAGGTTGTCGAATATGAATTCTATGAGTTAGCCACTGATTTTGGGCGTTTTGTTCTAAGTTGGCCATAATTTTTGTTTGCTGCTTTATAATTCAGAAAAACCAATTACTTCTGACACCATGTAACATTTACATACAGGTTTATAGGGTAATCAAATAATAACTAACAACATAATAGCCTAGTGCCAACATTTATTATGTATGTTGAAGCAATAACAATTGGCATAGTTGCGCAACGTATTGCAGATATGTATGTTTCGATTATAGAATCTCGAATCCTAAAGTCATCGTTACACATAAGTGAACTTATGTTAATAGCCTCTAACATACAAAATTTCAGTTTGATTGCCGTGATAGATTCGTAGATATTGAGAACCGTCTAAATATTTCAGATGGTCACCATGTTGGATTATTATATGTGTAGGCCATTGAGTTATGTACCATTAGATGAAGATTATTGCGTAGGTTCATTATTCAAACGTTCACTTCGATCGCATGATTAGGACACAAGACATAAAAGCTTAATTTTAAAATTTCGCACAGTCGCCATCTTAGGGTTATCAAAACCACTGAGTTTAATGGGACGTCAGTAGATTCAAATTTGTATGAATATTTACCTTACCTAGTTTCACTCTACTCGGGTGATTAAATCGCGAGCAAATTCCATTTAAATGTTTAAACTTCGCTTGGCCGCCATGTTGGTTTTGTGCTCACCAGATTATTAAAAGTCACATAGGTGAAAATAAGTTAATAGTCTTATTCAATATACAAAATTTAAATTTGATTGCTGTAATATATTCGTATATATTGAGAACCGTCTATATATTTCGGATGGTCGCCATGTTGTATTGTTTTATATGTAGTTCATAGAGTCTGTACCATTATATGAAGATTATTGCGTAGGTTCATTATTCAAACTGTCAAGAAATAAAAACTTAATTTTAAAAATTCGCACAGCCGCCATCTTGCAGTAATGAAAAACATATGAACTAAATTAGATGTCAGTGTATTACAATGTGTATAAACATTTGCTGTACCAAATTTCACTGCGCTCGGATGGTTAAATCGCAAGAAAAGTCTATTTAATGTTTCAACTTCGCTTGGCCTCTATGTTCATTTTGTACTTAACAGATTTATGAAAGTCACATAGATAAACGTTTAGTAGTACCGTACCCTTTATCACCATATAAAAACTGTTACTGTTGCGGAGATATAGAATGCCAGTAAAATATTTCGCGTGGCTGCCATGTTGGATTGGTGTAACGTATGAAAATTTGAAAGACACGGTCGAGGTTGGACAAGGTAATAGTATGCACTTGCCGGATTTCATTGAAATCGCTACGGCTGTTTATATTTTATTAGTGGGACACACACGGACAAAAGGTGATCTCATAAGCCTATTATTTCATAAATGAAAATAGGCTAAAAGTGGGTAAAACTGCACTTAGAAAATTATCCAAATACTGCATACATACTGTCTAAAAGTATCTCTACAGCATGCTCAGACTTTAGGATATGAATATATATTTTTATTAAAATGAATGAACTGTCATTTTTTGACATTGTCTATGGTAATTGTTGAGCGCTATCGTTAATTATATATGTACTGTGTAGCTTTTGTTGATCTCTCTGCTGCATATGACACCGTAAACCACAGAATACTGTTACATAAACTCTATAACCTAACGAACAACTATGGATTCACTAACATGATAGCTACACTTCTTCAGGATCACCGGTTCTTCGTTGACTTCCAAGGACATCGCAGCCGTTGGAGAACTCAGAAGAATGGATTGCCCCAGGGAAGTATTGTCTCCTATTTTATTTAATGTGTACACCAATGATCAACCACATCCTCAAGGGTGTAAAAGCTTCATTTACGCTGATGATCTTGCTCTTTCTGCACAATCAGAACAGTTTGAAGTTGTAGAGCATACACTCACTCGTGCTCTCAAACAGCTGGGTACTTACTATGAAAGGAACCAACTCATGCCCAATCCTAATAAGACTCAAGTATGTGCCTTCCACCTGAAACATAAACAATCTAGTCGGAAACTTGAAGTATTCTGGAATGGTATGTTATTGGATCATTGTTTCCATCCCAAATATCTAGGTGTCACCTTGGACCGTACACTCACATTCAAGGAGCAGTGCTTTAAGCTAAAACAGAAGATCTCTTCGAGGAACAGCCTCCTCCGTAGACTGGCAGGGACTAACTGGGGCACCCATCCCCAAACGTTAAGGACAACAGCAATGGCCTTATGCTATTCAGCAGGAGAATATGCCAGTCCTGTGTGGTACAAGTCAGCCCATGCAAAGCAGGTGGATGTAGCCTTAAATGAGAGCTGCAGGATTATTACAGGTTGCTTGAGGCCAACTCTCATCAGTAAAGTGCACTATCTTGCAGGGTTTGCTCCACCTGACATCAGAAGAGAAGTGGCTGCAAACAACGAAAGAAGTAAATCATCTGTTATGACCTCACACCCACTCTTCGGATATCAACCTGCTGAGAGGAGATTAAAATCGAGAAAGAGCTTCCTAACAACTACTCAACCATTACAAGGAACAGCAGCAACAGCTCGAGTGGCCGTGTGGAAGGAGAGGACCAGCAATCTGTCTGAATGGATGGAACCAAAGGAATCTCTACCTCCTGGTCACACAGAGAACTGGCTAATCTGGAAGTCCCTGAACAGACTGAGGGTGGAAGTTGCAAGATCCAGGGACAACTTATATAAGTGGCATTTTCCGACCAAGACAGTCCTGTGTGATTGTGGCGCAACCCAGACAACACAACACCTCTTCTCCTGTCCATTGTGCCCGTACAGCTGCACAATGAATGACTTGACTGAAGGTAATTCAAGTGCTATCGAAGTGGCTAAGTTCTGGGCAGAAACTGTTTGAAGTCGTCTGTTTAACACATACTTTGTACTTCTGACACGAATAAATAAATAAATACCATGTATTAAATAAATACAGTATATTCTTTAAACATTTTATGTATTAATTTTATTACTAGAAGACCCGTGCTGCTCCGCAGCATTCACTTCAACAATCCTACAGCACTTCTATCCATACGACATTTGCATGTCTTCATGCTAGTTACCTGAACAAACATTTACGGTACCCTCGCTTTTGGGTAAATGATGAAGTAGACTTATGAGATCAAATGTGTGGGTGTCTGCCTGTCCTCTGTGTGTGTGTCCCACTATTTACCCTGCGTTAGCATAAAAGGGGCACGGACGTCAGGCCGAGGTGAACAGCTAACTCCAAACACATAAGCTATACTCTTCTCTGAAGAATTAACTCGACACGACTCGGCAGTTTGATGCTGGCTGAAGCTAGGGTGATAGGTCGCTCGCAAGCTCGTAAACTCACTCTGAAGCTAGTCATTTAAATTTCCACTGAATGGAGATTGCTGCAAGAAATGAAAACGTAAAACACTTACAGTGGTCGATGTGGGAGCTGTCGCGGACTTTCTTGCAGAACTTTTCATGCTGAACAATTCTCAGAGAATATCGATTTTTTTTAAAGACACATGGACGTTAGGTTTTTCTTCAACTCAATTCACTGAAATCGCAAATGCTCGGCTTCTTTTGGTCATAAATAAATGTTTTTCTACCTAATCCTTCATCGAGAAATCCTTTACAGAATGGTGAAAACCGCAACAAAATCCATCAAGTTGCTCTCGAGATTACCCATTACATCCAAGAATTGGGAACTTTGTTTTATACTAAGTAGATAGAGATATCCACACAATTTATGGCTACAGCGGTACAATTTGGTGTTTTGTCTACTTATGAACAATGGTATAAATTTAAAATTAAAGATGGGTCTCTTATATTTGAATTTAGAGATGTAACTCTTGGTTAACATAAAATAGAGGTGTGCAAATTAATAGAATTAAATAAATAATTTTAATTAGTTGTAATTACTTTTATTCAAAATCATTTTATTGACCAACTTCTTTTGTTGTCCTACTTAATAGTGTTTCCTCTCCCGTTGAATTGCACCTTTTCCCATAAGGAATTGCGTCTGGAAACTTTCAGATTATTGGATTCCGAGGGATATCAGAGCTGGGTCCATTTTCAATTTGTCATTGACTTTAGAATTCAAGTCAGGTGATTTCAATGCATAGTTCATGGATCTTTGAATAGTTCAATATCGTTCATCAGTTAAAAGACCCCAAATCCCTCCGCTCTAAATTCACACGTTAAGTAGAGTGAAGTAATAAAAACGAAACGTGTGGCATTTTGCATTTGCAAGGCTCCTCTGTTAGTGGAAATTCTAAAAAATCAGTTTAATTTGAGTTTCTTAAATGAAAATACAATTAGGAGTCTTGGTTAAACATTCGAAGTAATTTCATCACCTTGTAAACATAGCCTACTTAGTGCATTAAACCGTGAAAAGTAAAAATGCAATTTGGGAAAACTGGCATCGAATCTAATGATTTGCACATCTTTGTAAAGACAGCTATCGTCTCCACCCCTACAGATAGAATAGTAAGTAAAGGCGATTGATGAGAAATGAAAAGATAACTCACACAGAAGGAATTCATATGTATTAAGCTGTAAATTTGATTGAGTATATCTTTGTTATAGAACTGAGGGATTGAAATAACAGGATGTAGGATAGTAATCACCGATGTAGGACAATAGTATTTTTTTTTACCATTACCACAGGACAGTTATCGTATTAGGGATGCGGACGTCCTTGTATAATTGTTATTTAATCCGTGCCCCGTTTGCTGAGGTCTGTGCTCCTCCGCAACATTCGTTTCAAAATTCTAATAGTACTTCCTTCCACTCGACATTTGCTGTTCGCTTGCCTTTTGGTTCTATTTGAACTTGGACGTCATGAAAGGATTTTGCTCGCGATAGTGCGGCATACAGTAAAGTTGTCCGTGGCTAAACACCGGTTGAGGTAAATAAATGCCTACTTGATCTAGTGTTTGACCTTGAACTTTATTGATAGTTATACAAAAAGCCGAACGTACTGGAAACTGCCTCCTTTTGAAGGAAAATGGCATAGAAGTATCTGATGGCGTAAGGTCAAGGCGAGGGAGTAGGACATTATTCCCTACATTTACGCCAGTAATAATTTCCAGGTGTAAGCAATTGTCATGCATCCTCCAAACCAACGGTCTAGTACCGTTCAACAGACCTTGGGTAACATTAATATTTCTCAACAAAATCACAATTGAGCCTTCTTTTAGTCGAAGGATAGGAGGTGGCAATCCACTTATGCCTATGCTGTCTAAAAGTTCTATTGGGAATTGTTGAAGTTCACTCTCATCTTCAGTAATCAAATTATTCACACTGATGTAAGTTCTCGATGATCCCGGGATTAGGTCTAAAACTTTGTCATTGAATTCTTTACAATGTTCATTTTTAGGTGCTAAAATCGCTATTTTTGAAAAGCGTGAAATATTTTTCAGCGTGGGACTAATTCTGAATTTTTTCCATCGACGTGAGGGTATTCACCGTTACCAATTTGTATGAAGAAGTTTGCAAAGTCACGTTGATCTGTATCCACTCGCATATTTTTTTGAGTTTAAAAATTTTGAATAATGGCCACAAAGGAGAGAACCTTACTGACATTTGGACTGATGCTGCTTCAGATGCGTGAGGCACAACAGGCAATACCTGCCTAAAAACTCCCCCTAAGATGATAATTTTTCCTCTGAAAGGCACTTCATTATTCATGATGTCCTTGAGCAACCGATTTACACACATCAACGCGTGCTTATTAGCCATAGGGGCTTCATCCCAGATGATATGTTTTGCAGAACGAATATAAAAAAGCTTCCTTGCTGTTAACTTTTATTCCTGATACCGAACTTTCATGTAAATGTAGAGGTAACTTGAACTGGCTGTGTACAGTGAGCCCCTGAGGTAGTAACATTGCTGCAATACCAGTCCATGCAACAGAAACTACATTTAACCCCAAATTTGTGCAACTGTGAATCAAGCATTGGTAAAGAAATGTTTTCCCGGTGCCCCCTCAACCGTCAATGAAATATGCATTACTCATCCTTTCATTGCTGTTATGTACTAACCCCAAAATTTCTGTAATTATAGCCGTTTGGTTTCCATTTGCTTGGTTTATCATCCGACTTAAATGATCCTCATTAAGTATTGGATAATTCATTGGTAAATTTGTCTGAGGGAAATTATCAATAATAGCTGGCAATTTGAGAGAAGTAATGGGAAGACCATGGAGCTTTAATGTATTATACATATGTATAAGAGTGAACTGATATGCAATGTTAGGTTCGTGAAACTGCAGATAATCTTCTAATAATGAATTCTTGAAAATGTCCCATAACTATCTTACATTTGAAGGGGTCTGAAAGATACATATGTAAGAAAACAGTTGTCGTAACTGAGAAGGCATCTGAAATTGTGACGCTTCTGCCAAACAATGCTGCCATTCAGAATCGTCAAACAGCAAACCTCGCTCCTTAGCTGTTTCTTTAAAAGTACATAGAATAGACAACTGCTTTGTATGTTCGTAGATCCTGGAAGCTGGTAGCACCTATGACGTGAAGCAATAACAGGCGTAAATAATACCTTTCTGTTTCTGTAGGCGAAACATTATACATTCTGCCTATAGATTTGAAACATTTTTTTTTCTCTTTTGCCACTGGCAGTTGCTCTTATTCCAGACGTAATGTACTGATGTTTCAGGATATATATACGGACTTCTGGCTTGCGAATCTTGATTTAACTTGAACCACGCTTGTAATTCCGTGTTGCGCAACTGTGCTTGAAGTAAAATACCAGGAGCGTTATCATTTTTAAAATAGATATTTTGCAAGTTTGGCAAGTGAACTGGTAATCGCACGATAGAATGTTACTGTTCATGCATGTGAAATGAAAATATCCTGAATGCGGCTTCTGTTGGACCAACATTTCTAGCATTTAGGAAAGAAGTAATGTCATCGTAGTTCACCGTTTCGCCTTCAGGACATATTTTAACAATGCAGCAGTCATGACCTTTATGCACATACTTGTGGATTTTAATATGTAAGATATTTGTGGATGTATTTAACACTCCGAACACTTGAGCATATTTCAACAATAATATGAGCTTGCACGTAAAGTAAAATAAATGGATTGTAGGGAACAATGAATCGACTATCGACTTCAATGTCAATGCCTCGAATTGTTTTTATAATAATCCGTCCATTATTTCTTCTATACGAAGGATAACCATTGGCATTATCTTTGGTCTCTTCCTGAAACTGTTTAGGGAAATCTTTCTTACATACGCCATTTTTCATACAAACTGAAGCAGGATTCAAAGATCCGCGAGGACCATGTACCATATGACGCTTTACCAACTCGTATAGCGCTTCATCCTCTAGATCTGGTATTTCGGCTGACACCACACTGACAATGTCAGAAATTTCTCGAAACTTACAATCTTCCGTTAATGTTAAGAGTAAATGGATGTGCGGGAGACCTCGTTTTTGAAATTCCACTGTATATAGATATGCTTTTACCGAAAATTTCCTTAACATTAATCAATCGTAGCAATTCCTTTACTTTGCAATGGAAAACTCTCACTTCAATATCAGGCCTATTATTAGCCGTTTCCCAGAGATGAATGCTGTTAAGTATTTCTGGCCAGCTCGCATTATAGGTGAACGTAATGAATAAATCTGGCTTTCCAAACTTCCTCACTATCGCCATCGTATCCTGATAATTTTGCAATATTTTCCTTGGGCTACCTATAAAAGAAGATGGCAAAACTACAATACGACTACTCTGAGATTTTCATTTTCTGCTCGTACAGACGCCTTGTCTGCTAAACCGGCATATGTATCAACTCGTAACTTCGTTTGTTGATGACGTATATATTTTAACCGGTCACCTTCCATACGACAGTAGTAATCCACGAATAAATATCCAATTTGCAAACTTGAGCAGCGACAACTAACTCAACATGACCTCCATGAACACCATTCATAGACATATAAGTAGGTAATATAAGCCGAAGCTGGCGCAGGGGCTAATGGGCAAGATGGCCGCCGCGCGCAACAAGCCCTATGTTATTCTTATAGAGGGGTCAGTCAGAGCTGGCGCAGTGGCTAATGGGCAAGATGGCCGCCACGCACTGAGACCGTGTATGACGTCACAGGGAGAGATCGGCCGTGTAGTTGCTAAATGGAATATTTATTATTTATTATTATTATTATTATTATTATTATTATTATTATTAGTTAATTATTGTTTGATCAAGTACTATTAAGAGCAGTCTTAAATTATCCATTTTAAGGTGAAGTGGTTAGCATTTTTGCATGTCACTGCGGAGCCTGGGTTTCAGTCCTGGCTCTGCCAAGAAATTTAATTTCTGGTCTAACGGTTGGAATGGGGTACACTAAATCTTGTGAGGCAAAAGTGAGAAAAAGCGGGTTTAATTCATACCTCAGTCATTCTGCCTAACCCAACTTGACCTAACCTAACTTAACCTAACCTAACTTCAAAGTCAGAGCAAAAAAATAAGAGCAAATGAAAGAGCACAAATAATAAACTTAGTTATAACCTAACCTAACCTAACCTAACTTCAAAGTTAAAGCAAAAAAAGTAAGAGCAAATGAGAAAGCACAAATAATAAACTTAGTTATAACCTAACCTAACCTAATCTAACCTAACCTAACCTTACCCACAGAAACCTCATTTAAAGAGTTTAGATTTTACATTTTAACATTTTACATTTTAACATTTTAGATTTTTCATTTTTCATTTTTACATATTTTAGATTTTACGTTTTTGATTTTTTTGTATTTTAAATTTTAGTTTTTTTAGATTTTACATTTTCAATTTAAGATTTTTTGATTTTAGATTTTACATTTTACATTTTCCGAAAAGAGTAAACTACAAGGTCACATACCTAACCTCACCAAACCTAACTTTACCAAACCTAACTTAAGCTAATTCAAAGGCTAATGCACATACTGTGCCCGTCAGTCGGGTGGCAACGGCACATATTTGTGAGTGACCTTCAGAAGTCCTCCGGTAAAGCTGTCGGGATAGCCAACAACCGCGATGACTCTCCTAACATCTCCCCCGTCGTACCTTTAAAAGTTTGCCGTGAGGATCAGGTGAACTTCCTAACAATAGGCCAAAGCGGCACGAGGTTCTCTAGTCCACGGGGAGCGTGGTACATGGTTGTGATGGTCAAAGACGGCCTAAGGAAAGGTTCACCTCAAAAACTAGACTGTGAAATTAAACATCCAGGCTTATGTAAAACACCGTGAAAATTTATTGTAGATTTCCACAAACCCCTATCCTAGTTCGGAGGGTTATATTCGGCTAATCCGCAAGCTAAAAGTTAATGATAATAAAAGTTCAAGTCCCTAACAATGAAGTTACATTAACCCTCGCGAAAGATCTAATACACAATAAGTGAGCAACAGCAACAACGCTGGGTAAATGGTACGACGCAAAATCCCTAATACAAGTTACATGATCAAGCTAATATGAAGTTACATTTAAGTGAAGGAGCAAAGCAAAGCTAAGTTATGGTGGTACCATTTCCACATTTACATTTAACTTTTCTAGCTAAGTCCTATCAGTTAACATTCAAAGTTACGGCGGTGACGTCCGTAATAGCAAAACAGTTACAATACAAAGCTAAGTGTACAGCCATTTAAAAACAATTAATCTAATCAACAATCATGTGCTAAATAGCACGCAATAAAGGTAACATGGGGAAAAATACAGTTTCATGACATCAATAATTATAGTACAACACAGATTTTATTATAATGCCTTCCTGCCCCATGGTTAACTCTTTGTAAACCATTGTCATCTAGCTTGATAGTAATGTCGGTGGTAGCGTAGTTAAAACCACGTCTGACAATCACATGGCCTGCGCTCCACACACTATGAACTAATGTTTCATGTGTGCGCCAGGTCACAACAAAAATGTCTACAGTCTTCGTCGTTTCCAATAAAGGAAATCCCTTCATCTGCACGGCCATGTCAGCAGGTTCAAATGTAAGAATGTCAAAGTTTAAATGGAAACAATATGTTAGTTAGATCTTGTTTAAAACAATTATGCGGATGATGTTTATTATGTCGGTTTATGTTCCTTCCGTAGGTTTATGGCGTATTCTGACAAAGGCCTGACAAGGAGTAGTCTTCTAAAGATCATTCTCCCGCAGCAAAACATCGACTCAATAGTCGGAAAACTCAACGAGCAAACTCGGCTCGGACTCACAATAACACGAGTTATCAGCGGTAAATACCTCGCTTTCAACAACTCTCATAATAATGCCTCATAACAACAACAGATGCGCGACTTACAACAATGGCACGTCTTACTCACTCAAGGCACATAATATCATGGGTTACCTGCGGCAAAAACCTCGCATTTAATAACCAAATTGCCTTCATTATAATTTGCCTCTCTCAAGAGGATCGCCAACAATGCATAAAGAAACCTGACAACCCTGGACATGTCGAAATGACATTCCTCGCAGCAAAATATCTAACTAACAGTGTGAAAATCCAAGAAAAACAAATGAACAAAAATACAGTAAGAAACACTGGGTTTCATGAGCAATAGCTGCTTTGAAAGAAAGAGATGAATGAAATCAACATTCTGTCCTATGTTATCGTAGTTCTGTCTCGCTTTCAAGCATTTGTTTTCAAGGTTACTGGGTAAACAAACCAGTTTATTGGTGACAACTTCACAAATTGCAGTCCTTCACTGACCACATTTTTCAACAGGCAAGGCCGGCTAGTTTTAACATTATATAATACCGTAATATTTGGCCTTGTCATTCTTAGCATATGCTTGGTTCAAAAACCTTATAGAATCCGTGTGCTAAACACGTTACAATTTAACTGTACAATAAAGTATCGCAGTCCTTCATTTCAAAGAATAGTAAATCACAGACATAACAGCATGTCTCACGAGCTTCTTTGCTCATCAAAGATATAACACTTATTAAGTTCTCAGTATAACATTAACACCTGTGTCCTCATGACAGAAACAAAGTAGTAACAAATTGATAAATATGGCACAGATCTGCAACTCTATACCTGCATAATGATGCGATAGTGCACTTAGTTCGATGCTTGACATCTACACTTTCTCCAAAATAATAAATCTGTCAGTATTTGACTATAAATTGGCTTCTGAGCGCTTTCAAAAATGAAAATACAGCATATTTTTATAAAACTGGAAACTACAGTTGGTTTCCTAACGATACGACCTATCTAACGAGGTCATAAGTCTCAACAGACTGGTTGCAAAGATTGCAGTTAAATAAAGTGACGATGACATCTGAATGAAACCACGGATAAATATCCTACACATGGCTGAGCAAAATTGCTGCAAATGATTACAGTCATGTTTGGCAGTGGGTCGGCTATAACGTGGTACGACGTCCATCAGGACGGCACCAGGGTTAACCAAAACTGGTCTACCCCACAGGGTGACTCACAATGACTGAAATAAACAACAATTATACTAATTACAACCCTACCTAGCAAATGGCTGACACATAAGTGCGGTTGATTCACAAAAAGAAACTACGATATCTAAATATACCACCGCGGACTATTACAAAAGAAAGGGTGCCCAAATTCACGACTTTTGGTAGCTCTCACATCGGCTCAGACATTCATCGACCAGGGTCGCGAAAGACTCTGCTTGGCTCTCCAGCATGGTCCTGTCCTCCACGTATTCACCAATCTGGACCTCCCAAGCAACCAGGGTTCGTTCGCCTCCGGATGATGGTCTCCCAAAAAGGTCTGGAATGTGCCTGGAAGTCGGCATCCACGTTCCTTCGTCTGCGTCCTCGGCATCCTGACGTTCCATCAAGCTGGTGGTCTCCATCACGACGTCTCCCTCATACCGGAATGGTATTAGCCCATAATCGTCTTCTTCACCATGGCGTGGAAAAGTTCAATGTCTTGCATGATGTCGAAAATGTCGAAATATCTCGTTCCTCTCGGCGTTTTGGCGTGATTATTGTGGACGATGCAAATAATAGTGTTCTCCACAGTATTTTGTAGTTTTCAGCCTGTTGATCCTCAAGATTCAACACGATGCGATGCTTTGCTTGTTAGCACGTGCAATTGTATCACGTTTTATCAATCACGTGGCATCCGCGATAAAATTGATATTTTCAATTCAGAATTTCCGTAGCAATAATGTTGTGATCGTTGGCAGTAATAATCACGTCGTCTTGGCACAATTATCAGACGATAACTCTTATATTTTCGGCGTGGCACTTTGCCCTTCCACTTACACGTGGGAAAAATATCTGGCGTATGGCACCAATTACAGTTTGTAGAAAATATTGCCTAATATGGCCTTTCGTAGAACAATAATATGTCCACAATGTGTGACAACGTTAGTATAGTTATTTTCAACACACGATGCAGTCGGATGCTCACTTGAGCACAAAAATATTTATAATGTCCACGTCGCGACGGACGGATACTCGAAAAACGCCTGTCTGGCGTCAGATCTCCAGATGTAGTGTCGTCACTGACTTTCACTCGGAAGTAGGTCGCCAAAACGAAGTCATTGAGCGACTACTTTCATAGCTCCTTGCGTATCTGCAAGTGTTATACCTTACCAAAAACGTAATAATCATTCACCAAAATGATTCAATAATACAGAATGACGAATTAGAATATTCTGAGTCTTATGAAAGGATAAAAGTGATTAACAAGACCTCCAAAGTCAAAAATGCAATTGAGCGCTACTTCAAAGAGTATAGCATGAGCTCTCTGCTCCACGTGGTATTCTGGGTATGTTCAAAAGTACTACATCCCATAATAATTATTCCGTCACAAAAATATCACATGAACCATAGCTCAGCGGGTTCATCTGCCTCTCCGTCGTTTCAAAGAAAATGTTGGGACGACATTTTATTTGCCTCTATAATTCATTCATGTGTGATATTTTTTTAGATTGGCGGCGTTGAAAGTTCCAATACGTTCTCCAGTTCTGATGTCTTCAATGACATAACTCCCATTATTCAACGGCTGTCTAACACGACTAGGGCCGTAATACAAGGAAAGAAATTTCCCGTATACGCGGTCAATTGGATTAGAAATTCCGGGTCTCTTTATAAGGATAAGGTCTCCCTCCTCAAGTGGTTCTCTGAATCTCTGGCGTCTTGTTCTCCTCAAGCGTTTGGCAGCTTGTCTGTCTAAAGTATCTCTAGCAGCTAACAGTCTGCTGGCATGCGATGGTTGTAAACAAGGTGGATTTACAATCACGCGGTTCCAGACTCTCAGTGGCATCTGGTTCAAATGCAGGACCAAAGGTATTTGACCAGTGCTTTCATGCACAGTAGAATTAATGCATTTTGCCATCAAAACAAGGACTTCAGTCCATCGCCAGGAGCAGTATCGAATATGTCCCAATATTAATTTAGTGTAGTAGCCAAATTCTCTTGCATGGTTGTGGATATTAATCCTGCCTCTCCGTCGGCATCAAGTGTTTCCTCAGTTTCCTTGCTATCAAGTTGCTCGACAACGTCGACTTCGGACAGGAATTCCGGTTCATCTACCACAAGGTTCATCTCTATAGGTTCGTTCGGTTTAAATTCGACAGTATTGCGTCCCATGTCGATAATACCGTCATACTTCCTCATGAAATCAGCCCCTAGTATGACATCATGATGCAAACTTTTCATAACTAAGAATTCGTGCAAATACACGTGGCTTGTGATTCTCAATGTGCACAAAACCTGTATCTTGCACGTCACAACCCGGTCAGGTATCACTCCTCTGACACGAATAGCGGAAACAGGCAGCTCTGTCACCCCAGAGTTAGCCTTCAACTTAGCATAGCAATCTGCAGAGATTACACTGATCATTGCGCCAGTATCGATCAGAATTATAACACTGCATCCATTGAGAGTGGCTACTATTTTGGGTAAACGTGTTGGCTCATAACTGTGGTTCGTCGTTCGTCGTTCGTCGAGTAAATCCTGTTGGATGGGCTCCCAGAGTAAAATATCTGCCGTCACTCTGTGCTCAGCCAAACTAGACTGTCTTAATTTTTCGGCGGTTTTTTTCCCCTTTGTTGTGACTAGAGGTACCAGGCTGGTTCTGTCCTGCCTCTGACGTCACATTTCTTTCTTCCCTCGAAGTAGGGTTCCTTTCTCCCTCTTCTCTATTTTGGCTCTCTCTCAATTGCTGGAGGTACTCGCGGCTCTCGCGCGCTCTCCCTTCCCAGTCATGGTCCGGATGGTAACGTGGATCACGTCCTCGTTGGTAACCTCCGTTATACCTGTAGTCTCGCCGGATCCTTCCTCTTCCTGACGGACCTTCCTGATTCCCACGACGGTTATTGTCGTGACGACGGTTGTCGCTCGCCCCATTATCGAACCTACGATTCCAATATGTTCTATTGTCTTCTCTCTGGTTCCTTGAATATGGAGTATTACTCCACTCTCTCCAGTTACGGCGGTATTCATTGTTGTATTCTGGCCGAGGATTCCCAGAGTTCTGTGATGCTTCTTGTGTCTGGCTAACTTTGTCCACAGTCGTGACGTTATCGTGACGCTCTTCACGCCTGTCAACCTTCTGTTGACGGTGAGTTGGAAATTGCTCCGCGTTAGCATCAAGACGTCGTAATATCTGATCACACTGTTGAAATGTCGTCGCCCCTGCAGCGATTAGTACTCTTTGCACGTCGGCTGGGTATTGCCATACTATGGTATTCACTAAATCCTGCTCCGATAAAGGAGGCTGAAGATTTCTCAATTTAGCAAGCTGGGTTGCAAAGTAATTTGCGTAGCGAGTTGGCATGTTGGAACTGTATCGGCGAGTGTACATTTCAGCCCTTATACTTTGCTGAACGTCACTCGACCAATACGTCCTCAGAAGTGCTTCTTTAAAGTCTTGATACCCGGAGAATGAATATTTAAAAGCCCGATACCAAGTTGCTGCTTGTCCATCCAGAAGACGTTCAATAACTCGAAGTTCTCTTTCAGGAGTTACGAGTGTGTCTCGTAAATAGCTCTCGACGTTCGTGAGAAATTCTACAGGAGTCACTCCGCTTCCTGTGCCAGTGAATTTAGCGGGTTGCTCTTCCCTTGACCTTATCACTGTGACATTACCCTGAGTATTAGCAGTACGGTATGTATTCTGCATGTAGTTGTTTGACGGCGTGTTAGTTTCAGGATCCAGTCTATTCATAGCTGGTCTGAACGGGTTAGCATCGTAATTTAACGTCTGGCTTGGCGCTGTTGCATTAAACTGCCAAGGTCGTGTATCGGCATGTACACTTGACTGTACATTACTAGTCCAAAATTCCGGCGTTTCACGTGTATTTCCCATCGGCGGTTGCAAATCTACTCCCCTCGGAAGTGCTTCTAACCTGTCGAGCCTCTCCTCGATGACTTCTAATTCTTGTATATTCCTGTTGGCGACTTTGCTCCCTAAATCATTTAGTTGCAACTCGATTCGTTCAACTTTACCTTTGAGATTTTGGTCCACCTCACGAATAGCTGATTTGAGGTTACAACTCAACTCGAGCCTATCAATAATCGTTATTTCCTCAATCTTTTTCTGCAATGTTGCAATTTCGCCCTCAACCTGAGATACGTTACTCTGGATATGGTTGATATCATCCTTGACTCCATTTACATTGGCGTCGACTGTAGTTTTATGCTCCACGAATTCGCCTCTCAACATCATCAGGTCGACTTTGTGCTCCTCCCTGTGCACATCTACAGTATCACGTAAGCCTGTGACAGTTTCTTTTAGTTCCGCGATGTCTTTCCGGTTAGAATTAAGTTTCTCCCTAACCTCAAGCATGTTATCCACGATGGTCTTCACGTTGTTATTAACGGCGTTAGCTGCACCTCTCATTAATACCAGTCCTAGGTTCATGGTAGCCATATCCTTTTTTACGTTGTCCATAAAACCTTCTACGTGATTCAGCCTAGTCCCAAATTCTTCTCTGGTGTGCTCGATATCAGCTTGGACGTCTAACTGTACTTTATTTATAGCGGTCTGAATTTGAGCCGTGTGCTCCTCGAGTCGGGTTTGCACATCCTGTCTTGCCCTATTCATTTCTTCCGTTAATGTGTCTACGCGCTGGCTTGCCTCCTGGTGGTGACGAATCACGTCTATCCTTACCGCTGCCAAACCTGCCGTTAAGTCATTTTTCGCTTCTACCCTGTACGAGTCCATTTCGGCCCTGACCTTCGTTAGATCGGTCCTAACGTCTTTAACAGTACGGGTGTTTATCTCTAAATCTAAACGTACTTCATTAATTGATTGGGTATTTACCTCAAGGTTCTGCCTGACATTGTCAACAGATTGAGTGTTTATCTCGAGGTTCTGCCTGACCTGGTCCACATGACCATTTACATTACCTACTTCCTGTCTAACATTGTCAATAGCTTGTGAATTAACCTCTAAGGCTTGTGTATTCACACTCAAGTCACTAGTAAGTTGTTGGAGGTTAGCGTTGACACCTGCCAACATCTCAGCGAACACTCTGCGAATCATATCCTCATCCATTTGACAAGAATTTATATTGAGAGAAACGAGGGATCAATCATGATGGAAACTTACAGCTATGATAGTAACGTGGTGGTATAAAGCTTGTTTCGACTTAATAAATATCACGAGTACAGCTGGAGTATGCTAACTAAGTGCTTCTACATTTACTAATACAACGGTGAGCAAAGCAAAGTATTACATTTACTTAGGATGAGGCATCATCTAAGAAAAACCCTATCTTTCATTTATTCAATATAAAAACCTCACCCCATGGTCTTCTATATGAATGCCATGCGGTCTATTGATCTGCAGTACGACTTTCTAAGTTCGTCCCAGTCCTGTCAATTTACCATTATTCAAATATTAAGATCCTCCTAAATATCGGCATAAGAAAATATACAGGGCGCCATCTGATGATCACCATGTTGACATCTGGCTCCATGTATAGGGAGTCAATCAATGTGTTACCATGTCAACGTCTCTCCCCACGTATAGGGAGCCAATTTATGTGCGACCTATACGTCAGTTTCCACGTTAACACCGTGCACCATGTCAACTTCGTAGCCCCATTAGTTGGGCCGCCATTTTATGTGCCCGTCAGCCGGGTGGCAACGGCACATATTTGTGAGTGACCTTCAGAAGTCCTCCGGTAAAGCTGTCGGGATAGCCAACAACCGCGATGACTCTCCTAACATCTCCCCCGTCGGACCTTTAAAAGTTTGCCGTGAGGATCAGGTGAACTTCCTAACAATAGGCCAAAGCGGCACGAGGTTCTATAGTCCACGGGGAGCGTGGTACATGGTTGCGATGGTCAAAGACGGCCTAAGGAAAGGTTCACCTCAAAAACTAGACTGTGAAATTAAACATCCAAGCTTATGTAAAACACCGTGAAAATTTATTGTAGATTTCCACAAACCCCTATCCTAGTTCGGAGGGTTATATTCGGCTAATCCGCAAGCTAAAAGTTAATGATAATAAAAGTTCAAGTCCATAACAATGAAGTTACATTAGCCCTCGCGAAAGATCTAATACACAATAAGTGAGCAACAGCAACAACGCTGGGTAAATGGTACGACGCAAAATCCCTAATACAAGTTACATGATCAAGCTAATATAAAGTTACATTTAAGTGAAGGAGCAAAGCAAAGCTAAGTTATGGTGGTACCATTTCCACATTTACATTTAACTTTTCTAGCTAAGTCCTATCAGTTAACATTCAAAGTTACGGCGGTGACGTCCGTAATAGCAAAACAGTTACAATACAAAGCTAAGTGTACAGCCATTTAAAAACAATTAATCTAATCAACAATCATGTGCTAAATAGCACGCAATAAAGGTAACATGAGCAAAGAAGCTCGTGAGACATGCTGTTATGTCTGTGATTTACTATTCTTTTAAATGAAGGACTGCGATACTTTATTGTACAGTTAAATTGTAACGTGTTTAGCACACGGATTCTATAAGGTTTTTGAACCAAGCATATGCTAAGAATGACAAGGCCAAATATTACGGTATTATATAATGTTAAAACTAGCCGGCCTTGCCTGTTGAAAAATGTGGTCAGTGAAGGACTGCAATTTGTGAAGTTGTCACCAATAAACTGGTTTGTTGACCCAGTAACCTTGAAAACATCGACTCAATAGTCGGAAAACTCAACGAGCAAACTCGGCTCGGACTCACAATAACACGAGTTATCAGCGGTAAATACCTCGCTTTCAACAACTCTCATAATAATGCCTCATAACAACAACAGATGCGCGACTTACTCACTCAAGGCACATAATATCATGGGTTACCTGCGGCAAAAATCTCGCATTTAATAACCAAATTGCCTTCATTATAATTTGCCTCTCTCAAGTGGATCGCCAACAATGCATAAAGAAACCTGACAACCCTGGACATGTCGAAATGACATTCCTCGCAGCAAAATATCTAACTAACAGTATGAGAATCCAAGAAAAACAAATGAACAAAAATACAGTAAGAAACACTGGGTTTCATGAGCAATAGCTGCTTTGAAAGAAAGAGATGAATGAAATCAACATTCTGTCCTATGTTATCGTAGTTCTGTCTCGCTTTCAAGCATTTGTTTTCAAGGTTACTGGGTCAACAAACCAGTTTATTGGTGACAACTTCACAAATTGCAGTCCTTCACTGACCACATTTTTCAACAGGCAAGGCCGGCTAGTTTTAACATTATATAATACCGTAATATTTGGCCTTGTCATTCTTAGCATATGCTTGGTTCAAAAACCTTATAGAATCCGTGTGCTAAACACGTTACAATTTAACTGTACAATAAAGTATCGCAGTCCTTCATTTCAAAGAATAGTAAATCACAGACATAACAGCATGTCTCACGAGCTTCTTTGCTCATCAAAGATATAACACTTATTAAGTTCTCAGTATAACATTAACACCTGTGTCCTCATGACAGAAACAAAGTAGTAACAAATTGATAAATATGGCACAGATCTGCAACTCTATACCTGCATAATGATGCGATAGTGCACTTAGTTCGATGCTTGACATCTACACTTTCTCCAAAATAATAAATCTGTCAGTATTTGACTATAAATTGGCTTCTGAGCGCTTTCAAAAATGAAAATACAGCATATTTTTATAAAACTGGAAACTACAGTTGGTTTCCTAACGATACGACCTATCTAACGAGGTCATAAGTCTCAACAGACTGGTTGCAAAGATTGCAGTTAAATAAAGTGACGATGACATCTGAATGGAACCACGGATAAATATCCTACACATGGCTGAGCAAAATAGCTGCAAATGATTACAGTCATGTTTGGCAGTGGGTCGGCTATAACGTGGTACGACGTCCATCAGGACGGCACCAGGGTTAACCAAATCTGGTCTACCCCACAGGGTGACTCACAATGACTGAAATAAACAACAATTATACTAATTACAACCCTACCTAGCAAATGGCTGACACATAAGTGCGGTTGATTCACAAAAAAAACTACGATATCTAAATATACCACCGCGGACTATTACAAAAGAAAGGGTGCCCAAACTCACGACTTTTGGTAGCTCTCACATCGGCTCAGACATTCATCGACCAGGGTCGCGAAAAACTCTGTTTGGCTCTCCAGCATGGTCCTGTCCTCCACGGATTCACCAATCTGGACCTCCCAAGCAACCAGGGTTCGTTCGCCTCCGGATGATGGTCTCCCAAAAAGGTCTGGAATGTGCCTGGAAGTCGGCATCCACGTTCCTTCGTCTGCGTCCTCGGCATCCTGACGTTCCATCAAGCTGGTGGTCTCCATCACGACGTCTCCCTCATACCGGAATGGTATTAGCCCATAATCGTCTTCTTCACCATGGCGTGGAAAAGTTCAATGTCTTGCATGATGTCGAAAATGTCGAAATATCTCGTTCCTCTCGGCGTTTTGGCGTGATTATTGTGGACGATGCAAATAATAGTGTTCTCCACAGTATTTTGTAGTTTTCAGCCTGTTGATCCTCAAGATTCAACACGATGCGATGCTTTGCTTGTTAGCACGTGCAATTGTATCACGTTTTATCAATCACGTGGCATCCGCGATAAAATTGATGATATTTTCAATTCAGAATTTCCGTAGCAATAATGTTGTGATCGTTGGCAGTAATAATCACGTCGTCTTGGCACAATTATCAGACGATAACTCTTATATTTTCGGCGTGGCACTTTGCCCTTCCACTTACACGTGGGAAAAATATCTGGCGTATGGCACCAATTACAGTTTGTAGAAAAATATTGCCTAATATGGCCTTTCGTAAGAACAATAATATGTCCACAATGTGTGACAACGTTAGTATAGTTATTTTCAACACACGATGCAGTCGGGATGCTCACTTGAGCACAAAAATATTTATAATGTCCACGTCGCGACGGACGGATACTCGAAAAACGCCTGTCTGGCGTCAGATCTCCAGATGTAGTGTCGTCACTGACTTTCAATCGAAGTAGGTCGCCAAAACGAGTCATTGAGCGACTACTTCATAGCTCCTTGCGTATCTGCAAGTGTTATACCTTACCAAAAACGTAATAATCATTCACCAAAATGATTCAATAATACAGAATGACGAATTAGAATATTCTGAGTCTTATGAAAGGATAAAAGTGATTAACAAGACCTCCAAAGTCAAAAATGCAATTGAGCGCTACTTCAAAGAGTATAGCATGAGTTCTCTGCTCCACGTGGTATTCTGGGTATGTTCAAAAGTACTACATCCCATAATAATTATTCCGTCACAAAAATATCACCTCAGCGGGTTCAGTATGTCTATTCTTTTACGGATATTTTTCCATTGTTTTTCCAAAAATGGCATTGTTGAATAATTTGTACAGATTTTTCTCAAACTCATTTTTGGCTTGTTTTCAAGGTTTTTATTAAAATCAACGTATGCCTTTAAACCAAGGTCTTTGCTTAAACTTTAACACACGATGAATTTTTATCAATTTTATTCCATGATCTAAAGCCTGTTTTAATGCCATGTAGTGAACACATATCGCCTTCGATTTCAAGATGAGGAATTAGTTTTTTCAGAGACGAATCCTTAGGTTGTGTACACTCTGGTAGGAAAGGTAAAACGTTGTGTAGATCGTGAAGGTCAGATGGGTAATCAACATCAACGTCTAGAATGTATCCCACAGGATCGTCTTTCTCAGTTTTTCTAGATCAACGCTATCTGGAGAAACCCACTGAAATCCGCCATAAGGAAGAGAGTGACACATAGCCCACCCGTATTGGTTGTTGGCATCATCATAGGTAATAAACTGTGATGGTTTCTCAGAATCATAGGTTTCCATGTATTTATTGGTTAGCTTCAGCATACCGATGAGACACCTGGCATATGCCTCCACGTATTCCAGACTCGATTAAAAGAATCTGATCGTAATCCTGTAGCAATTCCAGTTCAATGCCTGTGTAAAGGAGCATTGCCTCAAAACTTAAACCAGGCGAAGTGAAAAAGTGTGCAGCATCCACTCGGTGTGTTTCTAGTGTTTTGTTTCTAAACGTTCAGAGCTGTCCTGCAAGAAGGAGTACATCTGAAGTTAGGTATAGGTCACTATATTCCCCTAGAGTTTTAATGTTGAACTGATTCCACACATTTTTAGCATGTTCATAGTCTTTTTGACTAACATCTTCTTGACTTAATTTGTTTAAAGAATACCTCTTTTGGAGGTAAACACGTTTTCACTTAACTTTTCCCGTGAGTCAATGTAGTCATAAAAAAATACCCCTTTACGAGTCATGAGCATTGCAATTTTCTTTTCCAAAGTACTTGTCTGTTTCAGGGTATAATGTTAAGTTGGAAACTAAGTTTTCCAAACTACTTGGCATTAACCGAAACGTGTCCACAAATCGAAGCTTAACATTTCCAACATATTTGGTGAAAGAGATGTACTTTTCTTTGGAGTTAGGGATAACGTCCACTCTTTCAGTAGTACACCCCAATTGCTTTACAATGAAATTTGCGTCATAGCCACTCATATATGTAGAAATACAGGAACGGGGTGTTACGTGTTTTACACTCAAATTACAGTTATTGTGAGCACTTCCACGGTATTCCCCTGTAATATGACAATGGTCTCGAACTTTCCAGTCCTCTTTGGTAAATGGTTTATGACACAAATAACAGGTTTCAGAAGATTGGAACTCTGCTTCTTGATGCTCAGTTAAAGCTTTTGGAACATTTAAGCTGTAAAGACGATCAATTTCATTAGCTATTGAGATCAAACAGTCCATAAACTTTTCTGCAGCGTCAGGTCCCGATAAAATAATAGGTTGGCTCGGAAGTTTGTCTTTATGTGTTCCACAGCTGGTGAGGGTTTAACATATATACCAAAGCTCATAGGTACATGACTCTGGTATGGCACTGTATAACTTGCCTCAGGATTAGGTAGACATGTTTGATAGGGTTAACAGTATACTTTCAAAATCTGCATAGATAACGTAAGGTATTCTAAGCATTTTTTCCATATTTACGAATTTCACAATTGGGTTTTTAATAGGCATTTCAACCCTAGCAATGTCATGCTGGACACACAAAGCTCTATGTTCTTTTAATTTTTCCATTCCTTGTTGCCCATATTGATTATCAAAGTGAGTGAAACACCGTTTACACGTATATATCTTATGTCCATGGCGGGTAATCTGATGTCCTACTAGTTTATCAAAATCTTTGAAAAAGAAGTAGTGGTTCTGGCCGGATGAAGAACTTAGCAGAAGGAGGTCACGATGGTCTTGTAACTCTTGATCCACAACCTTTAGAGGAAACAGTTTGTTGTCTTCTTCCAGTCCAAATACATTGATGGATATGTCGTTGGCTTTCTCGAATTTGGGAATGTCAGCTAGTAATGTAGGAAATGATATTACTGAAAAATCATACTTGTTTTCCAGATCCTTGTATTTACTAATGCGTTGAGCATCCTTTTTAACCAGTTTTGCTAAAATGGCATGCATAAAACACTTTTCATCTTTCAAGTTTTCAGGATTAATGCAGGCTTTTCTTGCTTGTATAGCTGCTGGTAATGGAATATATGTGCTTCCACGCAAGGGATTGTACTTATTTATTTTCAATCGTACTCCTTCCACTGCTAACAAAGCCCAATTACTGCCTCTTAGCTCAGATTCCTCCATTTCCGTAGTTAACTTTGTAAATTGTGTTTCCAAGAAACTACTTAAGTCCGTTTCCAAAAATAGGGCCTGATTTCGTGTTTTAAAAGCACGATCTGTAATTTCATTGGTAGATGTATGAATGAATCTACATTCAGCCACAAGATTAACTTTGATCGACTTGTGCATTGCTAGTTCTTTCTCCATAGCTTGAATTATTTGCTGTTTGGACTCTTTAAGGTATGAATTTAAATCCTTGCACGTATCGCAACGAATGAAATAGGATTTAAGTCGACCTTCAAAAGATGTCTCATATTCAATAAGTCCATTTTTGTCAGGGACCAATGACAGTAGGTAATGTTTTGTGGGCTCAGATTTTTGTCTTTTAGCTGCCGACACACCATTACAACATTCTTCATGACGACGTCCGTTGTAGGCATTGTTGAATGTACAGCCACACGTTTTACACTCATGAAATTCCCCACACGAAACTTCATGACGCTTCCTATGATAGTCCCGAAGAAAAGTCTTTCCACACTCTTTACACATATAGCTAGGAATGGGTTCTTCCATCACGAATGTTGATTTCTGCAAACAGCTGCTTACTGCGTATCACAAGGCTAGAGGTTGGTCGGTGAGACGGTCTTTCACGATGTGAACACCGTGAGAGGTAGTAGTCAACTGGTGATATTCTTGTGAAGGGTCCTCTAATATACCCCTAGTCTAGACCAACAACTCTTTACAGCGTATGACAAGGCTGTAGACTGGACAGTGAGACGGTCATTCACGATGTGAACACTGTAACAAGTAGTAGTCAACTGATTATATACTTGCTAAGGGTTCTCTAATATACATTAGTCAAGACCAACAGCTACTTACTGTGTAGTACAAGGCTGTACAATAGTTGTTTTGACAGTCTTTCACGATGTGGTCACTGTGAATGGTGGTAGTCAACTGATGATATTCTTGATAAGGGTCCTCTAATGTACCCCTGGTTAAGGGTAACAGCTGCTCACTGCTTATGACAAGGCCAAAGACTGGTTGCTTCAACGGTCTTTCACAATGTAAACACTGTGACAGGTAGTAGTCAACTTAAAATATTCTTATGGCCTACTCAAGGTTATCAGGTACTTACTGCATATCAAAAGGCTGTACACTCATGTGTGTTAGGCACTCTTTCTTGCTAAGGACCCCAATATTCCCTACACAAGGCTATACATGTTAGTTCTAAACACTTAGTGGTTAATTGTATATTCAATTTTTGTACAAAGCTTATACAAGCACGTTTTTTATGATGTAAAACTTTGTTAAATAGCTGCATGCGACACGCAAAGTATGTTGCCGCTATCTAGCGGTGACTATGAGAACTACGTGAACGACCAGCATGCTACCTAGCGCTCCATTTCAACACTCGCTCACTGAACGAACAGCATGCTATCTAGCGGTCGATAGCAATACTCACTCAACTACCAGGCTGCTACCTATCGGTCAATATAACAACTCACTCAACTACCAGCATGCTACATGGCTTTTTGGTCAGTTTTTTGTTGGCTTTTTTTGTTGGCCTTTGTTGGCTTTTGTTGGCTTTTGTCGGCTTTTTTGTTGGCTTTTGTTGGCTTTTGTATTAGCTCTTTCATATTTGCTCTTGCTTGTGGGGGCTTATTTGGTCTTGGAAAGTATGTCAGTCCTTTTTTTATGGCTGTAAAATGCTTACAGCCATGTTTGTAAGCAGCAACAACAACAACAACAACACACAAAATTCCAAAAAAAAAATCGAAAGTACTCTAAGGTTTATCAATGACTCTCAACTCTCACACTTACCTCTATCCCATGCATAGTCAAAAATTAGTGTATTTTTCAAATTTTTCAAAAAATATTTGGAAAGTAGGCTATATCATTAAACTAAAAATCCTGAAAAGACATATGTTAACTCCAACACCTACTTCTATACCACTCACAGTCCAAAAATAGCGTATTTTTCAAATTTTCCAAAACATATTTCCAAAATGGGTTATATTTCCGAAATTAAAAAGTTAACAAAAATGTTTGTTTGACATAAATGAATGGCCTCCTCTACCACTGTACCAAGTCCCAGGTCTCCAGGACAAAAAAATAAAATTTTTAAAAAGGGTTTTATTTCCAAAATTAGGAATTTTACAAACACATTTGTCTGACGTAAATCAATGGTCGTTACCCCCTCTACCCCCACACTAAGTCTCATGTCTCTAGGACAACAAAAATAAAATTTGAAAATGGGCTTATATTTCCAAAATTAGGAATTTTACAAAAACGTTTGTCTGACGTAAATCAATGGTCTTTACCCCCTATATCCCCATACCAAGTCTCAGGTCTTAAGGTCAACAAAAATAAAATTTTGAAACTAGGCCATATTTCCAAAATTAGGAATTCTACAAAAAAGTTTGTTTGACGTAAATCAATGGCCTTTACCCCCCTCTATTCCAACACCAAGTCTCAGGTCTCTAGGTCAACAAAAATAAAATTTTGCAAAAATGGTCACTATTTTGGAAACTAAGAATTCTACAAAAAAGTTTGTTTCACATAAATGAAAGGTCTCTATTCCCTCTACCTGTAAACCAAGTTCCAGGTCTGTATGACAAAAAATGAAAAAAGTTCAACTGGGAAAGTAGGCGATTTTTCATAAAACCAAACATTCTAAAAAGTGTTCTATGGGCTTAAAAGAATGGCCTCTATGTCCTTTATTTTTTATAATAAAACTTTTTTATTTATTACATTTTTTTGAAAAAAGTTCAATTTTGAATTTTTATATTTTGGAAACTAGGAAGTTTACAAAAAAAATTGTTTGACATAAATGAATGGCCCTGACCCCATCTATCACCAAAATAAATTTCAAGTCTCTAGAATGAAAAATAACAGTAGTGGAGTAAGGCGGTTTCTAACCAGTGTCATGGCCGCCGCCATTACTACCCACCTCTCTCCACTCCTAATGCAAAATGAACATGTAAAACACAAATTGGAAAATCCATGTTTCCATATTGACAAAATAGAAAAAACATTAAACTGAAATTTTAAAAACTGTAAATGGGAATTTGGTAAATTGATAAATGTGTAAACAACAAATTGGGAAATCCATGTTTCTATATCATGAAATTGAAAAACTTTAAACTGACATTTTAAAAACTGTAAATGGGAAATTGTGAATTGGTAAATGTGTAAACAACAAATGCAAAATCCATGTTTCCATGTTATGAAATTGAAAAACTTAAAACTGACATTAAAAAAACTGAAAATGGGAAATTGGAAAATTGACAAATGTGTAAACAAAAAAATGAAGAAAAAAAACTGTTGGGGTAGTGATCATGTTGTACAGTAGCCTATAAGACTAGCATAAGGATAGTTGCATGTGTCCTTATATACTTTGTGTATGTGCATTAGCCTTTGAATTAGCTTAAGTTAGGTTTGGTAAAGTTAGGTTTGGTGAGGTTAGGTATGTGACCTTGTAGTTTACTCTTTTCGGAAAATGTAAAATGTAAAATCTAAAATCAAAAAATCTTAAATTGAAAATGTAAAATCTAAAAAAACTAACATTTAAAATACAAAAAAATCAAAAATGTAAAATCTAAAATATGTAAAAATGAAAAATGAAAAATCTAAAATGTTAAAATGTAAAATGTTAAAATGTAAAATCTAAACTCTTTAAATGAGGTTTCTGTGGGTAAGGTTAGGTTAGGTTAGATTAGGTTAGGTTAGGTTATAACTAAGTTTATTATTTGTGCTTTCTCATTTGCTCTTACATTTTTTGCTTTAACTTTGAAGTTAGGTTAGGTTAGGTTAGGTTATAACTAAGTTTATTATTTGTGCTCTTTCATTTGCTCTTATTTTTTTGCTCTGACTTTGAAGTTAGGTTAGGTTAAGTTAGGTTAGGTCAAGTTGGGTTAGGCAGAATGACTGAGGTATGAATTAAACCCGCTTTTTCTCACTTTTGCCTCACAAGATTTAGTGTACCCCACTCCAACCGTTAGACCAGAAATTGAATTTCTTGGCAGAGCCAGGACTGAAACCCAGGCTCCGCAGTGACATGCAAAAATGCTAACCACTTCACCTTAAAATGGATAATTTAAGACTGCTCTTAATAGTACTTGATCAAACAATAATTACCTAATAATAATAATAATAATAATAATAATAATAAATAATAAATATTCCATTTAGCAACTACACGGCCGATCTCTCCCTGTGACGTCATACACGGTCTCAGTGCGTGGCGGCCATCTTGCCCATTAGCCACTGCGCCAGCTCTGACTGACCCCCCTATAAGAATAACATAGGGCTTGTTGCGCGCGGCGGCCATCTTGCCCATTAGCCTCTGCGCCAGCTTCGTCTTATATTACCTACTCATATACATTTTGTAATCATAGTTCGTATTGATAGCAGTTTCGTACATATCGCTGTTGCCAACAATAAAGGAAGAATAATTATTCCACTTGTCTGTAACATGTTTTACAATTCGCTTTCTAACCTGTGTAAATAAACTCTGATTGCTGTACTCACAATATGCCAATGACCTGAACAGACAATTACCGTCACCTTTAATCTTTATAACGTTTGAAATTGAGTGTCGCCTCTCATTTATCATAATATGATTCACAGTATTGATTGAGCACACAACCTATAAGGACGAATGATGAAACGAAAAGAAGACAGTTTGTAGCTGGTGAGACCAAAGACTATATAACAGAAAGATCGGATACACAATACAAAATGGCGGTTCCAACATTCGACTGTAGCGGCATCTTCGTGAAATTAGTTGTCTTTCGTATACGGTATTTGTTGTCATTCAAACAGATGTTGACATGACAGTGTCATTAGCAAAATGACTGCTGATTGTGCATGAGCATTCAGTCTCAAAGTAATCCATTCTTTGAGAAGTTTTAAAAAATTTATGTGCACAGAATCCCCTTCTACTTATTGTATGGATACATGCGACATTAGCGCCCGAGTGGAACAGGTAGAAGTTAACGATATCATGACGTAATTAGGGAACTCTCTGTTAATATCAAGTTAGATTTATTATTGGGGCGGCGTTGAATATCATGATACTCTGTTAGTCGTTGTCGCCTAGCGACAATATGTCCGTCAAGTCATTCGATATTCTATTTTCGCGAGACCTTGAAGGAAGTAATATTCGCAATTATTTTAATACTCGAATGATATAATCAAGTAAGGTGGGTATCAATCGACGGTGCTTGACGGGCATTACATTTTAAGACAACAAACGTCGTGGTAGCGTAAATACTTCCCGATATATTTCAGTTTTAGTAAAGGGTGAAATTTTTTGAAAACTATTTTAGTATATAAGATATTCATATCACAAATTCTTCAATGTAATTCTCAAGAAAATCCCAGACGTCATATGATTTACTATAGTTGATTATTCCTAAATATGAAATATTTATTTGCACCAATTTTTATTAAATTACTGTATACGGCATTAAGACTTTTGGCCACGTTTTGAGCATTCCGTCATTTACTGTGCGGCGAGGAGCTTCTGCAAGGAATTACGAACCCAAGATCTTCGTATCCGAAATCTCAAAACGTACCCCGAGATCACAGTAGGCGGCTGTCATTTTATAGCAAAGGTATGAACATACAGTAGGTTGGTAGGGATTATACTGCATACGTACTGTCTAAAAGTATCTCTACAGCATGCTCAGACTTTAGGATATGAATATATTTTTTATTGAAATGTTTGAACCGTCATTTGTAGCTCTTCAGTCGGTCAACACAAATTTGTCCAATGAATGGGTGGGGTGCAAAGTATAAATATATGAATACACTCCTGGCAAAAATTACATGTATTAGTTAATTAACACTATTAAATGGGGCAATTCATGAAATGTATGAACATTAACCGTTTGGTGTTGTTAAAACCTTATTCATGTAGTAGTCTTTCTGTTCTAACGAGTGGCATTTATTTATGCCGTAACAGGAAACAGGATGCAACCACAAGGTAAAGTTTGGAAAGCTCTGCTCTAGAGAATATAAGGATAAACAGGTCATTAACATCATATCTTTGAAATAAGGTTTAGTGTTATCCTGTTTCAAGTCACTCAGAATCTTCATCAACAGCTTTATCTGGTACATCAATATCACTTATCTACCATTAATGGGACATTCCTGAGTAGTATTGCTTTCGGATATCCAACTTGTGCACGTTTCGCTCCGATTGCTACCAAATGTAAATAATAGGTACTACCAACTTAAGACTTACTCGTGAATACCTCGTAAAGGACTGGCCCAATTTTGACCAAACTTTGCTGAAACAAAGAATAAAACCCAAACCAAAACATTACGAAGTTCCTGATTCAATGCTGCCAACGGCTTATAATAGATAGGACCTACTTAAGAACTCTGCCTGAAAATTCTCGTAAAAGACTAGTCCTATGATCCGATATGGAGTTGTTCACGGATGGAAGAACGTTTATAATATTCAAGGATGGTGACCCGCACGATCTTAAAAACTAGAGGCCTATAACAATTTTTCAATATTAAAATAAAAATTGATCGAGTCTTAGATAAAGCACTTCACAATTATCTCAATATCTCGTGTCACCATAGAGGCTCGTCTCATTGACTGGGACACACTTCAAAACATCTTTGATTAATGGCTGTCTCAAAACTGCAATACAATTGAAGTTGAGCTGCAGTGTAACATGTTTGATTCTGACCAAGGCATTTGAATCAGTTGGCCACGAAAACATCTGCAGATCTCTATATTTATGTGAATTGCCCCTAAACTTGAAGGACTTGATTAAGAAACTACTAGTTGAGGAGCACCGGAACAAAAACCGAAAGTGAAAAAAGGCAACTATTACAAAATGTAATAAACACTGAAGGAGTGGGAGCTGGCATAGATCGCATAAATTAGTAGACCAATTGAAATATAGACTGCAAGACAACTGTTCGAATAATCAGGCGGAGCAATTAGTTATACTTAAATCTCTGGAGTTCTTAGATACTACTAGGACAGAGGATGATGAAGATAAGAAAGTAATTATTTACACAGATAGCAAAATAGCAATTGACTCCATTGCGGACTTCAGAAATCATAACGAACTAATTGAGAATATAAGAAGGACCACAGCTATTCTAAAAAGAAAAAATTGGATAATAAAATTTGAATGGGTAAAGGCACATACAGGTGTTGCAGGCAATGAACTGGCTGATAAAATTGCAAAGGAGGCTACAAAATTAAGTGAGGTTTGTTTCGATAGAATACCCATCTCAACTTTTAAAAAAATCTCAAAGAAGAATCAATTCATGAATGGCAGCAAAAATGGGAACAAACTTCAAAAGGCACACTTAAAAAAGTTCTTTCCAACAGTTGCAGGTAGATTAAAATCCAAAATCACCTTAACACCTAATATGAGTCTAGAGCCCTGCGCGGATAAACAAAACGTTATCCGCATCCGCACCGCATCCGCACCGCATCCGCCCCGCATCCGCACGACTGTTATCCACACGTTTGTTATCCGAATCTACTGGCATTACAATAATATTTTCAATGTGTTGCTTTACAGTATACTTTATCTTTTAGACATTTGAGCAGAAAGTGGTTCCCCTAGGCTATGTATGTCATGTGCTATGTCTAAAATTAATGCTACACAGCCAGAATTGCAACCCTTTTCAGTTCGGAGAGTTGATTATCCTTAATGACATAATTTGCATGGAATTAGCGTAAATCATCAACTTACATTTGTCATGGAAAAACATAACGAAAAATAAAAAGTTATGAACATCCGGGCCCTAGTAAGGGATAGTGGGGGAATTGTGCACACTTAAGCAAGAATCGGTCTTGTGATGGTCTCATAATAGATAACACAGCTGCAGTTATGAATAAGGGAGCCTTAGTAATCCTATATTCGATGTGCAGAAACAAATTTAATTCAAAAATACATTTGGACTATAATTCAAAATCTCGCAAATATGCACATGCGCACCATTACCCACCCTGCAGGGTAATCATGTGCATGGGTTGGGGAATTGTGAGCATGGGATGAATGTTGGAAAGCCATAATAATACAATGCGAATTGGCTGAAACTTGCATTGTGCATTAGCAATGCAATGATACCAAAATTCTGCAGTTTTGGATATTAGAATAAAATATTTTCGTTTCGTCAGCATTAAAGTAGGCAATCCAATAGGCTTTTTTTTTCAGGCTGTCTCAACGTTAATGTATGAATTCTCTTCAAGAACCCATACAACCAATCTTTGCCTGCTAGAACTTTAACTTTATTGAAATTATGGGGAATCTTATTCTCCTCTGCAAACTTGAACGCAAACCGTCTAAACAAGCTTGGTGGGCGTTAAGCTGTAAAATAATTTTGCCAATGTCAAAACGTATTCGGATAATTGTGACTCCATTTCGTTGGTAAAAACAGGTTTACGGCCAAGACGAGGTAGAACAAGCCTATTTTGCAGCAACTGCTTTCGTACGGTTGACACGGAAATGTTGAAACGTCTCCCTACTTCCCTCATTTTCTTCCCATCATCCCCAATTGCACGTAGAGCTTTCTGCATATTTTCTGCTGGGTAGGAGTTTTTCTCCGTTTTCCGCGTATAATTTCTTGGCATCTGGAGAACAAACACGAAATATTTTGCCATTAATTTCGCGTTGCATTTACTTGTATCATTATCTTCTGCGCACCATTACCCCACTCTGCTTTTAAAACGTAACTCAATGAATCCCGGTAAACTAATCTATTATATTGAAAAATAAATACATCCATAAACACTGTAAAAACTGGCATTTAAAACATGTAATTTTAAATAATTGTTTCACAACTGTAGGCTTACCTTCTTATTTGATGGCTACAGAAAATAACATGCAACGTGTACAGTTTCACATAGCGACTGGCATCATGCTGACTGTCCCTATCTGATAGGTACGATGACAACTTAAGAGTAGCAGGGAACTGAGTTGCTAGTTGTACTTCCAACTCGAAAAACATAGGTGCGCACAATTACCCAACTTTACCCATGGTATTCAACAAGTTCGGATTGTATTCTATAAACTCTCAGCAAATGTACTCCAAATATTATCCGCAGCTTATCCGCTATCCGCAAAGCCTTGCAAACTATATCCGCATCCGCGCAGGGCTTTAAATATGACTACAATACTGACTGGACATGGAAATATTGCTTCGTACTTACACAGACTTAAAATTATACGTAATCCCGAGTGTTCCTGTAAAAGCAGCCCTCAGACTATAGATCATATAATTTTCGTGTGCAGTGAAGTGAAAAATATTAGGCAATTCTTGATCAATAGTGTTAATAGAAACGATAACTGGCCCCGATTCAGAAATCTGTGCTATTAAACAAGTATTTGAAGGAATTTTCTAAATTTGTTAATGCTCTGGATTTTCAAGCTCTAAGGAAAAACGATGAATAATATTGTTTGGTATTGTTAAGAATAAGTCATCTAGAAATTGAATTATTATAATGTAATTTATAAAATGTAATGTAAGTGCATGTAGTACTACTTATGTAGTGGAGCATGCAGAGAGTATGAACAATAAATTAAAAAAAAAACACTGATGTCATTGTGGCATTTCAAACTACTTTTTAACGTAGTGGTTGGTTGGTTCCTTAGTTTAGTTTACTAATCGAACTCCTGCCACCTCTTCTGCACCCCTACAGTATGAATTTATCCTGTTCCACACTTTCCTACAATCGTTGGATTTAGAATCTTTGTTTAGTCCAGTTGCTTCTTTCCCCTGCCACTCACGTTTTGTTTTACTGAGCAGTTCCCTATATTCTTTCCTTAGATGACAAAATTCTACTCTTACCGTATCATCCCCTTCTCTCTTGTATAACTTCAGTAACCTGATAACTTCGGTTTTCTTCCTTCTACAAGATTCATCGTACCAACCTTCAATTCTCTCTACTTTTCTCCTAGCTTTCACGCACATTTTCCGCCCGGCAATCATAATTGTATTGTCAGTCATTTGTATTACCTCTTCAAGTTGATCATTACTGATCATTAAACTTATCCCTACCTTTATAAGTTCAAACTTTTCTCCCTGGAAGTAGTTCTGGAACTCTCTGCAGTTCTCCTCCCTCCATCTGAATCTTTTTACTTTTCTTGTTTGTTTAGTGTGACTTTGCATAAAATGGGTTTAATCCAGTAAGAGTTTTAATGTTTACATATATAGTATTATAATGCTTCTGATACGAAAAAAATATCATCAATATGCACAATTTGTGCGCTTTATCTTTAATAATAAAAAATAGTTTTATGTTGGAAAGCTTGGTAAAAATCTTGAACAAGATTTTTGAAGGAGGTAGAATTCCGAGGGCGTGGCAGGAGGGGATAATTTGCCCAATATATAAGAAACGTAGAGACAAATTAGACCCAGGCAACTACAGCGGCTTAACTTTACTTGACAATCTGAGCAAAATGTACAACGGGGTCTTAACCAAGCATTTAATGGCGTGGGCAGAGGGTTTTTCGGTGTTCTCGAGACTCGAGACAGGGTTTAGAAAAGGGATGAGAACCAGTGACAATATAATGGTGGTGAAAACGTTGATGGACAAATACATACGGAGGAAAGAAGTAAGCTGTACATCACAGCTATTGATTTAGACAAGGCGTTTGATTGAGTGAGCAGGAGAGCTGTCATTGCTAAACTGGGAAAGATCGGGGTGTCACATAAGATGATAAGAGCAATTGAGAATGTGTATTCCGAAGTGAAATGTGCAATTAAAATTAAAGAGGATGTAATTGTAGGAGGGATAAAGTCTAATTTAGGATTAAAACAGGGATGCAAATTATCACCGTTGCTCTTTTTGCTATTTATTAACGATATTTTCGAATTAAAGGGCTTTGAGCAACGGTACAGCCCTTGTTTGGACAATCATGATATCCCGGGCCTAGCGTTTGCTGATGACACCCTTCTGCTTGCTCTAACACCCTATAATAGGCAATATAGTATTGACGAGATTGTGAAATACTGTGAGGACTGGAACTTAAAAATTAACCCGAGTAAGACCAAAGTTATGGTCTGCAAAAAAGGAGTTAAACTGGCTAAGAATGAAGAGTGGTTCATGTATGGGCCAAAGCTAGAGACAGTAAAAATGTGAGTATTTAGGGACGATTCTGGCGAGGACTGAACAAATTAAAAGGGCAAAATCGAAAGGGCTAGCGGCATTGGTGAGTGTTAAAGTGTTAGAACGTAAGTTACCGTACCGAATCTTGACTACAATGCTCATAAAAATGTATTTAAAGCACTTATCGTATCAAGAGTATTATATGCAGTGGAAGTATGGGGTGTAGAAGAAGGAACGGCAACCCTGGACAGTATTGTAAGTAAGTTTGCTAAGATAATTTTGGGGCTACCTTGTTGTACGGTGAATTGTGGAGCAAGAATGTTGTGTGAGGATGTAAGTATTCGAAAACATGTTATAAAAAGGATCATTAAGTCTTGGATTCGTCTGAAAGTAGGTGGAGGGGTGAAATTTTAAAGTTAGCCTACCTGCACCAAATGAAGCATCAGCAAGAGGGGTACTGGATGGACGGGGTAAGAAATATACTGGAAAGATTAGGAATGGGTTATCTATGGGATAGGGACTTACAAAGAGAGGAAGGTAGGGTGTGTAAAAAGTGTGCAGAAGGGTTAATGACATAGAGTTGCAGGTACTACTGAGAGAAGAGTGTGCCAACAGGAGAACCTTAACGAAGTTCTGCGAAATAAGAAAATTTATGAGCATAAAGCCTGAATGCCTAATGAAAAGAGAAATGAGAGGGATAATTTAGTGGTTAATGGGGTGTATAAGAACAAAGAAATGAGAGAAGTAGGAAAAGAGGACCTTTGCCTGTTTTTTGGGAAGGTCATGAGTGCAGCACACCTGATCAAGGAATGCAATGAGATTAAAATGATAAGAGCAAAGTTTATAGACAAGTCAGATTTAAACAGAATAGAAAATGAAAATGAGTATCACACTTTAGTAAAATTACTAAAAAGAGAAAGGAGGAAGGCAGGTCAATTTTTTAATATCATCAGGGAAATGTGGAATAGGAAAGCGACAGATGAGAATCAGAACAAAGATGCATGTGAATTAAGCATACAGGTCCAGGAGATGGTTTCCTAAACTATAAAACTTGGTTAAACTATAGGAGAGCCTCTCTGTATCAACTAGGATAAGATTAAGTTAGTACATAATTAATAGTCATTGTTAGTGTCTTGTTAATTGTTTACAATGTAAATTAGTTGTAGGTTTGTGACTTATCTTTAAATGTTATGTAAACATTGTAATAATCACATGTATCAGGTGATGGTTGGAATAAATAATACTCTCGTCCCAATCTCTGGTTATCCGAGATTTTGAGCAGAGGGTATTCTAATTCTAATTCTAGTTCTAAAACACACAAAAAAATGTCGATTGTGTTATAAAATTAAGATGTCTATTTATTGTGTAGCTTTATAAGGATGCTCTATAGGCTAGAGAAAAACTCACAAAAGCTTCATTTCCACAGATGAGCTCTGTCACTGTGCAACGTTATAAATATGGTGTTTTCCAATTATACGGTAGGTTGACGGTCTACTTTATTTTCGAATAAAGATTTTTAATTAAGTATTCTGCGTTTGTGGATACATCTTACATCAAATTTTAACATAATAGGCCTAAATAGTATATGACAAACACACGTAGGCCCTATTATTAATTTACCTCAATGTGATATTGCCGAACAGTATTCCTTATTGACAGAGCTACAGTTCTTGTATAACGTGGTAAATATGAATTTCTTACCGAGTACAACTGGTGATTGCTATGCTACTGTACACATTAAGAATTATTCTGCTTCCCCCTACCCATACACTCCCGCCACTGTCCCAAACAGATACGGTATGCATATTTTTTTTTAATTCATAGGTTTTTAGCTGAATCAGAATTTTAATCCGTTCTGGTAAATATTGAATATGAGATTGTTTTGTAAATTAAGTTCTTTTTTTTAATTACACATTAAGAATACCGTAGGCTTAACCCTATTTATTTCACCTGCTCGCACATTTACCCCTCTCTTATATAATCTTAACTTTGTGAGGTCTAAGTCTCGACCTGCTTTGAAGAATATTGAACATGTGGTCGTCGTCGGCCAATAGTCGTATCCGAATTTACGTTTCTCTCCTGCAGTTCCATAATCCTTAGACCAGACGATGAAGAAAGCGCTGATGGCTTATCAGACCAATTCTTGCATAAAACATGCGGCCACATTATGTTGCATCCGATGGAGGGTGGAGGACGTGGAAGTGTTTGACGTATCTTCTTCCTCTGACGAATTTCCTGTTCCTGACTCGACGTTCCTGCTCAAACTGTGCAACTCGCGCTGAGATGTTGCACGCCAGCGAGGGGGATCCAGTGCAAGAGCATGACAAGTATTTGGGTTTATCTCTACTCTTCTCATGGTCAGCTTAAGTTGGTCTCTATATCGTTTTAAAGGAACACCACATGACCTCTTGCCAGTGTTGAGTTCAATATACAGGATTTGCCGAGGGAGTCTGCTGTCAGTCATACGATGGATATGGCCTGCCCATCTAAGCCGATGACCAACAATGGTGGCGTCAATACTGTTTAGCATTGAACATGTGATTGTTTTGCAAATAAAGTATGTATTTTTGTTCACTAAGCATCTATTTAATTTTTCATTTGTAGGCTTATGCATATGCGCACATTTATGGATGCTGCCTTTGAGCTGATAGTAAAATGTTGAATAACAATCGCCATATTTTTTGATCTTTATTCTTAGCCATTTCCCGGCTAACCTATTTATTTTTGATGTTCCAGCGGGCGCGTGGATGGCAATTTGGCCGCCTTTTGGAGAAAATCACGAGATTGTACCATTTATAGACGAATTATTACCTGCGGGGCCTCCGGGTATTCGTTAATTACTCATCTCGACAGCGCTTCCGTAATTTTTCCAGTCGGCGCCAATCAGCCATTGTTCAGTTGCAAAGTGGTGCGTGCCATTGTCGTTCGAGTCAAGCGGCCAGTTTGCCGCCACGCGCCCGATTATTTGCATTCTCTCACACTTGAATGAGACATGTAAGTAAATAGGCTATATTTCGTTTGTGTATGCGTAGGCGCGTGTCTGTATGTGTGTGTGTGCCAGAGAGAGAGGAACGTTTTTATCTTATTACTTACTTACTTACTTACTGCTTGCCACGGTGGGTGAGTGAATACCGTGTCGGTCTACCAACCCCAAGATTGCAGGTTCGCTCCTGGCCGTGGTAAGTGATTTTTGAAAGTCGGCAAAAATACGACACGCATGTCATACGATGTCGGCATGTCAAAGAATCCATTTGAATTCAGTAGGTCGTGTTCATAATGGCAAAATTAATCTCGGGAGTTTCCGCCAACATAAAGTTCCTCATTTCTCTACTAGAAAGCGCTATAGTGTTCAAGGAGCTTAGATATCTAACCTCCTTGACATTCATAGTGATTCAAGGAACAACGAAAATCGACATGCAAGATACCCTCTGGGTGTCAAATTACAAAGCTTGCACCCGGCATCCGAGTCCATACGATATTATTATTATTATTATAGCTTGCCACGGTGGGTGAGTGGTTATAGTGTCGGACTACCAACCCCAAGATTGCAGGTTCGCCCCTGGCCATGGTAAGTGATTTTTGAAGGCGACAAATTACGATACTCATGTCATACGTTGTTGGCATGTTAAAGAACCCATTTGAATTCAGTTGGCCGTGTTCAATGGCAAAATTAATCTCGGGATTTTCCGCCAACACAAAGTTCCTCCATTCTCTACTTGAAAGCGCTGTAGTGTCAAGGAGTTTAGATATCTAACCTCCTTGACTTTCATAGCGTTCAAAGGAACGACGAAATTCGACATGCAAGCTACCCTCTGGGTATCAATTAACAAAGCTTGCACCAGGTACCCGAGGCCATACGATATTATTATTATTATTATTATTATTATTATTAGTACTTACTTACTTACTTACTTACTTACTTACTTACTTACTTACTTACTTAATTCCTCTTGTTCCCACTGGAACATAGGGCATCCGTGAAACGTCTCCATTGCTGTTGTTGACTTGCCAATGCTTTAACTTCCTTCCAGGTCTTCCCAATTTCAAGTGCCTCCTCCTCTACAGTCCTCCTCCAGGTCTTCGTAGGACGACCTCTCCTCCGTGCACCTTGCGGATTCCATTCCAATGCTGTTCTTTCTACAGATCCCACTGGCTTTCTCAAAGTATGACCTAACCATTTCCATTTTCTCCTCTTGATTTCCACTTCAACTGGAACTTGATTTGTTCTTCTCCATAGTTCTTCGTTGGATATTATTTACGGCCATCTGCTGTTTATGATGCGTCGTAAACAACGGTTTATAAATGTTTGCAGAAGATTAGTGATAGTTCGTGTAACCTTCCAAGTTCCACAAGCATTTCTCTAAATTCCTTGGTCTTTCTACAATTTATGTTGAGTCCTGCAGCCTCTGCTTCCTTTCGTAATCCTTCTAGCTTGTGTTTCATGTCACTAAATCTTGAAGTCAAAAGACAAATATAATCTGCAAACTCTAGATCTTCCAGTCTTTCCCCCATTCCCCACTGTATTCCTCTTTTTCTCCTACCCAACATTTTCCTCATAACATTATCGAGCACCACTAAAGAGAGTGTTGGTGACAGAACGCATCCCTGGCGAACTCTACTTGTGACATTCACATAGTCTGTGAGCTTCCCCTCATGTACTACTTTACACCTGTATCCTTCATACATTTCCTTCATAAGATTCAAGATCTTATGTGGTATTCCATATCTCATCAAGGTGATCCACATTACAGTCCTGTTTACTGAATCAAATGCTATTTTATCTTATACAGTACCAAAATGTTCAAACAAATTTATATTTTGAAGTTTGGTTAGTTTCTGTTAGATTCCTTCCTTTCTCCTGTTCTACATATTCGTCATATAGACCCAGTTGTGTCTTATTACTCGCGTTTCAGGGCACGATTGGCAACTCAAACTAACACTTGGGGCGCTGCGGTCGGTCTGGATAAGTAGGGTAAAAATACTCAATAACACGCGTTTGATATGGAACACTTTTTATTTTTCGGTTATAATTAGTAACTCTGGTCCCTAAAATAATGACAGTGTTATTTTTAAGTGTATATATGTATAACTGTGCGATACACTTCATCTAATTTGTGTGTTTCACTGGATTTTATGTGTCAATTGCATATTATCAAGCATCGGTTGTCTGTTGGTATTTGTTTTTGGTCAGTTCGAGTCATGGCGTTGTTACGTTTAAAAGCTATATTTGAGTTTGTTCACTGTACCATAGACTCTAGAAATTATTTGCTGCTTGATAGGGCGAAGGGATGAGTATAACTTGTATTAAAACTCGGGGGGGGGGGGGGGAGACAGGAATTGCTTGATTTGGATGGTTAGCAGGTGGGTTTGGTGTTGAATATCGGACTGGTAGCAGGTTCTCACAGAGTAGATATTTACCTTGCGAAGTCAAATTAGGCCTACATGACTCGTAGTGGAATGGCTCGGATATCGCAGTCGCTGGCGATTGGTAGGGTTATTGGAAATGAACTAGGGAGCGGGGAATGATACATGACTGATGAAGCTTGGCTGTCCTCGGCTGGTGTAGGCTTGGCTGTCTAGGTACGGCTTGGCTCGGCGAGACTGCTTGGCTGTCTAGGTGCGGCTTGGCTCGGAGTAACAGTGAACAACCCATCCTGTCGTCAGTGAGTGGTCCAACCCGCTCCTGTTGCCCGTAATTATTTGGTATCGTCACCTTTGGGCTATTACTATTTGCATATTTTGGAAAGTAATGAAAACATTTATCCGCAGTCCTCTTATACATCGACTTACAGCCGTAAACTCAGCAATATACTTTGCTTTTACTCATTTTGCACTCTATCAACGAGTAAAACTTATTTCTTATGTATAAAGACACGAAGCATTTACCACGATCTGCTTACCAATACAAGAAAGCATATACAAACAGTCACCACGTGACAAAAGTACCCTACTTGGTAAGTTTCTCATTTTTACCGCTAGATGTCATATCAGATAGCTGGAGTTGCCAATACAATGATCCTGATTCTATTCTACGAATACTAGATGAATTGGAAGATGATGAAACGAATGAACGAGAAGATATTTGGGACGATCCTAATGATATTTGTGCCAGTTTGTTACTGACAAACATTACTCATCACCCCGACTCCCCCTCGGGCCCTGCTGCCCCGGGCGGGAGCCCTCTGAACTGATGAACAATTCTTGTGTATTTCAAATTCCCGCTTATCTCCCCTGCCATGCCAAGTGTACTTCCGGCCACGGAAGGTACGAGAAACCACGAGACGCTGCCAGAACATTCTCGGCCTTTCCAGGAACAATTCATAACACTCGCCGCGCGGCAAATTGCCGCGAGCTGATTGGTTGATGTGCGCGCGCATGCGCGAGAGCCTATGTGAGCTCTAGTGTCTAACGGACACATGTATTCTGCTTGGGGTTGTTGAGGTGAACAGTCGTCTGAAAATAAGGTGCGATGTAACTTTTGGAGAAAGCATGGCGCGGAGCCCTCGGTCCGCGCTAACTTCATCACGGCAAACTTGCCGTATATATGTAAACAGGTACATTATAACTATCGCTTGAGATTGTGTTTTTTATATTTTATTTTTGTCGCGTTCGAGTTTGGTTGTTTTAGATTTTGATACTCCAGTGCGGTTTGACGGAGTCTTTGGTGTGTTCTTGAACTTTAACCTACGTGAACTTATGGGCGCCCACATACTAGTTATTCTACGTTAATTGATTAAATTATTTACTGGAAGCACTGTTTTCTTAATATGGTCATTATCTCGGGTTTGAGCTATATCGCTGCCTGAGTGAACCTGCATTTTCAAACCATGTGACCAGCCCAAGCAACCTTTCATGATAGAACGCCAACATAATTACAGAATTAGTTTAACTGTCTCATCTCTTTTATAAGCACAAACCACTATAATATTTAATTCAGTTTGTAATTTTGAAAAGTGGGAAATTATTTAAATCTCGTGCGGCATCCCCTTGTATTGCCGAACTGGTCATTGCATTGTTTGGCGTTTGAAGACGCATGGCCGTTGTAGGCCTAATTTTCCGTATCTTGCTTCATATGCAAATTGTGTTCTTGGACGAGCCGCTTGGTGCTCTATTTTGAATTTGTGAATTATTTCCCTTGTGTTGGAACCACATGCTGTGGATATCGTTGTAAAATTAACTTGTGGTTTCACATGCCACCTACCCCTTGCTTGCCAGGTTTGGCACAGGCATTAAAGTTTGTTCCGCACTCCTGTGCTTTGTAGTATCCCTTTTCTTTGTTATATTGCTGGGGCCTGTGTTCCCCTATCATGGCCTTTCAGGGGTACCTCCACCATTTTCTATAGGAACCAGTGTATCATTTACTTGTGCCCCAGTCCTGTGTAATCCCACTTGATTAAGAATATATTCTTTCCCCTTGTTTTTAAACATGACTATTATTTGGGAAGGGCAACCCACCCACTGGATACGTCCAGAGCTCCACTCCATGGTCAATCTGACCACTGCGGCGAAATACGCTAGAGTAAGCGAATGACGCTACAGTAAATGAACGAGAAGATATTTGGGACGATCCTAATGATATTGATTTCGAACCCAAAGTTATCGAAATGGACGGTCACAGTAGTGACTCTGAAGTTGAAATGGACAGGACTGATGATGTAAGTGATGACGACCATGATGACAGCACCCTACGTTTCTTCATTGGGAAAGCTAGTGAGACATTATGGGCAAATAAACCCACAGGTAAGAGTTCAAAAACAAAGGCAAATAACTTGATAAAACTTTCCCCTGGTCTTAAGGACATGCTCGCCAGTGCAAAACTCAACTAGAATGTTTTCTCACCCCAATAAATTCATATATGATCGATGAAATTGGTAGACAGACAAATACGTTTATTGACAGGGTAAAAGTGCAACATCCATAAGGTCGGGAAAGAGATTTTAGAGAAAGAACAAGATCGGAAATTTTAGCTCTTTTTGGTGCGTTGTTCTTGATGGCCGTAAAAAGAGTACACCGCACAAACTTATCGGAATTGTTTACTACCAACTGGATCGGAATGATAATACTGCGGGCTAACTTCAGTGAACGTCGCTTTCGATTACTGTTGAGAAGTCTTCGGTTTGATGATGTGAATACTAGGACTGAACGTGCGAAAAATTACAAACTGGCCGCTATTCGGGAATTTCTCAATAACTTCGTTGCAAACTGTCAAAGTTCATATCCTCTTGGTGAGTTTGTAACTATAGATGAAATGTTAGTTGCATTTCGTGGCCGCTGTAGTTTTATACAGTACTGGTATATGGCCAAAAACCCCGCCAAGTATGCCCTCAAAATGTATGCGATGTGCGATTCCCGAACTTTCTATACTTATAATTTGGAGGTATACTGTGGGACGCAGAAACCGGGGCGTTATGCTGTGGTAACGACGTTGAGTGAACCAATATAAAACACCAACTGAAATGTGGTTACTGATAATTATTTCAGTAGTTACCCTTTGGCCGAATACCGACAGTAGTGGCTACGCTGGCTAAAGCCCAGCATTAGGTCATGGGGCCAAGCTCTCTGCTGACTCGGTAGACGCGTGGGTTCGAGCCCCACCGTCGGCTGTCCTTGAAATGGTTTTCCGTGGTTTCCCCATTTTCAACTCCAGGCAAATGCTGGGACGGTACCTTCTGACAGGCCACGGCCGCTTCCTTCCACATCCTTGCCCAGTTTCATTCACCATCATTCATTTCATCTCTCATTAACTCCTCTCATGAGGTTGGCGTCAGGAAGGGCATCTGGCCGTAAAAACCATCGTCACAAAGGCTTCCATCTCATCCCCGACCCCGTTGGAAAACGGGAATAATAAGGGGTAGACATACATACATACCCTTTGGCCGAATACCTACTGGAACAACTGACCTTTGTAGGCACCCTGAAGAAGAACAAACGAGAGGTTCCGCTCGAGTTTGTGGCTGAAAATAGGCATTTAGTTCCCGGAACATACCTGTTTGGATGCCAATATGATAGAAGCCTTGTATCAGTGGCTACTAAAGAGAAGAAAGTTGTGTTGGTACTATCCACGATTCATGATGATAGTGAAATTGATCAGGAATCTGGGAAAACATTTCACATCATGGATTACAATGCCACCAAAGGAGAAGTTGATACAGTGGACTTCACGGTGCTTGACTTCGAGACAAACACAAAGGTGGCCGATAGTCTGTTTCATCGCTTCCTCGATATTGCTGGAATAAATTCGTGCATAATATATAATGCAGACAACAACACTTCTGGGAGAGAAAATACTTTCAAATTGGCGATGGTACTCATGGAGGAAAACTTGAAACACTGTGCAACGATTTGGTCTCTACCAAAGGATTTGCAGTTTTGCATGTTTTCTTGGAAGAGTAGAGGGATAGTGCGCCGAATGGAAGTACAGCAAGTGTTTCAAGAACGCGATGTATCTGTTATCGTTGCGGGTCCAAAAAGAACTGTACTCGTTTACAGTGCCACAAATATGAAAGATTTGTCTGCAAAAAGCATTCACAGCAAAAAGTTTCCTGTGATGCTTTCCTCAAGAGTTTGGAAGAAGATATGGTGTAGTTGGTTTCAAGGAAAGTAACTATATATAGGCAATATTATAATGTATTATTCATTATTCATGCCACTGTCCTTTTATGGGGATGTTATCAACTATTTTTGATGTGAAACATCTTTCCGCTCGGTTGCTGGATAGTTTTGTGGGAGTGATTTTGAAAATTGGGGACGGAAGTGGATCGGAACGATCGAGCTGGCAGTGGTGAATCGAACGGAAGTATGCACTGCCCGCTCGATCGAACGGAGGTGTACTAGCTGGCAGTGGTGGAAAACGGAAGTATGCACTGCCCGCTCGATCAATCGAACGGAAGTGTACTAGCCGTCAGTGGTGGACAACGGAAGTATGCACTGCCCGCTCGATCGATCGAACGGAAGTGTACTAGCTGGCAGTGGTAAGACCCAGCTGGCAGTGGTACGAGAAACAATGAGCGCGCGATGTCAGAAATTGATACCACGACGTACTCTCGGCCATGTGGAATGTATATGACATACTGAACGGAAAACGCTCATGCGAACTCTGGTGTCAAGTGATTGAAACAAATGACATGGTACATGTTCGAAGTCTTCGTAACAGTATTGTAACGTTAATTAGTGCCCCATGTTGGTAGCGACAAGTGTAGCAGTAATTAATGCCCCATGTTGGTAGCGACAAAGTGTAACGGTTTGGCTGCCCCTAACTGTTGGGTGATAAATGTAACTGTTTACCTTTGCCTAAGCTATGTTGTTTTAATGGGCGCCAAGACCTCAACGCAATGCTGAAATCTAAATTTGTATTTAACAACGTCTAGCTCTGGTAGAATACCTTCAAGAATCTATTCACTCAGATCGTGGTATGATTTGATCATTAACCCAACAAACAATTGTATCAGGAGAAGGAATTGGTCTATATATAATGCTACCTACTGAAAGCAAAGATTGCATTGTAAAATAATTGAATTTATTATATAAAACAAGTATAGCAAAATTAATAATAATTATAAGTTTAAAATTTAAATTGGAGCGTTGCTATTTTAATATTACCGATAGAAAATTACGTGAAAACGGAGTCTGATAAATTATTGATTTTACTCTTATTCCCAAGCTATGAAGTTACTGAAATATGAAATATAAAACAAAGAGAAATGAGAGATTGCGTATTTCTGCGTCATTCGCGCTTACCACTGGAAATTGCCAAAGCATTTCCCTCGTACTGGATGATGCTGTGTGCTTCCCACAGTCTCCTGGACGTCGTCATCTCCGTCGATATTTGATGATATACTTGTAGATTTGGTGACTTTATGTTCCTAACATCGGGGCCATACCCTCGTACAACCAAACTGGTTTAGTTTTAAACAGATAGCTCTCCACTCCACGGAACATTGGAGCGACACACACTTGCAACCGAACTAGTCAAGTCTTTCACAGATTGTCCCCCACTCCTCGGAACATCGGAGCGACTCCCGCGTGCAACAATACTCGGCAAGTTCTATACAGATCTCCCCCGTTCCACGGCGCGCTGAACGATATATGCACACCTCCGCATCCCCACTCTTCAGCCGACTTCCAGCTTACGTGGTCTCCACTGATTGGCTGCTCCCTACGCGCTAGATCCCCACTCTGGCTCACTACACTCGGCGGGAGGCGTTTTCCGTTCCATACATCCGCCTTTTCTTGACGCTGCGACCCAAGCTTGCGTAATACTTATTGACAAGAAACAGCCTGTCCCTGAATTTCCAGTGAGTCATGTCTCTCATAATATCCTAACTGACGAAACTCCGTAAAATTCCGTAATCACATAATTTTCTATGATATTGTCGTTCGTAATAATTTGCTTGATAGTGTTTTCTAAGACATAGAAAACCTATCTGTATGCTTATAATTTTTATAAAATGCTCCAAAATATATCTTAATAATACTAATAAAATAATAATAATAATAAATTAACATGAAAAATTCTCTTAGCCGAACAATTTGCCGCGTAAATAAATATAGAATGGCTTCCTACTGACTTATGCCAGTGGCATAAAAAAAACCTCGAAAAACACGTTACAGTATTTACATGGTAAAATGCCTTAATATCAAACATTGTAAGTAGTCGGCATTTCCGGTATTATGTTTCTGCACAATGGCTATTCAAATATTAACCCACATAACGGTAATGCAGTCATCAATATAATATAATCGTTGTGGTTATACGAGAATTGAGCAAGCCTTCATGAACTATTACTGAATGCATTCTTTTTACTCATACGAGGGCCTATTCATAAGGCATTTTAAACTCAATTTCAAGCAGGAACATTATCGAAACAAGCAAAATATAAATTAAACTTAATTCCGTAATGCAGTATTATTGGAACGTGGCAATAAGTCACCATCTTGTGCGAAAAAAATTTGTAGTCGAAATAGCCGTGGGGTTAATCCTTATGACTGTGAATCTGGAGATCCTGGGTTCGAATCCCGGACGGGGTAGATATTTTTGCTACCAGATTATCATTTTAAACGATGTTTATCATATCAATATGACTCATTTTAACAGAATCCATACGAAATTACGTGTTGGTCTGTGAATGAAGAGGACCTGTTTATAAGGAATTGAAGGTTATGAGCGGTGTCGCGTCTATTAATCTAGTTGATCCATATCGTATTCTTTATTTAAGCTAGTGCTGGTGGAAGCTACAAATCATCTAATAAAATGAGTTCCGTATTATAAACTACAATATCTGTAAAACACTCCCTTTTACAATAGATTAATATTTGTGCCAATAATACGGTAGTATAAAATACCGGTGTATCAACAATTTCACGGGAGGTTTCTTCTATGTCAGATGTTACACATCACATGCGACTACTGTAAGGCTCGTAATTATTATTTTTTATTTTTTGATGTGTAACATCTTTCCACTCGGTTGCTGGATATTTTTGTGGGAGTGATTTTGAAAAATGGGACGGAAGTGGATCGGATGGTAGTGTGTACCAAGTGGAATGTTTATCACATACGCATTACTTTGTAACAGCAGAGTATCAAGAAGGCAGTGCGAGAGTAGAAATATAAAGTAGGCATTGAAAAAAAAAGTAATTTTCTGTCAACGTAATTTTAGTTACTGGCAGGAGAGTGATGTAACAAGAGTATCAAGAAGGCAGTGTAAGAGTAGACATATCAAGTAGGCAGTGAAGAAAAAAAAGAGGCAGTCAGTATCAAATTACTATGATGCTTATGCATTTCAGTGTAAGTTCCGTTTAGTTTACCGTTCATCTCAGTTCAAAAGTACCTCTTTTACTAGTGTCTCGTCGTACGAGGGGCGTACTATATTGTTTTACACTTTATCTTTTCTACCCAAATGAAGTATAAATTACACATCAGTTCTTACGTCCACCTTCTCAAAATAATCTCCTTGTAACTTGATGCACTTTTGCCATCGATGTGTCAATCTCTCCAGACCTTCCTGAAACCATTATTTCGGAGTTGTCAGATAAAATGTTTTACGAACACGCACCTGTGTACCTTTCGTTGCAAACAATAAACATATCGGTACGCAGAGTTCCTGTTAGAGTTTTCACTCACTGTTCTCCTTCTAGCTGGCACTTTTGAGTAGGTATGGAAAATGAATGTACGTTGATCCATCTAGGATAGAGAGCAATATTGTTCATGAATATATTTTCTTTGAGCGTTGCTGAACAATTCTGAATACTTTTTCTTGCAATGCTCATTACAACCTTCCTGAAGAGGATGCTTACTTGTTGACTTTTCTTTTCTTTTCTTCCTTCTTTTTCTTCGTTTCTTTCCACTATCTAAAGATGAAGTGTCTTCTCCATTTCCTGAATCTTCCTTCTACTCCGTATCTTCTATAATGGGCTGTTCCAGTTCTTCGAGTCCATCTTCGTCACGTTTTTTTACCTGCCTGTTCCTTAGGAACTTCCTCAAAAATTTCTCCGATACCACATTTCCACTAATATCTTCATAAACAGGTTCAAAATCATAACTGTCTTCCACATGCACATGTAGCTGTACATTATTCGACAATATGTCATCACATTTTACAGAAATTTCTTAGTTGGGTTGGGACCGTGGGGTGAATAATAATGAATATTGAAGATTGTGTGTTCAGGTTTATGGAATTACAAATTCACAACATTTTGTTTTATTTTATGTTCCATATTGTGCAGGAGAAGCTGCTGAAATGTGGTTCTGGAGAAGACTGACAAGGGCGAGTTGGAGGGAAAAGAAGACTAATGAACAAATCTTGGATGACGTTAAAAGGAGAATCGGACCTTACTTTATTCATTAGAGCAGAGAAAAACTGAATTTCTTGGACACGTCTTATCGCATGATACCCTTCTCCAGATTGTCTTCGAAGGCAAGATCATAGGGAAGAAATTGAGAGGAAGACCGCGTCTCTCATACCCTGCTGGGTTTTGGTTCCTACGTCACGATGAAGAGAACTGCTAAAGATTGTGGGCTGTGGCTGCAGCGACAAGGCCTTTAGAAAATGATGTTGATGATTGTGTAGGAACTTTTTTTTTTCTTTTTCAACTCTCGTACTGTAAACAGAATTGATTTGATTAAAATAACAAGGTTGCAGGATCGAATTCTGGCGCAGCCAGTTGGCATTTGAGGGTGCGCAAATGCGAGGGAGCCAGTAGATTTACTGACCCGTTTAGGATTTCCTTCGGGGCAACATTCCGGCACCCCCGCAGTAGTTAAAAGGGACTTGACACCAATAACATTATTATTATTATTATTATTAAAATAAGAATTTATGAGTCGACTTTATGATAACCATTATTGAAAACGAACGCGTCAAGGAGCATATAATAAGAGAGACGAGAAAATTATTATATTATGCAATTTACGGACTGCAGAAGTGTGTGAATAGAAGTTAAGAGTGTATTTATGGGTATACACGCATTATTATAATATGGCTAACGGGAAACAGGTAGTTTCATGTTTGACTGTTTATAACACGTGGAGTGGTTGTTGAAGTTATGTTACGTGTGCAATTGTTAACTCAGTTCATTTAATTTACTATGTTTACTTGTATGTTTACAGGAGCATCCGTGGCTTAGGCGGCAGCACGCCGGCCTTTCACCGCTGAGTCCGTGGTTCAAATCCCGGTCACTCCATGTGAGATCTGTGCTGGACAGAACGGAGGCAGACAGGTTTTTCTCCGGGTACTCCGGTTTTCCCTGTCAAAATTTCATTCCAGCAACACTCTCCACTGTCATTTCATTTCATCTATCATTCATTTAATCATTGCCCCAGAGGAGTGCGTCAGGCCTCGGCAACCGGCACAGTTCATATCCTCGCCGCTAGATAGGGGCTTCATTCATTCCATTCCTGACCCGGTCGGAGACTGGAAGCAGGCTGTGGATTTTCACTTGTATGTTTACAAACGGCAATATCATTCAGCAGTTTAAATGAAGGACATGGGTGTTGTAGATATATTGTGTGAAGCCTGTGAGCAGTTAAAGTGGATGGCTGTCAATACGTTCGGTAGCAGTTCTAAGTGCAACCAGCCACAGTAAAGCGAGTGATTGTCATCATTCGCAGTATCGAGTCTAAAGACGCCGTATAGTATTGCCGCACGCGAACAGTTTAAAACCCGCCGGGAGTGATAGTGAAACATCCGTGACGCGAGTTCTCTACCGCAAAATCGTGTTTTGAAATTCTACGATAGCAAGTTCGGACATTGTATTGAGAATCCATTGTATTTGAACAGACAATCAAAATGTTTCAAGTTGTTTACTACAAAAATTTAACACACGAGTGTGTCTAGAGCTGTGAGAGCTAAGGGAGCGAATGATGTGGGGTTTGGTGGAGTTGGTATCACTGCTCCACTCCACCGTCAGCTGAAAACACAAAAACAGATTTGTTTTTATCAGTACTACACATTTATCAGTGAACATTTGAGAACAAGTGAAAAGTGAATGACGTATGACGTGTTAATGTACATAATAATCGTGTCGAACTCGAATAACAGAGAATACAAAACAATTTAAAGTGTAACTAATACTCTACTATAAGATTGCGGAATTGTATGTACCATCAGCCTGTAGATTTGGTATAATAATACATTGTAATAACATAAGGTTAGTATCAAACTAAACAGAAAATCTTCAGCCAAATTTACTAAATTACGTAATATTCGAGACCAACGAGAGAAAATATTCTCCCGTATCCCGCGAATTGTTGTTGACAGTAACAACCGAGAGTATCACTAGGTACTAATTTCTAACGTATCCCGCGTCATTTTGGTAACTCATAATGGTCAATGAGCAAATAACCGACTTAGCTCAATGTAGCAGTTGCAACATGAGAGTAAATAATAAGGAAGACGCCATAGAATGTGAAAAATGCCGTAAATGGCAGCACTTAGAATGTTGCGGGCTGACAAAGGGTGAATTTGACGTAATGAGACGGAAAACTTGCAAGCTCACGTGGTTATGCTCTGAGTGTAAACCAAAACTCCTTTGCATGGCCGACATAGAAGAGAGAGTAACGACAAATGTATTAACGCAAATGAAGGCCATTATAGAATCGATGATGGAAGGCATCCAAGAAGCTATAAAGGCGGGAATTAAATCAGCATTGACCCCTAACATAATCAACCATACTGAACCACAAACAGTAAAGTCACGGGCTCCTAAACCACCAATTCAGTCATGCGACGTTATGGCATATGAGGGAAACGATGTACATAACGTAATTATGACAGATCAACGTAAGAAGGAAGGAAGAACAATCTCATGTTCTCAAGTTCCTTGTGAAGAACCAGCCGATCGACCACCAAATGGTCAATGGACGGAGGCGGTCAAACGAGGGAGTCAACAAATGATAGGAACAAAGGAGAATACCAGGCTGAAGGCAGCACTGCGCAAAGCTTGGTTATATGTAGGAAGACTTGATGAAGAGACCAAAGCAGAAAACATTATAGCACATCTCCAAGAGGGGGGTATCGTAGAAAATATAACATGTGAAGAGATAGATATTAGGGGGAGAAACAAGGCTTTTAAAGTGAGTTTCAACTTCGATGATCTGGAAAAAACTAAGGACCCACTGTTCTGGCCGCGAAATGTGATAGTACGACCCTACCGCTTTCCAAGACAACGTCCAGGACTCATAACTACAAGTACAAGTGAGCCCACCCAATGACTTTTGGATACAAATTCAAGTCAAGTAAACTATATTAATCCAAGTATTAGCGAACTGAGAGATAAGACTAATTCAATCAGGTTACAGACATTACTATGGAATATTGAAGGAATTACTAGTGCGCTAGACCTTGCCCCGAACAACCTACTACAACGATACGACATTGTGATTCTTAATGAAACTTACCTCACAAAACATTGGGAAACGCATAATTTTTACTGCCTCCACAGGTACGCATCAAAGGGAGACAAAGGCAGGCCTAAAGGCGGCATTTCTTGCCTACTCAAACCGTCTCTATCACCATTCACAAAACCGTTTGAAACTGACAATGTGATGCTGGTGCTAACGAACAGGCTATCAATATTGTGTGCATACTTCCAACCAGACCTAACAGAAGTAGACATTATAGACGAATTAGGCACAGTAATGTCGATAGTACCTACCACAAATCCGATAATGATAGCCGGAGACTTCAACTGCCGCATTGATGTCCCATGCAGGAAAACAAACGCGTTACTTGAATACTTAGAAGAAGAGGGCTTTTCCTTAACGAACAAAAGTGATGAGAAGACATACATAGCTTTCAATGGCACAAGCACGATAGATCTCTTATTCATAAGCAACGACATAGAAATATTGCATCAAGAAGTACTATACAATGTTGTAGCAAGAAAACACCTCCCATTAGCAACCACCCTCTCAATTAACATCAATATAAACATTCAAAAAAGCTCCAGAACCCCTATTTCGCGGAAAATAGACATGAACAAATTGAGCACTATAGACATGGAAGGAATCACGAACATAATCAAATCTGGAAACATAGACGCCGCGCTAACACTGATCGAGAATCATATCAAGGACGCAACTCCTAAGATAGGTCAAAATACAAGAAGAGCAAAACCATGGTTCACTACCGAATGTTACCAACGGAGGAAGGAGACGCTAGCAGCATTACACAAGATAAAAAGGGCAAGTACACATACAGCACTACAAGAGTATGTCGAGAAAAGAAGATATTATAAGGAGGTAGTTAAAAGAGCAAAGGAAAGCTATCAACAATTGAAGGAAGCTCAACTAATACAGGAGGCTGAAACAAACCCTTTCTCAGCCCTAAATCCCAGAAGACCCAAATTCCCAAAGGACATTCCTATGACAACGTGGATTCAGCATCTTACAGCAACCCTACAAGCGCGGGACACCAGACCTATTCAGGTTAGCAACCCTTCTCAACTACCAGTGCCGATCACGGCACAAGATGTCCTAATTGAGATAAACAACTGCGCAGAAAAGAAAGCATGTGGTCCAGATACTATTCACTACGAGCACCTGAAGATGACAGCTCCGCTGTTAAAAGGGCTATGGGCAGAGCTCATGAACGAATGTTTACTTCAAGGTCACATACCGTCAAACTGGAGAACCTCGACTTTGAAGATGCTATATAAAGGAAAAGGTAATACAGGAGACCCAAATTCCTATCGTGGTATCGCTTTGGAAAACACAATCTTTAAGATCTTTACGAAAATACTCACTAGAAGACTCACAGATTTAGTTGACAACAAGATACCTGAAGAACAGTTTGGCTTCCGGAAAGGAAGGAATACACTACAAGCCGTTAACTGTCTTTTAACGAATGTAGAAGACGCGCTAAGACAGAAAAGAGGAAAGCTATATGCAGTATTCGTCGACTACACCAAGGCGTTTGATCTAGTGAGTAGAAACACTTTGCTCAGGAAACTTGAAAATATGATCGGAAAAGAACATTACCTTTTTGGGATAATAAGGGACATTCTCCACAAAAACAGCCTACAAATAGATGACAGTATAGTTCAATCAGAACGAATAGAACAAACAAATGGTGTACTTCAGGGTGACCCTTTGAGTCCGTTACTATTTAACATCGCTACAGCTGATGTCATTGAGGCTATTTACCTTGAGGGAGCGAAAATTTACATCTACGCGGATGATATGGTTGTGGCATCGACATCAAAGGAAACCTTGCAATCGTCCATTGATAAACTTACCACATGGGCTCAAGAAAATGATATGACGATAAACTGCACCAAGACAGTAATGCTGGCATTCCGTAAAGGCGGGAAACTATCCGCAGATGAGCATATACTACTAAATGGAGAACCCCTAGTCAATGTAAATCATTTCAAATACCTAGGAGTAGTAATGCAAATGCAAGGGAACGTATTCACGCGACATGTCAGGGATAGAACAACATCCGCCATAAAAGCAATGCAAGACATAATGCAACTGGGAAATCTATCTTTACAAACCGCAATGAATTTATTCAGAACGAAAATAACTCCAATAGTGACATACGGCATTCAAATAACTTGGGATCATTTGACACAAAGTAACCTTCGAGAGATAGAAAGAGTTAAGTCTACTTTTCTAAAGAAAATTCTGCACTTATCAAAATACACGCCATCTCGTCTAACGTACGTACTAGCACGGGAGACTTTCTTCATAGAAGACCTGCGTTTGGAGAACTCCCTACCATCAACAGTGCAATACCAGAGACTGATCGAAGAACTAAACCTCAAGCGTAATGACATATGGCCTGATTTCTATTCCACAGAAGCTCTTATGTCGACGGACTGGATGAATGCCAACTTTGAACTGCGGCATACGATCACCCGTTTTGCAGTCCACGGTTTTCATTTTAAGATATGCACAGCAAGAGGATTTCATGACCCAGGCCCCCAATGCACCTGCTCTCTGTGTGGTAGTGCTTGTGATAGATATCACGCCATTTCCTGCGCCCAGAGGAAAGTATCGCTAACACGCTTCTGCTGCGAATAACTATATATATAGCAAAGAACCTGTCAGACACTTTGTATATAGACACTTTGATGAGTAAGATTTAAGTTATTAGTATTAGTTTTGTATCTCTGCATGGCTATTTGCTGCAAAAAATGATTATTAAAACGAAGTAACTTAGTACTGTACAGAATGAAAGATGCGAATAAGAAGAATCGACACAATGATGTGATTTTTTAAATATTAGTTCTTTTTATTTTATTTTTTATTTAATCGGGCGCCGGGAGAAGGGCTTTGAAGCTATAGATGCCGAGTCCGAAATAGATGTTCGTCTACCAGTGCCAGTTCATACGTGTTTCTGGGCGTGGCATTCATTCAATAGTACCGAGAGCGTCATAAAGCCTGACCACAACGTATTATAATAGAGTTGTTGTGGAATCACTATAGTCGTCACCCGATGATAGCGGAGTTCTACGAATATTATGACGCAGATATATTCGTGAAGTCTCCCTACTCCCACGACTAAATCCAGCGAGCTGTTTCAGAATGTAGCTTCCATCTGTTGAATTTTAATAGTACTACATCCCTCCTCCGTTCGCCCATTTTACATGGTACCACAGATTACCTACGTTACAACTTTTGCGTTGGCTGCCATCTTCCGATGAACTCGCCAAGTAAGAAAGAGCGCGGTTAGCCATGCTGCCAACACTCTTGCAAATATACGTATATTCTAGGACATCCGTTTTTGAAGGGTGATCACAAATAATCATTATAAGACCCTAATTATCAACGTTGATATTGTTTATTGCAAGTTACACGAGCCACTAAATATATAAAAGTAATAATACTCACATAGTATATCTGTACTCTGGGGGAATTTGTTGGCAATGATTTTTACTTTCACCGGATGTTTTGCGAGCAGGTGACCAAAAATCATATGACTGACTTGTGAAAGCATCACACGTGACATTTTATTTACAGTCTAATTCGTAAGTAAATATAGACCTATTGCTGTGAACTTCGGAAGAAAATTAGCTCACACCAAGATGTGATAAAGAGTGTACTTCTGTTTGATAGTGCATCGAGTGGAGATGGCCTTATTAAATAGATTATTTCCGCCAAAGAAGAAGAACTCCAAACAAGGTTATGTGTCATTTGGGAAAAATGATTCCGTAAGGTAAGGCTATACAGGTCTTGTGATCTGTTGGAAATTACCCCAGTCATTTAGGGTGAAAATTATTATTGTTGCGAATGTTAATTGATATATCTTTTTACTTCTAACTAGCTGGAAGCCTTTCAACTTCAGTAAAGAACAAGTGCGAGTACTGCTGTTCAGGGAATGCGATGCTCGTGGAAGGAAATTGTTATTCGATTCGAATACTGTGAAGAAGACTGCCCTGGAAAGTCAACATTGTCCTAAGGCAAAATTTGGAATTAAACCAAAGAGTAATGGGAGTAAAAAGACTGAAACATTTGTTGAAATAACAAACGGATACGGTTATCAGGTCAGTAAAATCATAGTTTACCCTTGACATACATTTCCGAGTGACGTTTTAGAATTCTTCCTGAGCTCTATTTCTCGCTGAAATCAACCTTTTTAAAATTCTCTTTAACTGTAGGCTAAATAATGAGTTGTATATTAATTATAAAATAATTAATTTTGTTAGATATGTGCTGGAGATTCACAGGGAATTTGCAGACGTATCTTACCTTTTTGCTTACATTTGTGATTAATATGTTCTTTTCTTTATCCTCTCTCTAGTATATGAGACCGAATTCAGATGTAACTTTAATGAGGGAGATGATATTTGGATCAGTGGCAATGAGATTTCGTGGAACAATGCTCAAAGTACATAGAATGAATTCACCTGAACGTCTACTGTGTACAAAAGTATTCCTTGCTCCTGTGGCCTCCCATCAGAACAAGCGTGTGAGGTAATATTTATGAATCTTCCTTATTCAAATTCCAATCATACCCAAGAGTATTGAGGGACAGTTGACCTCACTCACTGTCCTGTCCCTTAAAATAACAATAACTAACAATTCAACCCAAGAGTACAATTATAACTTTCTTTCGGCAGCTTTTCCCATTTAATTGGGGTCGCCGGAGCCTGCCAGGCTCATTTTGGTTTTGGCCGGGGATTTAAGGCTGGATGCCTTTCCTAACGCCACGTGATTTTTCAGGTGAAAATTACGCCCCACTGTCACCGGGATTGTAACCCCCGGCCGTCCAGGTGAAAGACGAGCAGCTAAGCCACTGCACCATCACGCTCCTCCAAGAGTACAATATATAATAATAATAATTTAGAAGTCGAACTTGAGTCCACGCCAAAATAGCCTACATTCAAATAGAGAAATACATAAATAAATAAATTAGCCTACACACCGAAGCCATGCTACCTTTTCTACTTTTATCACAGTTATTCAATAAATAACTGTTCCAAAACTCGTCTTATCCATTTTTTTAACAAAATGAGTTACAGGTTGCATTGCCTTCTTGGTTAGGTTTGTGATAGTTCTATCACAAAATTACGCACCAAAACTCGCCTTTTCCCATAGAAATCTGTCGCCAAACTTAGGCTATTGCTCCATAACTCGCCTTATCCATGGTGCTTGTCGTTCCAAAACTTGCCTTATACAATCAACCAATAGGAAGGGATAATTTCAGCACGTGACTCACGCTACAATTTACCCGCGTTTTATGCCAGTCTTTTCACTCATTGAGTTGTTCTTGAACTGTGTTAGTCTTTCATGCAGTTTTGTGCTGTGAACAGAGTGTATTAAGTAGAGATGGGACTATCGACTACTTTTAACTATCGACTGACTAGTCATTCGTTGGAAGAAACTATCGACTAGATATTCGACTACTTTCAGTCGAATGGTTACCTGAATACGCATAGCTCTTAAAAGCGTGTCGTTTCATGTATTCGACTGAAAGTAGTCGCTTCTAGGCGGCATACAAAGCACTGTAAGCCGTTACCCATGGAGTTCCGTTGTACCAACAGATGAAAAACAAACTTCTCCCTAACCTACCTATTTTTGCAGACGTTAGTTTGGACTACGCGACACTCGGCAACATGCAATTGATCCAAGTTATTTATTTTTACTGTGCTTCGAATGGAGGTTGCGGCGTTGTGTAAAGTGCAGCCATTATATCCAATGTTGCAATGAGTAAATGTTCCCCGATATTGGTATAGGACACATTACCTGTATGTACTCTGAATAAGTGAAGCAATAGAGCAATACTTAATTAAATTACTAGAACTGAAAGGGAGTTCGTAAGTACCGGTAACAATTCCATAGCCAAAATTGTGACGTACCTTTTATTTCTTAGTTGTTTTGCAGAAAATGCTAAGAATGTAGAGTTGAAATACAACTTGAACAAGAACACGACAGCTTAGAATAAATACACACGAGACACGACAATACTTTAGAACAGTAACGAGAGCGAAATTTCAGTGGAGATGTTGGCAACCATGTGAATACAAACAATTTATGACCAGAACGTAAAACTATGCCAGCGCTCAGAACATGTTAAAACAATTGGGATCAGTTCAGTCGTTTGCAAACGACTTGTTTATATTACGGTGAGTAGTCGTTGAATTCATTCGACTGTTTTCTAAAAGCAGCCAAACAAGTCGATGGTTTTAACTTTTGTCAGTCGACTGCTGATGCCCATCTCTACAAAACAATTGACGACCAGAATCAATTTGAGCGTACACGCCCTCCGACTTGCTAAAATGCTATTAATATTGGATCTCAATATAAAATATTTTCTGATTTAATTTTCCTGGAAAATCTATTCTATGTTTGCATCGATCATTACCATCACGCTACGGGGAGAATTTCATAATAGTTTTCTTGTAATTCATTTATCACGCGGTAGAATAAATGAATGAAATTCAATCATAAAATAAATAGAACTCTAAGCCATAACTGGTAAGCCCATGTTCAAGTTGTGAAATAATTCAAGAATGCACCCAATTCTCATTAAAAGTGTATAGACTGTGTTAAGGAGTTCAAACATAACCTAAATATTGAATGCTTAACATTTCCAATGAAATTACATACATATATATTTGGATAACTGGACGTAGGCTATTTCATTGAAAGAATCTACGAACAAGAAACTGTATGAAACTATAGGCACCTACAGCCGTCAAGCTGTCCTCACAGTACCCGCTGGAGATTCACATTACCACTCTATCTGTACGGTACCTCGAGATAAGCCTAAGTGCGCCAACTGTGAGGGAGCACATAAACTCTTCCATCCCTGCCCTCATGTCTTTGCCACTAAACCCCCCTCCCACACAGCACGCCACTGCTCTGACACAGTTGTTAGGCCTGCTACAACAACTCTCAGCCATAACCCTGTAAACTACAGCTAAACCAAACCCAGAACCCCCTAATACACTTCATTTGCAGAGCAATAAAATTCATAAAACAACTTCGCAACAAGCTTCACAAAACCTAAATTATAAACGAAAAGACTACTCCACAAACACCAAAACCAGTAAACCTCCCTCATTTCAGCCACACTACACCTTAAACAGACATAGAAAGCATAGTCATGACCCCTTCATGGAGTAGGCTATTGTCTAAACACGATCATGTCTCCTTCAACTTTACCGAAGACTTCATTAAATTCTATTAAAACTTCATAAACTCATTCCACAAATCTTGAAATCAGTATACATCCCTCATTTCAGTTACTCTATTCATTAAACAAACATAGAAGGCGTAGCCATGACCCCTTCATGGAGTAGGCTATTGTCTAAATCTGACCACGCATACTACAACCTTACTCTAATTCAAAATTACGGCCAAATGATCCATCTGACTGGGAAGCAAAGGTATTTACCGGCTTGCCTGGGATGATGGGCCACAAAACCGGTATCTGGAGTTCAAACATAACCTAAATATTGAATGCTTAGCGTTTCCAATAACTTGGACAACTGGATTTAGGCTATTTCATTGAAAGAATCAACGAACTGTATAAAACTATAGGCACCTACAGGAATACTTAACTTATTAATTAAAGCTCTACAATAAACATACAGCACAATGAATTGTAGCATGAAGTTATCCTGAAGAAGTCGTTTGATTAGAACGACTACTTAAATTCGAATGATTCTATTCGCTAGGAACTAGTCGTTTGCCAACGACTTGTTTCATTCGAATGATTTCCAACGATTGTTTTGGGATCAGTCGTTTGCAAACGACTTGTTTATGATACGGTGAGTAGTCGTTGAATTCATTCGACTGTTTTTTAAAAGCAGTCGAATAAGCCGATTGTTTTAACTCTCGACTAATTCGACTGTTTTCAGTCGACTGCTGCCCATCTCTAGTATTAAGATGACGGAAAATATTGCTCTTGTTGCGGAAGGTAAAGGGAGAAGAAGGAAGAGTGATCCTGATTCATGGAGGAAAACTAAGGAAAAAAGAGATAGGTATGCCATGAATATTACATCCTAATACTGTAGTTAAGTTGAGAGCTGCTACTTTTAAAATACAGTGAAACCTCTTGGCAGATGACCTTGAAGTTCTGCCCCTTAAAACAACAATAACAGTGAAACCTCATAACATGTTTGTCTTCATTAGTTAACAATTTAACAATTCTCTTCTACATCTGAACTTTCTTGTCAGAACACTGAATACACAAACCCATAGGTACAAAGGGTTATAGTATTCACAATCTCGACGAGCCTCAAGGTCAAGCTACCTGATTGTTATCGCGCAAACTTCGCCGTCCTGTGGCCTTGACAAGAGATCAAGGGAGGTTCACATTCCACAAGGGATGGACAAAGAATGCTTTCAGGGCCGCATAAAATGTGATCATACTAAGCAATAAAACCTATTAGGAAGGAACGAGGTTTCACTGTAATGAGAAGTAGCATATTGTTGTATTATGAAATCTTAAAACATCAGCAATTTTGCGATATACAGTACCTTAATGAGAAATCAATCATTTTCATTGCAGGCATGGGCCTACTAGTCCTCCAGACTACCCACAATGTAGTCACAATGGTCCAACCTTCAAATGTCGTAAATTGCGGATGATTGACATTCAGCAGTTTCATGGAATCTTTTATGAATATAACAATAAGATTCAACAAGATACATTCATTTTAAAGTATCTGAGTGCAGAGAAGCCCAAAAGGGAAAGAACTGTCAAGGAGGGAAGTTCAAGAAAAAGTGTCAGTGTTCAGTACTTTATAAAACTTGCTAATATAGAACAGTTTCACATTCAGGTCTGCCAAAAGACATTCTTGAATGTATTGCATGTCAGCAAAGATCGGGTTCAGAGGATTGCCAGAAATCACTTCACGACAGGGAAACTTCCAACAGAAAATAGGGGAGGAGCTAGGATCAAACCTGAGTAAACTGAAATGCGGCACTCAGTGAAACGTTTCATTGAAAGTTTGCAGTGTTGTGAAAGTCACTATTGCCGTGGAAAGTCACCGGTCAGACAGTATCTACCCGGAAATTTAAGCATCGCTAAGCTTTACAAAATGTATAACAACAAATCGCCTGAAGAACTCAGGGTGAAGCGGTGGTTCTTCCGTGAGATTTTTACGCGTTGCTACAACATAGGATTCAGAACACCAGTTGCTGACGCTTGCTCAAAGTGCATAGAGCTCAAGGAGAAAATTAAGCTTGAAAGTTCAAACGCATCACTGAAGAATGATTTAATCTTGGAACTTAGAGTACACAAACTAAGGGCTGCAGCTGTTTTCAAAAAACTCCAGGAAGAAAGAGACTGCATGGCAATATTCTCATTTGACTGCCAAAAGAATCTTGTGAATCCAAAAGTTCCAGTTCAAATTGCCTATTACAGTCGCCAGTTGTACACCTATAATTTTACCATTGTGAGGGGTACTTCACATGCCAGGTTGACAAAAGAGAATGTCTTTACAAACACATGGATGGAGCACGAATTCAAGAAGGGATCCAATGAAACGTCGTCTGCAGTTTACCATCGGTTATCACAAACTGATTTGTCAAACTTCACAACTATACCACTTTGTGCGGATGGCTGCGGAGGACAGAACCGCAATTCTACAATGATTGAAATGTGCTCATATTTCTTGATGCACACAGCTCCACCTAATATAGAAAGTGTTGAATTGGTCTTTCCTACGACAGGCCACTCATTTCTGCCCTCTGACAGGGTATTTGCTCAAATCGAGAGAGAGATACGGAAATGCCCTATCATCTGTAATCCAGCAGAATATGAAGACATCTTTAGCAAACATGCTGAAGTCTTAAAGTTTGGCAGAGACTGCTCGGTGAACAATTGGAAAATGGTTGCTGAAAATATGATGAAAAAACCTGCATCTTGGCACTTCAAATTTTCTTCAGTGAAACGATTTGTTATTAGCAAAGACTCATTGGGAAATGTCACCATTAGGGGAGAACCTCATTACAACTCCGACATCGGTTTAGGAAAATCAGTAATGAAAAAGGGAAATCGCCTGCGAGATATGCTAATGCCCCCTGAATTATTGCCAGGAGTAAACTTGAATCCCGCCAAAGTAAAGGACGTAAAAAGTTTGCTTGAAAAGCATTTTGGAATGGATTGGCAAATGAATGAGTTGCTTTCTTTTTATAAGAATCTGTTCACCACAATTTCTGTAGACGAAAACAATCTTGTTGAAGAAACAGAAGTTCTTTGTGATGGATCTCAAGAGGCGGGAACAGATTTGAGAGTTTAGTGCATTATAAACTTGATTAACAACAAACTGATGTTTTTTATTGTTCAAGTTACTTCTATTGTGAATACAGTGTAGCTTATAAAGGAATAATTCTCTCCAAATACTATTGATAGGATGTAAATGTGATAAAATCACACTGCTGTGTTTTATTAATTAGTGAATATCAACATTATACTGATAGCAAAAAGGTGTATTAGTGTACTAGTGAGTTTTATTACAACATTATATTCTCAATTCTTTCATTTTTCTTGTTTTAAGATAAGTTGTGTGAGGTAATATATTTTGATTTTTTTTGGATGCTCCAAAACTCGTCTTATCCAAAATACAAATTTAATTTATTGACGTTCTACTAATTATATTTATAATTCTTCAGTAAGACGACCCTATGGCATTGTACTTGAACGTGTGGTAATACATTTAAACAAGTGAGACTTATATTACAAAAATTACAGGTTTTCGCATTTCCTGAAAAATCACTTATGATGGATAAGACGAGTTTTGGAACAGACCGCCTCAAATAAAAAGAGGGAAAATGCATACAGTTGATACAAAGTAATCTCAGGAGTACCATATTAGCCCAGGAAAATAAGATTTTTAGGTCCAAAAAAATGTTATAAAGCTAATTTTTTCAGAACCCATTAATTCGACCCTAGGGAACAACATATCAAAATACTCGGGCGTACATGTGCCGGCTTCCTTGATTTCCAGGCCTGGAAACCTGGAATTCCAGGAATTCTTCATCGCCGTCCTGGAACGCCCGTAAAACTGTACGACTCGGCCTAGGTAGACAAAAGTAGTATCAAAGGAAAGAAAAAAGCATGCAGATTCCATATATAAGACTTTAGGCAATGTTTTTCTCCTTTCGGGGTAGATTGTAACAAAAAACGCGTGAAATTCAAAATTTTTGAGGTTTCATTTTTGCTGTAGGAACAGCAATGACTGAAAATGAAGTATATACCAAAAAATCATGCATAATATAATAAAGACCATATTTTTAGCTTTTCAGACCATCTGTCATGTTTGCTTTACGTTTATTATTGCAAAGTTATAGCGAAAATTAAATGTGTAGTAGCTGTCGGTTGACAGTGCAGGATTGCGTTGTGTCGTCGGGGGTTTAGCCTATTCGGTTAGCACCTGGAAAGTAAAGGCTGAGATAATGATTTTTATTTCTACGGAAGCAATACAAGATGAAATTTTTATTTACACACATAATAATTAAGTATGTGTTAAGCCTTCAAAATCATAGGAAAAACGCATTGGATGAAAATGTGTAATACAGGAAACTGGTAGTTTAAGTGACATAGGGTGTATCTAGATCCTGATCTGTTTCATAATGATGTACTGCGTTATCACAATTTTGTCCGTGACATTGAGAGCACATTTCTGAGCACTCTTGGCCGGATCGTCTACATCCACAACGCACTCCGCAGTCCGTCTTGCAATTGCGGGCAATTAGGAGGAGAAGAGAGTCAGGAGCTGGTGGCAGGGTTGTGGGAACGGGATAGTTTACTGAATTTAAAAGATAGTTGTCGATGGCTTGCCAGCCCCACTCTGTTGGATTGAGGCTTCTTCCCAGCCATTCTTGAACCTAAAATCAAACCCAACATATTTAACTCTCCTGAGAAATACTAGAAAAATATTGTATACGTGTAGTGTAAAGTTACCTGCAAGTAAGTCCGCATTGAGTGCTGCCGTAGAGCTTCCCTTGTTGGAGGAAGAGTCGCAAGTTCAAACTGAGAAGTCAGAGCTTGGCGCGCAATGGTCATCTGGTACAGACGATGTCGAAGATAATCGATATTCTCCAATTCATTTCCTCCAGGATACAGTGCCCTTATGAACTTTTCTCCAACAGTGCAAACTTCTTCGCGACTCGCAGATGCATTTGTGTATGTATTGGCAATTTTTCCCGAAGATCTACACTTTTTTGAAGCAATTTGTAAGTAAGCCTTCTGCCCGTAGATTGCAGATGTTTTATCACCACCTGAGACAGCATGAAAGTACAGCACGATGTTCTTCATGTCACCTATTTCATCTTGAATAGCACAAATATCGTAAAGCTTTCCGGGGCATTTGGAAGTCCCTGGGTTCAGCATGAAGACATCTCCCGCCTGACGCCTAGCAATCAGCATTGGCAGAAGATCGGTATCGTTGCCGACTACAACTACAGACTTCCCTAAGCTCTCTATCTCCAAAGCAGTGTACACGATGAGAGGATCGGGCTGGTATACACGAACTTTCACAGCTTCAAATCTTGAAACAAGTACATCAGTAAGTCGAGATTTGTTTCTCCTGTTCGTCAGAAGTCCGACTGTGATGCTGTCGATGTCAAATGTTCGGTAAAGTCGATATCAAAACAGGTCCTTCTTGCAGCGCGTCGCCTTTGCTCCGCTTCTTTCGTAGTGGGCTGGCCATTGTAACCGTCGAAAACAACTGCAGATGGGTATCGAGTCATAACGTGTCTGACGTAAAGGTCACAAATTTCTCCGTATGTTGCCAGCCGAGGCCAACTAACAGCGTACATGAGATAGCCTCCGTCAATGACATACGTGGTCTCTGGACAAAATTGATCGCCAATTTGTGAGTGCTTAAAGAGAGACGCAAACGCTGACTTGTCCGTTTTGCGCATTGAACATCTGTCAAAGAGAGAGGGTGGAGTTGGCGCCAGCTCATATTGAAAGTACTCCACTTTTTCAGTTTCGTTTTTTTTAAACTCACACTATTCTCATAAATAGCTGACTCGAGTTTACGGGCGTTACTTTATTTCTGATCGTCACAGTGCCGTTCATAGCTGATAGGGGGACAACCTTTGACTTTCATGAAATTTGTTTCGTCTGTAACTTTTGAACTATAGGACGCAGAACAAAAACAAGAGCACCTCTGTAAAGCTTGAAGGTTGCTATTTCTTATATGAGGTATATTGCTTTGCGTAAGTAGCCGTCTTAGTCTGCTAAAAGTGCAAACAAATTCTAACCTAAAATTTAAATTCCCCCTTTTTTTTTTTGTTACAATGCACCCTGAAAGCAGAGAAAACATTGCTTATAGTACTATTTTTGGAATCTGCATGCTTTTATCGTTCATTTGTAACCACTTTTGTTTACCTACGCAGAGTTGTTTGGTGTTTACTCCCGTCCTGTAATACCAACTTACCTTCGGGTTAAATTTGTTTCGTCTGTAACTGTTGAATTATTAGACGTACAACAAAAATAAGACCACATCTGTTAAGCTAGAACGATGCTATTTCTCACTTCAGGTGCATTTTTTTGCATGAGCTGCCGTCTTAGTCTCTAATAAACATGCCCATGAATTCAAACTTACAATAATTTTGAATTTTGCATGTTTGTTTGGTTACAATCTACCTCGAAATGAGAAAAATATTGCCTAAAGCCTTATATATGGAGTCTGCATGCTTTTCCTTTTCATTTGACACCACTTATGTCTACCTAGGCCAAGTCGTTCGGTTTTTATAGGCGTTCCAGGACAGCGATGAGAAATTCCTGGAATTCCAGGTTTCCAGGCCTGGAAATCAAGGAAGCCGGCACATGTACGGCCGAGTATTTTGATATGTTGTTCCCTGGGGTCAAATTAATGGATTCTGAAAAAAATAGCTTAATAACATTTTTTTTTGAGGTAAAGGCGATATTTTGACTTAAATGCCTGGGCTATATTTCAACACTCACTATGCAATAAGCAGGTATTATTGATTATCCGTTTATTCCTCAAGATGAAAAAAGTTTGGGTGGAAGACGTTCTCAGTGTGGTTGGCACTGAGACAACAGGTAGCACCAGCACTCTCACTATTAATAATATTGCTTTCATGATAAATCACAAGTAATATTGGAAGAGGTACGATTGTAGGTGGTGAAGTAAAACTCTTAGTGTTTGCCGATGACATTGTGGTTTTAGCGGAGGAGGAAGAGGAACTAAAAATAACATCTAAAGTTCTAATAGAAGAAACACAAAGAGTGGGTCTGAGGATCAATCAAGATAAGACAGAGTGTATGATTGTAACCAGAAACAATGAAGAGGAAACAGAGGGAGTACTGGCAATAGAAGATATGGAATTTAGGAAAACTAGGTCTTTCAAATACCTAGGGAGTACAGTCAATGCCAACAACAACATGAAGGAGGAAGTAATGAACCGGCTAAAATCTTCAGAGAGGTGTCTCTTTTCAATGAATAAACTATTTACCAGCAGGCTATTAACGAAAACAACAAAACTCTGGATTTACGAGAAAATTGTGCGACCAGTATTAATGTATAGGGCGGAAACATGGACACTGAGCAGGAAAATGGAGAGAAAAATTATAACTTTTGAAAACAAAGTGTTAAAAGTTTTTGGGCCAGTGCTTGAAAATGGAATCTTTAGAAGAAGAATAAATATTGAAATCCACACGCTGTTTAATGAACCCGATGTGACAGCTGTAATAAAGAGCAGAAGAATTGAATGACTGGGACATGTCCTGAGAAGAGAAGACAATGGTGAAGACAGTGCTAGAAGGGAAGCCATAAGGTACGAGACCCCTGGGTAGACCAAAACTGAGGTGGATGGATGGAGTCACTGGGGGCCAACGAGAACATGGCTAGCAACAGAGACCAATGGAAGAGGCTAAAGAGTGAGGCAATGAACTGACTTTGGTTCGTGTGGCCAACGAAGTAAGTAATATTATTACCAGTGCATAAGAAGGGAACCTCACTTTCACAGTTTCAGTTACATGGTAAGTGATATTTGATTTTCAAACTTTTTCAGAGGTTCCACAGGACAATACCTACTGAAATTGCCATTCAATATGACTAATATACTGATGTGCTCAGTTACGTAATTAGAGTATGTGTTTCTTTCTTGTTGAATTTGAACTACGGCGGCCATATTGCTAACTCCAGCTGGGTGAGACGTAACGAGACATTGATGTCAGGGGAAGCTAGCGGGGCACGGTTGACAAAAAGCCTTGATCTGGGTGCATTAGGCTTTAACCATTGTCAAAACCATTGATCTGGGCACGTTAGACTGCAACAATTGTCAAAAACCTTTAGATTGGACAAAACGAAGGTTAGAATGGTTGGGTGTAGGTGTGGCCTTCAGCCGCGGAAAGCTAGTGGGACATAGTTGACAAAAAAACATTGATCTGGGCACGTTAGGCTGTAACCATTGTCAAAAACCATTGGATTGGACAAAATGAAGGTTAGGATGGTCGGGTGTAGGTGCGGCCCTTGGCCGCGGGAAGCTAGCAGGGCACTGATGACCCAAAAACCATTGGATTGGACGTGTTAGGCTGTAACCATTGTCAAAGTTATTGGTCTAGGCAAATGTAACTTTTACTAAAACACATTTAGTACCGTATGCATGGGGTTGGCAATACTTTTCCAATGCTGAAAATGGCTGACACAGCTGGAAATTTTACTATATAACAACTTAAGTCATGTTATAATTTGGGATGGTGGGTGGTTTATAGACAGCTGAGGAGTGAACTACATCATTCCCAGATCAATTTTGAATCATTAGAAAAGGTATTTATTGCAAATTTCAGAAGTTTTTTTTTCCATGGGTTCATGTCTTGTGCACTGTTACTCAAATATTAAGGTAAAACCCATATTTAGCATTGTGCACTCAAACAAGCCACTTTGTGGCGATATTGTTGGTGTGTTTTTGCATTGTCGAGTTGTATTGGATGACAGACGGTGATTTGAAAGCTATGACTGGAAACAATAGAATTCAAACAACTTGTGTTTTATTATAGATTGCTGCAAGCAAACTGACTCCAATAGATACATAATCCTCAGTCACTTGGCAAGGGTTCGACACCTTCCATTCCTTAACTGTCCCTATCATCATCATCATCGTCATCAGAATAAATGATCATGCACTAGCAACATGTTGTGCTAGCTGTCAAACTCCAGCCAATAGCCCGCCGGCAACAATTTCATATCACTTCCGCCAAATGCTTCAGATTCTTTCTTTTGAAATACAGGGTATAGGCTAGCGAGTTTTATATTCTTTTTAAAGGAAGGAGTTGAACATTTATTAATTATGCACGACGTATCACACTTTTCCTTGACGCTTTCATTTCGACAATATATCATTTTCATGTCTTATTTGATCTTTTGGGGGGACATTATCAATTGTAACTACTAACCTTGATCACTTCTGCACCGGATATATGTTCTAAATCATGTAAATATGTGTTTTTATTTGTTTATTTAACAACCGGAGCTATGTTCGTCAGATGTTCCTCAGTATGTGAAACTGCGGCGGCAAGCGCTCGCAGCGAGTCGCACACATTAACGTCAGTAGGTGCCAACATGTCCGTTAACACCAGACGACACACTTAATGTTGTAATTATGTGAAAAAAGAAATAATTGGGCTTTTGTGTATTATATGTATTTGTAAATAACTTCACTTTACCGTAATCCCCTGAAGCAAGGTTTAGCGACTGAATGGACGAAAAATACTGATGAACTAAAATGGGTGTTTGGACTAAACCATTAGTCGCTTCTTGGTTAGACGACTCTTTTGACAAAATTAGGCCTAGCCTAACTGATTGCACTATAAACAATGGGGTCTGGGGCATACGCCCCAGGTTATGTTTGTTCTGTATGTAGAACAGTGTTGCATTGACTGCTACTTGGTTAGATGACTGTTTGGACAAAAATTACTGATTGCACTACAAGCAAGGGGGTCTGGGGCATAAGCCCTAGGTTAGGTTTGTTTTGTATGTAAAACAGTATTGGTTTTGATGAAAATTATTATTCAATACATAGATTCCAGAAAACAAAACAAGAAACACTCCTTTCTTTGTAGAAAAAATAAAATATGCATCCTGTAACAAAAGTAACTTAAAACAAAAAATAAACACTAATTTTAGTGGCGAACTAAAAAAAACCACTTCATTCATTGGTGGGAAAACAAAACCAGAAACTCTCCTTTCAGTAATAGAAAAAATAAAATATGCAAACACTTTTGTCCATAGTAAACAACAACAAAAAATGAAACACTAATTTTAGTGGCGAAGGTAGCGGAATTTATTTAGGGAGCGGGGGGATATAAATCGGAAATTATTTTCAAGAACTGGTGCATTTGGTGGCTTTCGGGTAATTACTCTTGAAGAGGTGTTCGACTAGGTAGCCCGTGAAGTGAGCTGTCTTTTTTGCCGAAGACTGGGATGCTGTATCTAACGTTCCACCACACACTCTCAATATGTTGGGTGTGGACGGATACTCCTCCGATGTTGGCAGCCTACATGTTGTTAAGATTTTGATTGTATACGTGACCACTTTTCTGGATGCAAACAGATTCCAATTTGTGGTTTACCTTAAGGTGAAGGAAACCGTCATCTTTAAGAACATTGTACGAGTTCCAACAGTCTGATATAATTATTGAACCTGGCAATATCCAGTCTTTAATAATTTGGAGGAGTGTCTCGGTGTTTCTTTGGGCTACAGGAACAATAAAGAACTTTTTTTGTTGTTACGTTCGACGGCACCAAAAACCCATTGTCCTTCAATCGGGTTGTATTTCCTTTTTCCAAATTTTGCCTTGTCAATTTCGACAATTATACCAGGTCCTCCAATTGGTGCCCTGTTATTATACAACCAATTCTTGCACACTTCCCGGCAGAAGGATGACCCTTCTACTACACTGTGGGCAGTTATTTGGAGTTAGTTCATCAACGTTTTTTGTCGTGGGTTTCGAAGAATGCACCACGGAACACATATATTTAGTATGGTGTGTACAGGCAACTTGGTATTAGAAAAGAATCTACCTTTGGTACACAGTAGATTGCGATTTTGAGGTACTTTCCTATTGCACGTTACTTATGGGTTATGTTTGCACTTTACTTTCAGTTCATGGTGGCATTTAGGACACGACAGTGAAAACATACTAAATTGTGTCTGTAACAGCTTGAGCAACTGGTCATGGTCCTTGTAAAAGCGTTGATTAAATTGCTTATAGTAATGAGACAGCTTGCATAATTCATTGCGAACTGGTTCAAACGCAGCGCACTGTCAAGTGAACTCTGCGCTCTTTTGTTTCACGGTACCGCGCACATACAAAGTAGTACCGTAAGTGCAGGGTTGGCAATACTGTTCTAGTGCATAGTTCAAGGCGAAAATGGCCGACACAGCTGGAATTTCATGTATATAAGTCTTGATCCTATTTGGGACGGCAGATGGGTTATAGACAGCGGAGAGTAAATAGATGTTTACTTATAGATGCATAGTTATAATCACGAATTTCTCAGTAATATATTTCATCCCTGGTTGGTTGAGAAAGTGATTCCTCTCCCTGTCATTCTATTCATAGACGGGCACTCCTCACACCTGACCATACATACTAGTAAATTTTGTGAGGATCATGGAATTGTTTTGGTCGCTTTACTACCTAATGCCACACACATACTTCAACCCATGGATGTAGGGGTGTACATGAGTGGTAAATTCAGAGGGTTGCAAATAGCGAAGATACTGCATTGAAGAAGGATTTTTCTAAACTTTTGGCAACAACAATTGCAACATCAGTGAGTCGCGAAAATTTATAATGTGCCTTCAGGAAATGTGGTATTTTTCCTTGGAATCCTGAGGCAGTAGATGTGGATAAGATTGTGTCTGACACTCCCACTACTCCTACTGCAGCTGCTGTAGCTACATCTTCAATCCCAGAGGCTGACCATGAAATTGAAACTGAAAGACTCCGATTTTCTTGTATGTTGGCCACTCATTTGGGAGAAGAAAAACTCTCTTCTTTTGAAACAGCCGGAGACATTTGGCTCGGAGATGTGAAGGACGAATCTTTATTCAATTTCTGGAAATTTCTGAAAACTCCCGAACATGTCCAATGTAGCCTGAGCGCTCAAAACGAAGAGCCACAGACTTCAACACGGATCGGAAATTTGACTTTCCAAGATACTCCCCCGATAGTAGGCACACCTAGATCGGATCTTCTCCTAGTACATCCTTCCAAGACCATTCTGCAACGCCAACCCGCCCTTCTACTCCCCCGATCGTAGCACACCTAGAACGGATCCTCCTCCTAGTACATCCTTCCAAGACCAATCTGCAACGCCAACCCGCCCTTCTACTCCCCCGATCGTAGACACACCTAGAACGGAACCTCTTCCTAGTACATCCTTCCAGGACCAATCTGTAATAACAAACCGCCCTTCTAGGCAAGAATCAGTCCGAGGACAAAACATTCCCTCCCCCTTTAAACAGGCTTTGTTTTGGCCAGGTCCACGAAATTTGAAAAAGACCAAGAGGGCACTACGAGAGAAGGTTCCTGCAGTTGCTAGTTCTAAAGCATGGCAGGAATACTTTTCTTGTAAAGAAAAGAAGAAGGTGGAGGAACAACAGAGAAAGGAAGAAAGAGCAGAAGAGCGAACAAGGAAAAGGTTGGAGAAGGAACAGCAGAAGGCCAAACCAAGGGAAGAGACAACAGATTCTTCATCAGACGAAGACTGTATCCAGTTATTTTAATATTGAAGCAGTTTATATTTGTACCTTAGGTTAATGTGTTCATTTAACAATTTACAATATTAACAATATTTTTGTCTCTTTACTACGGAAAAAGAAGTGTAGCTGAAGTTATGATTTGAGGCGTTAGGCCTTGGAGAATGGTCATTTTCTGGGCAGTTATGCCGTGGTCTCACTTTTTATGTGACTACGCCTCCCTTCGCCCCGCAAAATAAAAAAGACATCGGCATAACAGCCCGGAAAATAACCATTCGCTCTTGAACACCTTCTTGTGTTTATATTGTTCCAATTTCTATTATTATTATTATTATTGTATGTCTAATGCACTTTAAGTTAATACAAAAATAACTTATAATAAATGTGTTTAGAGCAGAAATACGATATTTTCATGCCCGTATGTTCTCTACCTACCATTCCCGCTTCCCGATGCCGTCTTTTTTAATTAAAAAACCATAATTACTGATACTGTTATATTCGTAAATGTTAGCTTCCATGTCGATAAATCGGTGTCTTACACAACAATTGACAGAAATGCGTTATAAACAGCAGACAGGAAAAACTAACAATGTGAAAGCAATTGGTGCAAACGGGTGACAAATATAGGAAAAATCCAAAGACAACTAGCTCAAAAACACACTTTTTAAAAAAATACATAATTTTTTCCTAAAACAAATATTTTTTATATTGAGAGTTTTCCTAGTGTTTGAGTAGAGCCTGAGGTTAGGTACAGTGAGTGCTTTTGTTGATTAAATTTACCGAAATGTATAAGGTTCCTCCAGTTGCTAGTTCTAAAGCATGGCAGGAATACTTTTCTTGCAAAGAAGAGAATAAGGTGGAGGAACAACAGAGAAAGGAAGAAAGAGCAGAAGAGTGAACAAGGAAAAGGTTGGAGAAGGAACAGCAGAATACACCAAATATAAAATTCTTAAAAATGCAGTTCTTTATATACTAATAAAAAACTGCATTTATAAGAATTTTATATTTGACATTAGTCACATGAAAATCCAATGTTTTATGTAGGCCTATATAAAATATTTTTAGCCAATGTTAAAGGATGTGTTAAATGTGCAAGAAATATATTCAAAATGCAAATCCAAAATTACTCAAAAAAGACGAAAAAGTCAAAAATATCAAAAAAAGGTTTCTCGTGGCGATTCAAAGTACCGTACTCTACAACAAAACTACATAATTGAGCTTCCCTTCTACCTTGTGTCGATCTGTGATGTCGATGAAGAATATATCGGAAGATATTCCGTTCAGCTTCCTGGTGTAATCAGCGATTCGAACTCCATCACCTCCATCCGAATTGCGTCTCTGGCCTCCAAATTCATACTCGAACTGGTTCAGACATAATCTTTTTTTTCTTCTCAGTGTCGATCTCTAATGTTGATCTCGAAGTTCGCATCTCATCTGTACTTCCGTCGTAAGTAAGTTTTAATGGACTCATATTCTCCCATGTTATAATTTTGTCGTGTGGTATTTATGTGACTTTGGAATTTTCCATAGTTTCTACTGTTGCCATCTGGTTACTCTCTGAATTTCCATAGTTCTCAATGCAGTGTTCTCTTCAGCATGATTTACTCAACCATCTCCACTTCCATTTCAAATTCGAATACTGTTCCTCTCGATGTTGGAATGAATTTAATTTTCAACTGAATTTTCCTCATATCTCCGTCGTAATGTTACTATTGCAGTATATCAGCCTTGCAAAATGTATGCAGTGTTGAAGGATATCAATTATAGTTCGAGTATGGAAGAACTATCAATGTCAGAAGATTTGAGGGTATTTTAATGAAAATCCCTTGTAGATGTAATTGTTAGATTATCGAAAAAAATGTTTGTTAGGAATACTTTCAATAAAGTTCGAATAATTTACCACACATAAGTTCGTTTTGCAATGTCCAACAATAGCGCGGACTCTTTATACTTACTACTTACCGTATTCAGTTTCGTGAAAATGTTCTAGTCCACTTGACAAATTATAACAAATTCCTCTCGAAAGCCGAAAAATAACACAAGACCGCACTCTGCGTTAGACGCGAGTAAGTCTTTTCACCAGGGCTTGACCGTCGATGCGCGTGCCTTCGCCGTCAAAATATCAAGACAGGTCCGTGCCCTGGACTCGAATATTCAATATGTCCGTTCACTTCAAGTGTTCAGAATAAAAAGCCTTGTTGAAAATCGCGCTTTCTCCTTCCTAGGTGACTTTGGTGGCGTCTCTTCCAAAAAGCGAGGGAACTCTGGCGCTCAAACTTCGTAAAATAAATCATTCTGGCATATCGCACCTCTTAAGTGAATTTCCAAAACATTACAATTATCTTAATAATTTTCCGCATTTCTCAGCGAGTTCAAATATCTTCTGTTACTTCTATAACAATTATAATTGTCTAATTAAAACATCGCTGGATTTCTGAAATATCAATTGGTTACTCAGGTCACGTGACGGTCGTATTTCTGTTCGCGTGACAAGTCCACTTTTTTTTTATCTGACGTGCGGCCACAGACTTTTTTTTTTTTTTTTTTTTTTTTTTTTTTTTTTCAAATAACCAGTTCTCTCCCCCTTGGCTCTGGCTTGACAACAAAACCTCCACACGCGCAAGTTAAAATATAATAAACCCGTTTTCAGTCGACAATCTCTTCACCAATGCCTCTCCTTCGCTGTATAATACTTTGACATTTGAAGACAGATCTAGCCTCGACAAATTAACTCCGTCTTCACAATGCAGTATAAAATCCATTTTTTATTTATTTCAAAAGACAAAATTTGGGCTCAGTACCCATAAATATTTGCCTGAACGAGAACATAAAATTATGAACAAGTGGTGAGTGGGAAAGTGGAGACCGTGAAGTTGCGGGTGGAGAGATAGAAGTATTCCGCACAGCATATGCAGCGAGCCAGGTCTGGTTTGCATCCACAAGGTCACTCCCCCACTCTTGCTTCACCTGACTGAAAGTGTTAATAAGCCAATGCAAACAACATTGGGAAACATTTGTTTGTAATATTTTCTGGACAATGAAAGAATTTCTATTTGAGACTATTTTTTAGTAACATGTGGTGAAATTTTGGTAGAAGCGCAAAGCTTGTGCTTTGTTGGATGTCTCCACCATGTTGCGCTACTTATAATGGTATTTTGAAATTTACACAAACTGTACTGATAGTTTGAACTGTACAGAAGGCATTGAATATTGTGCAGTAAAATCAAACAGCCTCTGTAGGCCCATCACAGATGTTTTTCTTGTGGTCTGACAAACTTGTATGAATAGTTTGTTAGATCAAATGATTCCCTTGTCAGAGTGTTGGCGACACACTCAAAATATTTGCCACATCCCTGATTTTTATTCTATCCTTCAGACAGCATAGGCTTACCATGCAATACTGGAAATTGAATTGTATTGTTATCTTGGATTTGCAGATTAGTGATGTAGGCTTTCAATCTAAATTATCAAGTGTGTATTTACTCAAGAACTTTTTTTTCTTTCAATTTCTGATATTTTGTTTTCTTCTTCTGCTTTTACGGCCTAACTGGACCACTTCAGTCAATCATTTCTTGGTCCTCTTCTTCAGTAAGTTTCCTTTCCGAGTCGCCCAGTAGCTTTTCATTCGCTCTGATCTTCTAAGGCGTTCCTCATCTGTAAATACCCTTTTTACTGTATGACGTTTGTCTATTTTAACCTAAAATCTTATTTTTATATCTCTCTTTTTTATTTTTATTTTTTTTTATTTTGTTTTCTATAATATTTTTGTTTATTACTATAATTATTAGTTCTATTTACATTTTTTGTTATTATTTTTAGGCTTTATATTTAGGCATCAATGTCTACATTTTAAATTTATCAAAATTTGTATCAATTTATCTGTGTTAAAATAGGCAGATAACCTTGCTGTTCTGCCCTTTAAAACAATAACCATCATCAGTTACGTAGGCTTATATGAAAATCCACAGCCTGCTTCCAGTCTCCGACCGGGTCAGGAATGGAATGAATGAAGCCCCCATCTAGCGGCGAGGATATGGACTGTGCCGGCTGCCGAGGCCTGACGCACTCCTCTGGGGCAATGATTAAATGAATGACAGATGAAATGAAATGATAGTGGAGAGTGTTGCTGGAATGAAATTTTGACAGGGAAAACCGGAGTACCCGGAGAAAAACCTGTCTGCCTCCGTTTTGTCCAGCACAGATCTCACATGGAGTGACCGGGATTTGAACCACGGACCCAGCGGTGAGAGGCCGGCGTGCTGCCGCCTGAGCCACGTAGGCTTCACGTAGGCTTATGGTTATTTTTAAATGCTTGCTAGACTCTTGGAATATGTAATGATAACCTGTATAGTGGATTTCTCCCAGGCTATCATGGCTACATCAGACTTTTCCTCCCTCCCTACAAGATCATGCTAGGAATACATAGTTTGTCATTCCACTGGAGGAGCATTAATTACTTTCTTTCTTCTTTTAAAGCAATCAGAGTTTAGAAGACTCTTGTGGCAGTTCCTTGAATTCCATGAGTGAATACGCACCAGGACAAGTTTCCAGTTCGGACTTCAAATTAGGTGAGTTATCAAATTGTTCCCTTGTAGGCTACTACTAGTTGAAAATCTGTTATAATAATCACTGCTCTTAACCATTAAAGTTGTGTTATTATTATAACTTTTTCAAAAATAATGAACATAAGCTGACTATGTAAATGGAAGGCCAATTGGCTGTCTAGTCTTTCTAGTTCAGAGCTATTCACGATGAGATATATTGGGCTCGATTGAATTCACGATAAGGTTTCCTGGATTAATGCTAATACTTTTTTATAATAAATTACATTCCCTTAATGAATAGGATTACATTGGTAAAATATAGTCAACCAAAAGATCTCTACTGGGTGTGTAAAGTAATATATAGAATATGCTTGAAACAAGATGTTTAGAATATCAAAGAAATAATAATTAGGTGGCATTTTGTAAAAAGAATGAGCCGTGTAAAAGAAGGAAAGAAAAGAAGGAAGGAAAGAAACCTATAACAAACTTAGGAAAGGTTACTGGTTCAAGTTTAAGGGTGTTTATAGTAGATCAGCAAATACCTATTTAGAAAAAATATGTAGCTAGTGGTTCTGACACATTGCGCTGGTGTAGTTCGGTAAGTTACAGGGCATTGTCCATGTAGTAGTGAAACTGTATTACCAGCTGTAAGAGCATGCATTGAAAGTTAGGTGCCATCAAGCGGTTTATATTAATACTATCAACCCGCCCCAGCTTCGCTCAGTATCTTTAACGGTTTACCCAGCGTAAGCTTAAAAGGCGAACGGACGGCAGGTCCCAGACTTAATTCAGAAAAGCCGAGGTGAAAAGCGAAACTGCAAACACATATACTCTTCTCTGAAGTATTACCTCGACACGACTCGAATGTTTGATGCTGGCCAAAGCTGGGCTGTCAGGCTTGCTCGCTATCTCCTAAACTCTCTCCGAAGCTAGTAATTTAATTTCCACTGACTGGAGATTGTTGGAAGAAATGAAAACTTAAAATACTTAATAGTGGGTGATGTATTAAAGATAGAGATATGCTGTCTCGGACTTTTTTGTAGAACTTTTCATGCTGAACAATTCTTACACTGATAGTATATACAGTAGATATTTTTAACGGTTTACCCAGCGTAAGCCTCAAAGGCGCATGGACGGTAGGTTTTTCTTCGACTCTATTCACTGAAATATTTACTGCTCGGCTTCCTTTGATCGTAAATGAATGTTTTTCTAAAGAAACCTTCCTCGAGAAATCCTTTACAGAATGGTGAAAACCGCATCAAAAATCCATTGGTTCTCGAGATTATCCGTGACATCCAAGAATCGGGGACTTGGTTTTATACTATGTAGAGATAAGTAACAGATTAGTATTTGACCCTTCATGATCTAGCAACTAGCATTCTTGGCTATTGTTCTGAGATCTGGGTTTGTGATCTGGCTCAAATAATTTACGGTAATTCTTGTCTGTAGGTTGGTACGATTCACACATCAGCCATACTGGAAATTATTTTTTTGTGGTGTCCCACCTCTGCTCCAGATAAATGCCGGAATGGTTTCCAATTTAAGGCTATGGTGGCCCACTTCCCAGTCCTTGCCTCAATTACAAACACACACATTACTACAGACACCACAATATGTTAACAGATAAATTCTATGCACATCCAAATACATCGGGCTGATAACCGCAATGTCCAATATCCTAAATGAAACAACTACTACTCTGGCATGCTGATACTCCTAAGTAGGCCTACTACTCTTTACACATCTGGCATGCTGATACTCCATTTTGTAAGCAAATTTTGCCATAACAAATTCAAAGCTGGATCCATTTAAGCAGACTTGATGAAAATTGTGTGTTGCTATATATCAATTGATCGGGAGTAACACGGTTTATATTAGTAGAAGCTTTTCAGTTGGTCGACGTGAGTGTGCCCAATTAGATTGGGCAGGGAGTAACAATCAATTTCCTAGTGCCTGAAATAAAATACGTGAATTATGTATTTCAATTCATGTTCATTAAAAATTGTTGGTTTTATTTCAGCCACTAGGGCTTATTGTAACTCCCCGCCCAATCTTATTGGGCACACTCACGTTGACCAACTGTAAAGCTTTTACTAATAGATTTTCCATGCAACACTGAAAAATGGCTCCTAATATTTCAATAACAAGGATTAGCCATGGCCAGCAGAAAGTTTTCATAGAAAATTGCATGAAAATTGAGAACAACTGACTTTACATAGAGGCTTGTCTTTCATATCCAGTAGTGTTCCATGATTGTTCACTAATGTACTTTAATGCAAACTATGAACTAAACCGATGTCAGTGCTGGAAGTAAATTGGCCCTTGTTTCCAGGCTCCAGTTGTGGCAGCGGTCCTTTAGATGTGCCATCTGCTGCAATGCGAAGAAAAGTTCCTACTAGCAGTTTGGAAGGAGACAGTGGTTTCTGTGGAGATGCTTCATTACACTCTGCAAGCAGCATGGGCTCCAGTGGGTTGTGGGGTCCATATACCACCAGTTCTGGCTCTCGGAGTAGTAAGTATATTGTACTTTGAAATTCATTATTATTGGTGGATAGGTTATTTTATTGTATGACTCAGAGTAGGTTGTTTTTCCAGGGATGAATCTGGGAACTTAAGTCCTAGATCCTAGGCAAAAAAGTATATAAATTAATATTTTCAATATACCGGTAATGTATATATATACCATATTTGATCTTTTAACAGCTGCATTTATTTGGTCAATTTTAAGGCCCCCAACATGGCGGGGTGTGGCTAATAATAAGCGAAACATTTTCATGCATATTTTTAGGACACGTATTTTTATAGTAAAGTAATACAGAGGTATTATTAGTACAGCATGTGATTGCCGAACATTATAATGGGCACATGTACCATTAAATTGATCGCTTTTAATGCCAGGGAAAATATTGTAAAAAAGACTGGTATTATTATTACAACCTTGCTTAATTTTGTTTTCCATGCTTGAAGATTTTATTTTTATATGGTCATTCTGCCACAAAACATCAGTGAATCAGGCTACTTTCCAGAGAAATGTGAGTGAGAAAGCATGCACGCAAGTTTCGCTCATACAGTAGTCGGAAGGTCAGCCACCTAGGTACACTTTAAACCAACAACCGTGCAGGGCCAAAGCTGTGCTGTGCAAACATACTTGCTGAAGGGCAGTGAATCACCTCCGCGCACACAAAGTGTTGTCCACATAAATAAAAACCATTGTATTTGCATGCTGTGCTAATTTGTGTGCACGCTATAAAATGTTGCTACTTAAGAACTAATGCAATCTCTTACGTCCCTTTCACCACACGTAATCCATGAGTTTCTTTCTCCCCCTCAAAGACTAGAAGATAGTCATGGTAGTACACTAAGTTTGCTACCTATCCTTACTGGATGATCACATGCAAGTTGGATGATAATAGGCTTTAGTTGAATCAGTATTTTGATTTGATGCTCGGTGACATTTTTAGACCTACTCGTGTACGCAATCTTATACACAGCTGGTATGTACGATATGCATGTCAGCAACTTTATCTCTTTCTCAAGGTCAAGTGTCAGCCAGCATGGCATGCTTTCCGTTAACCCAAGACTGCCACCAATATCAATTAAAAATCCAGATCAAGTACCTCAAAAATCAGTGAAAATCCACAAAAGAACGAATTTATTTTGGGGAAATGGGTAATTTACATGTGATGGTAATGATGTGAATCTTATAACATGAGTTTATTTTTCCTGCTTTTAAAATATCATTCAACAGTTAGATAGCAATCAAAAGTAAGAAGAAACAGTACTGGGTGGTGAGACTGTAGGAAGGCATAATAAGGAGAAACAGGGACAAAAAATCCGACGACTTCGGCCGGGTTTGAACCTGCGATCTTGAGCTTAGAAGCTCAGCATGCTACCAACTACGCCACCAAAGCCGCAGTGGGGTCTTTGCGATGTGGACAGATACAAGATATTGCCTCGCTCAAGTACAGAAGCAGGGACAAATCGAGAAACTGGTTTGTTAGACATAATAAGAGGCGATTTGTTCGCAAACAGAGGCTTGCAGACTAGACTGGACGCTGAAAGGCAAAACATTCTCGAAGGAAAAAATATATATATATTGGTGTGAATTTCGCTACAAAATGTTGTCCACATGCTTTGTGGAAAGTAGGGATCCCTTTGTACAAACTAGTATGCTATTATTTTGTGAAAAGAAAAGTACATGGCCATTGGCTGCATTAATAAAATTATTATTATTGTAGAATGGTAATTGCTGAAATGTCACAGCCAACACACAAAGGAAATATCTAGCAAGTAGGCCTACAACATTCCAGTGAACGATAAAACCCTTGCTTCTGCCTGCACCACCTGTGCATTGTTGACCAGTTGCATTGCTACTCACTCCCCCTACCCCCTGCCCTTCAGCTTACGAGTTCCGCGTCCCGCATGGCCGTGTGTAGTGTGTAATTAAGAAGCATGCAGTACACAAGCATGACCCCAGAAAATGAGCAACAGAACTAGTTTTACGGCATCTTTCACGTTGAAAGTGTTAGAATTTGCTGCAGAAAATGGAGTGAGAATGACGAGTCATAAATACGAAGTGCAGCCATGTATGACTCGTTATTAGCGTAATCAGAAGGTCAAATAATTGGGAACAAAGAAAACTTCTAAGTCCTTCCGCGGTGTGAAAAAAGGAAAGTACGAAAATGTGGACATAAAAGTTGTGGAGTGGGTTCAAGAAACAAGATACAATGGCCATGCTGTAAATCACGAAATGATGCAGTTTACAGCATGAAAATTGCACAAAGTCTTGCCATTGCAGGGAATGAATTCAAAGCAAGTAGAGGTTGGCCAGAATGCTTTATGCGCCGGATTGGACTAAGTTTGCAGAAAATAACGTCACTGTGCCAGCGGCATCCATAGATTTTACCAACAAAGTGATCGAATTTCACTGGTTTGTTATAAGACTTCGGAAAGAGCAACAGTTTCTCTGGTTTCAAATTTGTAACACCAATCAGACACCACTGTTCTTCGATATTTATTATTAGAGTACTTTATAAAATTCTGTCTGTATTAGAAACAAATATTTCGTATTTCAGGTAGTTGCCACGTGACATTGCAATGCTGCGTATCCTTGAACTTGGCGTACGCACTACTCTGCGGTGTATCTGTGCCTTAATCCTGTGACCAGTCAGCTGTAATGATGCAAGAGAGTGGCTGTTACAAAACTTTAAATGGGCTATTATCACTTTTTTCGTAAATAAAGTATAGGTTAAAATAACTATTTTCTGTGTTGATTTAAGGACGCTACATGCTCCTTTGTGTCCCCTTTATACCACGCCATCCTAACCTATGTTAAGGGAAATTTTCAGCTCTTATACCCTCCCCTATTTTTGAAGTTGGAAATTTGGTGAAAAAAAGGTGTTATAGATGAGTAAATGCAGTATTTTGTTCTCACATATTGTATGGTATTCTTTTTGTCCTGACCAGGTTCAGGCTCTGTCCTGGGTAGTGTGAGCTGCCACTCGGGTGGGAGCCTGGCGAGCTTACAGCGCCGCTGGTTACGTAACAGGAGCACCTCTCTGGAGCTGGGTATCGCCGGTTCTTCTGAAAGTTTCAGTGTAGAGGAGACAGGAAGTGATGCTCGTAGAAAAACTCAGTTAGGCCTCACGGTCATCATCAATCTCACTTCAGAGGAAGAAAAGTAAGTATGTTCAAAGATAACTCGGATAACTATAGAGACCCAATGGAGCACAATCCTGGATACACTCTTTGCCATTTTTTCCCTTATAATGCAGCATTTTTGTCTCTGCAATGTTGCCTTGATAGATTGATTTTTCAGTTAGTTAACATGTCGACGAAAGCCCGGGTGTCTTCCAATCGCCTAAGTACAGTAAAACCTCGTTAACACGTTCCTCATTAGTACGTTTTATCGCATATCACGTCGTAATTTTCAAGTCCCGATTCTTATCTGATGGAAATAAGGTAAAATTACCTCATTTATGGCGTTGCATATTTTGTGGCACATCGCTTAGCACGATCGCATTTTAGTCAGCCCTGAAAGCATTCTTTGTTCACCCCTAGTGGAATGTAGGCCCGGCCTCTCTGGGACAACATTCCTTGCCAGCAAGCGAGCGAGTGTTGGGACATATCAGGTATAGTTGTCTCACTTCCCCGCGGCGACTCAGACGTAATTAGCAGGCGCCGACAATAAGCATTGTTTGCTACTGACCAATAGCTGACGGTTGTTGACCAATAGAATGCTTCCTCAATCACTCCACTTGGACTCAAGTCTCGCCCTGGCTCGGCTATTTTGTGTCTACCACACATAGTGTTCAGCCCAGTCTCACCGCTTACATTACGTCTCGAGCTAAATGTACCGAATGTTTATGTGACCGAGTAGGCTACTTACTGCATTCACGCAAATACACATTACACTATCGAAGAAGTTGTGAAACTTAGTGATCATTTTGTTGCGTCGTATTTAAATAATGGATAGGCCTAAGAAAGTAGTTAAATCATTAACTAGTGACGAAAAAATGAAAATTCTTGAAGAAGTAGACAGAAATCCTCACCTTAAGCGTGTGGAACTGGCACGAAAATTAAAACTCGCTCCTTCAACGTTAAACACTATTGTTACCAATCGAGACAAAATAGCAGTTGCGTACAAAGACAATAGAAATGGAAAGAGAAAACGTGTGCGCGAAGGAAAATTTTCTAAACTAGAAACAGTTCTCCTGCAATGGTTCAACCAAGCCCGTGCAGCAAACATTCCAGTGGATGGAACCACAATTCGTGAGAAAGCGAATTACCTTACCTAGCGAACCAGATGGGAGTAACAGACTTTGCAGCGTCAAACGGATGGATCGAGCGGTTCAAGAAGAGGCATGGTCTTGTTTACAAGTGCGTGCGGGGTGAAGCAGCAGCTGTTGACAGTGGCACAGTTGAAACGTGGACCAATGAAACTCTACCGTCCTTGTTGAAAGAGTACAAGCCCCAAGACTTATTCAACGCTGACGAAATGGGTCTTTTTTTCAGCCTTCTGGCCGACAAGACGCTTGCGTATAAAGGAGAAATTTGCCATGGTGGAAAATTGAGCAAAGAAAGGTTAACCGTCCTTCTTTGTTGCAATGAGAGTAGAACGGAGAAGTTGCTTCCTCTTGTCATCGGTAAAGCAATGAAGCCTCGTTGCTTTAAAAGTGTCAAGAGCTTTCCTTGCCAATATAAAGCCAACGCAAGCGCTTGGATGACTACTTCTGTTTTTGAAGATTTTTTTGCGAGCCCTAGATGCAAAAATGGGGAGTAAAAATCGAAAAATTCTATTAATTATTGATCGATGTGCTGCACACCCTGTGAATGTTTGCACAAGGAATGTGAAAGTGGTTTTCCTTCCTACTACACAAGTCGGCTTCAGTCCCTTGACCAAGGAATATTGTGTAGATACATTAATTATTATTATTAATTATTAATTTGTTACATACTGTACATACATTTGTTTGAGGTTAAAATCTATTTGTGTGTGTGGCTAAAATTCATCAGTTGACCTGGTACGGTTTGCAACTACGAAGTTACAGGATTGTAAAATAGGTACAGTATAACCCCGATTTAGCGTGACCTCGATTTAGCGTAAACCCGCATTTAACGGAAGAAATTTCAAGTCCCGAAAATTATTCCATAAGTGCAATGCAATTTTATATTCGATTTAACGTAATTTGCGTTACGCCAAAACCCGCATTTAGCGTTAGGAAATGTTAAAATTCGCGAGTATTTATTTAGATTCATTATGGTTATGCGACATTAAGAACCTATGAAAAAGACGTTATAAGTTCGTTAAGGATGATTCAAGGCAGAAAAGGAACTCCAGCATTTATATTGGATACGATCGATCATCTTCCATATAGATTCCTCGCTACATGTACGAGCTCGATCTTATCCGACCGCGGCTGAAGACACAATGTAGGCCTAAAGCGTGCTAACAGTCACGCCGGCGCCGTATCGCATGCTTGCGCGAGGTCTGTCCGAGTTTGTAGGTTCGTAGCGGCACTACAGTATAGCGTCAGTTTACGCAAGTTTGCATCAGTTCGTGTGTTATGGTTATGCGACATTAAGAACGTATGAAAAAGACGTCATAAGCTCGTTAAGGATGATTCAAGGCAGAAAAGGAACTCCAGTATTTATATTGGATACGATCGATCTTCTTCCATATCGATTCCTCGCTACATGCACGAGCGATCACGATCTCAGCCGACCGCGGCCGAAGACACAATGTACAGCGTGCTAAGAGTCCCGCCGGCGCGGCGCCGAATCAAATGCTTACGCGAGTCTGTACGTTCGTAGCGACATTACAGTATATCATCAATTTACACAAGTTTACATCAGTTCGTGTGTTATGGTTATGTGACATTAAGAACCTATGAAAAAGACGTCATAAGCTCGTTAAGGATGATTCAAGGCAGAAAAGGAACTACAGCATTTATATTGGATACGATCGATCATCTTCCATATCGATTCCTCGCGACTTGCACGAGCGATCACGATCTCAGCCGACCGCGGCCGAAGACACAATGTACAGCGTGCTAACAATCCCGACGGCGCGGCGCCGCATCGAATGCTTACGCAAGTCTGTACGTTCGTAGCGGCATTACAGTATATCGCCAGTTTACGCAAGTTTGCACCAGTTCGCGTGGATAATCCAGCTGTATATCAGTTTGCTCACTCACATTCATTGTTTTAGTGAAGTTGACTATGGCAGCTAAAAGAAAAACTCTATCTGTCGCGGAGAAAGTGAACTTGATTCGGGAAGTGGAGAGAAACGCAAATGTGCCCGTTAGTGAAATGGCTCGACGCCTGGGACTTGCAGTCTTCATTGTCAGGCATATTGAATGATAAGGAGAAGATTCTGGATCAAGAAACACAGTGCGGCTCAAAAGCAAAGAAAAGAAAAAATGTTAAAAAGTCGCCGTACGAAGAAATGGAATCGAAGCTAATGGGGTGGTTCAATGGAGCACGTGCTGGAAACTTACCAATCGACGGGGCATTGATAAAAATGAAAGCATCTACAACATCAGGGAAACTTGGGCTTACAGAATTCAAAGCTTCAAATGGTTGGCTGGATAGGTTCAAAAAACGCTATGGGATAACTTGCAGGGCAGTATGTGGAGAGAGTGCTGCAGTTAGTGATGAAAGTGTTGAACACTGGAAAGAAGAGGTGCTGCCAGCCCTCTTGGAAGGTTTCGAATCTCGGGATGTATACAATGTGGATGAAACTGGCCTGTTTTACCAACTCATGCCCTCTAAAACCTTAAGTGTTAAAGGAGAAGCATGCCATGGAGAAAGAATGAGTAAGCAGAGAATTACTGTTCTCTTATGCAGCAACGCAGATGGCAGCGACAAGCTAGAACCCTTAGTAATTGGAAAGTTCCAGAAACCACGTTGCTTTAAGAACAATTCTACGCTGCCATGTAAGTATTATAGCAACAAAAGTGCTTGGATGACTGCGGAATTGTTCAAAAAGTTCTTGCAAGCTTTTGATGCACGAATGGATGCTAAAGACAGGAAGGTTGTTCTCTTTATGGACAAGTGTCCTGCTCATCCAAAAGACTTAGGATTCCTGCGGAATGTGAAAGTGCATTTCTTCCCTGCAAATTGCACTAGCAGACTCCAGCCCTTGGATCTAGGGATTATTCATAGCCTGAAAAGCAAGTTTCGGAAAGCTCTTGTCCTTAAGGCACTGGCCTTTATTGATAGGAATGAAGTGCTTAAATTGAACATCCTGCAAGCAATGCATATGCTCTCAGGAGCTTGGAAAATGGTAACTAAGGAAACCATCTCAAATTGCTTTCATAATGCTGGATTTAATGAAATGAGCACTCACGACCAAGACGGTGATGAAGCAGGAGTGGACATGCAGGATTGGGTGCAGGTATCTGACAATTTGCCCATCACTTTTGATGAATTTGTGGCGTGTGATGATGATGCCATCACTACATGCATCCGGGATATTGAGGAAATCTGCGAAGATGAAGTCAAGCAGAATGATGATGGTATCGACGAAGACGATGATGTTAGGGATGAAAAAATACAACCGCCATCATTCAGTGAAGCTGTTGCCAGCATAGACATTGTTCGGAGATATGTCACAGCATTCAAAGTGGACAACTTTGTTATAGACAGAGTAAATCAATTGGAGATGGACATTCTGAACCTAAAATCCAAAAGTGCTAAAAAGCAGACTACCATGTTTGATTACTGTATTTCAAAAAATGTGACACTGTGAAAGTTATGTGTGTTGTATATAGGAAAAGTAACTCTCTATATATTATATTACTGTAATTGTGTAAGTATTTTGTGGATGTTTTAATTTTGTAATGTGCTGGGAAACTACGATTTTTGACTACTGTATTAGTGCTACAGAAAAAGTTGTAATTACTGTATAGTGTGTAGGGTAGGTATCTCCTTGTTTTATTGTTGTTATTGTGTAAATTATGTGTGTTGGTGCAATTCAAGTCAATACAGTCAAAGAGGTCTGGAAAAGATTTGTTTTTTATCGAAACCTCGATATAAGGTAAACCCCCATTTAAGGTTAAAAAATACCAGACCCTCGAAAACGTTAAATAGGGGTTCTACTAGGTGTAATGTAAAATTCATAACCAATTTAAAAGGTTTTGGTAATTGATGTTTCTTACATTCTTACATTTATTATATAATTTTCGGTGTTGTGAGGGACATTTGGACTAGTACTAATCATTGCTGTGTGTTGCCATGTTCTGAGATTTGCTCGAGATCGCGTGATGGCAGAAATTGTTTTTTTTTATTATTTTTTTTTTTCTCTACACGCGCGAGCATGTCTAACCTCAAAAAAACTTTGGTTATATCCAATCCTTCACGCCAAAGAATACGGCACTTCTTTTCCACAGAATATCAAGAAAAACATGCATTTAAGCCGAAATCGATAAACAAAAAAACTTGTACTACAATATTTGAATCGAGTACGGTACTGGTATAGTAGGCTACATTTTTCTCTTGTTTTCATTGCTCTCGTTTCTCTGTGCTGTGTAAACTAATTCTGTAATACAATAATTCTGTAGGTTGTTTAATTGTATATTCGATAGCACGTACTTCCGATTAACGTGTTTTTTTTTTTTTTTTTTTTACTTTTCCCTTACTGAAACAATTTAATGAGGTTTAATTATCATTTTTCGGTAGTACGTTTTCCCGCTTTTGACGTTCAAATTCTTCAGACCTTTGAAAAACGTACTAACGAGGTTCCACTGTATTCCTCATTCTTTTGGTCCACGAGATACATACACCCACTGGTACACCCACATTTTGAAGGCTTCCAGCTTCTTGCACAGGGCCTGGGTTAGATTCCGCCCTTCCATTCCATACAATTGTATAGGAAATATATATCCCCTGACCATTTTTAGCCTAAGATTTAGTATACTCTATTTGCTCGCATATATCCCGCACCCCATTTTTTAATTTGAAATTTCAGGAATAAAATAAGTACTCGCATATATCTCGCATTCATTTCTGACGCCATCATATAAATGACCGTAATAAACTTGAGGTAGATTATTTGGAAAATTTTCCATTTGATAACCTTGAGGTAGAAACACTTTCGATTTAGCACGCCACAACAGTCGTCATTGTCCAAGAACTTACCCGAAGCGATACCTTAGCGCGATTAGCGCACCAAAACAGTCATCAATACGCAATGTTATCGTTCGTTTTGGCGGCAGAGGTTTCCTTCCTTGTTGTCCGTCAGTTGCTTTGTAGACATCAGTACCGGTACTCTGGCTTCGAAGATAAAGGAAATCTGTGCTATACCACTCGCGCCAACATGCTCGTTTGTTTCAAAGATTGTGCAAGTAGGCCTACTGTTACATCGCAGAGAAACACAGTTCATTCTTCTCGAATCTCAATGATTTCGCCTTTACGCATTGCGTGGTATTGGAGCTCGGCCACGTGCAAACATGCAGCGCGGCGTGAATGTTAAGCACGCGGTACGTTAGTCTTTGGCCACGGTCGGTTAAGTTTGAGCTCGCTCGTGCATGTATCGAGGAATCGATATGGAAGATGATCGATCGCTAAGCGTCTGCGCTCTAAATTCCTTTCCTGCCTTCAATCATCCTTAACGAGCGTATGACGTCTTTTTCATAGGTTCCCGGGTTCAATTCCCGGTCAATGCATGTGAGATTTTCAAAGTGAAATGCCACGTCCTGTGGTTCGGATTCCACGTTAAAAGGAGTCCAGTGGCTTATGATCTCGAGATTAACAGTCACGTAAAACTACGATCTTCCTTCCTTTTTCATAGGTTCTTAATGTGGCATATCCGGCATAACCATGACGAATAGAAATAAATGGTGTCGACGGACATTGTTGTGAAGAGCTTCTTGAAGACGTGCATCGCAAATGCATTGGACGGAAGTCAGGATGAAGCAGTATGGAATGATGACCAGAATGATGCACGCGAGAGTACCTCGGAGATTGGCAGAAGTGACGGCAGTGACAATGAATAGGGCGAGTGCTGTATGCCAGTTGCCTTGTTTCAATAATGCATTTTTTTAAATTATTTGTTTTCGGGAATACGGTCATTCCCCACGTATATCTCGCACCGAAAATTTTCACACATATTATCGGTCAAAAAAAGTGCGAGATATACGCGAGCAAATATAGTATAATGTAAATATAGTATATAATGTACTCAAAATAACATTTAGAATATACATAGATGGTTTTTTTAGTTTTGGCAACTATGTTATACATTGATAAATAACATACCTATATGGTTTCAAATTTCATAGGCCCTGGATGGAGTCTCCAGCGTTGCATACAACGTGTTTCCAGCTACGCAGAAGCCATTGGATCTATTGGCACTGCCCAATCTATCGATGGTGCGTTGTAGGGTAGCGGTTCCCGCGTAGTAGCTCCTTCATCTTCGGGATGAGATCAAAGTCAAATTGGGAGAGTGTGGTGGGGGGGTGATAGAGTACCTCCCAGCTCCAGCAATTCAACAATGCAGACACAACTCCTGCTGTGTGTGCCCTAGCATTGTCATGCAGAACGATCGGCGGAGTATCCATGTGGTGTCGCCATTTCCTTCTCAGAGCTGGTAGGAAATAGTCTTGCAGAAACGAACAATAGTACGCTGCATTAACGGTTTGCCCTGGGGGAACGGTATGTTTTATGATCACACCATCCCAAACATAGGCCAGAATCAACATTACCTTCACATTGGTGGGGGTTTGTCGAACTGTTTGTTTTCGTGATGATCCGTGGTGCCGCCACCCATTCGATTGGAGTTTCAACTGTGGTTCATAAAATGTTGACCCACGTCTCATCAGTGGTTATGATAAGCCGTAAGAAGTCCTTTCCTTCGCACTCATAACGCTGTAAGTGCGTACGAGAAGCGTCATATCACAGCTATTTCTGCATGTCGGCTTAGTCATGCGGAACCCATTTTTCTGCATTTTCAGGCAGTCCTTTAGGATGTGGAGGTTATTCCAATGCGCCAGTCCTGCATCTTGCGCTGATCCGACTCCACTAACGCGGACACCATCTGTACATTTTCATAAATTACTGATGGGTGACCAGATCAAGGCATGTCCTCCACACGTTCGCGCCCTTCTCGAAATGCTGCAACCCTTCTTGCTACCGTTCTGTAAGGTAACGCAGCTGCACCGCACACCTCGTGCAGTCCTTGGTGAGACTGTCGAGCCATGCGACCTCTAGCACACTGAATTTTTATCCACATTCTCTGCTCCTGCTTGGAAAACATTGCGTCTGTGTTTCGGGAGAGGTTACTCACAACTACTCATCTGCACGTGACCACTGCACATGAACGGGGGAGGAGACGGGTGAGATCATGTGCTCTGAAGAAGGGGATGCAGGTTAGCAACCTTTGGTAAGAGTGGCAGAGCCCAATGCTGTTGTGACATAGCGCAGCAGCATGGTTGCCAAAACTAAAAGACCAACCCATTTGTATAAATACTCAAATACAGTAGAACCACTATTTAACGTTTTTCTAGGGACCGGTATTTTTTAACCTTAATTGGGGGTTTATCTTAAATCGAGGTTTCGATAGGTTTCATCACTAACTGCAGCACTCTCTCCACATTCAGTGCACTCTCGTTAATTAGCGGTAATTAATGCGCGAACTTCCGCTAATTATCGAAAACCGCGAATTATCTGCGGTTATTTTTGTTAAGCCTAGTTATAACAAAACTATTGGTTAAAATATTGAAATAGGCTTGAACATGCAAAATAATAATTATAACACTTGATTGTACTGTCCTATAAGACATGCTAGGCTAGAGGTAGGCTTATGTGGAATATGCCTACATTAATATTTAACAACAACAACAAAACAATGATCACGTTTTGTTTCTTAGATTATTCTAATTTTCGATTGCATATTTCAGAAGAAAACATATGAGAACGAATATTCATCTCTTTTTCTATAGAAGAAATAAGTGTGACTAGAGACACTAGCTTGACTGTGGGAAACTTTCGGGATTTCCGTCCCATCACTCCCACACTCGATATCAACTGGGTTTTCCTCACCAACAGTCAAATTCCGTGCTATTTCTTCTGTGCTTTCATGTCTTAAATAATAATCGTCTTCATCGACGTCTAACTTGCCCGTTCGAAATATCGTCGTTACTGAAGTCGGCAAGCGCTTGCTTTTGTACGAGCGTAGTAGCGGTATTTTTCTCCCATGACTTGTTGACTGCATCAAGAGCATCAAACACTCTCTGTGTTGCGCAAGTTTGCGCCATTAGGCAATAATCGCTGTTTACAATACGCTGTCCACACATCCACCCTTCATAACTCACAGATCAGCGACCTTGGGGAGTGGTTGTTGGCAAATGGAGGGTAGGTTCCAAGTGAATGTGCATTCCTTTTGTATTGTTCGGGCTTCGAAGATAAAGGAAATCTGTGCTATAGCATTCGCGCCAACATGCTCGTATGTTTCAAAGATTGCGCAAGTAGGCCCACTGTTACATCGCAGAGAAACGCAGTTCAGTCTTCTTGAATCTCAATGATTTCGTCTTTACGCATTGCGTCGCATCAGAGGTCGAACCCGTGCAAGCATGTAAAACGGCGTGTTAGCACACTGTACTTCGTTAGTCTTTGGCTGCAGTCGGCTAAGTTTGAGCTCGCTGGTGCATGTAGCGAGTAATCGATATGGAAGATGATCGATCGCTAAGTGTCTGCACTCTAAATTCTTTTTCTGCCTTGAATCATCCTTAACGAGCTTATGATGTCTTTTTCATAGGTTCTTAATGTCGCATAACCATAACGAATAGAAATAAATACTTGAGAATTTTAACATTTCCTACCGCTAAATGCGGGTTTTGCCGTAATACGAATTACGTTAAATGGAATATAAAATTGCATTGCACGTATGGAATAATTTTCGGGACTTAAAAATTTCTTCCGTTAAATGCGGGTTTGCGCTAAATCGTGGTCACGCAAAATCGGGGTTATACTGTAGTACGCTTTATGCAATATATGTTTCACTTTTATCATTACAGTATACCGTCTCTGTACTTGTATCCACTTTTTATGTGATTTTTGTTTTATGTATCCTCAATATGGAGGAATATATATATCAGAATAAATATTTATTATTTTGACTAGATAATACTAATATATTACCCGCCCAAGATGATTGAACTCCTGTCAATGTGTTGACTGACTGAAAAAGTCAATTATATCATTGTTTCCTTCCCTGGAATGCTGCCTGTATTCTGCCTTTTTATTATTTTTGATGAAGGTACTGTACATTACTTTTTTGCTTGAATTTTTCTCATATTTACTTGTGGCATTTTATGGACACTAAAAATGTAAATAAAAACCCAGTAACTGGAGTATAATTATAATTCTTGGAATTCATCATAATCTTTGAATATGATGAAGTGGAGTTGTCTTGCTCAAGTGCACTGCGTTCATTGAATTTTCTTTGAGAACAATTAGAATCTCTAGTTTTTCTAGCCATTGTCTGTTCATTTCTGGTAATATTAGTATGATTTTTTTCATTACAGAGAAATGGAGCTGTTTTTCTTTGAGCACATGGCTGTTATTGAAGGCATTGTGGAAAGACTGCTATGGACAGTAGAACGGGCTTACATCAGAAAAGATATGTTTGTACATACCATGATGGAAGGCTATGAAGACCTGAAAGATGTATGTTGATTAGCCAAGTGTTGAATTAAAACTAATAATAATAATATACAGTGTAATAAACAATAAACCAAAGCTGACAATGCAGTAAATAATGTACAAATGTGTAAATAAAAACCCATTAATTACTGTGTTCATGACTGAGATCTGTTGTTAATTCAACTAAGTCAGTACTGTTTGTCATTCCTTTTTTCTTATATGCATGGCGCAACCAGAATGCCTGTATATCGATCTTCAGTTATAAATCCTACTGTATGAATTAGGTTTGTGGCTTTTATTTATGGATAGCCTAAGTTCTCAATCAATTTTTGTTCACTTCGGCGGTGATTCTGTAACTAAGAACATTGTATTATTGATTATGTTGCCTATATTCTGCCTTTTTACTGCATGTCATTAATCCTGTAGCTTTGAATATAATTAACAGAATATTTTTAATTTTCAGTGGTTGTATGACTTGTTCTCTGCACCACGGTTACCAAACCCCATGTGGATGTGCCTTATGTCACCTTCAAAACTCACATACAACCCAACGAATCGCTGCAACTTGGCAACCAGCTTCTTGCGTGACCTGTGTCAGTTGATAGCCGTCTTTGACACCAAGGACACCAATTTGTAAGTTGACAACCACTCTACTAGACAAGTAATAGTTTTAATTGGAGAAGTTTTAGGAGGTAACATTTTATGCTCCTTCAATTCCTTTGTATCCCTGAAAAGACATGAAGTTATACAAAAGTTACAAAACATTTAAAAATGTTAGGAGACCTCATCATCATCATCATCATCGGCTTTAACTCGAATCCGAGTATAAATCTTCTTCCTTCAGTCCAGTTTGTGGATGTGTTTACGGTGACTAAAGAGTCCAATCCTGGCATAGAACAAGCGTCCACACAAGTTACATAGTATTGCTGGAGGAGGACGTGGTTGGGCTGCTCGAAGTTTCCTAGCTTGACGCTTTGCCTCTTCATTTGTGCGTCGACCCCTTTCAAACGTTTTTACAGTATCCGAGATGGTACGGCGCCAAGTTGAGCGGTCTGCAGCCAGCATGTCCCAGGTTTGTGAATCAAGACCTGTCAATTTCAGGGTCTGCTTAAATTGGTCCTTGGAGTGCCTCTTAGGACCACCATGAGGTCTGGTGCCATAGCATTACTCACCATATAGCATTTGATGAGGTAATCTCACATCATCCTTCCGATGGATATGACCAATCCATCTAAATTAGTGACCTATTATGGATGATTCTATGCTGTTGATTTGAGGCTCAAAAAAAAAAGGCTCAAAGGAGACCTCATTAGCAATGATGAACCACTAAAGGTATCCAGTGAGTTACGGTAGCTGCTTGCTTGTCCTTTCTATTTTGTGTTTTACTAGCAATATTACCCAGCTATAAAGGGAGGAAGAGCACCTTACTAGGGTAGGAGAGCAGGACAACAAAAAAACACACACAAATATTTCAACTGAAGTAATTGACACTAAAGGAGAGAATTCCTTTTGCTAATGTAGAGGATGTCATTTATCACAGCGGCTTCGGTGGCGTAGTAGGTAGCATGCTGAGCTTCTATGCCCAAAATCGCGGGTTCAAACCCGGCCGAAGTCGTCGGATTTTTTAAGAGCTTTAAAAATCCCTCAGTATGCCTTCCTCCGGAGGGGAAGTAAAGCCGGCGGTCCCATGACATAGATTAATGGCATGTTAAAGTACCTTCCACTAATTACACCTGTGTGAAGCTAAATTATATAGGTTAAACATTTGACTAACGCTCTTAGGTTCCTACGTTCGTCGTCAGGAGCCAACTGCGGTGGCATCTGGTAACTAAGTTCTGAACTTGTTGATCGTTTACGGTGGCGTGTGGCGACAAATGTAGGAACTAGAAAAAATTCAATGTCTGCAGTACTTACTTGAATTAAAACAGATACACACACACTAATACAGCCATCACAATTAACACTGGTTATTACACAGATTCTACACACACCCAAAGTACACGGGGCTACATGACCGTGTTGTCACAGCCCCTAAACTGAGGAACCAACCATCATTTATCACAGTGTGCAATGATACTGTTATTCGGAAATTTCAAAAACAACATACTGCATACTTTGCATTGTATATGGCTGATGATTTCAATGTTCTGCCTCTTGAAACACCACCACCAACAACACTTTGTATTAGATTGCCCAAACATTTGAATTGATACTACAGGATTACGTCTTGCATTCAAATTAGCTATGGACATGACATTGAGAATAAAAATAATAACATTTATTTCATTGTAGCAATTTAGTTTACCATGCTAACTCCTTATGTCATAAACAAAACTTTGTTCCCTGAGTATGGTTGCTTCAACCCAACAATTGAACTGATTTCAGAAATGCAATAATTAACATTGACGACTATCAGAGAGTGGATTCCTGGCTTCAGATGCTTGTCACCGTTCACTAGTTACAGCGTATTGAGCAGAACAGTTTCTGATGCAACATTTTCTTCTGATTTCAGCTTTGTTAGCACTCTGATTACGGCTGTTTTGACGCATCATTTGGGTTGGGTAGCAACTGTATTACCCGGCAAGAGTTCTCCTCATGAGATTTGTAAGGCTCCTTGCACCACCAAGCTGGTACGTGGCATGTTTTCTGTATCCAACAAGATTTGTACATTTTCTCTCCTTAATATGTAGACTATGCTTGAGAATAGGAATCAGTGAAATAAATTAAATATAGTGTATATGAGCTGTGGTACAATCCTCTTCCTTCTAGGAAAAGTACACATATCTTATTTTTATGATAACATTTCTCAAAATGAGTCGAGTTCACTTCATATTTACACAATTCATTATACTGTACTGTATAGTCCGCCATTTTAGATCAGTGTGCTCTGGTTTTGAATTCTGGGTGATATTGCTGAAACACCATGTAGTACAGTACTTGTTTATGTTTACTTGCCTGCATAGGTGGAAGTCATAATAATTTCTTATCTAAGTTAAATATTTTTAACATTCTATTTGTAAAATGTTCATGTAATTTTCCATGCTGGAACCATAGAACAAATAATTGAAATACTCATTTCATATTCACAATATATCTTGATTTAGGGTACTGAGGTATATTTTAAGGCATGTTTCTCATAATATCAGTAGTACATATGAAATGTTTCTTAACCCATATTTAATATTTCCTTAATTTGAGTTACTAAAGTTGGGTCCCCTTCATAACCGCAAATGCAGGGATTTCACTGTACTTGTATCACATTCAGCATAATCACACCTATAACTAGTGGGTGAGCCATAGTCTGCCAAACATACATTAAAAGATGAACATCAGATCAATTGCTTTTAAAGGTGGATTAGTAATTGCAATTTGTGATTATGATTAGTTTGCATTAGTTGTTGGCTGATTTAATAAAGTTAGAGAATGAAATATTCTATGAATGTAATCATATGATTTATAAAAGTGATTGTAGGTCTAGTATTTTGCTTTCAACAGTTTTCTAAAGATGTACGAGGTTTTATTTTTTTAATCTCTAATACTGACAAATCTAGTGAAGATTGTCAAAGGCTTTATATTTTAACCTGTTAGTTACCTTCTTTAAACACTTATCATAGCATTCTACTAATTATTTTATACCTACATCATAGAAATGACGACAACCAATCTTCAACCATTGTTTCACTTCTTCATCAGTGTCAAATCACTGACCTCCAAGAATCTCCTTCAGGCAGCAGAACAGGTGGAAAAGGTGTGGGCTGTGCAGTGGATGTGGTCCATTTGCTCCCATCGAAAAGATATGATTAACTCCCAAGTTTGAGGAGCAGAATGAGGTCATGCATTGTCATGCAGCAACAGAACTCCAGAAGGAAGTAGGACACATAACTTATTCTGTGTGGCACGCTGAAGGTCGCATAGTGAAGGTTCTACATTAATGCTAATTTTTGTTGTTGCATCTTTAAAATTCTTTGAGTTATTCATTATCATATTCTACATTTTCAAGATGGCCACCTCTCATGGCATTCAGTGTGTTATTCTTATGACTTATTTCAGCAAGGTAACACTAGCAGAGGACACCTGTGTCATGTTTATATCGCTGCCATCTTAAGCAAAATAAAATTGCAGCCACCCAAATGTTCAAAGTTTAAATCAAATTATGACTAAACTTATCATTGGATCTCTACCAAATATGGTAAAATATACCGTCATGTGGGAGCGTCTGGCCCCAAAACTTTGAGATGGTAGCAGAGCATACTATTAAAACTTAAGAATCTATAACCTATAACTCAGGATCCAATTGTGCAATTATCACAAAACTTTGCAAGAGGGGAGAAACAGATAAGATACCTCACTTGCATTAATCATAAGTAGAGATACGGGAAAATCGCAATTGCGATAAATGCGAATTTTACTATTTTCTCCTTTCTTCAACTACCTGGTAACTAATATGACTATGTATACCCAAAATTTGCGAAACTGAATGTGCGACAAAGTGCGATAACTAAGGGTTCTTGCGAATTATTCCGATAAATGCGAAAAGTGCCGAATTTACCGATTAATGTTGAATATTATGTTTTATTACATTTTCGCGCCGAAACTTTGAAATTTGCGAGTTTCCAGCAATGAAAATATCGGCTAAATAATCGATATTTACGAGTAATAATCGATATGTACAAACATCGATTATTGTCGTGAAAACAATCAATTACGGTAAAAATTAATTTGAAAATGGTGCTGTTATTATTGCCGCATAATATCCAACTGTTTATCGCCAGTAAAACGATGATTTTGGAGAGATTATTTCGTAGTTTCATTTGGTTGTGCTAATAAAAGGAATATTCCAATCGTTTGTGCCGATTCTTTTTAAAAATTAGAGCAATAAGGTTATGCTTATATAGGTTTATATCGCGCCAGCCCTCATTTCTTGTATTTGAAATGAAAATGAAAACTCTCTAGTACGTATCGTGATATGAATAGACAATGTTTGTTAGGCCTTCTCTTTGCTTTGGGAAATGTTGTAAAATATGATGAAAGTATTCTCTACCATGTGGGAGTTATAGGTTATGATACATGTCGTCCGGCGATTTCTCTGTGAATTCGGATACTGTTTTACAGATTGTCAGTCAAGAGTCGCAATGTGGTCAGGAAATAAAGAGGGAGTAAACATACATTTTATTATTTAGTTAATTATCCATTGTGTGATATTTACGCAAAGTTAATTAAATGTATGATTCACATTATTACTTCCTTTTCAATGAGGGCCATGGATGAGGGGCATTGAATTTCTATTTGCCAGTGGTTTAATGGTCAAATGGCACTTCTTGAATCCTTCCTCATAAGATAAGTTATTAAAAGAAATGAATAGAACTTGGCAAGGAGTTAGTAGGAAAACCACACAAAAGGATTTCATAGACATCCTCAGAATTTGAACCAATTCGCCCATCGAGTCCAGGACAGCCCGGTATTATCGTCATTCCACCTGCCACACTGTAAACTTTGTAAGACAAGCATTGTTGCCTTACCACAGCTCGCTAATAATTCTAATAATTGGCACCTTGGTACCAGTGAACTAATTCAACTCTCCGCCGGCCCTCAATATTTGAGTTGCTGCACAACACCTGATATTGTTGATTGCATAATAAGGACGTGACCTTTGGATCTTTTGAGCATAGCTTAGGTACCCTCGTCTCACATCATACAACCAACCGACAGCACTTGAACTCAATCTTGCCAATCAGCCAGGCTGATGCCTTTATTTTCAGAGATCTCACATTTCTGAAAAATGTATGATGTCAAGTTTCTACATTTCTGTAATACTGATATTAGGATTTTAATACTTCTAACACTCCCTTAGTAAAAATAAAAACCACACACACAACAGGAGACTTATATTAAATGCTTATGCCGTTTATCAGAAACGCACATATTTCCAATCCTGCACATGTTTGAATTAGTTTCCGTGCATATTATTTTGAACCTGTTTATTGTACCTGGTGACGAACTTTTAAATGCTACAAAATGCTAATTTTTAAATTTCAAAATGCTCCAAAATGCTATTTTTCAAAATGAAAGTGCTACAAAATCAATTTCAAAATGCTATTTTCTCGTATCTTTAATCATAAGACTGTCACACTGCATATAGCACATAACTGCCATCTTGAATATATAAGATTAATATCAACCATCCAATATTTATTACTGTTACGATGATGAAACTCAGCAAATATGTAGTCTCACATAAATGGTTTTCTCTGCAGAAGGCGCAAGATAAATGATTCCATACAATTGAGACGGTGGATGTGCATACTTTTCTAATGTATCAATCGATTCCTGAAAAAGTAGAATTACAATGAAACAAAGTAAACAGGGAGTCTTACATAGGATACAACATACATACATACATACAACAAGAACATTCAATAATACTCCTTGATAAGGACAAAGAGTTTTAACTATATCCACACATTTAGGAGTAAGTAGAGCCTAGTCTATGTTATTTACTGAGCATTTTGTTTAAACGATGACTTCCATCTGGAGATTACTAGAATAGGGAAAAGTTTGACCTTAGTGGGTTCACCTTTATATTTATGATTCAAGAATTGAATGTTTGAATGTATACGTGTGTTTTCCTTTCTTGCATTAAGGAAGTTGTGTTTTGCCTGTATAACACAATGATTCACATTGTTAAATTCCACGACTCACATACTGTACTGCATACCAAATTTAGTTTATGAGCCGAGCACTGCGTGTGTACTAACCCTTCTGAAACTAAGTTGTAACTGCATTTGTACACTTGCCCATGTAATGGGCTGAATCTGAAGTTATAGAAACTGAATTTCATGTTTGTGATTTACACTCATAATTACTTGTGAATGTTCTGTAGCAATAACTTTCACTTCCCTCCACAAATAACTTTTTGAAGTGTACTTTCACCTCTACTAAGAACTTTTATCAGAACCATAAACACATATTGCCGTTCTGTAACCATCATTTCATGACAAAGATTTGAAATTTTCTGCTCTCTCAGAGCTTCTTTAAAATATTTAGTCCTTTTGAAAGATTCAAGGTACAGAACCTCCCCACAGTCTTCCAGCTATTGGAATCTCCAGCATCTTAAAAATGTCCTTATATTCATATTGTTGGTTTCAGCTGAACAATCTGGCCAAGTCTCATCCTTATAATGTGCTGTGGGCTCAGCTGGGTGATCTTCATGGTGCTGTGGGAAACCCAGTCAGAGTCGCACGAACCATCGTCTCGTCCAGTGGAAAGAAGACTGATCTGCTCAACAAATTACTCTGCTCCCTGTCTTACTTTATCCGTTGCGGCTATGTGGACAGGAGAGTTGATCACCAAGTGCCTTCAGAGGAGGAGCAGGAAGAATTAAATTCCCTTTTGGACCAGTTATCTTCTTCAAGCATGAAGACTAGCCAGGCTTCAACATCAACCATTTTGGCAATGGATTCTTCTATAAAATGTGTTGTATGTTCAGACTCGTTCTCTAAAGTAACGGAGGATAAGTCGTCTGCAGTGGCTATTGGCAAGGATTGTGAAACAGATGTTGGTTCAAATCATTCGACTGCTACATTATGTGATAACCAGGTAGACAAGAGTGTGAGGTCAAAGACTTGTTCTAATCTTATTTCTCTTGACTGTCCAAGCTTTAATGATAATGTGGAGGCCCCAAAAACTACCTCAATGGGTATGAAACGCTCCACAACATTTGTTTCAAAGCCAGATGTGCCTTTTTCAGGATTTGTTAGAACTGAAACAGGTGGAGGATTATATCCAGATATCGGACAGCTCATGTTAGATGAGAAAAAGGAAGAGTCTAGGCCATTTTTCCATCCCAGAGTTATTTCCGAGAAGGTTAGTCGGTTGTGTAGGGTTCCAACAAATGCTCTCTTGTACCACTCTAGAGAGAACCAGCTACATGTAAAGTCTGCAGTAGATCTCCTGCCTAAGAAGATTGAAAGTGAAAAGCAGTTATCTTGTGTAGATAAACCTAGGGAACGATTGAGTTTATCATTTCAGAACCCCAATGTGAAACTCAATGTTTCTCCAGAAGGTAGTAATGTGAAACTTGCTGTTGACAATGAAACAGCTGAGACAAAAGCTGGAGGTGTTGTGTTTGTGTTAGGAGACAATGAAGAGTTAGTAGGTTTAAAAAGTAAGAGCAGTATTACCCCTGAATCACAAGCCAAGCTCTCCTGTTGTAGCAATAATTCGTGTAAAAGTACGTTTTACCCATCCCTAGAAGATCTTAAGCATTGTGATAATGATCATAAACCACGTTGTGCTCGTTATAAAAGTAAATTGTGTGATAAACCTCTTGGTTGGGACTGTGAGGTGAAGTGCATCAACACTTCTGCTTATCCTGAAAGTGAACATTGTGATCCTGCATACCTTTCCAATGAGGAATCTCGATTAGACTCAGGTATAGTATTAGATGAACACTGTGCGTTAGGTGGACAAAAGTCTGATTGGGATGGAAGGACGAGTAAAGTAGTAACTGCTCATTCATCTGTGATTGAACTTGAAGATGAATGTGGTGGCGTGGAGATAAAAATTAGTGAAATTGGACCAAAGTTTTCTAAACCTGTCACTCGTTCTCAAAGTTTATCATTTCCTTTACATAGGAGTGTAACGAAAAGAAAAAATAAGATTTGCAGACGGCATAGTGAATTGATACACGAAAATGGGCGATATTTGAAAGCTTACCATAGTGTACGGTTCAACTTTGAGCGTTGTGAAGGAGTTTTGTGGGACTATGTGAAAGGCACAGGTATGGAGAAATCACCATTACTGGGGAAAAGATCATTAAAAATGAATGAAGCTCGTGGTAATTTTGAACAGCAAGAAAATTGTGTTGTGAATACCTACCCTTGTGATAATTGTCGAGACGTGAAGCCTGATTCAGTATTAATAGGTGGAGAGATGAATGATGGCTTTAAGAATAGTATTACACCAACTCCAGCGGATGAGAAAAGAGAGGGTAATGCATTATTTGATGATTATGGAAGACTTTCAGATGAGGAAACTCTGATTTCTAATCAGCATACCAGTACAGATACTGTTGGTGAAAATGTGCCTGATAAGACTGAAAATGAAGAAAAGCCTCTCCTTATGTTGCCATTGCCAAGGTAAAGTATTACATCTTTGTTTATGATACAAAATAACTCTCACCTTATATTTGGGAAATTGAGTAATCCTCCATTCTTTCTAGTCCAAAACTTCATATTCTGTAGGTGTCGAGGCACTAAAAAGTTGGGAATTGACAGTTTCATTGTAATAATCTATCTAAGTCATAATTATCATAAATGATGTTACAAATTCTAAAATGAAAAACTGATCTATGGTTAATGATTTAGGCCAGTGGTTCTTAACCGGTGGTCTGCGAGTGCCTCCGGAGTGGTCCGCGGGAGAAAAGGGTCCACCAGCACGTATAAAAAAGTGGCCAATAAATGGGGATATCGAAAACTATGTGCGTTGAACGAGAACTGTCCGAATGTATTCGCGGCGATGACTATCAGGTTTTGAATTGAAATATCTTTAAAATAAGTGTTATTAAGGAAGGGTTACAACTGATAGGGTGTATTGGGGAGATGGTTGGTCCGTACATGATTCAATTTCACGCTGAGTGGTCCGCAGACTTCTATGGGTCCAGAACCACTGATATAGGCACAGTGAAATCTAGTTTTATCATTTTGGGGGTGAGAGAACATGAAAAATCTCTGCATGCACCAAAATTAAGGACCTTGACACACTTTAACAAAACCATCTAAAATAATAAAATAATATTAAAGACATAGTCACTTCCCTGATATTAATGAAATTGGCATTTGTATAAAAGTCCGATTAAGTCCCATTTCTTAAACTCAATAAAATATACCCTGAATTGTTCAAGAACATATTTGGTCCCTTAATTATTATTTTTTTCTAATTTACGCTTGTTTCTGTGAATGCTTTCGTTTAATGCAAAATAAAACCTCTTCTACATTTAAAATGTTATGTTTGCTATCATCAGCATCATGTGTGTCCTAAACATTTCAAACGCTCGCAAATCCTCACTAATCGTTGATTCTTCTTTTCATTATTGCTGTTGACACTCACAATAGCAGAGGTGGTAGCATGGTCATACTGAGTCAGCGCAGACTGAATATCCCAAGTAAGGAACTCGCTGTCAATAGAGGCATAAGTTTCTTTAAACTCTACAAGAACTCAAACCACAGACTCAGCACAAGCACAAAGCATGGTAACAATTCAGTACAGTGCACTCCCTATAATTTGCGGTAATTAATGCACGGATCGGCCTTGTCCCCCCTTCCTCTTCATTCTCTGCAGGAACGCCATCACAAATGACATCCAAACCAGGCATCCATGGACATTATTATATGCGGATGATGTCGTGTTAGCTAACGAGACCCGTGGGCACCTCGAACAGCAAGTACAAGAGTGGAAGATACGTCTTGAAGAATTTGGGATGAAATTGAACCTGAAGAAGACGGAGTACCTGGAATGCGGTGACTAAACTGATGGCACGATCACTGTTGGTGAGGTTCAACTTAATAAAGTGACCCAATTCAAATACCTTGGATCATGCATCACCTCAGACTACAGCACGATTCCTGACGTCAAAACAAGAGTCACTGCTGCATGGATGAAATGGCCCCAAGTTACTGGAATCCTATGCGATAAGAAAATTTCATTTCATCTGAAATCTAAAGTATATCGCACAGTGATTAGACCGGTGGCCCTTTATGGACTGAATGCTGGCCTACAACATCGAAGCACGAACAGGCGCTTCATGCAATGGAAATGAAGATATTGCAGTGGTCCAATGGCTTGACTCGACTGGACCATATTAGGAATGATAATTGCTGTGGGGAAGGATTTCAAGTTTACCCCAAACACAGAGAAAATGCGTGAATCATGTCTGTGGTGGTATGGACATGTGCTCCGTAGCATTGAAACCTCGGTTGCAAAGACTGCCCTTCAACTGAACGTGGAGGGTCGTCGACTTCTAGGGCGACCTCAAACACGCTGGGTGGATGAGAGATGACAAGCGGCTCACCAAACTCCGCCCTCGGGATGCTATGGATCGATTGAAGTGGAGGAATCATTGCAGGAAGGCAGACCCCACATAAATGGGAAAATGCAAAGATGATGATTACACGGACTTTTGTGAATCACCAAAAACCGCGAATTATCCACAGTTATTTTTGTTAAGCCTAGTAACAACAAAACTATTGGTTTAAAATACTGAAATAGGCCTTTATTTTATGAAAACACAAAAAATAATTATAACACTTTATTACTTTGTATTGTAAGACACGCTAAGGCTAGAGGTATGTGGATTATGCCTACATATCTAACAAAAGAAAAATCATCACGTTTTATTTCTTGGATCGTTTATTCTAATTTTTGATTGCAAATTTTCGAAGAAAACATTATATGAGAACTAAAATTCATCTCTATTTTTTATATAAGCTTGACTGTGGAAAATTTTCGGGATTTCCATTTGCATCTCTCACGTACGCGATATTTATCCAGGTTTCACCTGAAAAAATCATGTGGCGTCAGGAAGGGCATCCGGCCTTAAATCCCCGGTCAAAACCAAAATGAGCTTGGTTGGCTCTGGCGACCCCAATTAATTGGGAAAAGCCGAGGATTTTTTTTTTAAATCGGAAATATCGTCGTCACAGTAGCCTGCAAACGCCTGTTTTTTGTGAGCGTACTAGCGCTACTTTTCTCCCATGCATGAAGAGCAGCAACAAACACGCTCTCGGCATCGCGTTGTGCAGGTTTGTGCCATTAGAAAGTACCGTAATCGCTGTTTATAACACTCTGTCCGCGCATCTACCCTTCACAACACACAGGTCAGTGCGTGCATCTACCCTTCACAACACACAGGTCAGTGACCTTGGGGTGTAGCTGTTGGGAAAGGGAGGGTAGGTTCTGAGTGCAAGTGCATACCTTTTGCATTGTCTTGGCTTCGTATATCAAGGAAATCCGTTCTATACCACCCGCGGGTTGTTCTGTGACTCGCGGCAACATGCTCGCATGTTTCAAAGCTTGCAGCATTCTCGTAGCAGTGCGCAAGTAGGCCTACTATTATATTGCAGAGAAGCGCAGTTCAGTCTTCTCAAATCTCTATGATTTCGTCTCCACGCATCACATCGCGTTAAAATTCTTTTGAATGACAGAGATATTTTACTTGCTGTACGAATTTCTACTTAAAAAATACTCTTGGAGACCCGCGAATTAACCGCAAAACGAATTAGCCGCACACGAATTATCGGGAGTACACTAATTGTTTTGACAGTTTTGTCAAGCTGGGTTCATTGTTGCTGCAAGTCAGCATTGTCAGAAATTTAAGAATGAGTGGGAAAATTAGCTGAAGTGCGAGTTAGTTATTTCTTTAAATTTATTGTTTTTATTAGTATAATTAGTGTTGCACCATAGGACATTGACAAACTAGACCTTAGTATATTGAAGTTTGTTGACATTTTGTTGTTTTCTATCTCCTTGGATGTCACTTTTATATTATGTTGTTTTCCAGTTTCTGAACTCCTCCCCCCCCCCCCCCCCCCCCTATCTTTTCATATTTATGTATACATCTAACAATAATAATTAAATATAAAATATTTATGTAAATTTGCTCTCTATATTACCATATTTTTTCTAATATTGGCCACACTTTTTATATTAATTTCAGGTTATCAGTATCATTTGCAAATCATTTCCTGCTATGCTCCACAAACTGGTTGCCTTGAAACTGAGAAGGATGACTTCTCGGAGAAACTGAATGCCTATATTCAGACAGTAATCCCAGGAGAGTATGTTTTTCTTGGTGGAGACCTCAATAGCCATGTTGGAAAAGCAAGAGATAGATATGTCCAGTGTCATGGTGGTCAAGGATTTGGAGAAAGAACTGGAGATGGATGCAGAATTCTAGACTTTGCTGAAGCTCATGACCTACTAGACTTTGCTGAAGCTCATGACCTAGTGGTTGTCAATATCTTCTTTTAGAAGAGACCTACACATTTTATCACTTACAGTACACCAGCGGTGAACACTCCACTCAGATTGACTACTGGCTGGTACGAAGGTACGATCTCAAAATGGCAAGACACACCAAGGTAATACCATATGAAAATATAGCGTCACAGCATAAACTACTAGTTCTAGATTAACAACTTGGCAAAACTGGCTCGAGAGGATCAAATGGTGGAAACTTGGTAAGGTGAAGAATACATCTGTATCCAAGCTCAACGCATTGACTTTAAATGTTGACCAGCCAGCTAAAGCCCATATGGAGAGAAATTGCAGACCAGGTACATGCAGTGGCAACCCAAATCCTGGGAGTAACGAAGCAGGGAAAGTGGTTCGTTGATAAACAGACCTGGTGGTAAAATGAAGACGTTCAACTAGCCATCAGAGCAAAGAAGCAGGCCTTCAAGACTTCAAGGTTAGCTGAAGATCTACATCAGTACAAGACTTCGAAATCAACTGCTAAACAAGCTGTTACCAGAGCAAAAACCACCAATATCAGGAACTATATAAGTAGCTTGATACATCAGAAGGTGCTAACAAGGTTGATCGCCTTGCAAGATCCTGTCGTCCAGCAATGAAAGATATTGGACATGTCCTGCAGATGAAAAATGCTAACCACGAACCTCATAGAAATCCAACAGATTTCCTACGTTGATTGAGAGACTATTTCAAAGAAATGTGCAATGAAGAGTTACTGTACCCATCTACAGTGGAATCTCGTTAGTACGTTTTTCAAGGGACTGAAAAATTTGGACGTCATATGCGGGAAAACGTACTACCGAAAAATGCCATACTGCATTTACAACGTATAAGAAAGAACGCGGCGTATATATGGAAGTCAAATCGCCAACCTTAGTAAGTGATTGTATGCACTACTACAGTCACGACATAAACATAGGTTATCAGTAACTTACACGGAATAAATAACATAAAAATGAATTACTGTACCTCTACACTAAAGTATAATACAGGGTCTTTATTTCTGCTTAGCAAGGACATTCGCGCGCTCCGCCAGTGACGGCTCAGTTACCGGCGACCGCGCACGCATATGTTTGAAGCACGGGCTTGCTTGAACCACTTCAATAAAGCGCTTTCTAGTTTAGGAAACTGTCCCTCTCGCACAGGTTTCCTTTTGCCGCTCATTCCTTCTTCAAATGCACGTTCGATTTCCTTCCTTTTGCCGAGAATCGTGTTCAGTGTAGACGGAGGAATGTTCCACTTTCACGCTATATCCACACGCTTCATGTGAGGATTGCATTCCACGTCTCGAATGTATTTCATCTTCTCATCATTAGTTATCTGCCGTACTTTCTTCTTATCCATTATGAAACACGCAATAAAATAGGTCATAACTGGACGTGAACCCTAAGAACTAGAAGACAATAGTGCGGAATACGAAGACAATAATGCGCCTACGTGAGAAATAAACAAAGGGAAAGGGGTGGAGGGCAGCGTGAGAGAGACACATCACCTGTGTTGCGTCATAGCTATAGCCGCTTCTACGCCGTCAAACACAATGAAATCATCTACACTGTCAATAACTAGCAGAGAATATGAGGCAATATCGCGTCGTGTTTTCCAGAATCCGAATTTTATAATGAAATAAGAATAAAATACGGTTCACTAACAAATAGTCAATGGAAATTTGATCGTTGTAAGGGGGAATAGAGAACGTATTAAGGGGATATTTCAACATGAATTTAGTAGGATAAAGACTTGAGAAAGTAGAGAAAGGGCAGCGGGAGAGAGACACGTCACCTGTGTTGCGTCATAGCTATAGCCACTTCTACGCCGTCAAACACAATGAAATCTTCTACACTGTCAATAACTATCAGAGAATATGAGGCAATATCGCGTCGAGTTTTCCAGAAGCCGAATTTTATAATGAAATAAGAATAAAATCAGGTTCGCTTACAAATAGTACAACGGAAATTTGATCGTCGTAAGCGGGAATAGAGAACGTATTAAGGGGATATATCAACATGTATTTTGTAGAATTGGGACTGGGACTTGAGAAAATCATCGCGCTAAACGGGAAAACGTCGTAACCGAGAACGTGCTCACGAGATTCCACTGTATATTGTGCAGTGACCCAATTGCAGAACCTGACCCTCAAATTACAGTAGAAGAGGTGTCAAAGGCTGCAAGTAAATTAAAAACTGGCAATGTGACCGGCCCATATGACATACCATCCAAAATTTGGTAGTTACTTGGACAACGATGCACCAAAATTCTTAAGGCACTTTTCAACCGTATCCTTGATGATGGATGCTCAACTACAATCTGACAAACCAGTATAACCATGCCAATGCTCTGCCACACAATGAAAATCTTTGAGCATTTTCTTAACAGCCAAATCCGCTGCATGATCCAAATCTCTCCAAACCAATGTGGCTTTGTTAAATGGTTTGGTACAACAGATACAATCTGTACGACATGCTTAGTCACGGAAAAGACACAGAGAAAAGAATCAACATGTGCAACTGGCATTTCTGGAAGGCATTCGATACCGTGCCACTCGAGCTCACATTGAAATCACTTCAGGTTCACAGGTCCTATGCATCCAGTCTCTTGATCACGTCAAAAGTATGGTATGCTGTCTTGCTGGAGTTTCACCTACTTTCCTAATCAGTGTTGGAGTTCATCATGGTTCTGCTCTTTCACCCCATCCATTCATTTTGTGCATGGCTACATCAACAGCTGACGTACAAACGCCTCACCCATAGACAATCTTAAATGCTGACAATGTATTTCTCACCGATCAAATTCTTGAAAATCCAGAGATTTGTTCTCTGTACTGGAAGGATCACCTGGGCAGAAATGGTTTAAAACTCAACATAGGAAAAACCATATATCTGCAATGTGGCTCACAGACCAATGGTAGTATTAACATTGAAGAACCACTAAATTAAAGTACCTTGGATCCCTCATCACTTTGTATGGCGAGACCATTCTCGACACTCAAGCACGAGTAAATGCTGCATGGCTGAAACGGCACCGAGTCACTGGAGTACTGTGAGATAAGAAAATACCTATTCACCTGAAAGGAAAAGTTTACAAGACCATGATAAGCCAGCGGCACTCGATGGCACAGAATGTTGGCCAGTTTCAACCAAACACGAACAAGCCCTCCATGGAATGAAAATGCTGCATTGCTCCATGGGTGTTACAAGGCACGACCATGTCATAAATGAGCACATAAGGAAGCAACAAGAATCACAAAATGAGGAAAGCACGTTTTCGTTGGTAAGGGCATGTCACTAGAAGTGATGAGAACTCTGTTGTAAAAACAACCCTCCGATACGATCCAGGAGTTAATTGATCCCATGGGTGCCCAAAGAAACGATGGATGGAATCAGCATTAACCTCCTGGTATGCGGCTTCAAACCTGAAGTTGCCGTTGACAGGAAGAAGTGACGAACGGCAACCAAGCAAGTGGACCCTGCACCAATGCAGGATACAGTATACGCTAGTGAAATAGAAAGAAGAATAGGGCATGCGGTTAATAGGCAAAATAAATATTTTTGACTTAGTTTTATCACATGCTGATGCTGCAGCATTACATGTGCAGCCTGTAATGACCAAACATTACAACGAGCAAATACTAGTACTGTACATCACCCTAAAATACACACTTGTAATATTGGGGAACAGTATAGTTAAAAAGGACCATGATTTAATTACGGCCTTGCTAAGAAATATTATTTTCTTTCTCAAATATATTTTATTCTGTACCGCGACAAATCTAACACAAATATTCATTCAGGCTTATTTGTGTAGATGTCTTCGTCGCATAGAAATTTACACCCATCCGTTGTAAGTTTTTCCAAAAATGCCAAAGAGATTTGTTTATGAAGATAGTTGTGGTAACAGTCGACTTTGGTTCCATAGTAACAGGCAAATGATACATCTATGAGCACTAGCCTGTGTTAGTTAGTTAGTTATTGTTGTTTTAAGGGGCGGAACTACGAGGTCATCTGCCCCTAGCCTGTGTTAGCCTATGATACTGATCATCATATAATCACAGCGTGGGCTAGCACAGAGGAAGGTTTATTAATCTATCATTTGCCATGAGAATTAAAGTAGTCTCTCTCATTAACTCAGTTGATAGAACAACCCTCAAGTCGAAAGATGTGGATTCCCGCATGGAACAGACATTTCAAGTCTCATCCTTCCATCTACTTGGCCTGCTATATTTGTACAATACAACAAGTTAATGGCTGAAATCATCCACAGTATTTGTTTACAAACACCAAAAATAACACAAGTCAGAATATATTAATTGCTGCATTTATTCTGCAGGTGTACCAATGGGGAATCGTCAGAGCTGGGCCTTGGCTTGGCAGGCTCACTGTTAGGTGGTGTGGCAGACCATTACGTTCCAGACTTAGTGCTCCATGGTTGTACGCAGCCTGTTCAAATGTGGGAGAAAAGTCTGCGGAGAGACCTAGCTTTGGCAGCACACCATCCCTTGCTGGACCATGAGGTGTCAGAAGCTGTCTGCATCATCGGAAATGTTGATCTTTGGTGAGTAATACCTGTTTGTTATGTTAGCATCTTACTTGTGACGCTCCCATGTCACATTCATCACTGAACTTCAGTACGACTTCCTTCCTAGGCGATCCAATGCCACCAACCTAGCTGTCTTCACTCATGATGTATCCACCTTTATGAATAACCCTGGTAGTGCTGATGTTATCTCTACTGATTTCTCTAGGGCTTTGGACAGCATAGATCACGACCTGCTGCTCCATAAACTTTCCAACTTTGGTATAACTGGTAATCTTTTACATTTCTTCAAAAACTACCTTTCAAATACAGTAGAACCCTATCAGTTATAATCTCTACTTAGTATAAAACAAAGTCCCCGATTCTTGGATGTTACGGGTAAACTTGAGAACCACTGGATGGATTTTGATGCGGTTTTCACCATTCTGTAAAGGATATCTCGAGGATCATTTCTGTAGAAAATAATTTATTTATGATCAAAGGAAGCCGAGCAGTAACGATTTCAGTGGAAAAGTAAAAAAAAAAAAAAAAAATGTGGCGTCAGAGTGCTATGATTGTAAGAATTGTTCAGCATAAAAAGTTCTACAAAAAAGTCCGGGAGAGCATATGTCTATCTTCAATACATCGCCCACTATAAGTGTTTGAACGTTTTAATTTCTTCCAACCAAGTCCATTCAACTACTGAGGTGACAGTTTACGAGCTAGCTAAGGGCGAGTCTATCATTCCTATTACAGCCTAGCTAGCGGGCGAACCTATTGCCCCAGATACAGCCAGCAGCAAACCGTTGAGTCGTGTTGAGTTAAGACTTCTGAGAAGGGATGTTGTGTTTGGAGTTTCCCTGGAAGTGCAACTCGGGTTTTCTTCATTTCGCCTGTGAAACACAGTCAAGTTAAGATTGGATGGAAGGGGGATTTGAGTTTCATTCACTTCTCCATTCCCTGGAAGTACAACTCTCTTTTCGCCTGTGAACTTCTCGTTCCGCAAAATTCACAGTCATTTTAAAATTGGGCGGAAGGGGGATTATATTATATTAAACTATACTGATTGGCGTATAATCTCTACTTAGTATAAAACGAAGTCCCCGATTCTTGGAAGTCACGGGTAATCTCGAGAATCACTGAATGGATTTGGGTAATATTTCATTTTATGTTTTTTGCCTTTTTCAGTTTACTGTAGATAGTTTTAATTTTATGTGAATAACTATTTTAATGCTTCTTGCACATTTGGGAATGTAAGAATGAATGGAAAATAGTGCCTTTCTATTTTTGTTCGTGTTTGTTGTTTTTGTTTTCTTTATACTTTTAAATTTTACTGTGAATTATTGTATTGTCACATGTGATCTGTCTATCAATGAAGAATACATATGATATTATCCGTGTTATTTCATTCGGGTATACATGGTATTCCTTAATTTCAATAGATTTTGCTACGAAATCCCAAATGTACAATTTAAAATCTCTATATACAGTATATAAGAATGAAAGTTTGTCTGTTTTTTCTGAATTTCGACGGAAATTTGCGTTATTTACGTGTTTCAGACTGTTTTATGACGGATGCGCCCGAAAATAATTTTTTTGTCTGTCTGTATGCCTGTCTGTTTGTGGACAATTTTGTTCCCTTATAACTCGAGAACGGCTTGGTGGATCAACGTCAAATTTGGTACAGATATCCTTCAGAGGCACGACACTAATCATTGATGAAACTCTTCTCTGTACCTCTCATAAAAGGGGGCCTATCCCCTTAAAATACTTGCTGAAATAGGCATAGAAGGGCGAGACAAAGCTCATTTTCAGCTCCTCAATGTGAGAAACGAAACTCGGGGTCCCTAGGACCCCGAAAACCACATTTTAAGGCCCTAAAACCAACAGTTTTTGAGATATTCCCAGAAAATTAATTTCATTTAATACAATAATGAAAGAAAGCAAGCCGGCAACCATGGCAACAGAAACTCACAGGTCCATCTATTGCTGTAAGACGCAATACAATTCCATTTATTACATTACTGAGATAGTTTGCAAACGGCTGTAAGGTTATAACGGAACTAAATTAAGCTGTAAAATTCATCAATACATATAATGCGCTTAAGGGGGTCAAGGGGTACTCTAGAATTTTTTCACGCCATTTACACGTGCTGATGTTTTACGGAAGGTCTATTATAACCCTATCCCTATTTTGTTATGTTTTTATTATAATTATTATTATTATACTACGGCCTACAATGACGAGACAAAGCTTATTTTGAGCCCCTTGGTGTCAGAAACAAAACTCGGGGCCACTAAACAGCCGTCAAGCGTCCCCGAAAACTACACTTGAAGGCTCTAAAACCAAGAGTTTCTGAGATATTCCCAGAAAACTAATTTCATTTAATAAACTGATGTAGGACTTATCAGAAAGAGCATCATTATCCATGAGAGTCAACAAGCTGGAACTGGCTTATCGACATCTACAACAAGAAATGCCTGTCACGAAACCTGAAACTGAAGCACTACACCTCAGTCATACGACCAGAAGCCCTGTATGCCATGGAGTGTCTCTCATTGAACCGAAGTGGTCTGATGGAGAAAATGGAAGTCAGAGAGAGGAGAATTCTCAGGAAGATCCTAGGTCCGGTAAAGGAAGATGAGGAATACCGTAGGCGGCACAATTCCGAGCTCTACGAACATATAGAAAGGCTCTCTGACTGTGCTAGGAAAAGGAGAGTAGCATTCTATGGTCATGTGGCAAGATTGCCTCCCAAAAGACTGACCAATAGGCTGTTCACTTTCTGGCAGAACAAGAAGGTTCGTACCACTTGGCTGACAGAAACTGAGAAAGACATTAATGAACTGGGAATATCAGATCTTCAAGACAGGCAATCTGTGAGACATGCCCTGAAGGAAGTCCATGGATTTCAGGAAAAACCCCGGAAGAAAGGTACCCCTTGGACAGATGAAAGGAAGGAGTTACACCGGCAGAAAATGCGACAACACTGGGCAAAGATCAAAGCTCAACAGTTGAACAAGCGGGGTCCAAAGTAGGCCCATTCGAAACAAGAAGAAGAAACTGATGTAGGAATGCAAGCCAGTAACCATGACAACAGTGTCTCAAAAAGTTACATCCAACTTTCCATCTATTTCTGCAAGAAGTAATGCCACTCCATTAATTAAATTTCTGTGAAAGTTTGCAAATGGCTATGGCTATAAGGTTATCACGGAACCAACAAAAACTGTGAAATTCATCAATGCGCTTAAGGGTTCCCTAGATCTTTTCACAAGACTTAAACGTGCGATATCCGATATGTCCTACAGAAGGTCTATTATATCTTCAAACAGCAACATTATTTTCAAAAATTCCTGAATTGAAATAGTTTCTTTATTATATTATTCTTTTGCTTTTAGGAATTTGGGCCATTGGAGGCTAAAAAAACTGAATTTTCACGCACCACAAGGCTTTATAATTTATTAAAGGGGTCTTCCTCTGGATGCGGACATGATATAACAGTGAGGGTCAGTTTTTATGTGAAGTGTATTGCGTTTCGTCTACGAGGTTTTCAATTTTATTTTCACGTCAGGAAGTACACTTTAGGTAAATTAGTTTCAGAGCATATTTCAACTAATCATTTATCTTTGTCGACAAACAGGTTCCAAGCCCCTAACCATTGCAACAGTAGCTCAATTGATTACGTCTGGTTCTTAATACCGAAGACCGTTCGAAGAATGGGTACTTCTGCTTGTAATACACTAAATTCAAGGATTTTAAATGCTATAAACCACAAGCTCTAGTAATAGGAAATCATCGTCGTCGGCCAATACTCGTATCCGAGTTTATGTTTCTTTCCCGCATTACTAATTTGTATTCACTCGATGGTGATGTCGCTGGTGACTCAACAGACCAATTCTGGCATAGAACATACGGCCGCAGATGATTTATATGATGGAAGGTAGAGGCATGGCAATATCTGGCGCAGCTTTCTCCTCTGACGAGTTTCCATTTCCTGCCTTCGGCGTTCTTCAAAATTTGAAACCGCAGCTGAGGTGGCTGCACGCCAACGTGCGCGATCTTCCGCAAGTGTATGCCAATTATCAGGATCAATGGCTACACTCCTCAAGGTTAGTTTAAGCTGGTCTTTGTAACGCTTCCGAGGTGAACCTAGAGGTCTCTTGCCCGTGCTGAGCTTGCTGTACAGGATTTTCCGTGGGAGTCTGTCATCATTCATGCGTTGGACACGACCGATCCATCTAAGCCGGTGACTAATGATGATGGCCTCTATGCTCTTCATCTCTGCTCTCTCGAGAACCGCAGCATTCGTTATATAGTCATCCCATTTGATATGCATATCTCAGATACTCCATTGGAGCAGGTAACCACTTCTCGTATCTGGGCAGTCTGCTATCTGTACACAGTAATTGTGGGCAGGATGTTGAGAAGAGAATCTGTGCTGCCCATGCGACATTGGGGCGACTATCGCACCGGGTATTCTTCAATAAAGATCTGACCGTGAAGACGAAGCTCATGGTGTACCAAGCTGTTGTCATGTCAACATTGTTGTATGGCTGTGAAACCTGGTCCCTTTATCGACATGACTTCCGAAAGCTTTAGCGCTACCATCAACAGAAACTTCGATCCATCCTTAAGATAAAGTGGGAAGACCACATCACCAACCTTGATGTTCTTGAGAAAGCGCATGCTAATAGTATAGAATCATCCATCATTGGTCATCAACTTAGATGGATTGGACATGTCCATCGGATGGATGATACGAGACTACCACGCCAGGTTCTGTATGGCGAACCCAGCTCCAGCACCAGACCTCACGGAGGCCTTAAGAGACGTTACAAGGACCAATTTAAACAGAATATGAAGTTGACAGGTCTCAATCCACAAACCTGGGACCAGCTTGCTAAAGACCGTTCAACTTGGCGCCAGACCATCCCGGCTGCTGTAAAAATGTTTGAAGAAGAACGTCGTAGACTTGTTAAGGCCAAGCGACAAGCACGAAAGCTCCGTGCAGCACAGCCACGCCCTCCACCAACAGTTCTGTGTGATCTGTGTGGAGGCTTGTTTCATGCACGCATTGGACTGTTCAGTCAACGCAAACATGCCCACAGACCTCAACCTTAAGATTATGGTAGACTGTTTTGGAAGAAGATCTATACTCGGAAACGAGTTAGAGCCGACGACGGCGGCATAATGGAACTGAGTTTCTGCAGGTGAAAGCGTCCCAGTTTTTTGATGGTCTGGCGGTATAGGGTCCAGGTCTCACACCCATAGAGCAACGTAGAAATGACAACAGCTTGGTATACCATAATAGGGAATATTGTCACATAAGGGTAGATTCCCTGAAAATGTTAACTTTGTGAGTGTTAACTAGCTGAATAGGTACTGTATGCCCAAACTTTTAGTTGACTGATGACTTGACACAGTCAAAGTTTGCAACTCACAAAATTCTGAAACTTTTAGTACTTTGTCAATTAGGTATATAAGCAAATGCTATTTAGGTTATTTGGTAATTATTTCAGTGTCCATCTTGTCTGTATCCAAGAATTTCAGGTCACAATTTTTCCTGTAAAATTACTAAACATACAGTCGGCTTCCGCTCTCTCGTAATCTCATATTAAGCTACAGTATATAGGAAATAACGATGAAGTGAACATTCAATCTGTGGACAGAAAGTGAAGGCTAGGATCATAATTGTTTCTATCCTTCTTTTTCTGTCCAATGGTTATTGTATCATTCATGTATTGTACTTCTGGGTCAATGTGGATACCAGTATTCAATGTGAATTGTGTGAGTTTTCCTTCAAAATTATCATTTGCTTTTAAAAACTACAGAACAAACCTATTGCTGACCAATTTAACTATTGTAGTTTAAGAACAGCTTGTTTTCTTGGGATTCAATTCAAAATTAGGTGTTATAACTTTTAAAATTATTGACCAAAGTAGCCATGAAAGGAATTTACTTTTCATTTAATCAAGAAGTTTTAATTCTAATATTCAAATTTTTGACTGTCTTTATTGATGACTGTTTTTGCACACAGGGAAGTACAGATGGTGTCAAGTCATGTTTCTGGGCTAGACAGTGGTGGTACACTTGGTATCCGTGTGGGTATGTCCCAACTGGTTGCTAATATGCTGGAGTCGTTGATGCATCTTTGGAGATTAAGGACTCCTCCTGATCAAGTAAGTCTAACCTCATTCTAAACCAGTATTTGTTAGGGATGGGCATGTTATGTTTGCATGTTTTCTTAAATCTGATGGAATTGATAGCTTGTGTCTTTCACATGCCTTCTTTGTCTTCATTTCCAAGCACATGTGTTTCATAATCTGACTTAAATTTACAAGAGGATGGAAAGACAAATAGAAACAGTTGGGTCAAGACCAGTTTGGTTTCAGGAGTAATGTAGGAACAGGGGAAGCTGTATTAAGTTTTAGGCTGATTTTGCAAGGTAGAATAAGGAGAGATAATAAACCGTTCATGGCATTTGTAGACTTAGAAAAGGCTTTTGATAACATTGATTGGAATAAGTTGTTTGACATTTTGAAAACGATTGGCATAAAGTACAGGGATGGGATGGTGGTCTACAATCTATACAGCGACCAGAGAGCATTTATTTGAGCTGAAAGACATGAGAGAGAGGCTGGTATTCAGAAAGGTGTAAGGCAAGGCTGTAACTTATCACCCATACTTTTTAATCTATACATTCAACAAGCAATGAAGGAAATTGGAGAAAATTCGAAGAGGAGTAAAGATTCCAGGAGAAATAATTACAACTCTGAAATTTGCTGATGACATCGTCATCTTAGCCGACACAACAGAGGATTTAAATGAGTTTTAAATGATATGGATTCTGTCTTGAGGAAAGAATTCATGATAAAAACTAATACCGTATTTACTCGCATGTAAGACACATTTTTTATCCTATTTTTAATGCTCAAATATTAAGGAGGCTCTTATATGCGCGTATCTCAAAAATGTATAGTGGATGGAGATATCCATTAAATAACATGCCAAAATCCTCGAAAATACATTTCAAAACAGAAAAATTATTATTCAGGTTTGAAAGATACAATTAATGACCATTATACAATAAGAGCTTGATATAAATCTCCTGCGATCACTGCAAGTACCGGTATATGTGCGTGGTAGAGTAGGCCTAATTTCGTGCTCACTACATCTGAAATAAACTGAAAATACTGTTAGGGATATTCTACTTATATTCTATTTGCCAGTATTAATGCACAGCGCAATTTCTCAGCTCCCGTGGTTTTTACAAGTACGCTTGAAGCTCCTTTGGCATCATTGGTTAAGTGTCTCGGCATACCAAAATAAACTGGAGTCTGATCAGCGTTTCCTAACTGCGATAGGAGAAACTAGTGTTATTGCCGCTGTCAAGACACGAACCGCTGAAATTCCAACACTTTCTCCGTATCCGTATATTCCTCCAGCAGTCGCTGACACAATGACGTACGCATACGTAAAGCCAGGTTGTTTCTCGCATTAAATGCACAGCCCGACCTCTACTTGCTTTAAACTTGTTTCCTCTGATTCCTATACCGGTATTCCCTGCAATTTCACATATCTTGATTTGTAGAATTTCATAAGAAACACTGTTGCCATTGATCCTGATTTCCTGTATCCACACCAACACCTTCTTATCTACTTTAGAATATTTACCCGATTTCGGCCCGCGGAAAGATCTAATGTTCTTTTTCGCTACCATTAATTTTTCTTGTTGCTTTTGCCAACACCTAATCATGTTTGGTTGAACAGCGAATTCATAGCCGGTCGTCCGCGCACCGTTCTTATCAGCAAACATAAGAACAAATAGTTTAAAAGAAGCAGAAAAACTTTAACGTTACCGTTTATGGTACTCGTAGAACAAAACTACCGTAATTCGAATGATATTGCCACTTTCCTTGACTGTAAGCCAGCCTTCTGTAATTTGACTGAACGACCACTGCCTGATAAGCGTATTAACAATGACAGAAGAGTGAGAGGGATGGCTTAGTGTGACTGGCTAGGAATGCGGCCTTGGGGCAGGGATTTCCGGGTTATTTCTGTTACAATGGCTAGCACGAAACTTTCTGCTGGTAGGAAAGAATGCATACACTTTACTGTCACAGAGTGCCATAACAGCAATTGGTACAATCCTGATATTTACGGTAATGCTGGAACGTCCGCGGAATACAGTGTCGAAAATAGGAATAGCAGGAACTCTGTAGTAAATGCACATCGTTAGTTGCCCGTATTTCGTTAATAATGGGTCCAATATGCGAGTCAATTTTTTTTTTTTTTTTTTATATATTTTCCCTAACTTAAAAGAAGGGTGGAGGGTCTTATATGCGAGTAAATATGGTAGATGTAAAACAAAAATATTGGAATGCAGCCGAAAGAAATCAGAAACCCCTATGGATGTCAAATTGGTGAAAAGATAGGTGAAAAGCTAAAGGAAGTGGAGACTTCTATTACTTAGGAAGCAAAATAACCAGTGACGGTCGAAGCAAAGCGGATATGAAAAGTAGGTTGGCTCAGGCAAGGAGCATTTCTACAGAAAGGAATCTGTTGACATTGAGTATAGATTTAGGTATTAGGAAGCCATTCTTGAAAGCCTTTGTCTGGAGCGTGGCACTCGACGGACGTGAAACTTGGACTTTTGGTGCAGTAGAAAAGAGGAGATAATTGAAGCATTTGAAATGTGATGTTACAGGAGATTGATGAAGATCAGATGGGTAGATCGGGTTACAAATGCTGAGGTATTAAGACAAGTGGACAAGGGGAGATGTTTCTGGTGACTGCTAATGAAGAGAAGAGATGGGTTGGTAGAACACATGCTGACACCCAGGAATAGTAAATTTAGTTATGGAAGGAAGAGTCGAGGACAAGAACTGTAGGGGTAGACCAAGGTTAGAATATGTTAAACAGATTGCCTTGGATGTAGGGTGGAGATATGAAATGATTAGCTCAGGACAGGGAAGCATGGAGCGCTGTATCAAACCAGTCAAAAGTCTAAGGACTCAAACACAATTGCAGCACTGAGGTAAGCGGCTTCGGTGGCGTAGTTGGTAGCATGCTGAGCTTCTATGCCCAAGATCGTGGGTTCAAACCCGGCCGAAGTTGTTGGATTTTTTTAGAGTGTTAAAAATTCCTTAGTATGCCTTCCTTCGGAGGGGAAGTAAAGCCGGCGGGCCCATGTCGTAGAATTATGGCATGTTAAAAAAAACTTCTACTAACTAAAATTGTGTGAAGCTAAATTTGTTGATTAGATTTTATCATCGCTCTATTAGTTTCAACGTTCGTCACCAGGTGCCCGTTGCGGTGGCATTTAGTAGCCAAGTTTGCAGCTAGGTGTCGTTGATGGAAGCATTTGGTAGCAAAAGTAGGAACTACTTGAAATTGATTGCAGTCCTTACCTGAATTACAGATAACACACACCAATACAGCCATCACAATTAACACTGGTTATCAGACAGATTCTACACACACCCAAAGTACACGGGGCTACATGACCACGTTGTCGCAGCCCCTAAACTGAGGAACCAACCAGCATTGAAGTTAACCACAAACACTTGTGTTATTCCACTTCACTCAACTTACATTGCTTAAGACTAAACAACAAGTGATAAAAATTGCCTACTATGATATAATAATCTTATATTGAGCAAAGACTTACTGTGATAAATATAACTCATTTTTCACTTCCGAACCTACCAGTATACTTCGAGACAAAACCATTTCCTCTGCAGAAGTTCCCCCTGCACCTGCAGCCAGAGTACTTAAGATTCTGCTTTAGAATTCAATTTTTCTAAGGTGAAGAAGGGGGGAGCTGAGTTGTCACCAGGGTTATTAGGCTCAGACAGAGAGAGAGAGACTGACTCTTTCTATCCCTTGTCTCAAACTAAAGCCCCACACTTTATAGAGGAAACTGGATCCTTTTGTCACCTTGCCCAACACTTCAAGTTTGTGGCTTCCACTACTTGATATGACAGTACCGTACTCTAGATATTTAAAGCTATTCCCACATTCAATTCTCTCTTTTAATTATGGATTAGTTTTCTTTTGGGTCTACAGCGTGGCGTAGCCGTGCTCATTAATCGTGCACCATGGCCTAGAGTGCAGCTGCAGCAAGTTCGGAGTTCTGAGGTTCGAATCCCGACTATCCTGAGTGTGGTTTTTCCCTGGGTATTCCCATACTTCCTCCAAGCAAATGCGAGAATAGTATCTTACTTCCAAGAGCCCCATCTCTGTCCCTACTACAGGTGCACAACACTACTACAATCATCACAGAAATATAGGTCAGCAGACAAGCTCAACACACACCCAACTACATGGAGCTGATGACCGTGATGTCCCAAGCCCCTTAAATGAATTAAATCTTTTTGGGTCTAAAGTAGCTTCAGTTTTTTGTAGGTGCAGGTTTATGCCCCACAAACGGGGTGCAAGGATGAAGAGAAACAGAAGTTCTTGGAACAGCTTGAGAACCAATTGGATAAGGAGAACATTATGTTAATAGGTGACTTAAATGCTCAGGTGGGATGCAAAAGGGAGGATGTAGAAAGAGTGATTGGCCCATTTGGTTATGGAAACAGAAATCTAGAAGGGGAAGACCTGCTTGATATGTGCAGTCGAAATGGTCTTCAAATTCAAAATACCTGGTTTAAGAAGAGAGAAAGCCATAAAGTAACTAGATACAGCTGGGATGGAAGACATAGATCAATGATAGACCTTGTAATAACAGCGGGTGAAGCAGGAAAACAAGTTGTGGATGTCAAAGTCGTTCCCAGTGAAAGTCTCGACAGTGACCGTAGGCTTGTTCTAGTTAGTATAACTGGTGTTAAACTGATTAATTATAAGATGGAAAAGAAACAAAAGATCAAGATCTGGGAGCTGGAGAAATCTGATAAACGTGAGGAATTTCAGAGATGAATTTTAAGAAAAGTTCCAAAAACTGATACCAAAAGTGCAGAGGAAGAGTGGCAAAATTTTCGAAATGTCCTAGTTGAAGAAGCTAGAGAATTATGTGGCGAAACAAGTAGTAAAGTTCGACATAAAGAGACTGCCTGGTGGAATAAGGAAGTCAAGACAATAATTCAATTAAGGAACAAAGTAAAGAGAAAATTAGAAGTGGAGAGACAAAAGAATGACAGAAATGAGGATAAAATCAGATCACTTGCTCAAGAATATCGAGAGCACAAATTAAGAGTTAAACGCATAATTAATGAAGAGAAGGATAAGATTTGGGATGAATTTGCGAAGAAACTGGAGGAAGATACACAAGGTAATAAGAAATTACTATATAAAACTGTGAAAAACAATAAAAGACAACAGGAATCAGTTACAGCTTTGGAAGGAAATGATGGAGAAGTGATCATCATCATCATCTTGTACAGTTTCCAGCCCCAGGCTGGGTCTGTTTGGAACATAAGCCTCGCCACTTAGTTCTTTCTTCCCACCACCTCTCCGCTGTCACTCTGGTCCAGTCCTCGCCTCTCTTCTTGACACATTCCTCCACTCCTTTCAGCCATCTATCTCTTGGTCTTCCCCTTGGTCGTTTCTTCTGCATCTGCATCTCATGTATCCTCTTGGGAATCTTCTTCTCATCCATTCTCTTTAAGTGTCCATACCAACCCCTCCTCCACGTGGTGGGAGACGGGCAACGGCATGAAGTAGGGGATTGCCTGTAGGGGTGAAGTACAGTGGGGACTTTGTGTGCCCCGGGACCGTTACGGTAGCTGTGAAGGCTCTATGGGAACCCTGAAAAGTGACGGCTGACGGGGCTCTGGTGAAGCTACGATAGGCCTAGCAAGCCAGTAGTGGATATCATATTTGCTTTCAAACCAGGAACAGGCCTCGGAAAGGACGGATGCAAACGATGACGACCCGGATATGCTAATGGACTACGAGTTGGGACATTAAACATACAGACACTGACAGGAAAAGTGGAGGAGATTGTAGATGTGATGGAGAGAAGAAAACTGGATGTACTGGGCTTGGCAGAAACAAGATGGAAAGGAGAAGGTCGCAGAGAACTGAGGAAAGGGTACCGGTTGTACTGGAGTGGGAACAGTGAAGGAAGGAGCAGCGGAGTAGGAGTAGTTGTGAGAGATGGAATGAAGGAAGAGGTAAAGGGAATAAGTGACAGGATCATGAAGATCAGAGTAACTGTAAAGGGAAGAAGCCTGGAGATAGCCCAGGTATATGCCCCTCAAGTTGGATGTACAGCTCAAGAGAAGGAAGACTTTGAGGAGGAGCTACAACAGCAGTTGAATGGTCAGCGCATCATTGTCATGGGAGATTTGAATGCACATGTAGGAAGTGAAAGGCAAGGATATGAAAATGTATTGGGAGCAGAAGGATGGGGTAGCAGGAATGAAGAAGGGAGAAAGTTGCTGGATTTTTGCAAGAGAAACGGTTTAGTGGTAGGCAACTCCTGGTTCCGGAAGAAAGAAAGCCACAAGGTAACTTGGTACAGCAGTGATTTAACAAAGAAATCTTTGGTAGATTACATGCTGTACGACTGGGAAATGAAGAGAAGTGTCAGAGATATAAAGGTAATACCATCAGAGGCCTTAGATAGCGACCACAGAATACTTGTAATGAACCTGGGAGTTGTTAAGGATAGCAAGAGGACAGAGTACCAGGAAAGGAGAATCAAAGTATGGAAACTCAAGGAAAAGGAAGTCAAGGAAGAATTCCAGAAGATAATAAGGGAAAGGATGCCAACAGACAATCCTAAAACAGGGGAAGAGGAATGGAAGCAATTCAAAAACACAATGGTAGAAGCTGCAGTGGCAGTATGTGGTAGAACAAGCAACAGAAAGCGGTGTAAAGAGACACCATGGTGGAATGAGAGAGTAAAAGAAGCTGTGGGAAGGAAGAACAAGGCTTTCAGAGTGTGGTTCCAGGAAAGAACTGATCTGTCAAGGGAAGATTATAAGATAAAGAAGAAAGAAGCAAACAAGATTGTCGCAGAGGAGAGGAAGAAGTGGATGGTAAAGTGGACGGAGATGATGGAGGAAGACAGCAGAGGAAATAAGAAAGTTCTTTATGGGATGGTCAAAAGTAAGAGAAGAGGTCTGCGAGAGGATGTGGTAATGATGGACAAAAACGGAAATGTGGTACACAACAAAGAGACACTCAAGACAGTGTGGAAAGAGTACTTTGAGGATTTGCTGAATCCAAATGGTCATAGGGAGGAAGACAATGTATTGGAAGATGGAGAAGACAACACAGCAATGGAAAAGGACCTGACTTGGAGAGAACTGGAAATGGCTATAGACAAGATGAAAGGAGGAAGGGCACCAGGTGTGGATGAAGTGAGTGTTGAAATGGTGAAGGCAGCAGGGGAGGTTGGGAAACAGTGGCTGTACCGTGTGATGAGGGTGATATGGAAGGAGAAAAAGACCCCAGAAGATTGGAAGAAAGGATTAATTGTCCCAATATTTAAGAAAGGAAGCAGAAAGGAGTGCAGAAATTACAGGGGTGTCACACTCATACCTCACTGTGCCAAGATATATGAAAAGATATTAGAAAGTAGAATACGAGCCAAAGTGGAGAGAAAATTGAGAGAGGAACAGTATGGATTCAGACCTGGGAGATCAACAGTGGATCTCATATTTTCAGTGAGACAGCTCCAGGAACACCACTACGAATTTGGAGAGGATCTGTTGATGGCCTTCCTGGACATCGAAAAGGCCTATGATAGTGTGTGTAGGGAGAAGGTTTGGAAAGCAATGGAAAACATGGGAGTGGAAAAAGTGACTGTAGGCAGAGTGAAGGAGATGTATTGTGGAAGTGTGAGTTGTGTGAAAGTTGGAGGGGAAAGAACAGACTGGTTCAGACAAATGAGTGGCCTGAAACAGGGTAGTGCGCTGTCACCCCTTCTCTTTATTGTGGTTATGGACGAGGTAATGACACGGATAGCAGGAAAGATAGGAGAAGATAAGATGAAAGCAATGGTGTTTGCAGATGATCTCATGGTCTGGGGAAACAAGGAGGAGGAAATTCAGGAGCAACTGAAGGCTTGGGAAGAAACAGTGGGAGAGTACGGATGGAAGTTCAACATCAGTAAATGTGAGATCCTGTTAACGACCAGGAAAAAGGACAGACCAATGAGTGGGATAACACTTGGAGAAGTGATAAGAAGCATAAATGAAATCAGGAAATTAATGGGACAGTATTTTGATCAACTGTTAAATGATGCATCTAATAATGACAGTGGGGACACGAACATCAATTTAAGGGCCAATGATGAAAACCACCAAGAACCACCCCCAACCTGGTCTGAAGTGGAAGAAGCTTTAAAAGCTATGATCAAAGGGAAATCCACTGGAGTTGATGAAGTAAGTTCAGACATGATAAAAGCAGCAGGAATTAATGGGATACATTGGTTGTACAGAGTATTACATGCTATATGGAAGGACAATAAGATCCCTGATGACTGGTCTAAAGGTGTAATAGTGCCATTGTTTAAAAAAGGAAACCGGAAAAAGTGTGAGAACTATCGTGGAATTACTTTGTTATCCCATGGTCTAAAGATCTTGGAAAAAATAATTGCGAAAAGACTACGCAGACACTTAGAAAAGGCTTTAGAAGAAGAACAACATGGCTTTAGACCAGGAAGGAGTACTATTGACTGGATCTTTGCTGCAAGAATGCTTATTGAGAAACATCTTGGAAAAGGGAAAGAATTAGTAATGGTATTTCTAGATATAGAAAAAGCTTATGATAGCATTGCAAGATCAAAAATTCGGGAATGTTTAGAAAGGCACAATGTCCCAAAAGGCTTGATAAACAAGATCAAAATGCTGTATGAGAACACAAGGGCATGTGTAAGAATAGGTAATGGGGAAAGTAGATGGTTCACAACAAAACAAGGAGTCCAACATGGAAGTTCACTGTCTCCATTACTATTCATCACAGTGATGGACATAATCCTGAAGAGAATAAAAGAAGAACAGGGTAATGCAACAAATGCCCTTGTCTTCGCAGATGACGTCATGATTTGGGGAGAAAGTGCCAGAGAGGTACAAGAAAAACTGGATTCATGGGACAAGCTGTTCAAGGAGTATGGGCTGAAAATAAGCCAAAGTAAGACAGTAGTGATGACAACAGAACTGTCTAATGCAACCATTTACCTGAATAATCAGCCTCAACAAATTGTTGATCAATTTAAATATCTTGGTAGCACAACAACAACAACAGTGAAGTAACAAATAGAACTAGTAATGCAGCCTCCTTCTATGCACAAGTTAGAACACTACTGTGGGATAATAAAGTGCCCAGGAAGTGTAAACATATACTGTTTAAGACATACTACATCCCAATTCTAACTTACGGAGTAGAAACTTGCACCCTGTCCAGAAGAGAAGAAAGTAGGATTCAGGCATCCGAAATGAAGTTTATAAGAACAATGCTTCAAAGGACAAGGAGAGACAAAGTAAGGAACGAAACAAACAGGACAGAGGCTGGCATAGATATCAGTGCTACAAAATATTTGCAGAAGCAACGATTAGGATGGTATGGGCATCTTCAAAGAATGGGAGATGAGAGGACACCAAAAGCTTATTTCAACAAGATTATCCCAGGAAAAAGACCAGTAGTAAGACCAAAGAAGAAATGGTTGGACCAAATCAAGGATGATCTTGAAGACAAAGGGCTAGACTGGAGAAGGACCCATGAAGACCAACTATTCATGGACAGGAAAAGGTGGCGAGGGCTCGTTAACAGCACCTGGGCGACTGGAGCTGGAATTTGATGATGATGATGATGATGATGACGTAACAAAACTCCATTTTAACAGCTGCCTTGTGTGGTTTGAGGTTTTCATTGAGAATCTCAACCCATAGGTCCCAAATTTGATTCTTGGCTCTGTCAAAAATTTCATTCTTGTTCGTGCGGTGTGCGGCCTTGGGAGGACAATTGAGAAGAGGTGGGCTCGATTCCCACTTCAGCCAATCTAGAGGTGGTTTACCAGGCAAATGCCAGGAGGTACCTAACATAAGGCTATTGTTCCCTCCTTCCCAACCCTAGCCCCAATTGCAAGTACACACTAGTACAGATGCCGCAGTAATGCATGTTATCAGACAGATTCCACACACTCATGTTCTTAGTGCTGAAATCCACTATGTTGCAATACCCTAAATGAAATGACAACAATCAGCTTCCCCACGTAATTTGGTGTTACAAAATACATCACTCTATATTATCTCTCATCTCTCTTATCATTTGAATTGTTGGGTGTTCCTGTTGTGCTTGGGTTGAAATATAACATGTGTTTTTCAGTGCTTGCAACATCTCGAGTCCAAACTCCGAGAGTTGTGTCTTCGTAGCCAAACTTTGGCTGAATTGCTGCTCACGACTGAGTTCTGTGACATGGCCTCGCTCACATCATTTCTTGGTTTGGAAGCTAATGACGTTCCATTGCTCCTTGCTGTGGCATCAACTCATACACCTCAAGTCACTCAGCATTATGGATTAACTTTTAGATGAGAGGTAAATAATTTGTAGCAACTATCAATAGCAAGAGTAGAAACTAAATCAACATAAACCAATGTTTACATGGCATACTAACACCAAATGCTTTGAAACCATGTTTCTCACCCCCATGTTTCCAATCCTCAAACGTTGGAGGAAAAATTGTCTTACATTCAGGTATACATAAAGATGAAGGAGCACTGGAGGACGAAGAAAGAACAACAAAGGACTAAACATTGAAATTGGTTCGTGGTCCTCAGAAGACCCTAACGAAGACAGATGTTAGAAAATAGCATTTTGAAATAGATTTCGTAGCACTTGAATTTAAAAAAAATAGCATTTTGTAGGCTTTTGAATTTTAAATGAAATGCCATTTTGTAGCATTTAGAAGTTATTCAAATTGAACATGTTCAAAATTAATTTGCACAGAAACTAATTCAAACATGCTCTCGATTGGATATACGGTGTTTCTGATAAACAGCATAAGCACTTAAACATGAATGTGAATCGCACATTTACTTCACTTATGATATACAGTCGAACCTCGATATCTCGAATCACCTCGGGAGAAAATTTTTATTTCGAGTTATCGAAATTTCGAGAAATAGAGAAATACCGATTTTAGGCATCTTTAGCGCGTTATTTAATCACATTTGTCTATGAACCATTACGGAATACAGTGCAACAATATCTGACAGCATTTAACAACAAAAAACTCATACAGTACTTTATGGCATAACTTCAATTACAGTATAACAATTGTACCTAGGTATACCGTATAGCAGACAGAATACGTACGTACAGTGATTAAAAAAGGAACATACAGTACCTCCGTTAGCACCTTGGGAAGAAATCCGTTAGTTTCTTTTGTTTTTTACTGTTACGCTTCTTTTCCTCAACATAGTTTTCAACAACATTTATTGCTGTGAAAACACTGTCATTTACACACAGCTGACTCTGTATGTACGATCGAAGAACAGCCACTGCACTTAACGCCTGATCTGCTGACGGTGCGGGAGAGGGCAGCTCCAACTCTTCTTGTTGGGAATCACCATCGTCGTCTTCTTTCAGTTCTTCTTGCTCGGCAGCAGTGTTGACGATACCCGTAGGTTGTTCCGCCACTATAACATCACAGTCCACATTTATGTAACTCTCAAAATCAGCTTCGCAATTAACAAGCTGCTGATATTCCGCCCATTCCTCAGGAACAGAAATGACTTCTTCCTCTTCGTCTTCTGCAGCTTGCGAGTAATCTTTCGAAAATCCTGCTTTGCGAAAGCACTTAGCAATTGTTTCCTGTTTCACATCAGCCCACGATTTACTTAGCATTGTTATCGACTCTAGTAGATTGATGTCTGTTAATGACTCCTCGGAGTCAATTGCTCTCAGAATTCTCTGAACAGCCCTCTTCCTATAGTAATGTTTCAAGTTTTTAATCACCCCTTGGTCCATTGGCTGTAGTTTGGATGTTAAGTTCGGTGGCAAGAAGACCACGCGCACTGCTCTCAGCTCCTGAGTGAGCACCTTGGGGTGAGCTGGGCAGTTGTCTACAAAAAGTAGAACTTTCCTCCGTTCATGTTGAAACTTCTTGTCAATACCATGCAGCCAAGATTCGTAAATGGAGCTTGTCATCCATGACTTCCGGTTGCTTTGGTACAGGACCGGTAAAGACTTAACACCCGAAAAACAGCAAGGCTTCGCCGATTTTCCGATCACTAAAACTTTTAGTTTTTCTGTTCCCGTCGTATTAGCTCCCAGCATTACCGTAACCCCTTCTTTACTTCTTTTACCACCAAAACACTTTTCACCCTTAAAGGCCAGTGCCTTTCCAGGCAGGCATTTGTAGAATAAAGCAGTCTCGTCAGCATTAAACACGTCATTAGAACTGTACTCCTGTAACAGGGCTGGTAAAACGTTTTTTTTTGTAATGTTCACAGTCCACTTCACTGACAGCAGCACTTTCACCTGACATTACCATCTGCACTATTCCATTCCGAAGTTTAAACTTTTCCAGCCACCCACTGCTGGCCTGAAAAGATTCATAACCGAAGTCTTTAGCAAATTTTTCTGCTTGTTCACGAACTAAGCTACCAGTTATTGGAATGTTTTTGTCTTTCACACGGGTCACCCATTGAATCATTGCTAGTTCCAGCTCCGGGAATGTTGAAGTTTTAAGCCTCTTCCGCTGTGGTGCAAATCGTGTTTCATCCACAGCCAGACGAATCTTGTCTTTATCTTTCAGTATTGTAGATAATGTGCTGGGAGGAATTCCATACTCAGCTGCAATATCCTTCTTCTTTTTCTGACCTTTCTCCACTTCACTTATCACCCGAACTTTTTCACTCAGGCTCAAGCATTTCACTTTACGTTTCTCCATGATTGCATCTACAGGGCTGTAAGCGTACACTGAACAGCCAGATACAAGCTTCAAGTTTTCCTGGTGCTGACGCAATGCGCGGGGTTGGCCCGTGGAATCTTATCAGCACTGGGAATTCTCACACCAGCTAAGGTTAATGAACAGAGCAGGGGTGGGTAGTCAGAGCAGGGGTGGACAGATAAGCCGCAATATAAACGCTTAGGAACAAAATTCGAGTTAGAGAACAATTTTTGCTTCTAGGGAGGAAAAGTTTGCTTCGAAAAATCGAGAAATTCGTATAATCGAATTTCGAGTAATAGAGAAATAAATACACGTCAAGAATAGGACAAATGGCCGGGAAGTAGAAATTACTTCGAGATATTGAAAATTCGAGTAATGGAGGTTCGACTGTATATAATACAACGGATAATTAACTAAATAATGTAATGCATATCTACCCTTCATTATTCCCGTTTCAACGGGGCCCATGGATGAGGTGCATTGAATTTTCATTTGCTAGGTGGTTTAATGGTCAAATGCACTTCTTGATTCCAAGAGAAGAGATGAACAGAACTTGTCAAGGAGTTGAAGGAAGCAGTTCTGACTTTGAAAATGGGAAAGCATGGAAAACCATTTCATGGACATCTCACGGAGTCTTAACAAATTCGTCCACCATGCCCAGGACAGCCTTACATTGTTATCATTCCACCAACAACTACCGCACGGTAAACATCAAAAGACAAGCATTGTAGCCTGGTCACAGCACACATTATTCTAACAATCAGCACCTTGATATCGGTGAACAACCACAACTCTCCTCCGGCCCTCCACGTTCTCTACGTCTCGCTTGTGGCGCTAGCACCAGCAACTAAGGGAATTCGAGTTGCTGCACTATACATGATATTGTTGATTGCATAATGAGAACATGTCTTTGGATCTTTTCAGCTTAGCTCAGGTGCCCTCGTCTCATGTCACACAACCGACCAACAGCACTTGTCAAGTAGCCAGGCTGATGCATTTATTTTCAGATATCATGTTTCTGAATAATGTTTGGTGTCAAGTTTCTATGTTTCTTTACCTAATGATATTGGAATTTTAGCATTTCCAACACTCCCTTAGTTAGAAAGAAAAACCAACAGAAGATATACCGGTAAAAGCTTTTTACTGAATATAACAAGTTGCAAAGTTTCCGCCTAATCAACACACATTTAATTTTAAGTTAGCGTCTTGTGGGTACATGTTTCGGAATTTATGTCAATTCCTTCTTCAGCCATTCCATGCATTTCTGCGAAAAAACAGTAGGCTTAAAACTAAAGGACAGCAGCACTATGCACTCAATAGACATCAAAGACATGTACACTAATATACCAGTGAAAAAAAAAAAAAACATAGACGTCATACGCAGACAATTAACCAACAATAGCGAACCTTCTAAAGTAGAAATTGAGGAATTAGTTTCAATATTAGATTTGGTGACCAATAATAATGTCTTCACGTTCAATGGTAAAATTTACAGACAGTGGCAATGGGATCACCCCTCTCCGGCATACTAGCCAACATTTATCTCGACCATTTAGAATATGAAAAAGTGATTAACCACGTTGATGGAATTGAATTCTGGGGAAGATATGTCGACGACGTCTTCATCATCATTAATGAACAAAGTCAAAATATAGCCCACATCTTTGAGACCTTGAACAACATCGATAAAAACGTTAAGTTCACTGTTGAGTCCGAAGTCAACAATGAAATTAATTATTTAGATTTAACGGTAACCAGAAAAAGCAATAGACTCCATTATAAAATATACAGGAAACCTTCCCAAACGAGCACAACCATACGTCATGACTCCAACCACCCTGGAAGTCATAAAAAGGCAACATTCACCAGCCTCATAAACAGAGCCCTGAGTCTACCTTTGTCCCAAAAAGATTTGCAATAGGAAATAGAGATCATCCATCAAATAGCAAACATCAACAGCTATAGTTTTAACTACATCAATAACCTTATTCATAAAATAAACCGAAAACCACATTAGTCAAAATTGAACCCGAAAAGAAAAAATTCTCAACCTTCACTTATGTGGACCGAAGCATTTATACTGTTTCTAACATCTTAAAGAAACACAATTTAAATATTGCCTTCAAAACCAACAATTCTAACTTCAAAAAATTCTTCAATTCAAGCAAAATCAATCACACCAATAAATATTCCAAATCGGGTGTATATGAAATCAAATGTGATTCTTGTCCAGCCAATTACGTGGGCCAAACAGGTAGAAGCTTTCGCACTCGTTAAAATGAGCATTTTTCAGCAATAAAACATTTAAAAAAATCGGCTATGGCATCCCACATGGAAGAAAGTAAACACAGTTTCACCAGCTTAGAAAACGATGTTAATATATTGCATTACGTGTCCAAAGGCAGTCTGATGAATATTTTGGAAAACACACACATCAATGTGTTCCAAAGGTCCAATGCACACAAAAATTTGAATGAAATCAATTTTGATACCAATGTATTGTTCGATACAATAGCAGACCACCTCATTTCCAAAAAATTAAAACCTCCATAGACAACAGTAAGGTCATTGACATCGGTATTCCCGCCCCACCACGAGCCGCGCTGTTTATTTCCACTCCGCGCAGTTCCACCCCTCCACTTCCCCACCGCCCACCTGCTCTCCTCAATCTCGCCAGGCAGCAGCTGACTCTGCTCGCAGTACAAGTAGATCAGTTGTATACACACCGGACCACAAGCAGCATGGCACTTGACCTACCTATATCGCATTGCACTAGCATTCACGTCGGTAAGTTAATCAAACATAATTTGCTCCATGCAACTCTTCACTTCTATATAAAATAATAATTTTCTTAATCTTTCTCAAAATTTCTCTTCAGGTGTATGAGCCGATCACTCAGCACCATATCATGACATAGGCGCATTGCATTTCAAATCGTTCCCATGTAAGTCCAATTTTTCAGGGCAGTACTTAAGATTAATTTTTTGTTAAATAGGGTCCAAAATTTCAACCACCGAACGATTTCATTTCAGGTCCGTGGAGCTGTTAGTACAAGATAGCACATCCACTTAATGGGTCAATGCAAATTTCAAGTCAATTAGTTGAACGAGTTGTCCCTGATTTCACATCTATAGCCACATGCCAGCGCACTTTCAAACAAAGTGCTGGAATCAAAGGTTCCACTTCGTCATCATTTTACCCACCAATATTGCAAGCTATTGGGTCATGGACACTAACAAAATGCTCATTGTTTTTCTTGACACACAAGTGATTTATGACTGTGCATTTTAACCATCGCACACTAAACAAGAATGTTCATAATAGCGATTACATATTTAAGTGGCTGTAAACAGCAGGAATGTTTTAATTGTTCATAAGTTTGTCATGTTTTAATTTTTTAATAGTTTTATAGTGTTTTAATATCAGTGTATTATATGTTTCGACATGGACGAGGTCAATTTGGTCTGTGTAATGGTGTTTCCTAATATTAATGTAAAGGGCTGAAGAAGGAATTGACATACATTCCGAAACATGTACTCATGAGACGCTAACTTAAAATTAAATGTGTGTTGATTAGGCGGAAACTTTGCAACTTGTTATATTCAATTCTAAACATCAACACGGAACCTGCAATGGATTCTTCTTCGAATAAAAAAAGCTTTTTACTGCTGCCAATGTAACTTTTATAAACTAGTGTTGACAATCCTGTGAACTTAGTTATGCATCTTTCATGTCTATTCCCAAGACTTAAAATGATCACATTTTATCAGTCTCTAAGGTTTTCTATAGTTAAATTAAACAGGATATTTTTAGTAAACCTAAAAGTTCTCCTTAAGGAAGGCATACAGTAAAACCTCCATAATGGGATGGAAATGGAGAGAGGACTTCGAATTACAGATTTAAAACTAGGCTTAACTGCAGACTACCCCCAAATACACAAAACCGCAAAGCTTGCAAACGATTGAAACATGCATTTACTGTCATACCTTTTTGCGACTCTTGACTGACAACAATTTTTCAGTGAATTGGGCATTTTTCCCATTTATGTGTAAAATTTGCAAAGCCCCATAGTTATCGCACTTTGTCCCATATTCAGTTTTGCAAACTGGGGACATTCATACAGTAGTCATAATAGTCAACAAATAGATGGAAAAAAAAAGGAGAAGAAAGTAAAATTCGCATTTATCACAGTTGCATTTTTCCCGTATCTCTAAGTATACAGATTACCTTTTCCTTCCTAATCTCTCTCTCTATTCATTTAGTCGATTCCGACTCTCCGTGACCCCATGTACTAGACTACGCCAATTTCTCCTGTCCTGCACTGCCTCTCGAAGATTTTCCAAGCTGGAATTTAGTGCTTCTGTGATGCCATCCATCCATCTCATTCTTTGCCTCCCTCTTCTTCTTGTGCCTTCTATCTTCCCCAGCATTAAGGTCTTCTCTAATGAATTATGTCTTCTCATGATGTGTCCAAAGTAGCCCAGTTTTTGTTTCAGGATTAAGCCCTCCAAGGAACAAGCTGGTTTAATTTGCTGTAAAACTGACTTATTGGTTCTCTTCGCAGTCCATGGAACTCTAAGAACTCTTCTCCAACACCATAATTCGAAGGAATCTATTCTACGGCGTTCAGCTTTTCTTATGGTCCAGGTATCACATCCGTACATCACAACTGGAAAAACCATAGCCCTTATTATACGGATCTTTGTTGTTAAGGTTAGGTCTCTACTCCTTAAGATATTGTCCAGATTTGAAAATGCCTGTCTACCAAGTAGCAATCGTCTTTTGATCTCATGACTGCAGTCACCATCGGCAGAAATCTGTGAGCCAAGATAGTTAAAAACAGAGACTATCTCCATTTTTTCTCCTCCTACTTGCCATGAATTGACAATTGTAGTTGTCATAATTTTTGTTTTCTTGACATTCTACATTAGTCCAGCCTTTGAACTTTCTTCTTTCACTTTCAGTAAGAGATTTTTTAAATCTTCTTCAGTTTCAGCCATCAGGATTGTATCATCTGCATATCTCAGGTTGTTTATATTTAACCCAGCTATTTTGATTCCTGTTTCTTCTTCATCTAACCCCACATTCCTCATAATGTGTTCTGCATACAGATTGAAAAGGTAAGGTGACAATATACAGCCTTGCCGTACTCCTTTTTGAATCATAACCCATTTAGTTGTTCCATATATGGTTCTCACTGTAGCTTCTTGATCAGAGTATAAGTTCCGGATGAGGTTAATGATATGTTCTGGTACTCCCATGTATTTTAGTACTTTCCATAACTCATTATGATCAACACAGTCAAAAGCTTTAGCATAATCAATAAAACAAAAATATACATCTTTCTGGAATTCTCTTGCCTTCTCCATTATCCATCGTACGTTAGCGATTTGATCTCTGGTCCCTCTTCCTTTACGAAATCCAGCTTGTTCTTCAGGTAGCTCTCGGTCTACATACTGGCGTAGTCTATTTTGTAGGATTTTAAGCATGACTTTGCTAGCATGTGAGATAAGTGCTATTGTTCGGTGATTCGTGCATTCTTTAGAATTTCCCTTCTTAGGAATTGGGATGAATACTGAACTTTTCCAGTCTTTTGGCCATTGTTGGGTTTTCCATATTTGCTGACATATGGAATGTAAAATTTTCACTGCACTATCTCCAACTTCTTTGAACATTTCTATTGGAATTCCATCATGTCCACTAGCTTTGTTTTTAGCAATATTCTCTAGGGCCCATTTGACTTCAGTTTCCAAAATATCTGGTTCTGGTTCGAAGGGCACATGAACTTCATTATCTATAATACATGGTTCTTTCTTATACAGATCTTCTACATATTCCATCCATCTTTCCTTAATGTCCTCTGCTTCTGTTAGATCTTTGCCATATTTATCTTTTACCATCCCAAATTTTGCCTGAAATTTTCCTTTGATATCCCTAATTTTCTTGTAAAGTTCCCTCGTCTTTCCCATTCTGTTATTTTCCTCAACTTCCTTACATTGATTAGTTATAAAAATATTCTTATCTCTTCTAGCTAATCTTCTAAACTCTGCATTAAACTCAAACATTGCTGATCTGTCCCCTTTAATTTTTGCATTCCTTCGTTCTTCTGCAATTTGCAGTGCCTCACCCAATAACCATTTGGCCTTCTTCTTCTTCTTTTCCTTAACAAATTCACAAAGAATTCTTCTTTTCCTTGGGAATGTATTTTTCTGCTTCCTGCTTAACAGCAGCAGATACTTCTGTCCACAACTCTTCAGGGGTTTTGTCTCCAATCTGCAATGTATTAAATCTGTTTCTGACTTCTACTGAATAATCACAAGGAATTCTTCCCAGGTCAAATCTGTACGATGAGGCAGTTCTAGCCGTTTTCCTCAACTTCAACCGGAATTTTGCAATTAATAATTCATGATCTGATCCACAGTCAGCGCCTGGTCTTGTTGTAGTAGATTGAATAGCACTTTTCCACCTACTATTACAAATTATGTAATCAATTTGATTTCGGTATTGGTCATCTGGTGAAGTCCAAGTGTATAGATGTCTCTTGGGTAACTGGAATAGTGTGTTGGTAATAATCAGTGAATTGTCTAGGCAGAATTCTAGGAGTCTCTGTCCTGCTTCATTTGTTGCACCAAGACCAAATTGTCCTGTTACACCATCTACTATTTGATTTCCCACTTTAGCATTCCAATCTCCAACTATGAACACAATATCCTTATTCGGTGTCGACCGTAGTAGTTCTTGCAAAACTTCATAAAATTGGTCAACTACGTCCTCTTCAGCATCAATGGTTGGTGCATAAACTTGAATGACTGTAACATTGAGAGGTTGACCTTGAAGTCTGATGGATATCATTCTATCATTTTTATAGTTTCAACCCATCACAGTTTTACCTACTCTGTTACTAACTATGAAGGCTACTCCATCACTTCTGTTGTTGTCTTGTCCAGAAAAGTATACTGTGTAGTCATCCGAAATAAACTCTCCCATTCCAGACCACCTCATTTCACTTATTCCCAATATGTCGATGCCGATTCTCTCCATTTCTCTTTTGACTACATCTAGTTTTCCTTGATACATGGATCTCACATTCCATGTTCCTAAACAGTACTGTTCCTTGCAGCATTGCACTCTTCTTAAAGCCCCTCTCAACTTAGTTCCCCCCGGAGATCCGAACGGGGAACTTGAAACTCCGGAACATTTTAAATTGAGCAAAGCCATGGGGTTTTCTTGGAATATTTAATGTGGTGGTTTCCCGTTGATTTCCACATTCTGATGCCGTTGACCAATCATGGTTCCTCCGCCTTCAGGGATAATTTCTCATCCCTAGGACAACAGAGTGCCCTAAACCTCTACCCGCTCATCCGCCTTCCAAGGAAACCGTTGGCACTTGGTAGAGGAGGACCTCTTATACCGGAGGTCACTCGGTCGTCAGAGCCTCGTCAGTCTTAAGCAGGGTGCACCACTTGCAGGTGAGGTTGACATTTGAGTAGGAGTTCTGTCAACATCCTACCCCTTACACCCCTCCTTCCTAATAACCTAATTTTATTATTTTATTTTTCTCTTGGGTACTCCAGCCTAATGCAAGAGACAGGGTACAATGTGTTCATATAAGTCTGTTGAAATGTGTCCTGCTGTATATTTTTGGATTATGGCAACACTAGATACGTTGCTTGTAGTATGACGTGAGGTACCCTTGAAGATACAGTATTGAAATTAATTAATCTGTTTGCCCTTGTTTTCCTACTTTTGTAATGCATACCATTATCCTTTTAGGAAGTTAAAATTGGCACCCTTTACTGGAGTCGACTGATGGAAAAAGATGCTACCTCTTCCGTATCGTTTGGAGTGAGCATTGTTCTACATGAGTGGAGGATGAAAGGAATGGAACACTTGTTTTAAATCAACCTAACTTGCAACCAGAACTGAAGTATTTGGTTGAAATTTTACTTTTAAGTTATTATGAGACTTGGATTTTATACCTGTTGTCTAGTCTGCTCCAGTGTTGCACCAGTTCCAGACTTATTATTTTTAAACTGGTGTGGTATTTAAGTTCCTTTGCATTTATGGTTTCCTTTTTGTCCTTGAATGTTGTGATTTATTTATTATTATTATAATAACTGAAAGGAAAGCAATATTTTTGTCATCTGATCAAGAATTTCCACACTGGAAGAAAATTCTGACAGACTTGCTACTTCTTTTCTGTTTTATTTATTTTTACCCCTAGAGTGATTTTATTTTTGTGAAGCTAGTGGAATTGTTGAAAGTTGCATTATATGTCTGTCTATGAGGAATAATCCTAAAAATAATATATAGGCTAGTTTTAAATTGTGGTACCTCCTTTTCAAGGCATATCATGTATGGTCATAGCCATGTAAAATGTGAAACCCCAACCTCTGCAATTTGTTATGAAATTACAAGATTTAGAACATTATCTCATATTGGAACTAAATTTTAAGTGTGGCCGCAGTAAGAAAATACAGCCAGTATGCCACAGTCTGTGTAGCATAGTAGCACGGTATGTGTCACATGCCAGCTAATCAGTAGTGAATAATTCAGTTACATGTTTCCCGCTTCAGAAGTGAAACAGAGGTTCTGTCTGACTGCATAATGCCATTCGGTCTCACATTTAAATGAACATCACTATAAGAGCTCCAAACCGACAGCAACAAGCAAGCAATCTCGAAAGGTATCCTTGAGTTGTCAAGTGGTCTTCTTTGCTACCAAGTTGAATACTTGCAATCATGGTGCAACAAAAACCTGTCTACAGTTTAGTCATGAAAAATAACGTTTGATCCAAGAGGAATTTTTCAGTGCTGCAAAAGGTATTTTAATTTAATTAATATTTCTACTAACTCCTAAACTACTAAATAATCGAACAAGATCTTGAGGAGGAACAACATGGATTCCGACCAGGGCGGTCCACTGTGGATCTCATCTTTGCTACACCAGGATGCTGTTTGAGAAATATTGGGAAAGAAACAAGACTGTTATGGTTGTCTTCCTTGATATAGAGAAAGCATATGACCATATCTGTCGCCATCACATTTGAGAGGTACTGCTAAAGAAGGGTGTTCAAGAAGGTTTAGTGGCCCGAGCAAAACAATTGTATGCAGACGCCAAGGGTTGCGTCCAAGTCCAAGACAGAAGCTCGGGCTAGTTTGAAAATAGAAGTGGAGTTCAGCAAGGGAGTTGCTTGTCTCCTCTTCTTTTCATAAGCATTATGGATGAAGTCCTTAAGTTGTTTAAGACTAGAGATATGACATCCAATGCAATGGTGTTTGCAGATGATGTCATGATCTGGGGAGAAACAGATGACATCCAACAACGACTAAATTGGTTTAAGGCAGGTTTTGACAAGTTTGGATTACAGATCACCCAAACGAAACCCGTATGTTTGGTGATGAGCAGGGAAAGCAAACTTATCAAGCTGAAATTGGGACAACATGACATAGAAATAGCTCTATATTTTAACCCTTTCCACTCGAATTATTATAAGTCCTGAGTTCTCCCAACTCGTATTTATTTCTGTCAGCTATCTTCATATTTTAAAACCTGGTATTAAGTATTGGTTATAACAATATACAGTGAAACCTCGTTAACACGTTCTTTATGAGTACGTTTTATCGCATACCACGTCGTAATTTTCAAGTCCCGATTCTTAGCTGATGAAAATAACGTAAAAGTACCTCATTTATCACGTTGCATATTTTGTGGCACATCGCTTAGTACGATCGGATTTTTGTCAGCCCTGAAAGCATTCTTTGTTCACCCCTAGTGGAATGTGGGCCCGGCCTCCCTGGGACAACATTCCTTGCCAGCAAGCTGGCGAGGATTGGGACATAACAGGTATAGTTGTCTCGCTTTCCTGCTTAACTAGCGGCGACTCAAACGTAATTAGCACACGCCGACAATAAGCATTGTTTGCTACTGACCACTAGCTGACGGTTGTTGACCAATAGAATGCTTCCTCGATCACTCCACGTGGACTCAAGTTCCGCCCTGGCTCGGCTATTTTGTGTCTACCATACATAGTGTTCAGCCCAGTCTCACCGCTTACATTACGTCTCGAGCTAAATGTACCGAATGTTTATGTGACCGAGTAGGCTACTTGCTGCATTCACGCAAATACACATTACACTATCGAAGAAGTTGTGAAACCTAGTGATCATTTTGTTGCGTCGTATTGAAATAATGGATAGGCCAGAAAGTAGTTAAATCATTAACTAGTGATGAGAAAATGATAATTCTTGAAGAAGTAGACAGAAATCCTCACCTTAAGCGCGTGGAACTGGCACGAAAATTAAAACTCGCTCCTTCAACGTTAAACACTATTGTTTGCAATCGAGACAAAATAGCAGTTGCATACAAAGACAATAGAAATAGAAAGAGAAAACGTGTGCGCGAAGGAATATTTTCTAAACTGGAAACAATGCTCCTGCAATGGTTCAACCAAGCCCGTGCAGCAAACATTCCAGTGGATGGAACCATAATTCGTGAGAAAGCGAATTACCTCTCGAACCAGATGGGAGTAGCTGACTTTGCGGCGTCAAACGGATTGATCGAGTGGTTTAAGAAGAGGCATAGTCTTGTTTACAAGTGCATGCGGGGTGAAGCAGCAGCTGTTGACAGTGGCACAGTTGAAACGTGGACCAGTGAAACTCTACCATCCTTGTTGAAAGAGTTCAAGCCCCAAGACTTATTCAACGCTGACGAAATGGGTCTTTTTTTCAGCCTTCTGCCCGACAAGACGTTGGCGTATAAAGGAGAAATTTGCCATGGTGGAAAATTGAGCAAAGAAAGGTTATCAGTCCTTCTTTGTTGCAACGAGAGTGGAACGGAGAAGTTGCTTCCTCTTGTCATCGGTAAAGCAATGAAGGCTCGTTGCTTTAAAAATGTCAAGAGCTTTCTATGCCAATATAAAGGCAATGCAAATGCTTGGATGACTACATCTGTTTTTGAAGATTTTTTGCGAGCCCCAGATGCAAAAATGGGGAGTAAAAATCGAAAAATTTATTAATAATTGATCGATGTGCTGCACACCCTGTGAATGTTCCCACAAGGAATGTGAAAGAGCTTCCAGCCAACTGCACAAGTCGGCTTCAGCCCCTTGACCAAGGAATCATTCATTGCGTGAAGAAGAAGTACAGGAAAATGTTGGTGCAAAAAGGGTGGGCCAACATCAGCGGTACATGCAAGAAGATCACTGTTCTTGATACTATGCATTTCTTGAAAAGTTCTTGGGACTCTGTGTAGCAAACCACTATTAGCACCTGTTTCCGCAAGGCAGGATTTCACGTTTTCCTTGAAACTCCGGAGGTCGAAGAAATTGAAGAAGAAAATGTTGAAGACTCTGAAATTCAAAACTTCGACAGGTATATGTTCAGTGTGACGACAACATTGCCATTTGCCAAACTGCGACGATCGACGATATTTTTCAAGAGCGTGAGAAAGAGAAGAATAATGATGAAGGAGAAGAAGAAGAAGAAGAGGGGGAGGAGGAAGACGTACCAACCATACCAACCTTAGGAAGGGCATTGGAATCGATGGACACTGTCCGAAGCTTTATTTCAAGCTTTTCAGTTGACGAAACCGCCATGGACACATTGTCAAAATTAGATGTTATAGTGTATTCACTTGGACAGAGAAGTCGTAAGCAAACGACAATGGATATGTTTTTTAAGCGCCAGTGATTTGTGTTATTTCGTTAAGTGTGTAAATAGTGTGTAGATATGTTAATTATTAATTTGTTATATACTGTACATACATTAAGAAAACTTGTTTGGGATAAGGAAGTACCAAGGAAAAGCAAGGAGGTAATGTATAAAGTGTACTATGTTCCCATATTAACTTATGCAGCTGAGACTTGGACCCTGACAAGCAGGCAAGAGAGTAGAATCCAAGCCAGTGAAATTAAATTCCTATGAAGTATGATAGGTAAGACAAGGAAAGACAGAGTGAGGAATGAAGATGTTAGGAAGGAAGTTGGGATGGGAAAACTAAATGAGAGAATTGAGAAGAATAAACTAAGGTGGTTTGGACATGTAAAGAGGATGGAGGAAAATAGAATACCAAGACAGATGCTGGAGGCGAAGTGCAAGGGTAAGAGAGCAAGAGGAAGACCTAGAGCAAGGTGGATTGATTCAGTGAAGAACAGCGTAAGAAAAAGAAATCTGGACTGGGACAAGATCGTGGAAGAAGAATGGTGGAAGGAAAGAGGAAAGTGGAGAAGTGCCATAAATACCCCGACCCGGCAGGAGCTGGATAAGGGAAAATGATGATACTGTACATACATTTGTTTGAGGTTAAAATCTATTTGTGTGTGTTGGCTAAAATACATCAGTTGAACTGGTACGGTTTGCAACTATGAAGTTACAGGATTATAAAATAGGTAAGTGTAATGCAAAATTCATAACCAATTTAAAAGGTTTTGGTAATTGATGTTTGTTTCTTACATTTATTATATAAATTTCGGTGTTGTGAGGGACATTTGGACTAGTACTAATCAGTGCTGTGTTTTGCCATGTTCTGAGATTTGCTCGTGATGGCGGAAGTGTTTGGTTTTTTTTTCCCCTCTGTACACACGCGAGCATGTCTAACCTCAAAAAGACTTTGGTTATATCCAATCGTTCACGCCAAAGAATACAGCACTTCTTTTCCACAGAATATCAAGAAAAACATGCATTTAAGCCAAAATCAATAAACAAAAAAAAAACTATTTCAACTCTTACTACAGTATTTGAATTGAGAACGGTACCGGTATAGTAGGCTACATTTTTCTCTTGTTTTCATTGCTCTCGTTTCTCTGTGCTGTGTAAACTAGTTCTGTAATCAGGGTGTCTACTACTCTGTAAAACATGGAAAACAGGGAATACTCTGGGAATTTTTTAATCCTGGAAAACTCGGGGAATTATCAGGGTATTTTGATGACACTCAGGGAATTTTGGTTTTACAAGGTCCAACCTTGAATAATTGGAAATTAAGCATTTAAATGTTGATGGGGGAAAAGTATAATCTAGTGACGATAGTTGTAGATGTATGTTCGTACTGTCGTTAAATCAGTAAGCTCTCATTTCATGCAAGACAGAGCACACAAATTACAAGTGTATTTGTATATAAATGTGTAACTGTATGATTTTTGACAGCATTACTATTGACAAGCTACTTTTAATACTCGCAAGTAGGCTACAATAGTTTTTCTTGATGAAAAATTAAGAAATTGGCAAAATATCGAAAAATATATATTTCTGCTTTTTTTTCTTTCCTTTTCAATTTTGTCATGCTATCCTTCATTGTTCAAGCACTTTTTGAAATGCTGTTTAAGTAACAACTCCGTTTTATGGCCGCTACTGTTACACAGGGAATTTTCTGATTTATCCTGGAAAAATCAGGGAATTGTCAGGGAAATCTGTTAGTTGGTTTTGGTAGACATCCTGTGTAATACAATAATTCTGTAGGTTGTTTAATTGTATATTCGATAGCACGTACTTCCGATTAACGCGTTTTTTTTTTTTTTTTACTTTTCCCTTTAATTTAATGAGGTTTAATTATAATTTATCGGTAGTACGTTTTCCCGCTTTCTACGTTCAAATTCTTCAGTCCTTTGAAAAATGTATTGACGAGGTTCCACTGTATACAGAAAGGAACTACAAAATTAATGAATGTATGGTATTTACATGACACAAAATAATGTTTTTAACTTCCTTAACGGTATGTCTTGAGTGTGTGGAAGCGTTCAAAGCAAATGCCTGGATGGAGCCCTGATTGCTTCTCATAATGTTATCGCCTCCTCCATGATTTCTTGCGATGCTGATATCAATATCTTCACTTGAAACACTCACTTTCATCGCCAGATTGCTTGCCATGGTGGGTGAGTGGTTAACATGTCAGACCTCTAAACCCGAGCTTGCAGGTTCGCTCCTGGCCGTGGTAAGTGATTTTTGAAAGGTGGCAAAAATTACGACACGGATGTCATACGATGTTGGCATGTTAAAGAACCCATTTGAATTCAGTAGATCGTGTTCATAATTGCAAAATTAATCTCGGGAGTTTCCGCCAACACAAAGTTCCTCATTTCTCTACTAGAAAGCGCTATAGTGTTCAAGGAGCTTTGATATCTAACCTCCTTGACTTTCATAGTCGTTCAAGGAACAACGAAATTCGACATGCAAGTTACCCTCTGGGTGTCAAATTACAAAGCTTGCACCCGGCACCTGAGGCCATACGATATTATTATTATTATCGCCAGATTCAAAAATTTCATCACTTTAATGGTCATTATAATCAAAATCAGCCGAAATAGACGCCAAAATCTCAGCTTCGGTCAGACTGTGTGCTGCCATGTTGCTTCCGCGGCTGCTTTCTATGTCAAGGAAACGGAGCAGTTTTGCCGAGCAAAGAGAAACTAAAACACTCCTGTTTGGTTTCTTTCGGTTTCCGGGAGGGACCAGCACTTACCAAACGAAGTACAAAAGCCCTGGCAAGCCAGGTAACCTAGAAACAAGGCGCCGCGCCGCCATGTTTCTTCACCATGACTGATTTCCATGTCAAGGAAACGGAGCAGTTTTGCCAAGCATAGATAAACTAAAACACTCCTATTTGGTTTCTTTCGGTTTCCAGAAGGGACCAGTACTTAACAAACGAAGTACAAAAGCCCTGGCATGCCGATAACGTAGAAACCAGCGGCGAAACATTGTGTCGACTCAGGGTCGACACACGAGCTATAGCGCTAAGTGATGGCTGTTGACACACGAGTGGAAAGGGCTAAATACCTTGGCAGCATTTTGCCGACTGATAACAGGTTAACCCAAGAAACCAGCAGTAGGGTTCAAGCAGCTGCGAAATTTTACAACTCTATTTCACAGCTTCTATGGGTAAAGCCCTGCGCGGATGCGGATATCCGCAACATTTTTCGCCATGCGGATATACTTTGCATGGCTTTGCGGATAACGGATAAGCTGCGGATAATATTTGGAGTAAATTTGCGGATAGGTTTTAGAATACAATCCGAACTTGTTGAATATCATGGGGAAAGTTGGGTAATTGTTCGCACCTATGTTTTTCGAGTTGGTAGTACAACTAGCAACTAAGTTCCCTGCTACCCTTAAGCTGTCATCGTACCTATCAGATAGGGACAGTCAGCATGATGCCAGTTGCTATGTGATAGCCGTCAGGCTTTGATGAAGAAACGTTACACGTTGCATGTTATTTTCTGTAGCCAGCAAATAAGAAGGTAAGCCTACAGTGTTGTGATTCAATTATTTAAAATGAAATGTTGCTTTAAATGCCTGTTTTTACAGTGTTTATGCATGTATTTATTTTTCAATATAATAGATTAGTTTACTGGGATTCATTGAGTTACGCTTTAAAAGCAGAGTGGGGTAATGGTGCGCAGAACATAATGATACAAGTAAATACAACGCGAAATTAATGGCAAAATATTTCGTGTTTGTTCTCCAGATGCCAAGAAATTATATGCGGAAAATGGAGAAAAACTCCTACCCAGCAGAAAATATGCAGAAAGCTCTACCTGCAATTGGGGATGATGGGAGGAAAATGAGGGAAGTAGGGAGACGTTTCAACATTTCCGAGTCAATCGTACGAAAGCAGTTGCTACAAAATAGGCTTGTTCTACCTCGTCTAGGCCGTAAACCTGTTTTTACCAACGAAATGGAGTCACAATTATCCGAATACGTTTTGACATTGGCAAAATTATTTTATGGCTTAACGCCCACCAAGCTTGTCAGACGGTTTGCGTTCAAGTTTGCAGAGGAGAATAAGATTCTCCATAATTTCAATTAAGTTAAAGATCTAGCTGCAAAGATTGGTTGTATGGGTTCTTGAAGAGAAATCCTACATTAACGTTGAGACAACCTAAAAAAACAAGCCTAAATTGGATTGCCTCCTTTAATGCTCACGAAATGAAGATATTTTATTCGAATATCCAAAACTGCAGAATTTTAGTATCATTGCATTGTTATGCTATTGTAAAAAGCATTGGAGTATTCTAATATTAATGCACAATGCAAGTTTCAACCAATTCACATTGTATTATTATGGCTTTCCAACATTCATCCCATGCTCACAATTCCCCAACCCATGCACATGATTACCCTGCAGGGTGGGTAATGGTGCGTAAGTGCATATTTGCAAGATTTTGAATTATAGTCCAACAAATGTATTTTTGAATTAAATTTGTTTCTGCACATCGAATATAGGATTAATAAGGCTTCCATTTTCATAACTGCAGCTGTGTTATCTATTATGAGACCATCACAAGACCGATTCTTGCATAAGTGCACACAATTCCCCCACTATCCCTTACTAGGGCCCGGATGTTCATGACTTTTTTTTTTCGTTATGTTTTTTTTTCTTTCATGAAAAATGTAAGATGATGATATACGCTAATTCCATTCAAATTATGTCATTAAGGACAATCAACACTCCGAACTGAAAAGGGTTGCAATTCTGGCTGTGTAACATTCATTTTAAACATAGCACATGACATACATAGCCTAGGGGAACCACTTTCTGCTCAAATGTCTAAAAGATGAAGTATACTGTAAAGTAACACATTGAAAATATTATTGTAATGCCAGTAGATTCGGATAACAAACGTGTGGATAACAGTCGTGCGGATGCGGATAACACTCGTACGGATGCGGGGCGGATGCGGATAACGTTTTTTTTATCCGCGCAGGGCTCTATCTATGGGACAAAACTTTCCTCAGAAAGCTAAAATATCACTGTACAAATCCTACTTACTTCCCATATTGACCTATGGTCTAGAAGCTGCTACAATGACTCCCCGGGACAACAGCCGGATACAAGCAATTGAGATGAAATTTCTAAGATGAAGTATTCAGAAGACCAGACGAGACAGAATTAGAAATGAGTCAGTCCACCTAAAGCTAGCACTGCTAAGAAGTGTGCTTGACATTCTTGAGGAGTCGAGGTTGAAATGGTTCGGTCATCTGATTAGGTTGCCCTCTAGTAGAACACCCAAAGCCTATTTTGAAAGGGAGATAATTGGCAAGAGACCAAGAGGTAGACCTTGAGATGGGTGGATGAAGCAGGTCCACAGGGCTTTGACTAAGTGGAATGTAGAATGGAGGACAGTGGTGGAAGAAGAATGGTGGCAGGACAGATAGCTATGGAAGGAGCTTGTTCATTTCCACACCTGGCCTGCTGGAGTGGAGAATCGATGGTGATGATGACTTAACTCCTAAAGTCTAGATTAATGTCAATCACCCAAAAGTTTGTGTGAGGAAATAAAATTATCTCCAAAAAGAAATCTATGAAAACCTTTGTGATTTGGACAGATATTTCCCCACGATATGAGCTCTGAAAATGAGGTACCATATTTTTTTAAACACCATGCATAAAGAAAGACCCAACATGTGAGGTTTCTTTAAATGGTATTTTACAGTAGGTGATGGTTTTCTCATTTCATGTTATTTAAATTCATCAGTTTCATCAGATTCATAGAAATCATTCCCATTTTTGTACACAAACTAAATAGTAACATACTGTATCATAATTCCAGATGACAGCTGAGTACTGTAATGCCAAAGTATGAGTGGATAGCCTCTCTAGTTTATGTGAGATTTGTTGAAGTGAAGCTCTATTTCTTCTGTCTTAATTATTATATTTTTATTTATTTATTGAACAATGTATTTATTAATTTATGATTAATTACTTTGTGAAAGGTGGGCCATTCTAAAACAAACAATGTAATTTGATAAAGTATTATAGAATTGATTCTAGAACTTCTAGCATTGGACTTAACAAGGGTGAATATAATTCTCAATTACTGCCTTAAAGATCTATTTTCTGGTACTGTTAATTGATCAATATCTCCTTGGAAAGGATGATTTAAGACCTAATTTTCAGTGATGAAATACACGGCGCCAGGAAATGTTCTCCGCAGTGGCTATGTGCAGCTGCGAGAAGTTGCATCATCAGTTTAGTTGGCAGCACAGTGTCCTTGATAGGGTGAAGGTCACATGTGTAGGCTGTGTGCTGTCGAAATCGTCAGTGCGTATAGTTAGATTATTGAAAGAGTGCAACACTATGTTATAAATGGCTGTGGTGAGTATAAAGTTTACTGTTTGTTTGTTATGATACAAGCGACAGCCGTGCTGCCAATGTAACTGGTGACGTAATCTCTCGCAGCAGCTTGTAGGCACTGCGGAGAACATTCCCTGGCGCCCTGTATAAATATAAGAACAAGAGTGAAAAGAAAAGTATTGTTTGCATTTTTTAAGGACTGTGGTAAGAGGTAGCCACAAAAATGGTTCCATGCTTTCAGAATATCTCATAGAAACATGGAGATTTGACCTTAAGTCAGACCTGCCACTGTCCCTATTGATCAAAAGCAGTACCGTAGTTATTGAGGAATAATTTTCATCCCATAGCCAGGATTTGACCTGTGTTCATGTTCTGGGGATTCTCAGATGGTTCCACCAGACACAGAAGGAGAGTATTAGCTAAGTACATTTCTTATATACGGTATGGAAGTTTAACCAGATTTTCTGCCAGCTGGACATGCGCACACATACACGAGGTGTTCCAAACGGTGAATAATTAACACTATGAAGAAAGGTTTTTATATATATGAAAATTCTGATAAATAATGTGCTATGTGAAAATTATACTCCTTTTTAACAGGTACATGTGAACGTTCTGCGCATGTTAAGCAACAATTTTTATATTTCCAGCTTTTGACTGTTATAGGAAAAAAATCAACCCATAGGCTGTTAGTTAGCACTCGTAACTGCATAACCAAACTCGCTTTTTACATATATGGACACAAAGTCACTCATCAATTTCTGGTATTTATTTATTTATTTATTCGTATCAGAAGTACAAAAAAAACCACATATAAAGATGAAACATGAAAGAAACTATAAATGGACACAAGATCATGCAACTTTAAACAGTTCCTGCCCAATACTTAGCTACTTCAAGAGCATTTGAATTTGCTTGAGTCAAATCACTCATTGTACATCTAGATGGGCACAACGGACAACATAAGAGATGTTGGGTTGTTTGAAATTCGCCTCAATCACATAGAACCGTCTTGGTCAGAAAATGCCACATGTAAGTTGTCCCTTGATCTTGAAATTTCAGCTCACAGTCTGTTCAGGGATTTCCAGATTGGCCAGTTCCTTGAAAGTTGAATGGCTCTATTAATACCAACACCATCATTTTTCGCTTACAATTTTTTATAAAAATATGTGGTATATGTGAACATTTTCATATTGAAATTTGATTTCTTTCCTCACAATAATTTGTCTCTCTGGTTACACCAGTAACGAATGAAAAATGGCTGCACTTTGCATTTACTACCCACCACCCTCACTCCATTTAATTTAGGATATTCTAATACACAGCTTGAAGGATTCCTTCAAAATTGATCTATTGCTGGTACTAGTTTTCACACCTGCTTGTGTACTGGATGCTATCACTAAACGTTACACAGGATGCAGTACTGAAAAGCAGGAAGGGCATTGAAAAATGCTTGGGGGGGGGGGGGGGGGGGGGGGGGGGTAGTCAAGGCCAATGCACAGGTAGTGTAGAAGCATGGGTTTTACCAATACTGAAATGTTGCACTTGCTGTCTGGTCACTTCAATTATATTTTTTAAATAATGCCAAAAATTGGGAGGGGGGGATGGTGCTCTCTATGCTACTATACCTTTTTTTAAATCTAAAATGTTAGATGGACATTTATTTTGGAGACTTACATTAATCATAAACTAAAAGGAAATGGAACTTCCATTATGCACTTCTTAAAAACAAGATATTTTTCTTGGAAGGTAAAACAAATCAGATTTTTAATTTAATATTTAGTTTGGTCTTGATAAACAACAGTTTTCACATCTTACAATGAGAAGTTTTTATGGTTCTTAGAATTCCTTATTCCTTCAGTTGGTACATGTGGTTAATGCTTGGCTTGGTGTACATGGTGAAAGTGGTAATGTACCAACAATACAGTACAGAAGCTAACTTCAAGACATAAACATTTGATCATTAACCAGTTTATAGTGTTGTTATTCATTGCTTGGTGACTAATACTCATTGTCAAAAAACATTAAATACAGAGCTTCCTTAATGTATATAAGACATATACTGCAGTATTAGTTACTTCAGCAAACAGTAGTATGTAATGTAACTTCACTTTTGGAAATTCACACTGCTGAATTATTAGAAGGCCTTGAATCTCTCTCCATGGGTTTTAAGTTTGTCACTGAGCTTCAAAGGGTGCCTTGTGTCTTTACTTCCCTGTATAAGAATTTCTTCATGGTAAAACTGGATATATTTTAATTTCTACTTGTCATAATGAAAAGATATTGTTATAACCTCAACAGGTTCATTTCAGTGCTGGTAGTTGTAAAGATATTGCTTCGAGTTCCTTGAAAGTAATGTGTCATATTATAATAATTTTAGAAGAATAATGTTTTTGAATGCCCATCGTTGGCTTTTTTTTTTCTGACTGTCAGCTTCATGGTAGAAGTGGAGATGAGAGCACGATTTACTTCTGCTGTATTATAGAATACTGTAACATGAGCCTCTTCAGGAGTCAAACTGATCAAGTGGCATAAAACTGAAGTTGAGAATATCAAGTTAATTAATCATATCAAGTTAAAATTCCAATTGAATTGCTTTGTAAAATTCTCCTTTTTTTTTTTTTTTTTTTTTTTTTTTTTTTTTTTTTTTTTTTTTTTTTTTGCACTTTTCAACTGCCAGCTCTTATTTTGTACTCGTGTCACAGTGTGATCACGTAGAAATATTCTTTGAGAATGGGTAGTGATGAGACTTATAAAGTAGGCATGTTAAAATTGTATTGCAAAAAATACAGTGCATTACACTTACTTTTCAATTCTTCTTTCTTGGCAATAGTCAATAGATATTCACTTTTGCCAGTTCCTTTACCACAAACTAGAGCTCCCTAAGTACAGTGAAATCTCATTAATGCATTTTATTGCTTATCACAGCATAATTTTGAAGTCCTGATTCCTGTTGTATTAAATTTATAAATACCTCTGTTGGCACGTTGGAAAGTTTTTGTTTGTTATGATCGTATTTTTCCTAGCCCTAAAAAACATTTTTCTTTTTCCTATCGCTTGTAGAATGTGAGCCTTCTATTGGCTGTTCGGCCCCTTAAAAACAACCACCAATGTGAGCCTTCTTGCATATAACATCCCTTGGTCTTGTCTATGGGATGGGTAAAAGTTGTGAGTGATGGGTAGTGCAACAGGAATTTTTAGCCTACTTTTCACATTTTGCAAAAATGAGGAAAAAGTAGACTTATGCGATCGGGCAAATGTGTGTCTGTCTGTCCTTCTGTCTGTCTGTCTGTCCTTCTGTCTGTCTGGCTGTGTGTGTGTCCCCCCCTATCAACTCCTAAACTGCTGGAGCAATCGAAACAAAATTTGGTAGGAGTAAAGATCTATACCTGAATAACTCACAGCCATATTTGAAAATAATGTCAATGCTACCAACTGCTGAAAAATCACAATTGAAATTTGAGCTCCATGTTGAATATCTTGGAAGGTATAAATGGGAGCTATTTCAAAATTGGCACACGTAAAGATAATAATATTGCAGTTTAATTTCCAGGATGCCATACATGGCAGTGTTGCCAAAATGATTATAAGCCTGCTGATAGGTCCAAATTTTAAATGCATATAACTTCTACACTATCGATTGGAATTCAACCAAATTTCGTATATGCTATGTGTATATAATCAGATATGACTGAGCGTATTCTTAAGAGCCTCCATGGCTGCTAACTGTTAATAAATGCTCTCAATTTTTTAAATCCAAATACCCATATATCAGAAAGTATGCAAGCCGACAGCTTTAAACTATGCACATGTATAGTACCTGACATTCTATATTAATTTGGAGTAACTTATATACGTCAGTGCTACCAACATGATTCTAAGCCTGCTGAGCGGTCCAACTTTAAATACATGTAACTTCTATACTATCATTTGAATTTCAACCACATTTCGTATGTGCTATGTGTACCATAACCGATATGACTATGCCGATTCTTAAGAGTAACCAGGGCTGCCAACTGTTAAAAAATGCTGTCTCTATTTTTGTTACCCTAATATCAATATATCAGAAAGTATGCAAGCCAATAGCTCTAAACTTTGCACATGTATAGTACCTGGCATTCTAGATTAATTTGGAGTAACTAATATAGGCCTACACCAGTGCTGCCAACATTATTCTAAGCCTGCTGATAGGTCCAATTTTAAAATGCATGTAACTTCTATACTAACTAATGGATTTCATTCAAAATTGACACAACAATAGATCACATTATTTCAGATTATTTCTGACCAATACATGTATGTCATTGTTGCCAACATGATTTTACGCGCACTGTTAGATCCAATGTTTAACTGCATGTAACGTCCATGCTATCCATTGGACTTCAACCAATTTTTGTATTCTGTACCTTAAGAGATGGAACTAAGAATATATTACATCCCCAGGGCTGCCAACTGTAGTTCTCTATTAGGCTACATTATGCCAGGTATACAGTATTTCGAACTAATTAGAAATGTCGATATTACCAACTTAATTTCGTCATTATTCTAGATAGGTCCATATAGATTAATCATTGGCATGAATCTTAAATTTTAAGAATTGTAGGCTCTTTAGTTCGTCAAGGAACATCTTGTTAAATCTTAAATGCTAAACTGGACCTTAGTGAGGCATTCTGTTATCTTAATTAAGGTTCAATTTTGCTTGCTTGCCAAGCTTGTAAATAACCTATTAATGGGTTTGTGTAATCGGCAATCTGGTGTGGGAAGCAGTTGAGATATTGCAATCGAGTTGATTGTAGTGTGTTAGTCATGTGAGATTGTATTTACGCATTACAGAACAAGCTGCGAAAAATTTCCATATTTGTTGTGTCGTATTCCAATAATGGAGACAAAGAAAGATGTAAAATATTTACTAATGGACACAAAATTAAAACACTTCAAGAAGTAGTCAGAAGTCCGTTTGGGTCTAACACATATGTTTAAAACATGCTCCTTGAACTTCCAACTGTCTATTGCAGCTTCTCCCCACACACACTTGTAAACAAGGCATTGCCTGTTCTTTAATGCACGACACATCCATTCAACGCTGCGAAGTCTACTGCTCCCTGTACATTCTCAAGGTACCTTGGTTGTTCAGTGGGGTGCAACTCAACTCATTGCATGGCCTACCTCTATTTCCTGTTTTTATGGGATCTGGGATGAGATGTTATGAGTTTTTCTGTGGCAGATGGTTTTCATGGCTGGATGCCCTTCCTGATAGTAACCTCATGAGATGAAATAAATAAAGTTGAATGAAATTGGGCAGGGAGTTGCAAGGAAGCAGCCATGGTCTATTAGAAGTTACTGCATTTGATTGGAGTTGGAAATGGAAATTACAGAAACCATCTGAAAGACAGCCAACAGTGGGGTTCAAACTCATTTGTTTACCCAGTCCTGAGATACCCTGCTGTTGGTTGCAACTTCAATTGTTGCTTTTACTTTATTTAAGGGCTTACGAAACCTTAGTCATTAGTGATGTGTATTTGCATGTGTGTTCTATCTGATAATATTATTGTAATATCTGTATCAGTGCTTGTCTGATATTTTGAGGTCTAGGATCTGAGGTAAGGCATAATCCCTACATTCATCTGGAGTGTGTAAACTCCCTGGAAATGTATCTTGGGATGCCCATGGGCAGCATCAAGATTTGACCCACTCAGTCTGAGAGTCAGATCATGCATCTTGTTTTGAATTACAATAGATCATTAGAAATACTTTTAGATGCTACTTCCATGATAATGTTTTAAAAGGCAGATCATCAAGATAACGATAAAAAAGTTGATTACTTCCATTATGACACTTATCACACTCTGAAAGAGGAAATGAGAAGAACAAAATATTTCGAGAAGAAATGCCCTCAGCCTTTCAAGATGAGGATTACAGGGCTTTGAAATAAGTAGAGCCATGAAAGGCAGATAGAAATGGGAAATAAGAGAATATCCACATCAGAGTCGCTGGAAAAAGGGGAAAAAATGGACGCAGCTCAGGATTCCCCCTGGATCGTCACGTCCTGAACTCGACAGCTGTGATTACTTGAGGGTGTAGACTGCATAGCACAATCCAGGGTTTACCATGCTTAGTGGGCTGCAGACACCATACCCCTTAAGGGCCTCTTACAGTGGTCAGAGGATACCATGAAAAGATATGGCCCCTCAAAATATGAGGGTATCAGGAAAGAATAAAAGGGCCAATTAAAGGCAGGAAAATGAAAGACACTCTTGTCCTCGGATATCCTTACACTACTGGGATCAGAAGAGAACAAGAGTTTTATTGCAAATATGTTAGTCTGTCGGTCAATACATCAAGTTACATATATTTCAACAGGGGTACATATTTCGGGCTATTCAATAGCCCTTCCTCAGCCACAATTTATCGAATATAAAGAAACAATCTCATAACATCAAAGACACTGTAACAACATTAAAAACATGCATAAAACTTGGTAAAAACAGGTCAACAACATGGAATAAAATGTATGTACACATTGTTAAAAGATCACTAAAAAGGCTCTCCGGCCCATGAGTTCGTGGAAAAATGAGTAAGTTCACATGGAATATTGGCACTATATGATTTCAGCCAGTCACTGTTCATTTTACCTGATATCAATGTGGCTTTAAGGAGTTTGAACATTTCTTGAGATGGACGCCTGGAGCGTCAAGTTGTGTTAATATGCGGTCGAAACGGACGAAAAATGGATCCCAAGAAACGTGGCCAAGTTAGCTCAAGAGAAGAAGCTGAAGGCCCATAAGTGAAACAAAAGGAGCCAAAACTTAAAGAGAAACAGAAAGAAAGGCCAAAAATTAAAGCGAGAACCCAAGGAAACAGGGAAGGCAAACTCGATCATGTCGAAAACCAGCGAAGTCATACCTGAGGAGAGACCCACGTGCGAATGTAGCTTGGGAGAGCACAAGAAGCACTGACACGCTGATTTTAGAATCGAACAATTTTTGCTACATTTGAACCAATTAAACAGTAACATTAAATTCACGTCAGAGAATGAAATAAACAGTTCCATAAATTACCTAGATCTACTAGTCAAATGTGAAAACAATCTCCTGAGCTATCAAATATTCAGAAAACCAACTCAAACCAGCACTGTTATTAGACAAGATTCTAACCACCCTGCATCCCATAAAAGAGCAGCCTTCACATGTTTTATTAACAGAGCTTTGAACATACCACTGTCTGACATAGAATATCTTAAAGAAATTTCAATAATTCGCCAAATTGCTGAAGCTAATGGTTTCAATAGAAAATATGCTAACAGTATTATTAACAAAATCAAGAACAAACCAGCTTCCAGATTAGCAAAAGAGGATAAAGAACCTTCCACTTATGCAATGTTCACCTTTGTGAATCAATCCACCTACAATGTTACTAGTGTACTCAAAAAATATAAAGTAAAAGTAGCTTTCAGAACCAACAACACTAATCACAATAAATTTTTCAACTCGCATATTCTCAATAAAACAAACAAATATAATAATTCTGGCATCTACAGAATCAAATGTAATGATTGTGTAAGAGGATATAAGGAAACCAGAGATATATAATCAAAGCGAACTGATGTGAGTTTAATAATAATAACGAACTGATGTACATGGATGGCAATAGCGGAACCGCACAAACTAGACATGTGCGAACTTTGCGCAAATTTTTAGACAAAAAACTGAAAGCATAAAGGGCAGGTGGCAGCACCTTACATATATAGAACCGCATACTTTATAAATAAGAATAAAACTACCAAAGTTACAACACTTCCCCTCAAGTAGAGCTTCATACAATCTTTACACTCTCCAAACCAGCAAACTTCAAGCAACGTTCATGTTTCATTCGACTTAAACTCTTCGTGAGAAAGTCAGCAACTTGATCGTTCGTAGAGATATACTTCAAAACAAAAAGTTTACACTCAAAGACTTCATGAACAAAGTGATGTTTGATATCAATATGTTTGCTTCTACTGTGATACATCGCGTTCTTTGCCAAATTAATTGCACTTTGATTATCACAAAAGATGAACATAGTGGCTAAGTCTTTGAAGCCTAACTCGAGCAGAAATCGACGTAAGTACACAGCTTCCTTGGCGCACAACAAGGAAACTCTGTGTTATCTCACACTCAGTTTGGCCTTGACGAGTCATGACCACCCAAAGTCGGAGGTGACGTTACAGCACCCTTCCCTTATCACAACCAACGTATTTGAACAGATTGGTCACACTTGTAGTACTACAGTGAGGTGCGGTTCCAGTTTAGCAGTGTCTTTTAACTTGTACCAACAGATGCCAAAAATCATGCTATGGTAATACTTTGGTTTGTTTGGTTCTCTTTTTAGGAAAAGTGAATGAGAACTGCATCCCAACTCTATGCTATTACCGTACTGAATGAATATTGAAAGGTTAAGTGTAGGTATTGTAGCTCTATCAGTTTGTGTCATTAAATGTGTCTGCTGTATTATCGTGTTAATATTCCAATACTATCTACATATCCCTAAAGTATATAGGCGGCTTTGGTGGCGTAGATGGTAGCATGCTGAGTTTCTACGCCCAAGATCGCAGGTTCAAGCCCGGCCGAAGTCATCGGATTTTTTAAGAGCGTCAAAAATCCCTGAGTATGCCTTCCTTTGGAGGGGAAGTAAAGCTGGTGGGCCCATGTCATAGATTTATGGCATGTAAAAGAACCTTCCACTTACTACAATAGTGTGAAGCTAAATTTGTAGGTTAGATTTGATACGCTCTATTTAAGTCCCAACGTTCACCGACAGGTGCCGGTTGCGGAGAGTAGCCAAGTTCACAGGTAGGTGTCGTTGACGGTAGCATTTGGTAGCAAAAGTAGGAACTACTTGAAATTGATCGTCTGCAGTCCTTACCTGAATTGCAGATAATATACAGTAATACAGCTATCACAATTAACACCGGTTATTATACACACACCCAAAGAAAATGGGGCTACATGACAGTGTTGTCGCAGCCCCTAAACTGAGAACCAACCAACCTAAAATACATAGGGCATATTTTATCTTTATTAGGTCATACTCGGCTAGTTTTTAGGGCATATTTCCTTGCCACTTTCTACATTTTTAGGACCTAAACTTCCAAACCTTAGTCATCAGCAAATCTTAAGAGTCAAAATAATTAAACCTCCAATCTTTAAATTTCTGTCATTTCCTTCATTGCTTGTTCGATGCATAGATTGAAAAGTATCTCTCTCATGTTCTTAGTCTCTAAAATCTGCTATATGGTTTCGGTATAGGTTGTAGATATCCTCCTATCCATGCACTTTATTCCAATCCTTTTCAAAATGTCAAACAATTTACTGCAATCAATGTTATCAAAAGCCTTTTCTATGTCTACAAATACCACGAAGTTCTCTTATTCTATCTTCCGAGATCAGTCTTAAGACTTACGGTATTACTGCTTCCCTTGTTCCTAACAAACTGGTCTTTTCCCAACTCAGTTTCAATCTGTTTTTTCCAATCTCTTGTAAATTATCTCTAACCAGGATCTTTGAAGTACAAGTGATCAAGCTGATCTAATAATATTATGACCCCAGCTACCATTGAATTGGTGACATTTAAGTAATCTGCTCTTCAATTTTGCAATGTGATCTGGCAGAAAAACCAGAACTGTATTGGGCAATGCACAGTATGGCTGAGATTTAATTGAATTTCTCTTGCAGTGGACTTTTTTTTCACCATTTCGGAATCAAACTTGGGAACAGGACATAGAGATTTTACCACTGATCTATTGAGGAAGCTAATGAAGTAATGACCATCTGTTGAACATAGTAATGAGGATAGGCTTATAAGTGAACCCACAAGCCCTCCATCCTCTTGCAACCAGATCGACAAGGAAGGAGCTCCTTGAAAGGGGACAAGACAGCATATGTTTGTCCAGTACTTTAAAAAAAAATATTGAAATATATTATCTTCAGTCTAGTCATTACTTTTTGTGTTTATCTACACACTAGTACATGTTTTGAAGCTTATTATTTTCATAGAAAATTTGCCCCTTCTTCAGCTAGCATGATAATGGCCAGTCACTATGAACATTAAAAATTTATGAAAAATGGTTGATGTGGATGAAATGTAATGGATACATTTGAGATAGTTGCATACACGTTAAGGAACCCTTAAAAATTTTTACACACGTTAAAAATCCCTTACAACTGTTTATAAATAAAACTGAAAAATGTTTGTTGCACTTGCATTAAAAATTGTTCTTAAAATAGCCTACCACACTATTGAATAAAATGCTAGTTTATATTTTCATGTCCATTTCACTTATTCTTGTGTGAAAACGAGACGACACTGGCTCGGCCCGCCGTCGCATTTGACTATTTATCTTTGACTATTGATCGTTTTATTAAGGTCTAATGTTACGGTTGTGGGTATTGGCTGTAGAAATTGCTGACGATTGCTTGTTTAATATGTTTCGGTGATCAGAATTAGTGTATTCTTCTTTTACTGGACCGATTCATGAAAAATATTTTTTGCAAAAGATAAAATATCAAAAGACTATATTATTTCAATTAAATAGGTCTTTAAAGTTGAAATACGGAATTTAAATAACATACGGTAGTCTTTTGAAATTTTATCTTTTCCAGAGAACATTTTTCATGAATTGGTTCAGTAAAAGAAGAATACACTAATTCCGATTACCGAAACATATTAAACAAGTAGGAGACCACGCAGCACGACCTGCTTTGGATGAGAAGGTGCGGCAAGATAGCGGCGAGCTAGAGGGGTAATAATCACAAACAATAACTTCGTTGGCAGCAAGGTCTCATGCCTTGCATTTCGGGCCTGTGGCCCGATTGTGTGGTAATGTAGCAAAATTATAAAATGTTATTGTTACGGCTGTGAGTTTGTGTCATCGCTCGCCGCATGAGTCACAACTGCCCCAGGGCTGGGCTGTGCCCTGCCTCCTGTATTGCGTGCGCCTTATGCAACAGGGCTACTAGGACAAAGGGATAGTCCAGAATATTCGTGACTGGACCAGCGATGGAAACCTCGAGAAGCCGTGAACCCTGGATGGATCTAGAAGCATTTATTGAGTCACCGGCCTGCTATATAAGTGCGACCTGTCAAGCAGTGGTTCGTTGTTGTGTTTTACGAGCTAGTGTGAGCGTTTATCCTGAGCGACAGAAGTGTGGTGACTTGCGAAACCCCTAGTGAAACGGGGAAGTGAGAAACATACAGGGGACTGCCTGTGTTCTGAGTGTGTGTGCTTTCACTGAGTGTCTGAGATATTGTGGTTACGAAATCCAGTGACATTGTTTCTCCCAGCTTGTGAACAGCGTGCAGCAAGTGCTCGTAAGTAACTGTAGTAGGCGCACATTAGGAAGAAGTTGCATGTAGTTCTGTCAAGGCCACTAGGCTGTGGTTTGTTGACAAGTGAAAGGGCAAGAGCTCTCCACAAGCAAGATACTTGAGGAAACTGGAGTAAGGTCCCTATGGCTTGCATTTGCTGATGAGTAGTGTAATTTTCTGGCCGCAATAAAGTTAATTATTTCTTTAAGCAGTAATTGGTGTTGTGCTTCCTACCCACCGTAATCCAGTTAACAAAAGTGCCACTAGGGGGGTGGCACGTAACAACTGGTGTCAGAAGCCGGATTATGAACTCAAGCACAACACCTGACGGTCCTGGTTTCAAAACCCGAGCAGGTCATTTTCTCTAATTTTCCTGTGAGTGCATGCCCTTTACAAGGCAAACAACTAAAATGAAGGCACAATTGGCAGCATTGCTAGAAAAGTTAAATGGCATAGAAGACGGCCAGAAGAATTTAACCAAGGAGCTAACTGCGAAATTAGAAGACGGTCAGAAGAAGATGGAAGACGGTCAAAATAAGTTAGCAGAGGACCTGAAGAAGATGGAAGACAGCCAGAAAAGTTTAGCCGAGGACCTAACTTCCAAATTAGGAGGAGGTCAGAATAAGCTAGCAGAGGACCTGAAGGACGGCCAGAATAAGTTAGCAGAGGACCTAACCGCCAAATTTCTGGATGGCCTGAAAAATCTGGAAGAGTGTCTGCTGACGAAATTAGAGGAGAGCCAAAGGAAATTAGAACAGGGCCTACGTGAGGAAGTCGCAGCAGTGGAAAAGAAGTTCGACGCCTTACAAGTGGAAGTTGCCGAGCTGCGCCAACGCCCGCTGATGGGGGTGGAGGAGAAGTTCAACGCCTAGCAAGTGGAAGTTGCCGAGCTGTGCCAACGACCGCTGATGGGGGTGGAGGAGAAATTCAACGCCTTACAAGTAGAGGTTGCCGAGCTGCGCCAACGCCCGCTGACGGGGGTGGAGGAGAAATTCAACGCCTTGCAAGTGGAAGTTGCCGAGCTGTGCCAACGACCGCTGATGGGGGTGGAGGAGAAATTCAACGCCTTACAAGTGGAAGTTGCCGAGCTGTGCCAACGCCCGCTGATGGGGGTGGAGGAGAAATTCAACGCCTTACAAAAGGAAGTTGCCGAGCTGCGCCAACGCCCACTGACGGGGGTGGAAGAGAAATTCAACGCTCTACGAGAGGAAGTTGCCGAGCTGCGCTAATGCCCGCCCACCGTTACACCGGGAATATCAGGAACGGGACATAGCAGAGTGACGCCCCCAACCTTCGACGGAAAGGTCCCGTGGAGCACCTACTTACGTCAGTTCGAGGCGGCCTGTTCCATAAATAACTGGAACAACACAGAAAAGGCTACAGCTCTCATTGTAGCGCTGAGAGGTGACGCCCTTAACGTCCTTCAGGCCATCCCGACTGGATCCCAGGACTACGCTTCACTGATCGCCCATATGGAGTCCCGATATGGAGATAGCCATCTTCAGCAGGCCTACCAGATGCAGCTCCGGACCCGGGTACAAAAGAACGCGGAAACCCTGCAGGAGTTCGAGATGGACATCGCACGTCTCGTAAGGCTCGCCTACCCAACAGCGCCGGCCGACTTTCTGGAGCAGATAGCGACGCAGACTTGCACCGACGGGCTACGGGACTCGGACACTCAACAGGCGCTGCGACTCGCGCGCAATAAGACCCTGACAGATGCGCTGAGCCACGCACTTGAGTTCGAGACGGCAAAACAGGCATCCAGAATGCACGCGCGGATGCGTCAAGTGGACGTCGACGAACCAGTAAAAACCAACGAGACCAAGCCCCTGGCCGACGAATTAATGGAGGCGCTAAGCCGTTTCTTGGATAGTCGCGGCACCGACACAGCCGGAAGGCAATCGGAGAGGCGGCCCGGAAGAGGACTACCGACCTGCTGGACCTGCGGTAAGAAAGGCCACCTGAGCAAGGACTGCGGTGATCGCCGCCGCCGAGGGTATCCGACGGGAAATCAGTCGTCTGAAAACCGCGCGACCCAGGGAAACGAGTATTAGCCAGCCTTGGGGGGGCAAAGGTTGGCTTGTGACAGTCGTCAAGCCCCGGCAGTCCTGGTTCGTGTGACGAAGTTACGGAGGGACAATAGCAGCCTGATGGTCGACGGAGTCGTCAACGGAGAGAGCTGGCCCATGCTAATCGACACGGGAGCATCGAGGACCATCGTCAGTCCCACCGTGATCCCGAAGTGGAGAGTGCAACCCACACAAAGGAACCTCCAGCTAATAACCGCGACCGGAGAGACCGCATCACTGGAGGTCGTCATTGGTCGACGGGCGATAAAGCATCCAGTGCTTGTGGCTGACGTATCCAATGAAGTGATCATCGGACTGGACTTCCTGGACCAGAACATCATCTTGGATCTGAGTACAAACACTCTGCACTTCGGAGGTGAGGAACTTGCTTTGCAACCTGCGCACGAGTCCATCACCGCACGACGAGTAAGGCTGAGAGAAGACGTCATCGTTCCCGCCAGGACGGAGGTCAGTGCTGCCGTAATTGTCGACGGAACTGCTGAGGGAGTGGCGGCTGTCATCGAGCCAAAATATGAGGATATCCAGACAAAAGGATTGCTAGTTGCCAAGACTCTCATCAACACGACGTCTCGGCCGTACGTCCGCCTGTCCAACCTGAACGACTACGACATTACGGTTCACCGGGACACCAACCTAGGAGTCTGCGAGCCCGTTACCTGGATTGCCCGCATCACCGACACGACGGACGGACAACCGAAGAAGACGCACTCTGCCAGAAGAACTACAGAAGCTGTACCAAGGATCCCAGGACCATTTAGACGAGGAACAATCACGCCAACTTCAGGACCTGCTACGCGAATTCCAGGACGTCTTCTCCGTGGGGAGCAAAGACTTCGGCAGGACAAGCTTGGTCCAGCACAGAATCGACGTTGGGGACAGCGCACCGATTAGGGCCCCATTCCGACGAGTCCCGCTCGCCAAGCAAGCCGAAGTCGACCGGATGGTAGAAGAGATGAAGGAGCAAGGGGTGATCGAACCATCGCATAGTCCTTGGAGTTCTCCGGTCGTGCTAGTGAAGAAGAAGGACGGTTCCACCAGGTTCTGCGTGGATTACAGGCGGGTGAATGACGTCACGAAGAAGGACAGCTACCCTCTACCCCGGATCGACGATACCCTGGACACCATATCAGGGTCGAGATGGTTCTCCACCTTGGATTTGAAGAGTGGCTACTGGCAGGTGGAGGTCCACCCTAAGGACTGCGAGAAAACTGCGTTCTCTGTGGGCAGCGGGCTCTGGCAGTTCACCGTCATGCCATTCGGTCTGTGCAACGCCACTGCGACCTTCGAAAGGCTAATGGAGTCCATTCTGAGGGGACTACACTGGAAGACCTGCCTGGTCTACCTAGACGACGTCATCGTTCTGGGGAGAAGCTTCGAGGAGCACTACAGCAACCTGAAGGAGATCTTGTTGAAGCTACGGACTGCCCAGCTGAAGTTGAGCCCCAAGAAGTGTCAGCTCTTCCAGAAGCGGGTCCAGTACCTTGGGCATATCGTCTCCGAGGAAGGGGTGCGCACCGACCCAGAGAAGACCGCAGCTGTGAGGGAGTGGCCAGTTCCGAAGGACAAGTCCCAACTACGAAGCTTCCTGGGACTCTGCACTTATTACCGTCGCTTCGTGAGAGGATTCGCCGACATCGCCAAACCTTTACATCGACTGACTGAGAAGGACCAACTCTTCACGTGGACAGCAGAATGCCACAGTGCCTTCGAACAACTCAAGCAGGCTCTGTGCACCGCGCCTATTCTGGACTACCCCAGACCTGGAACAAGGTTCATCGTCGATACCGATGCCAGCGACTTTGGCATAGGGGGGATCCTGTCGCAAGTAGTGAACGGCGAGGAGAGAGTAGTGGCCTACTTCAGCAAGGCCCTGTCAAAGCCAGAAAGGAACTACTGCGTCACCAGGAATGAGCTGCTCGCCATCGTGAAGACCATTGAACACTTCCACAAGTACCTGTACGGGCAAGAATTTCTCATCAGGAGCGACCATGCATCCCTGCGGTGGCTCCTGAACTTGAAGCAGCCCGAGAGTCAACTCGCGCGGTGGTTAGAGAGGCTTCAACAGTACAACTTTGAGATTCAGCACAGGAAAGGCCAACTGCATTCTAACGCCGACGCCCTGTCACGAAGACCGTGCCCTGAAGACTGCACCTTCTGTACTAGGAGGGAGGAGAACACCGGGATACAGTGCCGAAGGACTACCGTGGAACTTCAAGGGAGCTGGAGCCGCGAATCTTTCACGCGGGCACAAGCAGAAGATGATGACCTGGGACTGATAGCCAAATGGAAGAGGGCCTGTGTCCCCAGACCCGGGTGGAACATTGTGAGTGACTGCAGCCCAAAGTTTAAGTCCTACTGGGCGCAGTGGGACTCGCTGATTGTAAGGGATGGCCTCATCTGCCGTACCTGGGAGAGCACCGACGGGAAGACATCTCGGGAACAAGTCGTCGTTCCAAAGGCTATGACGGAGGAAGTCCTGAAGGAAGTTCATGGAGGATCATCTGGTGGACACCTAGGGATAAAGAAGACCCTGGAGAAGCTGAGAGAGCGGTTCTACTGGATCGGATGCCGAACAGACGTGGAGAACCACTGCGCGAGGTGCCACAATTGCGCAGCCAGCAAGGGCCCAGGACGAAGACGACGGGGTCCACTGAAGACCTACAACGTGGGCGGCCCCATGGAGAGAGTGGCCATCTATGTTGCTGGGCCATTCCCGTTAAGCGAGGCAGGGAACCGCTACATATTAGTCGTCAGCGACTACTTTACCAAATGGCCGGAGGCGTATGCGCTCCCTAACCAAGAAGCCGCGGCGATTGCAGAGACCCTGGTGAAGGAATTCGTCAGCCGGTACGGAGTACCCCTAGAGCTGCACTCCGACCAAGGGAGGAACTTCGAGTCGCAGGTGTTCCGGAACCTATGCCAGCTGCTGGGGATCCGGAAGACAAGGACAACGCCGCTACACCCTCAGTCCGACGGGATGGTAGAGCGATTCAATCGCACCATCGAGAACCATCTCCTAATAGTCGTCAGCGAGCACCAGAGGGATTGGGACAAACATCTTCCACTATTTCTCCTGGCCTACCGCGCCGCCGTGCATGAATCCACCGGGTGCACACCAGCCCGGGCCATGCTTGGGAGGGAGCTCCGTCTACCTGTCGATCTTGCCTTCGGCCGACCTGGGAATGATCCGATCCCGGTAAGCCAGTATTGTCAAGAACTGGTCGACCAACTGGAGGACGTGCACGCGTTCGCGAGGAGGAAACTGCGGATCGAGACCGACCGAATGAAGACCCGATACGACCAGCAGACGGATGCCGGAGGATTCCACGAGGACGACCTGGTCTGGCTCTTCAACCCATTACGGAAGAAAGGCCTGTCACCCAAACTTCAGAAGTCCTGGGAGGGCCCGTACCGAGTCGTGAAACGGATCAACGATGTCGTCTACAGGATCCAGCGGAGCCCGAGGGCGAAGATGAAGATCGTGCATCGAGATCGCCTGCAGCCTACGGAGGGACACAGACGGACCAATGATTGATCGGGACGATCAGCCTTTTTAGGAAGGGGGTGGTGTTACGGCTGTGAGTTTGTGTCATCGCTCGCCGCATGAGTCACAACTGCCCCAGGGCTGGGCTGTGCCCTGCCTCCTGTATTGCGTGCGCCTTATGCAACAGGGCTACTAGGACAAAGGGATAGTCCAGAATATTCGTGACTGGACCAGCGATGGAAGCCTCGAGAAGCCGTGAACCCTGGATGGATCTAGAAGCATTTATTGAGTCACCGGCCTGCTATATAAGTGCGACCTGTCAAGCAGTGGTTCGTTGTTGTGTTTTACGAGCTAGTGTGAGCGTTTATCCTGAGCGACAGAAGTGTGGTGACTTGCGAAACCCCTAGTGAAACGGGGAAGTGAGAAACATACAGGGGACTGCCTGTGTTCTGAGTGTGTGTGCTTTCACTGAGTGTCTGAGATATTGTGGTTACGAAATCCAGTGACATTGTTTCTCCCAGCTTGTGAACAGCGTGCAGCAAGTGCTCGTAAGTAACTGTAGTAGGCGCACATTAGGAAGAAGTTGCATGTAGTTCTGTCAAGGCCACTAGGCTGTGGTTTGTTGACAAGTGAAAGGGCAAGAGCTCTCCACAAGCAAGATACTTGAGGAAACTGGAGTAAGGTCCCTATGGCTTGCATTTGCTGATGAGTAGTGTAATTTTCTGGCCGCAATAAAGTTAATTATTTCTTTAAGCAGTAATTGGTGTTGTGCTTCCTACCCACCGTAATCCAGTTAACAAAAGTGCCACTAGGGGGGTGGCACGTAACATTATTCTAGGCAATGCTGACACCATCACGTGGTTATGAAAGCCGGACGTCCGCGGATATGGAAAATATATTACAGCTGTAAATACATTATTTAACTTATTGAAAAGGTGAAAACGGGTTATTATAGATAATTTTCCGTAGAATTCAATGAGAAGATCAGTTGAATTTTTACAAATTAGTATATACATTTTGGCCACATTTTTTCAAAAACCAAAAGCATTTAATAACATTAAAATGGTGAGAGATATCAAAATATGATAAGGGGTAAAAAAGTTGCTAATCACCGAGATTTTACTCCTGTACATTTAAGTTGTTTCGATACGACCAACAGTTTCCGTGATATATCGATTCCAAAAAAAAAAAAAAAGGATGATAATCAGGGCCCCAAAAAAGGTCCGGCCCTGCACCGATTTTAACGCCCGATAATAGGGTTCCTCACAGGCCCTAACTTTTTTCCCGTACCAAATTTCAGCTCGATATCTTGAAAATTGCGACCTGTACTTTGATAAACGCAAAAACGTCACGCACATACGTACATCTTCAAGGGGCCCAAAAAAGCGGTGAGAGATATCTAAAAATCGTTATGGGTAAAGAAATTGCATACCGTGGAGATCTTAACCTGTGTATTTAACTTTTATCGATACGACCAACCGTTTCCGAGATATATCGATTCCAAAAAATAAATAAAATTCCGGGCCCCAGAAAGAGGTCCGGCCCTGCACCGATTTTAACGCCCAACAAAATGGTTCCTCACAGGCCGCATTCCTTTCGCCGTACCAAATTTCAGGTCGATATCTCGAAAATTGCGACCTGTACTTTGCTAAACGCAAAGACGTCACGCACATATGTACATTTTCAGGGCCCCAAAAAAAGAAAACGGTGAGAGATATCAAAAAATCGTTACTTGTAAAAAAGTTGCATACCGCGGAGATCTTACAACTGTGTATTTAACTTTTTCGATACGACCAACCGTTTCCGAGATATATTGATTCCAAAAAAGGATGAAATTCAGGGCCCCAAAACGGTCGGGCCCTGCAACGATTTTAACGCCCAACAATAGGGTTCCTCACAAGCCCCAACTCTTTAACCGTACCAATTTTCAGCTCGATACCTTGAAAATTGCGACCTGTACTTTGCTAAACGCAAAAACGTCAGGCACATACGTTCACCTTCAGGGCCCCACAAAAAGGAAACGGTGAGAGACATCCAAAAAATCGTTATGAGTAAAAAGGTGCATATCGCGGAGATCTTAAACCTGTACATTTAACGTTTTTCGATACGACCAACCATTTCCGAGATATATCGATTCAAAAAAAAGGATGACATTCAGGGCCCCAAAAAAAGGTCCGGCCCTGCACCGATTATAACGCCCAACAATAGCGTTCCCCACAGGCCCTAACTCTTTCACCGTACAAAATTTCAGCTTGATATCTTGAAAATTGCGACCTGAACTTTGCTAAACGCAAAAATGTCACGCACAATGGACATTTTCAGGGCCCCCCCCAAAAAAAAAATGGTGACAGATATCAAAAAATCGTTATGAGTAAAAAAAATTGCATACCGCGGAGATCTTACACCTGTAGATTAAACGTTTATCGATACGACCAACCGTTTCCGAGATATATCGTTTCCAAAAAAAAAAGTTTGAAATTCAGGGCCCCCAAAAAAGATCCGGCCCTGCACCGTTATTAACGCCCGACAACAGGTTTCCTCACAGGGTCCAACTCTTTCACGGCTCCAAATTTCAGCTCGATATCATGAAAATTGCGACCTGTACTTCGCTAAACCCAAAAATGTCACCCACAATGGACATTTTCAGGGCCCCAAAAAAATAAAACGGTGAGAGATATCAACAAATAGTTTTGAATAAAAGAGTTGCACACCGCGGAGATCTTACACCTGTACATTTAACTTTTTCGATACGACCAACCGTTTCCGAGATATATCGATTCAAAAAAAAAAAAAATGAAATTCAAGGCCCCCCAAAAAGATCTGGCCCTGCACCGTTTTTAACGCCCGACAATAGGTTTCATCACAGGGTCTAACTCTTTCACCGCACCAAATTTCAGTTCGATATCTTGAAAATTGCGACCTGTACTTCGCTAAACCCAAATATGTCACGCACAATGGACATCTTCAGGGCCCCAAAAGAAGAAAACGGTGAGAGATATCAAAAAATCGTTCTGAGTAAAAAAGTTGGATACCGCGGAGATCTTACACCTGTACATTGAACGTTTTTCGATACGACCAGCCGTTTCCGAGATATATTGATTAAAAAAAAGGGATGAAATTCAGGGCCCCAAAAAAAGGTCCGACCCTGCACCGATTTTAACGCCCAACAATAGAGTTCCTCACAGGCCCTAACTCTTTCACCGTACCAAATTTTAGCTTGATATCTTGAAAATTGCGACCTGTTCTTTGCTAAACGCAAAAATGTCACGCACAATGGACATTTTCAGAGCCCCAAAAAAAGAAAACGGTGAGAGATATCAAAAACTCGTTTTGAGTAAAAAAGATCTTACACCTGTAGATTTAACGTTTTTCGATACCACCAACTGTTTCCGAGATATATCGATTCCAAAAAAAAGGTTGAAATTCAGGGCCCCCAAAAAAGATCCGGCCCTGCACCGTTTTTAACGCCCGACAACAGGTTTCCTCACAGGGCCCAACTCTTTCACCGCTCCAAATTTCAGCTCGATATCTTGAAAATTGCGTCCTGTACTTCGCTAAACCCTAAAATTTCACGCACTATGGACATTTTCAGGGCCCCAAAAAAAGAAAACGGTGAGAGATATCAAAAAATCGGTTTGAGTAAAAGAAGTTGCCTACCGCGGAGATCTTCCACCTGTACATTTAACGATTTTCGATACGACCAACCGTTTCCGAGATATATCGATTCCAAAAAAAAGTTTGAAATTCAGGGCCCCCAAAAAAGATCCGGCCCTACACCGCTTTTAACGCCCAACAATAGGTTTCCTCACAGGGTCTAACTCTTTCACCGCACCAAATTTCAGTTCGATATCTTGAAAATTGCGATCTGTACTTCGCTAAACCCAAATGTCACGCACAATGGACATCTTCAGGGCCCCAAAAAAGGAAAACGGTGAGAGATATAAAAAAATCGTTATGAATAAAAAAAAGTTGCATACCAGGGAGATCTTACACCTGTACATTTAACGTTTTTCGATACGACCAGCCGTTTCCGAGATATATCGATTCAAAAAAATAGGATGAAATTCAGGGCCCCAAAAAAGGGTCCGGCCCTGCACCGATTTTAATACCCAACAATAGGGTTCCTCACAGACCCTAACTCTTTGACCGTACCAAATTTCAGCTCGATATCTAGAAAATTGCGACCTGTACTTTGCTAAACGCAAAAACGTCACGCATATACATACAGACAGACTTTTTCCAACATACCACTGCTATATGAAAGCCTATAGGATCTAGATCCGGCTTTCATAACAAGTAGGAGTCCACGCAGCACGATCTGCTTTGGATGAGAAGGTGCGGCAGATAGCGGCGAGCAAGAGGGGTAATGATCTCAAACAACAACTTCGTTGGCGGCAAGGCCTGCGGAAATGCATTTCGAACCTTCGACCCGATTGCGAAGAAATGCAGGAAAATTATAAAATGCTATTCTAGGCAATGCTGACACCATCACATGGTTATGAAAGCCAGACGTCCTCGGAAATGGAAAATATCTTACTGCTGTAAATACATGATTCAACTTATTGAAAAGGTTAAAACGATTTATTATAGATAATTTTCCGTAGAATTCAATCAGACCATCATTTAAATTTTTACCAATTATTATATACATTTGGGCCCCATTTTTTTTTTCAAAAACCAAAAACATTTAATAACACCTTCAGGGCCCCAAAATAAGAAAACGGAGAGATATCAAAAAATCGTTATGAGTAAAAAAAGTTGCATACCGCGGAGATCTTACACCTGTACATTTAACGTTTTTCGATACGACCAACAGTTTCCGAGATATATCGATTCAAAAAAAAGTTCGAAATTCAGGCCCCCCAAAAAGATCCGGCCCTGCACCTTTTTTAACGCCCGACAACAGACTTCCTCACATGGTCCAACTCTTCCACAGGTCAAAATTTCAGCTCGATATCTTGAAAATTGCGACCTCTACTTCGCTAAACCCAAAAATTTCCCGCATAATGGACATTTTCAAGGCCCCCAAAAACGAAAACGGTGGGAGATATCAAAAAATCGTTTTGCACCTTTTTTAACGCCCGACAACAGACTTCCTCACAGGGTCCAACTCTTTCACAGGTCAAAATTTCAGCTCGATATCTTGAAATTTGCGACCTGTACTTCGCTAAACCCAAAAATTTCACGCACAATGGACATTTTCAGGGCCCCCAAAAACGAAAACGGTGGGAGATATCAAAAATTCGTTTTGAGTAAAAAAGTTGCATACCGCGGAGATCTTACACCTGTACATGTAACGTTTTTCGATACGACCAACAGTTTCCGAGATATATCGATTCCAAAAAAAAAGTTTGAAATTCAGGGCCCCCAAAAAAGATCCGGCCCTGCACCTATTTTAACGCCCAACAATTGGATTCGTCACAGTCACCAACTCCTTCACCGTACCAAATTTCAGCTCGATATCTTGATTATTACGACCTCTCCTTCGCTAAACTCAAAAATGTGACGCACAATGGACGTTTTCAGGGCCCCAAAAAAAGAAAACGGTGAGAGATATCAAAATATCGTTTTGAGTAAAAAAGTTGCATACCGCGGAGATCTTACACCTGTACATTTAACATTTTTCGATACGACCAACCTTTTCCGAGATATATCGATTCCTAAAAACAGTTAGAAATTCAGGGCCCCCAAAAAAGATCCGGCCCTGCACCGATTTTAACGCCCAACAATAGGATTCGTCACAGTCACTAACTCTTTCACCGTACCAAATTTCAGCTTAATATCTTAAAAATTGCGACCAGTACTTAGCTAAACGCAAAAATGTCACACACAATGGACATTTTCAGGCCCCCCAAAAAAAGAAAACGGTGAGAGATATCAAAAAATCGTTTTGAGTAAAAAAGTTGCATACCGCGGAGATCTTACACCTATACATTTAACATTTTTCGATACGATCAACCGTTTCCGAGATATATCGATTCCAAAAAAAAGTTTGAAATTCAGGGCCCCCCAAAAAATTCCGGCCCTGCACCGATTTTAACGCCCAACAATAGGATCCGTCACAGTCACTAACTCTTTCATCGTACCAAATTTCAGCTTAATATCTTGAAAATTGCGACCAGTGCTTAGCTAAACGCAAAAATGTCACGCACAATGGACATTTTCAGGGCCCCAAAAAAAGAAAACGGTGAGAGATATCAAAAAATCGTTTTGAGTAAAAACGTTGCATGCCGCGGAGATCTTACACCTATACCTTTAACATTTTTCGATACGACCAACCGTTTCCGAGATATATCGATTCAAAAAAAATAGGATGAAATTCAGGGCCCCAAAAGAAGGTCCGGCCCTGCACCGATTATAACGCCCAACAATAGGGTTCGTCACAGGCCCCAACTCTTTCACCCTACCAAATTTCAGCTCGATATCTTGAAAATTGCGACCTGTACTTTGCTAAACGCAAAAACGTCACGCACATACATACAGACAGACTTTTTCCAATATACCATGGCTATATGAAAGCCTATAGGATCTTTAGATCCGGCTTTCATAACAAGTAGGAGTCCACGCAGCACGACCTGCTTTTGATGAGACGGTGGCGCAGCAGCAAGGAGCCAGCAAGAGGGGTTATAATCTCAATCAACAACTTCGTTGGCGGCCAGGCCTGCGGAATTCCATTTCGGACCATCGACCCGATTGCGAGGAAATGTAGGAAAATTATAAAATATTCTAGGCAATGCTGACACCATCACATGGTTATGAAAGCCGGACGTCCTCGGAAGTGGAAAATATCTTAGGCTACTGCTGTAAATACATGATTCAACTTATTGAAAAAGGTTAAAAAGAGTTCTTATAGATAATTTTCCGTAGAATTCAATTAGACCATCAGATGAATTTTTACCAGTTATTATATACATTTGGGCCCCATTTTTTTTTCAAAAACCAAAAACATTTAATAACATAAAAACGGTGAGAGATATCAAAATATGATAAGGGGTAGAAAAGTTGCAAATCACTGTAGATTTAACTTTTTTCGATAGGATCGACGCTTTCCAAGATATAATGGAATTCACGGACCCCAAAGAAGGAAAATGGTGTGAGATATCAAAAAATCATAAGAATTAAAAAAGTTGCTAATCGCTGAGATCCTATATCTGTAGATTTTACTTTGCTCGATACGGCCAACCGTTTCCCAAATATAACGGTTCAAAAAAAGTTTGAAATTCAGGGCCCCCAGAAAAGACCCGGCCCTGCACCGATTTTAACGCCCAACAATAGGATTCGTCACAGTCACTAACTCTTTCACCGTAACAAATTTCAGCTTAATATCTTGAAAATGGCGACCAGTACTTAGCTAAACGCAAAAATGTCACGCACAATGGACATTTTCAGCGCCCCAAAAAAAGAAAACGGTGAGAGATATCAAAAAATCGTTATGAGTAAAAAAGTTGCATACCGCGGAGATCTTACACATATACCTTTAACATTTTTCGATACGATCAACCATTTCCGAGATATATCGATTCCAAAAAAAAGTTTGAAATTCAGGGCCCCCAAAAAAGATCCGGCCCTGCACCGATTTTAACGCCCAACAATAGGATTCGTCACAGTCACTAACTCTTTCACCGTACCAAATTTCAGCTTAATATCTTGAAAATTGCGACCAGTACTTAGCTAAACGCAAAAATGTCACGCACAATGGACATTTATGGGCCCCAAAAAAGAAAACGGTGAGAGATATCAAAAAATAGTTGTGAGTAAAAAAGTTGCATACTGCGGAGATCTTACACCTATACCTTTAACATTTTTCGATACGATTGACCGTTTCCGAGATATATCGATTCCAAAGAAAAGTTTGAAATTCAGGGCCCCCAAAAAAAGATCCGGCCCTGCACCGATTTTAACGCCCAACAATTGGATTCGTCACAGTAACTAACTCTTTCATCGTACCAAATTTCAGCTTAATATCTTGAAAATTGCGACCAGTACTTAGCTAAACGCAGAAATGTCACGCACAATGGACATTTTCAGGACCCCAAAAAAAGAAAACGGTGAGAGATATCAAAAAATAGTTTTTAGTAAAAACGTTGTATACCGCGGAGATCTTACACCTATACCTTTAATATTTTTCGATACGATCATCCGTTTCCAAGATATATCGAATCCAAAAAAAGTTTGAAATTCACGACCCCCAAAAAAGATCCGGCCCTGCACCGATTTTAACGCCCAACAATAGGATTCGTCACAGTCACTAACTCTTTCACCGTAACAAATTTCAGCTTAATATCTTGAAAATGGCGACCAGTACTTCGCTAAACGCAAAAATGTCACGCACAATGGACATTTTCAGGGCCCCAAAAAAGAAAACGGTGAGAGATATCAAAAAAAAGATTTGAGTAAGAAAGTTGCATACCGCGGAGATCTTACACCTATACATTTAACATTTTTCGATACGATCAACCGTTTCCGAGATATATCGATTCCAAAAAAAGTACCGTGGAGATTTAACACTTGTGTATTTAACTTTTTTCGATATGACCAACCGTCTCCGAAATATATCGATTCCAAAAGAGTTTCAAATTCAGGGCCCCCCAAAAAGATCCAGCCCTGCACCGATTTTAACGCCGAAAAATAGGGTTCCTCATAGACTCTAGCTCATTTACCGCTCCAAATTTCAGCTTGATATCTTGAAAATTGCGACCTGTATTTTGCTAAACCAAAAACGTCACGCACATACGCACAACTTCAGGGTCCCAAAAAAGAAAACGGTGAGAGATATCAAAAAATCGTTTTGAGTAAAAAAGTTGCATACCGCGGAGATCTTACACCTATACATTTAACGTTTTTCGATACGACCAGCCGTTTCCGAGATATATCGATTCAAAAAAGAGTTTGAAATTCAGTGCCCCCCCAAAATATCCGGCCCTGGACCGTATTTAACCCCCGACAACAGGTTTCCTCACACGGTCCAACCCTTTCACCGCTCCAAATTCAGCTCTATATCTTGAATATTGCTACCTGTACTTCGCTAAACCCAAAAATGTGACGCACAATGGACATTTTCAGGGCCCCAAAAAAAAGAAAACTGTGAGAGATATCAAAAAATCGTTTTGAGTAAAAAAGTTGCATTCCGCGGAGATCTTACACCTGTACATTTAACGTTTTTCGATACGACCAACCGTTTCCGAGATATATCGATTCCAAAAAAATGTTTGAAATTCAGGGCCCCCCAAAAAGATTCGGCCCTGTACCGTCTTTAACGCCCGACAATTGGTTTCCTCACAGGGTCGAACTCTTTCACCGCACCAAATTTAAGTTCGTTATCTTGAAAATTGCGACCTGTACTTCGCTAAACCCAAATATGTCACGCACAATGGACATCTTCAGGGCCCCAAAAAGGAAAACGGTGAGAGATATCAAAATATCATTATGAGTAAAAATGTTGCATACCGCGGAGATCTTACACCTGCACATTTAACGTTTTTCGGTACGACCAACGGTTTCCGAGATATATCGATTCCAAAAAAAAAAAGGTTGAAATTCAGGGCCCCCCCAAAAAATCGGGCCGTGCACAGTTTTTAACGCCCGACAACATGTTTCCTCACAGGGTCTAACCCGTTCACCGCTCCAAATTTCAGCTCGATATCATGAAAATTAAGACCTATACTTCGCTCAACCCAAAAATGTCATGCACAATTGACTTTTTCAGGGCCCTAAAAAAACAAAACGGTGAGAGATATCAAAAAATCGTTTTGAGGAAAAAGGTGCATACCGCGGAGATCTTACACCTATACATTTAACATTTTTCGATACGACCAACCGTTTCCGAGATATATCGATTCCAAGAAAAAGTTTGAAATTCACGACCCCCAAAAAAGATCCGGCCCTGCACCGATTTTAACGCCCAACAATAGGATTCGTCACAGTCACTAACTCTTTCACCGTAACAAATTTCAGCTTAATATCTTGAAAATGGCGACCAGTACTTCGCTAAACGCAAAAATGTCACGCACAATGGACATTTTCAGGGCCCCAAAAAAGAAAACGGTGAGAGATATCAAAAAAAAGATTTGAGTAAGAAAGTTGCATACCGCGGAGATCTTACACCTATACATTTAACATTTTTCGATACGATCAACCGTTTCCGAGATATATCGATTCCAAAAAAAGTACCGTGGAGATTTAACACTTGTGTATTTAACTTTTTTCGATATGACCAACCGTCTCCGAAATATATCGATTCCAAAAGAGTTTCAAATTCAGGGCCCCCCAAAAAGATCCAGCCCTGCACCGATTTTAACGCCGAAAAATAGGGTTCCTCATAGACTCTAGCTCATTTACCGCTCCAAATTTCAGCTTGATATCTTGAAAATTGCGACCTGTATTTTGCTAAACCAAAAACGTCACGCACATACGCACAACTTCAGGGTCCCAAAAAAGAAAACGGTGAGAGATATCAAAAAATCGTTTTGAGTAAAAAAGTTGCATACCGCGGAGATCTTACACCTATACATTTAACGTTTTTCGATACGACCAGCCGTTTCCGAGATATATCGATTCAAAAAAGAGTTTGAAATTCAGTGCCCCCCCAAAATATCCGGCCCTGGACCGTATTTAACCCCCGACAACAGGTTTCCTCACACGGTCCAACCCTTTCACCGCTCCAAATTCAGCTCTATATCTTGAATATTGCTACCTGTACTTCGCTAAACCCAAAAATGTGACGCACAATGGACATTTTCAGGGCCCCAAAAAAAGAAAACTGTGAGAGATATCAAAAAATCGTTTTGAGTAAAAAAGTTGCATTCCGCGGAGATCTTACACCTGTACATTTAACGTTTTTCGATACGACCAACCGTTTCCGAGATATATCGATTCCAAAAAAATGTTTGAAATTCAGGGCCCCCCAAAAAGATTCGGCCCTGTACCGTCTTTAACGCCCGACAATTGGTTTCCTCACAGGGTCGAACTCTTTCACCGCACCAAATTTAAGTTCGTTATCTTGAAAATTGCGACCTGTACTTCGCTAAACCTAAATATGTCACGCACAATGGACATCTTCAGGGCCCCAAAAAGGAAAACGGTGAGAGATATCAAAATATCATTATGAGTAAAAATGTTGCATACCGCGGAGATCTTACACCTGCACATTTAACGTTTTTCGGTACGACCAACGGTTTCCGAGATATATCGATTCCAAAAAAAAAAAGGTTGAAATTCAGGGCCCCCCCAAAAAATCGGGCCGTGCACAGTTTTTAACGCCCGACAACATGTTTCCTCACAGGGTCTAACCCGTTCACCGCTCCAAATTTCAGCTCGATATCATGAAAATTAAGACCTATACTTCGCTCAACCCAAAAATGTCATGCACAATTGACTTTTTCAGGGCCCTAAAAAAACAAAACGGTGAGAGATATCAAAAAATCGTTTTGAGGAAAAAGGTGCATACCGCGGAGATCTTACACCTATACATTTAACATTTTTCGATACGACCAACCGTTTCCGAGATATATCGATTCCAAGAAAAAGTTTGAAATTCACGACCCCCAAAAAAGATCCGGCCCTGCACCGATTTTAACGCCCAACAATAGGATTCGTCACAGTCACTAACTCTTTCACCGTAACAAATTTCAGCTTAATATCTTGAAAATGGCGACCAGTACTTCGCTAAACGCAAAAATGTCACGCACAATGGACATTTTCAGGGCCCCAAAAAAGAAAACGGTGAGAGATATCAAAAAAAAGATTTGAGTAAGAAAGTTGCATACCGCGGAGATCTTACACCTATACATTTAACATTTTTCGATACGATCAACCGTTTCCGAGATATATCGATTCCAAAAAAAGTACCGTGGAGATTTAACACTTGTGTATTTAACTTTTTTCGATATGACCAACCGTCTCCGAAATATATCGATTCCAAAAGAGTTTCAAATTCAGGGCCCCCCAAAAAGATCCAGCCCTGCACCGATTTTAACGCCGAAAAATAGGGTTCCTCATAGACTCTAGCTCATTTACCGCTCCAAATTTCAGCTTGATATCTTGAAAATTGCGACCTGTATTTTGCTAAACCAAAAACGTCACGCACATACGCACAACTTCAGGGTCCCAAAAAAGAAAACGGTGAGAGATATCAAAAAATCGTTTTGAGTAAAAAAGTTGCATACCGCGGAGATCTTACACCTATACATTTAACGTTTTTCGATACGACCAGCCGTTTCCGAGATATATCGATTCAAAAAAGAGTTTGAAATTCAGTGCCCCCCCAAAATATCCGGCCCTGGACCGTATTTAACCCCCGACAACAGGTTTCCTCACACGGTCCAACCCTTTCACCGCTCCAAATTCAGCTCTATATCTTGAATATTGCTACCTGTACTTCGCTAAACCCAAAAATGTGACGCACAATGGACATTTTCAGGGCCCCAAAAAAAGAAAACTGTGAGAGATATCAAAAAATCGTTTTGAGTAAAAAAGTTGCATTCCGCGGAGATCTTACACCTGTACATTTAACGTTTTTCGATACGACCAACCGTTTCCGAGATATATCGATTCCAAAAAAATGTTTGAAATTCAGGGCCCCCCAAAAAGATTCGGCCCTGTACCGTCTTTAACGCCCGACAATTGGTTTCCTCACAGGGTCGAACTCTTTCACCGCACCAAATTTAAGTTCGTTATCTTGAAAATTGCGACCTGTACTTCGCTAAACCCAAATATGTCACGCACAATGGACATCTTCAGGGCCCCAAAAAGGAAAACGGTGAGAGATATCAAAATATCATTATGAGTAAAAATGTTGCATACCGCGGAGATCTTACACCTGCACATTTAACGTTTTTCGGTACGACCAACGGTTTCCGAGATATATCGATTCCAAAAAAAAAAAGGTTGAAATTCAGGGCCCCCCCAAAAAATCGGGCCGTGCACAGTTTTTAACGCCCGACAACATGTTTCCTCACAGGGTCTAACCCGTTCACCGCTCCAAATTTCAGCTCGATATCATGAAAATTAAGACCTATACTTCGCTCAACCCAAAAATGTCATGCACAATTGACTTTTTCAGGGCCCTAAAAAAACAAAACGGTGAGAGATATCAAAAAATCGTTTTGAGGAAAAAGGTGCATACCGCGGAGATCTTACACCTATACATTTAACATTTTTCGATACGACCAACCGTTTCCGAGATATATCGATTCCAAGAAAAAGTTAGAAATTCGGGGCCCCCAAAAAAGATCCGGCCCTGCACCGATTGTAACGCCCAACAATAGGATTCGTCACAGTCACTAACTCTTTCACCGTACCAAATTTCAGCTTAATATCTTGAAAATTGCGACCAGTACTTAGCTAAACGCAAAAATGTCACACACAATGGACATTTTCAGGGCCCCAAAAAAAGAAAACGGTGAGAGATATCAAAAAATCGTTTTGAGTAAAAAAGTTGCATACCGCGGAGATCTTACACCTGTTCGTTTAACATTTTTCGATACGATCAACCGTTTACGAGATATATCGATTCCGAAAAACAGTTTGAAATTCAGGGCCCCAAAAAAAGATCCGGCCACGCACCGATTTTAACGCCCAACAATTGGATTCCTCACAGTCACTAACTCTTTCATCGTACCAAATTTCAGCTTAGTATCTTGAAAATTGCCACCAAGACTTAGCTAAACGCAAAAATGTCACGCACAATGGACATTTTCAGGGCCCCCAAAAAAGAAAACGGTGAGAGATATCAAAAAATCGTTTTGAGTAAAAAAGTTGCATACCGCGGAGATCTTACACCTGCCCCTTTAACATTTTTCGATACGACCAACCGTTTCCGAGATATATCGATTCCAAAAAACAGTTAGAAATTCAGGGCCCCCAAAAAAGATCCGGCCCTGCACCGATCTTAACGCCCAAAAAAAGAGTTCGTCACAGGCACTAACTCTTTCACCGTACCAAATTTCAGCTCGATATCTTGAAAATTGCGACCTGTACTTCGCTAACCCCAAATATGTCACGCACAATGGACATCTTCAGGGCCCCAAAAAAGAAAACGGTGAGAGATATCAAAACATCATTATGAGTAAAAAAGTTGCATACCGCGGAGATCTTACACCCGTAGATTTAACGTTTTTCGATACGACCAGCCGTTTCCGAGATATATCGATTCAAAAAAATAGGATGAAATTCAGGGCCTCAAAAAAAGGTCCGGCCCTGGACCGATTTTAACGCCCAACAATAGGGTTCGTCACAGGCCCAAACTCTTTCACCGTACCAAATTTCAGCTCGATATCTTGAAAATTGCGACCTGTACTTTGCTAAACGCAAAAACGTCACGCACATACGTACATACATACAGACAGACTTTTTTTGAATTATTTTTTTTCGACTCTGATTCGATTGGTATAGGTTTGAACCGTGGGCGACGCTTAGTTTCCGAGATCTCGAAAAATCCTACCACGGCTATATGAAAGCCTATAGGATCTTTAGATCCGGCTTTCATAACAAGCAATCGTCAGCAATTTCTACAGCCAATACCCACAACAGTAACATTGGACCATAATAAAACGATCAATAGTCCAATATAAACAGTCAAATGCGACGGCGGGCCGAGCCAGCGACGTCTTGTTTTCACGCAAGAATAAGTGAAAGGGACATGAAAATATAAACTAGCATTTTATTCAATAGTGTGGTAGGCTATTTTAAGAACAATTTTTAATGCAAGTGCAACAAACATTTTAGTTTTATTTGTAAACATTTGTAAGGGATTTTTAATGTGTGTAAAAATTTTTAAGGGTTCCTTAATGTGTGAGCAACTTTCTCATATGTTTCCATCACATTTCATCTACATCAACCATTTTTCATTAATTTTGAATGTTCATAGTGACTGGCCATTATCATACTAGCTGATGAAGGGGCAAATTTTCTATGAAAATAATAAGCCTCAAAACATGTACTAGAGTGTAAATAAACACAAAAAGTATTGACTAGACGGAACATAGTATATTTCAATTTTTTTAAATATCATTCGTCAATACGGACCAATCATGAACAATGTTAACCCCAAACATGTCCAGTACTTGTCGGAAGAGATTTGTAATCAGCTCTGTACTTTGGTGTGTGTTGAATTTGTCTGTAAACCTACATTTGTGTGGTGACTGTAACAGTACGTATAACTGTAATCACTGGATAAGGATCTTGAAATAGTCAGGCTTGTCAACCTACCTGGAAAAACCGTGGCAACATTTGTACCTGGCTAAGAGCTGGAATATACCTTGACATTAGAGAGGATACTTGAAGCCACAATTCTTATGCTCAAATCTATTCATTTCCTCCTCTGCACTTGTCCCCAATGTGTAGTGGTGATGCCATCTGCAAATTGTATTCCACTTTTATGCTTTTGTATTCAGCTGGTTTTGATTGTCACCAAAATACACCAGATAAATACTATTTCTATGTAAGACGTAGTCCCAAAAAGCTCTCACATATTGTACCATAGATTGCCGGATAAAGCCCTGGTTACTTGGTTTGGATCTGAGGCTGCTTAATTGCAAGAGACCTGCATAAGTAGATTTACAGAAAAAAGCAATAACATTTATCATGCTAGGAAATTATGAGATATTTACCGTATTTCTTCTTCTTCGCGAATGGGTCACTTAGGACCATGCGGAATCAACATTTTCTGAGCTTTCCTCCTTGCCCAATAGTTCTTCATTTTCACTGATTGCTGTAATTTCTGTTCCTCCGACCAGGTACGTCGCTGTGGTTTCTTCTCATCTTCCTCAAATCCCCTTGTGTGAACAATTTTCTGGATCATATTTCTATCTTGTAAATTTGGTGAACCCAATTCATTAAGGTCTTTCTCTACTTGTTTATACCATTTTGGTCTTGTGCGTTTGATTTGCAGAAATTTGTGGATTCGATAAGTGAGTCTGGTAGGATTCATTCTTTCCAAATGGCTTAGAAACTGAATTAGTCGCAATCTCATTGTATCAGTTAATTTAGAAACTCTTTTATAAATTTCAGAGTTGGGTTTGGGGTAGTGTATGCCATCTACAATTCTGGGCCCTAAGATTTTCCTCATGATTTTCCTTTCTTTAATCTCTAATTTTTCCTTTAAGGTCTTACGATGTAAACTGAGCGTTTCTGAAGCATATAGAGCATCAGGTTTAATCACTGTACAGTAATGACGAATTTTGTTGTTCCAGTACAAGCTTTTTTTGTTATAAACATTCTTTGTGTGTTGAAAAGCAATTTCCATTTTCTGAATTCATGATGCTATAGATTTATTTTCATTGCCATTTTCAGTGATCCATTCACCTGAGTATTTAAATTCTTTCACTCTTGCAATCTTATTGATACCAATGACAATTTCAGGTGGACCATTCTTAATTTTTGTCATAAATTTAGTTTTTTCATAGGAGATTTTTAGTCCTATTTTGGCTGCTTGCTCCTCCAGTATAACAAGCTGTTTCTGTGCATCAGCGACGTTTTTGGCAATTAGTGCTAAATCATCAGCAAACGCTAGACAATCTAAGTCAATACCCTTAATCTTTGGGCCCAGGCGGTGAGATGGTGCACCTGCTTTCCTCCATTCTCTGACAACTTTCTCAAGAGCACAATTGAAAAGTAAAGGGGAGAGCCCATCCCCTTGACGGACACCTGTGTTTATTTCAAACTCATCACTACAACCAACCATAAATTTAACTTTAGCCTTCGTTACAGTTAGTGTATCTTTAATAATATTTCTTGTTTTGTTATCAAGTCCAAATTCTGTTAAAACATTAACAAGTGACATGCGATCTATACTATCATAGGCCTTTTTGAAATCGACAAATGTGATGACAAAATTTTTGTTTGTTGTGTTCCGAAAATATGATGTAGTATTCTTCAGGTTCAGAATTTGCTCAGCACAGGGTCTCCCCTTTCTGAATCCACCTTGGTATTCACCAATTCTTTGGTCAAGTTGACTCTGCACCGTTGAGTAGAATTTTTGAGAGAATTTTATATGTGACTTGAAGAAGGGAAACACCTCTATAATTGTTTGGATCAGACCTGCTTCCTTTTTTATGTATGGGGTGTAATATTGCCATCTTCCAATCCTTTGGTATTTTTTCAGTTTGCCAGATGTCCAGCATAATGTCGTGAAGTTTTTTGATGAAATTTTCCCCTGCATTTTTCCAAAGTTCTGCAGTTATTTGATCTTCTCCTGTGGCCTTGTTATTTTTTAGTGATTGAACTGTTTCTCTAATTTCCTGAACTGTTGGTGGGGCTGAATCTTGATTAATTTGGTTAGAAGTGAACTGAAACTTTTCCAGAGGGCTTTCACTATTAAGTAATTTAGAAAAGCATGCTGCGAGGATTTTGCAGTTAGCATCAGTGGTATAAGCCATTTCTCCTTTATGATTGACAAAATGGAGTGATGGAGGAGAATATTTGGTTAACTTTTGTTTGAAAGTTCTATAATAGTTCCTTGAATTATGTTGTTTAAAGTCATCTTCTATAGACTGTAATTTCATATCCTCACTCAGTTTACGAATTTTCCTTATTGATTTAGTAACAACCTTTCTAACATTTTGAAGTTCTTGAAAAGTGGCTGGAGTTTTATTGCATGACCAATTATGCCAAGTTTTTTGTCGAAGTTGTATTAACTCGTCGCATTCATCTGTCCACCAAGGGTGTTTTCTTGTTCTTCTGAGTGGTGCTGTAGTTTCGGCTGTGTGTAAGAGTCCTGTTTTAATTTGTGTCCAATTTTGTGGATCTAACTGTTCTGTACCTTTCTTAAAGTCTTCATTGCTTTTAATACCTGCTGTGTCGTACTTTCGTTGTGGAGCTCGCTTCATAAAGTTTCTCTTCTCAGGGATCATATCCAGGGAAAATTTTGTTGGATAATGATCAGAGTCTAAATCCAGTCTTTTCAGAACTTTGAGTTTCATGATTTCAGATGTATGCAGGCGGGAAATCAGCACATGATCCAGTTGATATTCACCTAATAAGGGATTAGGTGCGACCCAAGTCTTAGTTTTAGAAGGGCTTTTCTTGAAAAAGGTAGATTTAAAAAACAAGTCGTGGCTGATGCATAACTCAATGAGTCGTATGCCGTTCTTATTGGTTTGTGCATGGCCGGACCATTTCCCAACCCAGTATCGATATTTCTTCTCCTTTCCTATTTGGGCATTAAAGTCGCCCATAAGGATTTTGATGCGATCTATACTATCATAGGCCTTTTTGAAATCGACAAATGTGATGACATAATTATTAATAGATAATTACTTAAAAATACTATGCCAATCAATAGAAATTATGAAACTTCTGTTCAAATGATGTACATGTTTCGATATTCATTGATTTCTTCAGCGCAAACATTACTAAAATAAAATGGATTTCCTTATAATAATTTGATTAAATAAAATTTCCAAATACTTAATATAATTTTTTTCAAACCCTCCCAGAAGATGCTGTTTCCCAACTGTGTCACTGTGATGGGTTTCAACTTCCAACTGTAAATGTTTTTTTTTTAAATCGAGGTTTGGTTTTGTTCTAGTCTGAATTTTGATATGTGAGGGCCTTCCCTATAGAATGGAGCTTAGCTTGTGCGGGGGGCTGGCGGAGAGTGATTAGTCACCGCCACTTGACTAGCATTTAGCGATGACACAAAAGCAGAAGTTCTCAATGCTGGCATTGCATTTATTTGATAAGGAGCTGGCAAGATACCTTAGTTGAAATAATTAAGACTTGTGGTGAAATACTGTAGGCTTCAGTGTCGGTTCAGGAGTGAATTGGATGGTGACGTGTCCAAATACGCGATTGAATTTTAAGAGAAAAATTTGTACGGTAATATGCTTCCACGAACACATCGTCCATAACATTTTCTTTTGGGTATTTCACTAATGTTTCAATACTCATATTTTTGTATTTCTTATCTTGGAATATCAAAATGTAAAACTTATTACACACATTACACATGCAACACATTGCTATCTAATATACGAACTGCACGTGCAGCAAGCATAGTAACTGTTATAGTACAAGATGAGAGCACCGTGGATGAGCAATCACTGGTGAGAGACGACTTGCTTGCTTGCTGAATTCGCCTCACGGAACTCCTGTTGCCATGGTTGCCACTGCCTCAGTTCGCCCTCCGGCCTTACTCAATCACCAAGGCAGGGAAGTTTCCTGTCGCATCAGGCTAGTTGAGCAACGTGGCAGTAGATTCGCCACGGTGCCGTGTCGTTTGAAAGTCGATGTTCATTCCTTAATTGGTAACATCTAATGCAGTAAAAATCATGTTTAAAAACCAAAGAAGCAGTGATAGTCATACGTTAGTTCAAAGTCACTCATCAATTTTCAATCGGATTTAAAGAAATACTGAGTATAACAGCTTAGGCTTTCACGGCCGGCGTTCATAATTAAGTACAAGTTTTTCGGGCTTGTAGGCCGTGGTCCTCACCGGAGACTGTGTCCGGCATTTTCAACGGTTCCGCTCCTTTCCTTGGTCAGAAGTGGAATGACTGCTGATCAAAGCAAGGAGCTGAACCCTTGAAAATGCTGGACGCAGTTTCTGGTGAAACATCGGGAAATATCCTGTCTGGATTACGGCCTACAAACCCGAAAAACTTGTACTGAAATAGTGAGTGTTTACCACAATTATCTGCTGGATAGTAAAGAGTGATTGTCAAGGCAAGTTTTGATATTATTAGTGCCACTAAATCATTACAATTTTATAAAGATCAAATGATCTCAAGTCTCCACTCGAGATTTATCTTAGAGCTGCCATCTTGTTTCTTCACCACCCAATTGATAAGCATACCTGATGCAAGTGTACAGCATTATCCGGATGAAGGGGAGAACATCTGACCCATCTGTGAAAGGAAAGTCGAAGATGAGACAGCGGTCGCCTGCGACTGTGTGTGTCAGAGATGCATCGTCTGTCGTGCGCAGAGTTCAGTGCTCTAAAGGCTACTAGTAAAAAGAAATCAAAACTCCTGTGGTTATGTGGTTAGGCTATGGTTGTGAACAGGACTTCCTGCTGTACAAAGCCGGAAAGAATATGCAGAAATAAATTGAGTCCTTGAAAACAGATATGAATACGAAACTAGATGCTATGTCATTGGTTTTAAATCATCTGCAAGAAAGAGCACAAAAGAGGCACAGCTGTTATAAAAACCCAGCAGAGGCTCGAGGATAATGTTCAGGAAGCAACATCGAGTCGTCAATCTCCTCTGCCCCGCTCGCCGATAGAGCGTGAGCCGATGATGGGAACATCTGCTCCAAATCAGGCCTCCAGTAAGATATTAAGAAATGCTACTGCAGAAGACACGGGAAGTAATATCACGGTACCGCCGGAAATGGAAATTTCACCAATACATGTGTCTTTTTAAGCAGTATTCCGAGAAACCAAGAAGATTCACAGGTGGGCTTTACAGTAGTTCGCAGATGGAGAAATAGCCAGTCCGTCATGTTGCTCATATTGGCCCGCATTGACACAAATTATTGCAGGAAAAACTAATTTATTTCAATCCACCTATTCAATACAATTTTTTTTTAAACATTATTACAGGTACATGTTTCGGGGTGTTATTACCCCTTCCTCAGCCTGCCTGACAACTAAAAAATACACTTTCATATTATAAGACATAATTAGCATGAAGAACAGAAGACAATTCTTGCATTTCTTCATGAAATCTATATCTTTTATAATATTTGAAAGTTTCAGTTTGAGATCTTTATATTTGTAGCATGACCTTTTGGCTTGGCTTGCCATTTGATTCGTAATAACAACCCGAAACATGTACCTGTAATAATGTTTTTTCTTTAAATTGTATTGAATAGGCGGATTGAAATAAATTGGTTTTCCCTGTAAGAAATAGCCAGTACCGACACTGTGTCATCGTAGGAACAGGTCCCAACGAAACTGACACGTTCCAAGCTGGGGAGAGAAGAACTTGGCTTTATGTCAGGAGATTGGCTGCCAATGTGACAACAGACAGTGTCAAGAATTTCCTTTTTCGGAAAAGGGTTCAGGAAGTAAGTGTGAAGAACTCAGAACATAGGGGACTAACAAAGCATTCAAAGTTGGCCTACCCATAAGTCATCAAACAGATTTATAAAATCCAGAATTCTGGCCAAAAGGAATCCTGGCGAGACCTTTTCGTCCCCCAAGAAGAAATGCGGCCATGCAGTCCCGTGGAGTGGATCTCCAATAAAGAACAGAACATTTTGGTCATGCTATGGAACGTGGAGGGTTTAAACGTGATACTAGCCCCGAGTCCCCCAGACATTTTTAGAGACGACGTAATAATACTCGTAGAAACATTTCTAACATGAACCTGTAACATCCAAGGATATTATTGTAGCCACATGCTAGCAGAAGGAGACCGCTAAAGGCCCAGTGGAGGAATATCGTGCCTTTTAAAACCTTGGTTGTCACCACATAAGACAATATTCAGATCGGAGAACCTTCTAGCTATAGAAATGAAAGATCTGACTATCATCTGTGCTTACTTCCAGCCTGACAGAATGGCTCAAAATATTATCGACAGCTTGTCGGAACTTCTTCCTCTAGTCAGAAACCACACATGCACTGTCTTGGCAGGCGATTTTAACTGCCGTATTGACAAGGCTAATATGAAATGCACCCTAGTTCTTGAATACTCGGAAGGTGAAGGTCTATCACTTCTAAATGACTTCTGCACCGCTACCTACATATGTTATAATGGTTCCACTGCGATTGACCTCATATTCATAAATTCATATGACAACGCAGAGGATTTCGGGGTCCTCGCTGATGCAGGTATAGTCCCCTTAAGGAAACATATGCCAGTAGTTGCCAAGATATCTGCTACCGTTACCCAGCCTCGGTGTATTGAATCTAATAGAATCAAGAGTTCTGAGTTGTAGGGTCCTCCAGGAAATGGTGTTTTCCTCCGATCGCATTCTAATTGACATAGAACAGGGTGAGATAGAAAAGGCGTCCAAGCTGATGGAAGACAGTATGCAGGCTGTACTAATGAAAATCATCTTGCATAGTAGAAGGTCCCAACCATGGTTTGACTCCACCTGCTACGAGAGGAAAAGGCAGGTTTTAGATCTCTTATCAGGCTGTACTAATGAAAATCATCTTGCATAGTAGAAGGTCCCAACCATGGTTTGACTCCACCTGCTACGAGAGGAAAAGGCAGGTTTTAGATCTCTTATCATTCGCAACTTACCACCACTGATCCCTCAGCATAATGCAGTACTTCCCGAAGATTACGGAAGAAGAGGTTAGAAACATAAGAACCATAAGGCTGCAGGTCCAGATCAGATTTTTAATGAGCATCTAAAGGAAGCTTTACCGTACATGGCCACTTTATGGACTGCATTATTTAATAAATGCATAGAGACAAGTACGATCCCACACACCTGGAGAATGGCTTCCCTGAAGATTTTTATAAAGGAAAATGAAGTCCCGAGTCACTAGACTCCTACGGAGGAATTGCCATAAAAAATACCGTATTTAAAGTCTTCAGTAAGATTATATGTGATTTTAGATTGGATTCCGGACCAGAAATTCGGTTTCAGGAAAGGTCGGTCTACCTAACACGCTGTGTCAAACCTTAAGGGAGACATTCAGGAGGACCTTAATAATCGCGGAGGCAAGCTTCACGTTATTTTCATCATTTGACTTCCTGAACTGAGGAATACTCCTGGTGAAATGGCAGTTTATGCTCTGAAGAGACCACTACCTGACAAGAGTACAAACTAGCATACTTCATCGTGTGAAGGCATTTGATTCTGTAGACCGTGAAGCTCTTTGGAAAATCCATGCCCTCCATGGTTGTCCATCAAAGTTCATAATGATTTTAAGACTACTACACGACAATATGACAGTTACAGTGTTCACAAATGGAAGTAAGTACAGGAGAACCTTTCGATGTTAGGACTGGTGTGAAACAAAAAAAAAAAGGAAGGAAGGTTGTAGTTTAACGTGACCGTTAATCTCGCGATCATAAGCCACGGGACCTCCGTTTTACGTGGAATCCGAACCACAGGACATGACATTTCACATCGAAAATCTCACATGCATTGACCGGGAATCGAACCCAGTCCGCCTTGGTGAGAGAGGTGTGAAACGGGGCTGCGTGATAGCGCCAACTCTCTTCTCCATATTCATATCAACAATTCTACAACTAGTTGAAGGACAGATTCCATTTGGTATACAAATCACATATCGCATGGTTGGCAAGCTATTCAATCCAGGCTCAAAGCTAGAAGAAGAACATCAATAACATCCGTTTTAGAGCTTCAGTATGAAGATGATAATGCTATATTTCCTCAATCTATCCTGAATTCTTTCACTGAGGCATATTGCAGAAGCCCTTAACATAATAGTCAACAGACAACCTCTTAAGAACGTTAATTGCTTCCTGTATCTTGGAAGCCATCTCTCTTCTAAAGCTAATATTGATTCAGAGATCCTTCATCGTCTGCAATGCGCTGGATCAGCATTTGGAAAGCATCATTCGAGAGTATTCAACAATCACATCATCAATTGTTCTACCAAGATATTCGTGTGCAAATCTGTTGTACTGTCGGCTCTCTTATATGGCTGTGAGTCGTGGACAACCTACAGGCGTCACAAAATAAGACTTGAGAAATTCCACCAAAGGTGCCTCAGACGTATCTTGAAAGTCACTTGGAGAGATAAACTCACAAATACTAGCGTTATGGAGGATGCCGTTATTACGAGCACAGAAGCAATGTTAGCCCAACACCAACTCCGATGGGAGGGTCACGTGATCCGCATACCAAATCATCATATTTCAAAACAAGTACTATACTCTGAACTTCGTGAGGGCGTTCGGCGCTATGGAGGTCAGAGAAAGAAGTATACACATTGCCTCAAAAGCTTGCCACGGTGGGTGAGTGGTCAACGTGTCGGTCTACTAACCCCAAGCTTGCAGGTTCGCTCCTGGCCGTGGTAAGTGATTTATGAATGGCGGCAATAATTACGTCATCATGTCATACGATGTTGGCATGTCAAAGAACCCATTTGAATTCAGTTGGCCGTGTTCATATTGGCAAAATTAATCTCGGGAGTTTCCGCCAACACAAAGTTCCTCATTTCTCTACTAGAAAGCGCTATAGTGTTCAAGGAGCTTATATATCTAACCTCCTTGAGTTTCATAGTGCTTCAAGGAACAACAAAATTCGACATGCAAGCTACCCTTTGGGTGTCAAATAACAAAGCTTGCACCCAGCACCTGAGGCCATACGATATTATTATTATTATTGCCTCAAATCCACCCTGAAGAAATGTAATATCAATGATGGTAACTGAGAAATGCACGAGCTGGATCGTCCAATAAGGAGAAGCACCATTCATAAAGGGATTGCTGTTTTGGAAGAGCAGAGGCTCTGCAGAACTGCGCTCGGGGAGAAAACAGTATGAGATCTTTAGGCGGAATGGTCATTTGCCAGCTGGCTCCTCAATATATGTGTGCCATCACTGCAGTAGTATGTGTAGGTCATGGTTTGGACTGATCAGTCATCTGAGGAAGCATCAGTAGGAAGACTAATTCATACTTGCCCGCGAGTGAATGCCAATGTATACTTCATCACTATGAGATAATCATAAAAGACAATTTACAGTCATCTTGACCCATCAGCCAAACGAACGGGTTCCTCAGGGAGACCCATCAAGCCCACTACTTTTCAATCTTGCTATGGTGGACGTTGCTCAGATCTTTGGTTGCCTAGGTAGTCATATCTCCTTGTATTTATATGCAGATGATATGGCATTGGCCTCACCAAACCTTGCAGACCTTCAGCTGCGTATGGACCGTCTGATGCTATGGGTGGCAGACAATGAACTTCAGCTAAACGAGGATAAAACAGTCCACATGGTTTTTAAGAAAAAGGGAAGGTCAGCAATCTGGGATCGACTTTTCTACAAGGAGAGAAACGTGCCTATTTTGAAAGTTTATTCCTTCAACTACCTCAGATTCACTTTTCAGACATCTGGTACATCGTTCACCCTTCATGTGAAGAGAAGAGCGAGTGCTGCAGTCATAGCCATGAATGAAATCCAGTTCCTGCGCAGACTGCATTGAAACTGTTTAATGCGAAAGTTGTACCAATGATTACTTACGGACTGGAAATCATATGGCCTTATCTGACAAAAAGTGACCTCAAAGTGATCGAGCAGCTTAAATCCACCTTCATAAAGAAGCTGTTGTGTGTCTAAATACATTCCATCTAGGCTCGCGTACGAATTGGCTAGAGAATCGTTTTTTATATATCAATTAAGGATGGGGATGCTGCTCCCATCGATTGGATCCTACCAGGTCTTGTTGTTGGAGTTACAATCCAAGAACAGAGAAATATGGGAAGATTTTTATGGGACGGAGGCAATGTACAACCAAGAATTGAGGAGGTGGGGGCAGGATACTACCTGCGCCACTTAGTGACTCGTTTTGCTGTTCACAGTTTTTATTTCTGAGTGTGTGTGGTAAAAATCTTCTATGCCCCAAATGGGGCGTGTGTGTGAGTTGCATGGTGATATCTGTGAACATTATCATGTGCCACATTACAAACAGAGGCTTAAGTCCCTAACAGAATTTTGTAGTGAATGATGTACTTTATTTTTATTAATGGACATTGGCTGCAATTAAATCTATCTTCATCATCATCTTCCTTCCAAGTATTGGGCCAAATGTCCCGTTACGGTCTTGCACTTTCCCTCCACGTCTTCATCAGACGTCCTATCGATCTATTTCCCCGTGGCTGGTAGCGAAGGATCTCCTTTGGTAATCTTCCGGGTTCCATCCTTTGGACATGATGCTTCCAGTTCTCTTGGTAGTCACAAATGTATGTAGTTATTGGTTTCACTTTTAGTTCCTTCAGCACATCCTCGTTTCTCTTATGATCCCATTTAGTATAGCCTGCTGTTCGGCGCATAAAGGTCATTTCGCGTGCTGTGCGTCTGGAGATGTCCTGAGATCTTATTGTCCATGCCTCGCTGCCATAGCATAGGGTTGGTCTGGCTAATGTGTTATACAAACGCAAGCGTGTATGCCTTTAGACAAGAGATGGCTTCATGACGTGATTGATCATTCCTGTTGTTCTGGTATAATTAGTAATCTATGTATATATATAAAAATCAATGTTACATGATAGTTTGTCTGTCCCCTATGTGTTCATATGCCATCCATCCGATTGCGATGAAATTTGGGTGAGTTGATGTGTACAGGGAAGGTTTCTGGCTACAAATTATTTATGTAACACAAAAAGGAGTGGGACTTAACAGGAACCCTTAAATATCACAGTAGCCCAATTGCACAATCTGTATACTTATTACACCGCAATGCCAGGTGTGAGAATAGCTTGCTGATTTATCACGAGGTGACATGAGGAGACTGTCAGCAGCCTGCCGTGTTATCTGGTATCGCTGTCTATTCCAATCTAGTTCACGCTACGGTTTTTGGCCGGGGGTTCATTATTATTATCTTCCTTTCTGTCTTTGATTGGCATTGCAACGCATTGCCAGGAATAGCTAGTCTATTATAAAAATCCTAATAAATGTTAAAATATTTATTTTTAAATAATTACTTGTTTGAAATCGAATGTTCCCTAAGGAACATGGACAAATCAACGACATGTTTTCCTTTGGGAACATTCGATTTCAATATGGATACCTAGGTAAGGTTATATTGTTTTATGAAAGGGAACTTGACCCTCGTAGTACATTGGCATTGCTCATGGCGTCAATACTACAAGTATTTTGTGCCTTGCAGCTGCCTTCTCAGTATGTGCTTATGTGCTAGCCACGTGTCTTGGTGAGGTGTACCATATCAACTGACGAGTCCAATGGTACAATGGGGGGAAACTTGTTTTTGAGCTAGCCGGACAATTTTATCAACATTTTTGTTAAAACCATTACTTATTTTGTAATAAAGCAGGTGGCGTGACGATTCAAACTCTTCAATGGAGAACTGCCACTGGTAGGATGTCTCGTAACCTGTAATTATTAAATATATTAAAAAGTGTAAATGTGTTGTAGTTGGGCGCTAAGCTGCTGCTAGCGCCAGAGCCTTGCTCATCACGTGGCCGGTCACGACTCTCCGTTTCATAGGGAGGGTCCTCACTGTATTTGCCAAAAAGAAATTGTGATTTTATTTCTGCGTAACTTAAAAGTGAAGAAACAGACAACATGAGCAAGTCAGTTGTGGAAGAGAATTTGTATACTGAAAGATTTCTAATTAGACAAGAAGTGATACTTATAGTATTTTCCAAACTTTAAAAAATGTGATGATTTCTGTTTTAAGGTTATCTGCCTGAAAAATATCAATATAAAATTTTAATTGTTCAGCAAGATCAATCTGGGAGTGTAGTTTTCAGATATGTCTGACCACCAGTGCAACTTCTAAAAGAGTGCCTGTTGTAAGGTTAAACATCAATTATTTAATTGGCAGTACTGAAGCAAATACATTTGCTCCATTCTTACTGTAGTACCCCGTTACTCTTAATATATAAATACAGTATTCAATAGCCTACATGATGGCTTCTTGGAAGGTTGTAGTCTCATGTGGCTCGAAACCGAAGTCATGAGAAACTGAACCATTGGAAGCGACTTTGAATTTCAAAAATCTCACGTGGATTGCCTTGGTGAGAGGCAAGTAGCAAGATTGCTACACTACTGCACCCTTGAGGTTCATTGTTTAATCGTATAGGCACTTTGGAATTCACTGTCATACTTAATCCTGTATTACAGCCAAGTAAAGAATTGCATTGTATATGGGGGCAATTGGATAGGCATTCTAGTGAGGGATGCCCCTGTATGGTATCAATTTCATGAAAATTAAACAACAGAATCTATTAGTAGACAGGGAAGTTGAACTATTGTACTGATGTTGCACTTGTCAGGACCATACTCTTGCCAAGATTAAATGAACAAAATTTCTTGTGCTTTGACAATATTTATTATTGGAAAACTTCATAATACAGTTCTTTTATGGTGATGTGATTTGTTAGATATGTGCCATTTTAAGGTAGGCCTACTCGTTTAGTATATAGGGCGAGCTGTCATCAACACTTTTTACTGTAAAAATTTGTGATTGACTGAGAGAGTTACTAAAAGTCTGCTTACTGTAGTTATAACCCTCAGATAACTAACAATTAATATGGATCCAAAATGAATCGCTATGTTCTTAAATATTGACTGAGAGGAAAAAATTCAACATTTCCTTGTTAGGGGGTGGTATTGTAATATTTCAGTAGTGCCAACATGAATGCGTTTGGCAGGAGATTGAATTTGCAATGCTTGGCACTCAATGTACTGTAGATCAGAGAAACATTTCATATTATTGTTGCAAGGGGAGGTGTGAAGGTGAAGGGAGGGATTGCAGAGCTAGTGCAATGTTAAGGCTTTACATACAAAAGCATGTCTACCTTGAGGCTCACATCCCAGACCCACTTGCTTGTATGTAGTACAAACAGTAATTTTCGTCTGGACAGCGGTCTAGCCAAGTAACAACCGATGGATCCCTCAGTGTGCCTTCCTTCGGAGGGGAAGTGAAGGAAGGAAGCTTGTAGTTTAACGTGACCGTTAATCTTGAGATCAGAGGGGAAGTAAAGCCGGAGGTCCCATGTCATAGATTTATGGCATGTTAAAGAACCTTCCACTAATTACACCTGTGTGAAGCTAAATTATAGGTGCCACGGTGGGTGAGTAATTATCGTGTCGGTCTACTAACCCCAAGCTTGCAGGTTCGCTCCTGGCCGTGGTAAGGGATTTTTGAAAGGCGGCAAAAATTACGACACGTATGTCATACGATGTTGGCATGTCAAAGAACCCATTTGAATTCAGTAGGCCATGTTCATAATGGCAAAATTAATATCGGGAGTTTCCGCCAACACAAAGTTCCTCATTTCTCTACCAGAAAGTGCTATAGTGTTCAATGAGCTTAGATATCTAACCTCCTTGACTTTCATAGTGCTTCAATGAACAACGAAATTCATCATGCAAGCTACCCTCTGGGTGCAAATAACAAAGCTTGAACCCGGCACCCGAGGTCATACGATATTATTATTATTATAGGTTAAAAATTTGAATAACGCTCATAGGTTCCAACGTTCGTCGCCAGGAGCTGACTGCGGTGGTGTCTAGTAACCAAGTTCTGAACTAGTAGTCGTTGACAGTGGCGTTTGGCGGCAAAAGTAGGAACTACTTGAAATTCAATGTCTGCAGTCCTTACTTGAATTAAAAACATAAAACACACACCAATACAGTCATCACAATTAACACCGATTATCAGACAGATTCTACACACACCCAAAGTACACGGGGCTACATGACCGCGTTGTCGCCGCCCTTAAACTGAGGAATCAACCAACAACCGATGGTTTTCTTCAGACCGTGACTTGATGGGGAGTGTGGTGAAATTGACAGTAGTGCCTTGTGAAACATTGCAACTAATAGTTTTGTCAATTTACTACAACTAAGCTAAATCGTTCGTAATTTCCTTATTAAAATGTGGTGTTTCTTCAGTGCAGTTAGCCTGAATAATCCTGACAAAGTGGAAATAATTTTCAGCTTGATACATTGAAAATTACAAAATTTAATAATCGAATTCGAGTAATTCGTTCTATGGCTGTCATCCTCAGAAGTTTTTATATTTTCTGCTGACAACTGCAGTAACTAGATTCATTTCAGTGAACTGAATAATGTAATAGGTATATGCATAATTTTATGGTGAATTAAATCTTGGAATTTTGGTGTGTAAATCCAATCCAGTGCCAGAACAAAACATGAATATCACGCTTTGTCGTGAAATTATATAGTCGTCCCACAGGAAGAAAGAAAAAAAAAGTTTCAGGTTATACATCCTTTTTAATCGCTGCGGCTCTTAGAGGCGCTGGATTGCTGGAACTTAATTTTGCCCTGAAAGGGATCTTTAATTAAGTACCTTCAAATGCCAACTGACTGCACCGGGATTCAAACCAGCAATCTTCGGTACAGAAGGCAAGAAAGTTACCGCTGTGCCCTGCATCCAGCCCACATGAAGAACCCGAAATTGAACTATGTCACATCAAAAGTAGAGTATTTGCAATTCACCAAAACCTCGTGCCACTCGAGTGATGCCATCATTACTTCCAACTTGCTGTTTCAGTGCTATGCTAGAGCTATCTAGCTGTCAGATGAGAAATCACTTCAACCAGTCAATCACATTTTTAATTTAATTTATGGAAAATGTCCATCATTTTTCATTAAAATATTGCCCTTTAAGGTTTTAGGCTGAAGACAGCATGTTATTGTATCGTATATCAGCTTCTTGTGATCAGGGCGCTACTTCTGTGGGTGGAAATAAATAATCAGAAAAAAAAAAAAGAATCGGTGGAAGGAATGTTCTTTGTATAGTTCAATTCCTCAGATATGTCGTGTGAAGAATTTTATCAATATGTGCTTCAAGAATATAATTAGAGTCTTCTTTCAAGGTAGGTTCTGTTGAAAAATACAGCTTCACAGAAAAGAACTGCAGCAAGGACTGATCATAAGGTAAGGTATTTCCTTTTGTAAAAAAGAATGTGTAATATATGAATAATGTTGTTATCGATTCAACTTGTCAAGCTTTTTTCTTAAATGTCCTGCTTTTTGCTGAGCAATGTCTTGCATTTGTAAATTTTCAGTTGGTAACCCTAATCACAGGCAGCCATTCAAATCTGTCACAACAAATCGAGCTTCGTTTGCGATGTGCCTGCTGATTTGCGAACGAAGCTCAATTTGTCGTGACATATAGATTTGAACGACTGCCTGCGATTGGCTGGTTAAGGCGATTTCACTTCCGACCTTAGAAAGCTCTAGCATAGCACTGAAATGTCAAGTCGGAAGTTACGATGGCTTTAGCCTAGTGATAGGCCATTATAAGGTTATTATATGTGTGTTTATTCCTAATTACGGTAATATAAATGCTTTGAGGTAACTGTTAGCAAGAAGAGTCATTGCATCATCGAAATACAGGGTCTTTATTTTTGCTTGGCAAGGCGATTCCGCTCGACCTTAGCCGGCTGTTACAGGTTGGCGCGCGTAGTCCCCGGCCGTATTCCCACGCTCTTGCTGAGGTAGACGTGTAAGCTCCAAGCTAATTTGGTGTTTTATAAAGCTACTGTGTACTGTATATCAGATTGTATAGTGTTTTGTTGTGATTGTGTATAGTGCTGTAATGCCTCATGTGAAATATCAGTTACGTGAACGTGTATATCTGCACAATACGTACATAAAGTGCAGGAAAACATGCACTAGAACAAGACGAAAGTTTCAAGTAAAATTTCCCATAAATCGGACAATAAAACAACTGGCTAAGAGATTCAAACGTACAGGTTCAGTAAACAATAAAAATAGAGATGGTATATTGGCTTTCACGGCCGGTGAATTAAAACTCAGCAATTCTTCTAGGTTTGTGCCGTGTCTTGTGTGGGGTTTCGCCTAGGACACCAGGCTGGCTCTGGGTGTCCCCGCCCGGACCCCCACATGAGTGACGAACGGCGCGCCACCTCCCTTTATATTAGGTGCAACTGCACCACTTGACTGCGAGAACTGACAATAGGGAGGTTTAGGCTGCTTAAGCTTTTAGTTCTCGCAGTCAAGTGGTGCAGTTGCACCTAATATAAAGGGAGGTGGCACGCAGTTAGTCACTCCTGTGGGGGTCCGGGCGGGGACACCAAGAGCCCGCCGATGAGCCAGCTTGGTGTCCTAGGCGAAACCCCAAACAAGACACGGCACAAACCAAGAAGAATTGCTAAGTTTTAATAAAAATAGACATAAAGGTAGTTATTTCCTTACCGAAGATAAATTAACCGGAGTAACCGGAAACTACATAAGGAGATGCCGATTACGTTTGGCAGCGGATGGGAACATTTTCAGCATCTACTGTAAACATGGTGAGTAAAAATGCACGATACCGATTTCAAGAGCCGTATTCTGCAGTAGGCCTACATATGCGCGTAAGCGAGAATGTCCTTGCCATGCAAATATGAAGACCCTGTATAACAATATTATTGAGAGTAGCTAGGCCTAATACAGTATAGACTCTCAGGGATAATAGGCTTACAAAGTGAGAGAAAGAAAACCTAAATTTTCTCCAATTGACAACTAATTGGTAATATTTTTATGTTACCAATCATATGGCTAGTTTATTTAGATACAACAGAGGTAAAAAAAATACAGTAATATAGTGACAGTAGACCTAAATGTGAGTCCGAAAGGAATTGATGTACTGTATTGTTCCCACAACCCTTCCTTGACTGCACTTTGGCCACGTAGCCTACCAAGTGATTTTCATCATATTTTATGACATTTTATTACAAGAGGTAGGCTACCATAAGCGATTTGTTAACAGTAACAATTTGTGGTGTTCATTTAGAAGGGATTTCAGAAGACAAAAGACAGAATTTTGCAGTCACCCAGCTTCTTATGATTTGTCTTTCCCCAAGAGTTTGCAAAGGCACACAACTTATCCCAGATTCTCATGGAGGTGGCAATAGATAGTACAGTACCATACTTTAATTACTGTATATACACCAAAGCCATGTGTCGCTTACCAATGTGCATTGTGCTTTTCTGCTACTTTTGCTATCATATCACTATGACTAGCATAGAGAGGCAGATCTTTTGAGATATTCATCCAGCGGACATTTGCTGCATCATCTCCAGCACATAACTTCAGTGCGCCAACAGATTTACCACTCTCATCATGGAAATTCATTGCTACCGTTTCCATCCAAGCATTGTCAGTATTGCGAGGATCGTCCACATACCCTTGATACACTACTTCACCTCCACTGAAAAAGTTATTTATCAAATCTTTAGATTCTGCTAATTGCTCAGACCCCTTTTCAAGTGAATTCAAAGCCTCTTCCATAAATTCTCTCTTCAAAGTGGCAGTCACCACTTCACCAGGATCCACCATTCCACCAGGAATTGCCCACTCTCCAGTATCTCTTCTTTCTATTGCTACAAATTGCAGAATTGGTTTATTACTTTTGGGGTGCAATTCAACTTCTGATAAATTATTTCTTTTCCATCTCGTTACAATAGGATCTGCAGCATGATTTGGACCCCACCGCCCTAAAACACCCCTACCTGCTAAACCCGTTCGACCCACTGGATTAAGTGGTCTTGTATTTTCAATGCTATACTCTCCCATATGACTCTTCCTATTTACAGATCCATCAATACAGTTCCATTTGGGCTGAAAATTCGGGTCGTCAATCCTAGGATCAGCCCATGGTTGGCCGTTAAGATGTGGAGATGAGTAACACGTTGGTTTATAATCCGGACACTGCACCGTCCACGGAACTTCACTGTCGGAGATTTGAATCCGTTCTGTAGTATTGTTCGTCCTAGGATAAAATGCACTTCGACATTTCTGATGTACCATTTTCATCCACCTTGCTGATGACATTTGGAATTAACAATATTATCCGTCCAACATGTTAAGTACCAGCAAGTCAATCTACCAACAACTACCGACAATATAAAAAAAACAATGTTGCTCAATTTACACATCGATTTTTTGCATTTTTACCATACTTCAAAATTTTGCCTTAGATGTTCACAGCAGATACAAAACACACAAATCTAGTTATAATTGTATAAGTCTAACACAATATTTCCAAAGTCATATGGTGTGAAATGTTGGCAGCACGTCATTATTCGCGAAGTATTCCCTGCCCTTTCACTTGTCACGAATCTTGGGTAACATGTGTGATATATTTAAAAAAAAAAGTAAATCACGTGATCAAGCGACACGGAAACATGGCTGCGACGGGAATTAGTTTTCGATGGTTAGATATATTAGAGAAAGAGTTCGATAAAGCGTTCGTGGATTTAGATATATTAATCGGTACGTGATTTGTATCCATATTTTGTTTCTTTTCTCAAGTTTAGGTTTCTGTTGCAGCTTTTAAATATGTCTTGCACATATTGATAGGTTACGTGGTCCATAATGTCATAGCACTTCACCGGAGCTGTCAACAGAAATAAAAGCTTAACTTTTGTGATGTAAATTGGCACTTTGTTGATAATTTGTTAATCGTGACGGTATGCATTTCTCGTGATTTGAGATGTTAAGACATCTTAGAATCTCATTACTACACGAGATGGCAAATCTCTTAAGTGTGGCCAAATTGGAAATGTCAAACTCAGCAAATTTCTATTCATTGTGAAGATTTAAAACGTTAATCAGCTTTCGGCAAAGAAGTACTTTTATTAGATTTTTATGGACGATTAATTCCTGTATAATATGCTTACTGCTGAATGAAATCTCCAATATTTTTTCAGACACACCCCCTTGCATGGTACTGTAATATAAAGTAGACCTACTTGCCATAGTTTACCCTCTTTCTGTTGTGACAAATTTGATTTCAATTTTATGATCGGATATGATCATTGGTATAACCCATAACAGAATTCCATACTGTTTTAACAAGGATTTTTATTCTGCCATAGCTTTTTTGGTTTGTTTTGTTTTACAAGTTTAAGTGGACCCTTATGAATTAAATGTTATGGCATTATTTGCACTCAAAAGGTGAATTTGATGATGCAGAAGAGCCGGATATGGCCTACTCAGCACGTCAGAAGATGGCAACATTAAGCTCCTGCTTCGCCCAGCTAACCCATAAAGCTCAGACGATCTTCCAAAACAGTGCAAAGGTTGAGGTAAGCATAGCCTAGGCCTATAACATCAAATTTCATGCTCCATTTACAAAAAATGTTGATGCGCATTTGCATGTAAATTAGTTAACTTACTTAATTCAATATGTGTTTATATACCGGTATATAATTCTTCGACACGTGTGTATGTGACTGAACTCCTTCTAAACGGCTGGACCGATTTTGATGAATTAGTTTATGTATATTAGAGTGGGTCCCTGTATGGTTTAGATTCACAATTGGACCTGGTAGGTGGCGTAGCGACCAAAATGTAGGATGAAAACACTTTTAGAACCACAAGATGCAGTCAACAAAACAAAAACTGTCGTCATGGAAACAGCTAGCCTTAGTGAAAACGTAACTCTCCGCTAAACAGGGTCATCTTCCCCACTAAATCTCCCAAGCCCGTTCCCTTGGCAGTGGTTTCTTCTAAAAAGTTCATGAATAATTGACTTTCTGAGAATAATTCATGGTTATGTTTTTGTACCATAGATGGCGGTGATGTTGAATTTGTGATATTTGAAGTAGGCTTCCAAGGAAATGATTTGAGTATTTAGCCTACTTTTCACATGTTGTAAAAATCAGGAAAAAGTAGACTTATGAGATCGATCTGGGCAAATGTCTCTGTCTGTGTATGTCTCCTTCCTCCCTCCTATCAACTCCTAAATGGCTGCAGCTATCGAAACCAAATTTGGTACAAATTAAGATCTATACCTGAATATCTCATGGCCATATTTGAAAATTATGATATTACTACCAACTGCTGAAGTATCACAATTGAAATTTGAGCTGTGTGTTGGATATCTCGGAAGGTATACATGGGAACTGTTCCATAATTGGCACACACATAGATAATAACATTCCAGATTAATTTGCAGGAGTCCATACATGACAGTGTTGCCAACATGGTTCTAAGCCTGCTCATAGGTCCAATTTTTATATACATGTAACTTATATACAGGGTCGCGCGCGCGTATAGACTGCAGAATACGGTGCTGAAAATTAGTATCATGAATTTTTACTCACCATGCTTATAGTAGATGCTGAAAATGTTCCCCATCCGCTGCCAAACATTACCGGCATCTCCTTATGAAGTTTCCGGTTACTCTGGTTAATTCAGCTTCAGTAAGGAAATAAAGTCATTTACGTCTATTTTTATTGTTTACTGAACCTGTACATTTGAATCTCTTGAATATTCTTAAGAGCCACAAGGGCTGCCAACTGTTAATAAATGCTCTATTATTTTATCCTTATATCAATATATCAGAAAGTATGCAAGCCAACAGCTCTAAACTTTGCACACTTATAGTACCTGACATTCTACTGTAGATTAATTTGGAGCTTCTGATATACGTTGTGCTGCTAACATGATTCTAAGCCTGCTAAAAGGTCCAATTTTTAAATATACCTATGTAACTTCTATACTAACAAATGGATTTCATCGAAAATTGGCACAATGAAAATCCACAGCCTGCTTCCAGTCTCCGACCGGGTCAGGAATGGAATGAATGAAGCCCCCATCTAGCGGTGAGGATATGAACTGTGCTGGCTGCCGAGGCCTAACGCACTCCTCTGGGGCAATGATTAAATGAATGACAGATGGAATGAAATGATAGTGGAGAGTTTTGCTGGAATGAAACTTTGACAGGGAAATCCCGAGTACCCGGAGAAAAACCTGGCTGCCTCCGTTTTGTCCAGCACAGATCTCGCATGGAGTGACCGGGATTTGAACCACGGACCCAGCGGTGAGAGGCCGGCGTGCTGCCGCCTAAGCCACGGAGGCTTTGAGTAAATTGGCACAATAATAGGTCATAATATTTCAGATTAATTCTAAGCAACACATACTTGACATTGTTGCCAACATGACTTAACGCGTGCTGATAGATCCAATGTCTAACTGAACTTCAACCAAATTTGGATGTGCATTTTTGTACCTTAAGGACAGAAGGTCGTGAGTCGGACCAAAATTTTTTTTTTTTAGTCACATTTTGAAGAGCGCTCCTTCCTGAACAAGAATATCTATAATTTATAGGTATTTCTACTTGAATTCAAGAAGATATTAGGAATAATGTAAACCCTTGTTTCTGCCACACACCCTTCTTAAACGTCACTGTCAACCATAGTCAATTATAATTTATTTACTAATTGTACGAGAATCTTGTGGGATAGCGCGTTTCAGAGGTTGGTACTATGGCAACGTCTCACCCGTCTGAAAAAGGACTGCGCAAGAGCTTAACCATAGATTCGTGAATGTTTCTGTTATGGTTTGATGTAAACATACTCTGAAAGGTTATATTTTTATCATTTGGAACGTGTTTCATAGATTGTGGAGTTTGAAAAGTGTAAGCATGCCCCGAATTAAAAAGTTCAATACAAAACAAAACCATCAAGGTAATAGATACACGAAAAATACAGCAAATGTTATTGCTAGCCCACCACAAGGCGTTAGGCCTAATTCTAATCCATCTCCTAAACCCTCAAAAAACAATGATTCGTGTGTTTCAAGTGCTTCACTGAGAAAGCTAAGTTATCTCTCAGAGGAAAATGAGGGAGGAAGTGTTAATAGTATTTCAGGTGGCAGTGTAATATTAGATTTAGATATTATATCTGATTTAGTTCAGAACAATGTCATGTGTAAGTACTGTGAAAATGTAAATTGTATGAAGTTAGTAGGAGATGTAAATAAGAGAAGAGGCCTTGCAAGTAACATAGTTCTAGAATGTAGTGTTTGTAAAGCAAACCATTCATCTATGTCATCAGGTGTAAATAGAAACAGACTTCCCTATGCAATGTGGTGTATAGGGAAGGGCAGGAAAGCAGGACATGTATTTTGTGGCATGATGAACCTGCCACCTCCATCAAGCAAGTTTGTCAAATCAAACAATGCAATTTTGTACTCTTTAAAAGATGTGTCTTTGGGTTGTATGGTAAATGCAGCTAAAGAAGCCAATGACAATTGCAGTGATATCGTTGCTGCTTGTGATGGAAGCTGGCAAAAGCGAGGCCATACTTCTCTGAATGGTGTTGTAACTGTAACATCTGTAGATTCTGGCAAAATCTTGGATGTAGAATGCCTCACAAAATACTGTCATGGTTGTACTGTAACTGAGAAGGAGCATAAATGTCTGAAGAACTTTGTTGGGTCCAGTGGTAGTATGGAGGCTGCAGGTGCTGTGGCAATGTTCAAACGTTCTTGGTTGGACCGAGGACTACGGTGTGTTAAATACCTAGGTGATGGCGATTCAAAGGGGTTCACAAAAGTAAATGACTGTAAACCATATGGGGACAATATTGAAGTTGAAAAACTAGAGTGTGTAGGCCATGTCCAGAAGAGGCTAGGTGCTAGGCTTAGGAAACTCAGGAAAGATTTGGGCAAACAGAAACTTCCTGATGGCAAGCCCATCAAGGGTCGAGGGAGGTTGACAGATGCAGAAATTGATAAGCTTCAACGGTATTTTGGACTTGCTATAAGGAGAAATACAGGGAATCTCCTAGAAATGAAAAAGGCCATAAAAGCAACATTTTATCACAAAATGTCAACAGATGAAGAACCAAGACATGAGCTGTGCCCTGAAGGGGTGGATTCATGGTGTGGCTTTCAGAAGCAGAAGGCAGGGGGTCCTGAATACCACCACAAGAACTCACTTCCAATGGCTATTCTAAATGCCATTAAACCTGTGTATAAGGGATTGTGTAATGACACACTACTGTCTAAGTACTTGCATGGTGGCACACAGAATGTCAATGAAAGTTTTAATCACTGTATCTGGCAACGTATTCCAAAAACTGAATTTGTAGGTTTTAGAACCCTCCAGATAGGTGTGCTGGATGCAGTGATATGTTTCATGATGGCATGATGTCAAGAAAATTTGTTTTAGAAGAAATGGGGATTAATCCTGGGACTAACAAGTTGAACTCGTTGAAAAAAATTGACATTGACTGTGTGAAAAAAAGGTGAAAAAGCGAATGCAGAATCCACTAAAGAGGCTAGAATTGAAAAAAGAAACAGAAAAAGGAAGAGAGACGATGATGAAAGCCAGCAGCAAGAAGAATATGATCCTGGAATGTTCTAAGACATGGGTGAGAGAAACAAAAACTTGAACTTAAGTTTCCCAAAATGACATTTTTTTCACATTTAGGTACACATAGCTCCTAAACTATTTTAGCTACAGATATGAAATTTTGCACACTCATTTGTGACTATACTGTGATACTGAAACTCTAGAATTTTTGGTGTATGTTTTAAATTGTGGTATTTATAAAACATAGTATGTTGCTAAAAAGTATATATTTTGTAATCAAAATTTCAATTTATCACTGAATGATTAAATATTTATCAAACGTCAAAATTCTAGAGTTTCATATAGCTAGGAATGTATTTAAAACATGGAAAAAATTTGGAATCAGTGGTATGAATACTTCAGCAGAAACGTGTACCAAATAATGACATGTTTCAATAACATTTTGAAAAATTATATAATTTAAAAAAAATGCTAAAAGAAAACGAGAAGTCTAATTCCAATAAATTTAAATTCATTATCAGGGCTTGGACTAAACATGGTAAAAGTTTTGCAGTTCTACCTGCAAAATTATGGCAGAAACGGCAAGAAATGTTATGGTAAGTTTTTGCATTATTTCATGGTTCGCTCACGACCTTCTGTCCTTAAGAGATGAAACTAAGAATATATTCAGTCACCAGGGCTGCCAACTGTAGTGCAATATTAGGCTACACTATTTCAGGTGTATTTCAAACCAATAAGAAATGTCAGTATCACCAACTTAAATTCGTCATTGTATTAGACGAAATCATTGGCATGAATCTTAAATTTTATGAAAAGTTGGCTCGTTCGTTCTCACGGAACTACTTTCTTCTTTAAAAATCAATGCCACATGTCTCTTAGTATAAAGTTCATCGAAATTTCAAATATGTTTGCTGAACCCGCTCTATATATTCGGGCAAGACAAAGTCTAGATTAACGTCTGCCGGGTCCTCTAGTTGTATATATATTTCTGGCACAGTATTGCTGAATATTGCTTAATATTGCATCACATTTGTAAGCCTTTTGGTCTAAAATAGATAGGCAGGTGGCAATATGAACGACTGGCACAAGAGATGTAGATAGGGCACTCTACCCCTTTTCTGCTAGCATTTCTAAATGTTCCATAAAGATGAACAACAGAAAATTTAGGCTTATACTATGGCTGTTTCCCAATAGTACAATTTCAGCCGTAGTGAACTAGATAGTTGACTAATATTCCGGATGTGACGCCAGAAGTCGTGATCCAATAATGCTTAGCACATAGCAATCAAGTCTGTAGTAGCTAGTGAACGAAAGTGCATGTTACATTGTCGACTAGTACAAAGAATTTATAGATGTTTGGCACTGCAATATAAACCTCGTGCGTTGCTGAACACAAGCCTATGAAGGAGGCCATGAATCAAGCAGACTTGTCCCAAATATCCATAGTGCATAGCACATAGCACTTACAGGGTCTTTTTTTTAGGTTGCTCTGAGTATCAGGGGAACATGCACGGAAGGCGATAGCCCGGCTGGGTGACTCATTTGCCGAGAGATATATTCCCGTCATGACGGCTAAGATGATCTAATACAGTTTGGTAGCGATAACCATTGCATTATACTGCTAGGGACGGAGTGTCATTGTGCCAGCCGTGCCGTGCTCTGAGTGGTGCTGCGGAGTGACCTAAAAAAAGACCCTGTAGTTGCGAGCTGCTAGTCAATAGTTAACAACTTGAGTATTGGGACACGTCCTAATTACGATTCTGATCTTGGGTTCCTACCCCCCATCATGGACCTCCATCATTCCAGCTCAAGCCTTGCAATTGCTCCAGTAAACCCCTCATGATGCCACAATAGGTATGGCTCGTAAATGAGAGAATTTTCTTCCATTCTGTTAATTGTGTTTATTTTGATGGTAGAACACTCCTGAATATTCAAATGCTTAGGCTATGCATTTCTGCAAGGATACAATGTAGTTTATAGGCTACTTAGGATTTTATATGTAATTGGTACAGTGCTTTTAAATGGTTCAGGTTTTTATATTTTCCATTTCAAGAACTCCTTTTTCTTAGGAATGAATTTAAAAATCTTTGAAATTTACGGATTCAATTGGTTCTGATTTTATTATTATTAAACACACGCATACCTACTTAGGCTTGTTGACCAAGATGTTCCAAGCCCCTGAAGTGAATTAGCATTATCATCCAATTTTTTCGGGAGTAGCCCTACAGGTTTTTTAAAATATATTTTTGTAATAATGTCCCAATAAACTTTGTGCAGGATCCAAAAGTCCCAGTTTTCCACTGTTGAAATAGGCCTAATGTTTTATATTAATTGTGCATGACGTATCACTATTCCTTTTCGCTTTCATTTCGACAATATATCATTTTGATATCTTATTTCATCTTTTGGGGGACATTATCAATTATTGTAACTACTAACCTTGATCACTTCTGCACCGACTGCACCGGATATATGTGCTAAATCAAGTAAATATGTGTTTTTATTTATTGTTTATTGAACAATCTCAGCGATGTTCGTCAGCGTATTTAGTATGTGAAATTGCCACAGTGAGCGCTCACAACGAGGCGCACACATTGACGTCAGTAGTTCCAACATGTCCAATACAAAATACACCAGACGACACATGTAACATTGTAATTATGTGAGAAAAGAAATAATTGGGCTTTTGTGTATTATTTGTATTTGAAAATAATGCTTGTATGAGGCAATGGTGCCAACTTCACTTTACAGCAGGGTATGTCCATCCTCAGTGGTGTGACCAATTTCAGCACAAGAATGCAAAATTAAGAAACAAATCTGTAGTTATACTTATTTTTTGGTGCAATTACATATACAAGGGCACACTGCAATATGGCGAATAGAACTTTCTTGTCAATTGTATGGAGAGAAATAATTTTAATTTTTCTACTTGTCAGTAGTGTGACGTGCGTCAGGCCTCGGCAGCCGGCACAGTTCATATCCTCGCCGCTAGATGGGGGCTTCATTCATTCCATTCCTGACCCGGTCGGAGACTGGAAACAGGCTGTGGATTTTCAATTTTTTTCAGTAGTGTGACATTATTTTACCTTACAAGACTAGGAATAAAACTGTGCATAACTTCAGTCCTAAAAATTAAGTGTTATGTTATGTTTTTAGCTTGGGTCTAAAACTGTTTTATTTAAGAAAGTCAACTATTATGAAGTAATTAAAATATTAGATACAGTAATATTAAGCTTATAACTTTAAAGCAGTGCACATCAGTAAATTAGTGTGACTTCCCATTTAATCACTGTAGGGTAATAGATACCGTAAAAGAATGTTGTTGTATTGAAAAGTGGACTCCATCTTAAAGATATTGAACTCGGTACAGATAAAAATGGTGATTATGACTAACTGTATTTCAAGGAACAAATCAGTAGCCTAGGCTAAATTAATTCTCACAAATTGTTTTACATTCAGAGAGTAAATTCCACCACGACCACTTGAAACTAATGTTGGTGGAATTCCTACACTTTAATAGTTGATAGTGTCAGTATCCTAAGTTTGTGGCCAATTAAAGCGATTGGGTCCAATCACTTTCATAAATTTCACCAAAACCTTTCCATTATGAAATGTATCTTCAATTGTTCCTGGAACCCACATATCATCATAGGCCTACACAACAGCACCTTCATTTTCACTGTTCAGCAAACTGGTTCCTTCCTGTACGACCTGAGGATGCAGAAACCTTTCCACTTCGTTGGTGCATTGTGGAAAAAAGTTTATAACCAATTGTGTAGGCCGATTTGGCTGTAACATAGTGAATCTTCTGTGTTCCTTTAACAGTCTGCAAATGTTCCCATGCCTTGTCCAATTTGTCCTGATTGCAAATGATATCATCAGTGTGAATATGGATGACATTCACAGAGACCTTACTGCAAGTAGGCCTAGCTGCGAAAGTCGCTGCATTCCTAACAATTTTCCTGGATCTTACTAAATTCCACACATTACGTTTCACAACAGGGCCAACCCCATCAACAGCCCCTTTACTGTGAGAAGTAACAAAGAATGTCCAACTAAGGCTGTTTAAGTTGAAATCGTTCTTCATATGTTTGCAAAATTATACTTGAATATAAATTGTCCTGCTCATCCATCTGTAAAAATGTGCAAAATCTTAATTTGGGGATTCTTGCTCTGATAATAATAATATCGTTTAAGTTTAAATCTTTCTTCATAATTATTCTTGCTCTAATGATCCTGTAAAACAGCATGTAGATATCTGTCAACTGAATATCTATCATGTGCGACATTATCAGACGTAATGGCATAGCTTTCACTTTACCCTTCACCATACTAAACAACTGCTGTAAAGACAGATATCTGTGGATTATTCCAATGAGCTGACTGAATTGCATCTTGGAATTGACATTAATAGTTCTCAGATCAACAGTGGATCTCATATTTTCAGTGGGACAGCTCAAGGAACACCACTACGAATTTGGAGAGGATCTGTTGATGGCCTTCCTGGACATCGAAAAGGCCTATATATAATAGTGTGTGTAGGGAGAAGGTTTGGGAAGCAATGTAAAACATGGGAGTGGAAAAAGGGACTGTAGGCAGAGTGAAGGAGATGTATTGTGGAAGTGTGTTTTGTGTGCAAGTTGGAGGGGAAAGAACAGACTGGTTCAGACAAGTAAGTGGCCTGAAACAGGGTTGTGGTTATGGACAAGGTAATGACACGGGTAGCAGGAAAGATAGGAGAAGATAAGATGAAAGCAATGGTGTTTGCAGATGATCTCATGGTCTGGGGAAACAAGGAGGAGGAAATTCAGGAGCAACTGAAGGCTTGGGAAGAAACAGTGGGAGAGTACGGATGGAAATTCAACATCAGTAAATGTAAGATCCTGTTAACAACCAGGAAAAAGGACAGACCAATGAGTGGGGTAGCACTTGGAGGTGGACAGCTGAAGAAGGTGGAAAGTCTCAAATACCTGTACTTGGGAAGTATAGTGGAAGAAAATGGGAGAAATGACAAAGAGATTACGGAACGTGGCAGAGAGGCAGAAGCATTTCTGAGAAGCATTAGGAGCTTAGTGTGGAATAAAGATGTCCCACAAAAAAGCAAAGAAGTGTTATACAGAAGCTACTACATCCCGATACTGACCTATGCATCAGAATCGTGGATAATGAAGAAAAGAGACATAAGCAGAATACAGGCAAGTGAAATGAAGTTCCTGCGAAGTAGGATGGGAGTAACAAGAAGAGACAGGGTGAGGAATGAAAAGGTCAGGGAAATAGTGAAAGAGGAGCCCTTGCAAGGTAGGATTGAGACATCAAGACTGAGGTGGTATGGACACTTAAAAAGAATGGAAGAGAAGAAGATTTCCAAGAGGATACATGAGATGCCGATGCAGAAGAAACGACCAAGGGGAAGACCAAGAGATAGATGGCTGAAAGGAGTGGAGGAATGTGTCAAGACGAGAGGCGAGGACTGGACCAGAGTGGCATCGGAGAGGTGGTGGGATGAAAGGACTAAGTGGCGAGGCTTATGTTCCAGACAGACCCAGCCTGGGCTGAAAACTGTACAAGATGATGCGTTCTCAGCAAAATCTACCTGCAACACTACTGACTCGGGAGAAGCATGTTGATTGATAAAACTGTCTTGCGAAGCTCCACCTTTGCCTTGCACTGCCTTGTCAGTAGTGTGACCACTTTTAGGCACTTTTGAGAAAAGATTATTTACATCAACTAAGAAATTCTTGTGCCATCTTTGTGGAGTTTATGCAAACTAGCATCTTCCAAAAATCCACTAGATGGCAATAGTAATAGGCCTACCATTGAAAAATAAACTTTAAGAAAATTGTCAGTAGTGTAACATAGTTGCAGACTGCCACATATCATTCAAATTAACATAGGCCTATTTTAAGGAATGTATTTTATATTAGTTTAGGATAGTTTTAAAAATGAAGAATAGACAAACATTTTGATACCCAAATTATTAAATCTTGATTAGATGGCTTCGGTGGTGTAGTTGGTAGCATGCTGAGAGTCTATGCTCATGGTCGCGGGTTAAAACCCGGCCGAAGTCGTCAGATTTTTTAAGAGTGTTAAAAGTCCCACAGTATGCCTTCCTTCGGAGGGGAAGTTAAGCCGGCGGTCCAATGTCATAGATTTATGGCATGAAAATGAACCTTCCACTAACAATAATTGTGTGAAGCCAAAATTTGTAGGTTAGAATAGATGACACTACTATATTAGTTCTAACGTTTGCCGCCATGTGCTGACTGCGATGGCATCTAGGAGCCAAGTCCGCAAGCTAGGTGTCGTGGACGGTAGCATTTGATAGTAAAAGTAGGATCTACTTGAAATTATAGTCTGCAGCCCTTACTTGAATTAAAACAGATAAAACACACTAATACAGCCATCACAATTAACACCAATTATCAGAGATTCTGAAGCCTCCGTGGCTTAGGCGGCAGCACGTCGGCCTCTCACCGCTGGGTCCGTGGTTCAAATCCCGGTCACTCCATGTGAGATCTGTGCTGGACAAAACGGAGGCAGACAGGTTTTTCTCCGGGTACTCCGGTTTTCCCTGTCAAAATTTCATTCCAGCAACACTCTCCACTATCATTTCATTTCATCTGTCATTCATTTAATCATTGCCCCAGAGGAGTGCGTCAGGCCTCGGCAGCCGGCACAGTTCAAATCCTTGCCGCTAGATGGGGGCTTCATTCATTCCATTCCTGACCCGGTCGGAGACTGGAAGCAGGCTGTGGATTTTCATTTCATCAGAGATTCTACACACACCCAAAGTACACGGCGCTACATGACCGCGTTGTCGCAGCCCCTAAACTAAGGAACCAACCACATCTTGATTAATATCGCTTTTTTAAATTAAAAAAATGAAAATATATATCTTGGTCGGCATTGAGAATTGATGCGATATTCCCGATTGTAAAATGGATCTTTTAGTTGTAGAAATAAGTAATTAAAATACAACCTTTAAAGTAAAATACAGACTTGTAGCTTTCATATGGTAAGGATCACATATGACTGTCCGAAAATTTTAAAATATTTGTCTTTCGGACATGTTCTCATGGACGTACCTCGCAATCCCCTGTAGCGATGTTCGGCGACTGTCTGGACAAAAAATACGGATGAACTAAAATGGGTGTCTGGACTAAACCATTGATCACTACTTGGTTAGACGACTGTCTGAACGAAACCATTGGTCTGGACGAAAACATTGGTCGCTACGTGGTTAGATGACTGTCTGGACAAAAATTACTGATTGCACTTCAAGCAAGTGGTTCTGGGGCATAAGCTCCAGGCTAAGTTTGTTTTGCATATAGAACTGTATTGGTTTGGATGAAAATTATTATTGAAAGAACACAAATTATTACAGTGGGAAAAAACAAAAAAAATCACAGTCAGTCTGAAAGACTAGACGTTGTATCATTTCAAATGACGCATGCTACAAATGCTACACATGTTAGAAAGGCTCAGGAGGACTTCTCACTTTGCTCGAAGCCCCAGGAGTCTTTCAACAGACTGCATTACCCATTAACTTAGGCTTCCCGCGCGGGCACCTCTTTAAGGGTCACGGGAAGAAGAGTGTTTCTAGTACTTGTATTAGAGATGTGTTTGGTTGAATAAAGCGTAAATTGTGTACTTTTTGATAGCGGTTTTGTGGCCCATCATCCCAGGCAAGCCGGCGGAAACCTTTGCCTCCCTGTCAGAAGGATCATTTGGCCGTAAATTTGAATTAGTGTAAGGATGTAGAATGAGTGTCCAGATTTAGACAATAGCCTACTCCATGAAGGGGTCATGACTATGCCATATATGTTTGTTTAATGAATAGTGTATCTGAAATAAGGGAAGAATACTGATATACAGATTTGTGGAGTGAGTTTCTGATTTTTAAAAGGTCGCTCGATGCCAGGCCTCTTTCAACAGACTCCAATAATCATTAGCGTGTGGTTCTCGCTCCCCGCGTGAGCATGACGTCACGTTCCCGCGCGGCTGAATGACGTCACGTCCGTGTCCGTAATGCATAACGATGGTCCCCAACCATAACGACAAAGTCGACAAGATCATTTGAAATGATAAAAAAAAAAGACACATTCAATGTGGAGAAAACAAAACATGAAATTCTCCTTTTAGTCAACACCGATTGAAATTACAATAATGAGACAGCTTGCACAATTCAAACTCAGTGCACTGTGAAGTGAACTTGGCTTTGTTTCACGGTACTGCTCATATACAAAGTAGTACCGTAAGTGCGGGGTTGGCAATACTGTGCTAGTGCATAATAAATGGCGGACATAGCTGGAATTTCATCTCTATAAGTCGTGATCCTATTTGATACAGCGGGTGGGTTATAGATAGCTGAGGAGTAAACATCTATTATTATTATTATTAATCTTGATTGGTCACATTGGACCACTTGAGTCGTTCCACAATCACTTCTTCTTTGAAGGTAGTACTGCTTGGTTCTTGCGCTCTTTCCAGTACTTTTTCATTCTTTCAGATCGGGATTTTCTCAACTCATCTGAAATCTCCATAGGCTTTCTGTGTGTCATTTCTGCAGAAAATTTGTGAGTTTTAAGTATGGTGTTAATTTTATTTTTCTCCTCGGCATCTGTTATCTTGAGTCCAACTGCTTTGAGATCTTGTTGGATTTCTTGGATCCATTTACCTCCAGTTTTCTTTCCTAGATTTCTCATCACCAGTTGGCGTACAATTCTGTTTTCTGGAAGCCGTAAGATGTGAAAAAAATATGAAATTCTTTTCTTCTTCATTGTGCTGGTGATTGGATCAATCTCACGATAGACAGTTTCATTTGGGAGAATCCTCCAGACTCCCTCAACCTGATACTTTTTATTTATGCACGTTCTAATGATTCTTCTTTCCGTTTTGAGGAGCTGATCAGTTCTTTGTTCATTTTTAATTTGGAACAGTGTTTCACAAGCATAAGTGGCTTCAGGGAGAGTTACAGTTTTATAATGTTGGATCTTAGTAGCTATTGATAGGCATTTTTTATTATATGTTGACCAGGTTAGAGATTGTGCCTTTTTCATTTTATTTGTTCTATTTATCCAAGTTACTTTTTCGTTTAAGTTATGTGTTATAATTTCTCCAAGATACTTAAATTGAGGAACTAGGTTAATTTTATGATCATTTATATAGACTTCATTTATATCTAAGGGTTTCATAGGCATGATCTCAGTTTTTTCAAAGGATATCTGTAATCCTATCCCTTGAGCAATTTCTTGGAGACTAGTGATCTGAGTACAAACCTCTTCCTTGTCTAGTGCTAAAAGAGCCAAGTCATCTGCAAATCCTAAGCAGTTTATTTTTATTGATGGTTTTGTTCCAATTTTGATCTTAGGAGGGTTTTCCTTTTGCCAAACCTTCATGATATAATCAAGAGCCACATTGAAAAGCAGAGGGGATAATCCATCACCTTGTCTGAGACCAGTTTTTACTGTGAAAGCTGTTGATATTTCTCCCCTAAATTTAACTTTCGAATTTGTGTTTGTTAATGTTAATTGAATGATTTTTATCAATTTAGGATGGAGACCGTATGATCTGAGGATTTTTAGCAGTGTCAGTCTATGAATACTATCATAGGCTTTCTTGAAATCTATAAAAGTGATAAAGAGTTGCTTATTTCTGTTTTTGTAATATTCCATTATTAATTTCAGGCTAAGGATTTGGTCTGGACAACTTCTGTAAGGGCGAAATCCTCCTTGATATTCTCCAAGTTGTGGTTCCAGAATGTTTTTGATCCTGTTGTAAATTATACGAGAGAAAATTTTATATGTGCAGTCCAGAAGGGTAATTCCTCTGTAGTTATCTGGGTTCGTTTTGTCTCCTTTCTTACTACATCATCTCCAGATTTTTTCCTGACCATTAAGTTACTACAGGTATTTAGGTTAATTTTGTGCTTTAGAAAAGTTACGAGGGAGTGATACGTCATGCACCACTACCGTTACTGAACAAAATACATGCAGATGTGTTTATCGTAATTCTATGGCTTTTATACTTTTATATAAAAATTACAAAATAATCGTTGAATAAATGTTACTATATTTTCAAAATGTTGACTGTGACAGGTCTATTATTTACTCAAAGAATTTCACCAGTATTTACTCCTCAAATATCTTATTTTCATTTTAATTGGCCAATAAGTGCTAGGTAACTCAGACAACAGAATAATTTGAGGATATCCTGTGGAAGAATGTGCCTTTATTTCTTGCTCTTATGTAGGTCTAATATTGCTATGATCTCAATATAATTTTAACAGTAGGACAACTCCTTAGTGCATCTCTACCTTAAAGAACTGTGTGCTTTAAATGGAGCGCACTGATATATACAGAGTTGTGCAAGGTCAGACGATGTGACAAAACTCTTGTATTGATGGGAGTTCACATGAATGCTAGGCAGAGGAAGGTAGCCGCTGAGAAAACGCTTGATTAAAACTTGACAATACCTACTCCTGGCTTTAGCACTTCTACCTGGCAGATCATTTAGAATGTATGATTCACATACCTTTCATGGAGTCATTAGGAATTGACAACTATGACGTCATGGAAGACACTAAAGGTTTAATTACGAACTCGAACAGTCGAAAATTAGCAATAAAATACGTTTGAGGAAGTGTGTGCTTTACCTTTTGAGCTGTCTTCAAGGGGCTGGCTGCGTGGCTCAGTGGTAATGTTCTCGCCTGCTGTGTCCAAGGTTGCAGGATCGAATCCTGGTATAGCCAGTTGGCATTTGAGGGTGCGCAAATGCGAGGGAGCCGTGTCAGTAAATTTAATGGCACGTTAAAGTTGCTCTTAGGGGAAAAATTCCGGCACCTAAAAGCTGCGTTGTCAGTAGATTTACTGGCACATTAAAGATCCCTTTCGGGGCAAAATTCCGGCAACCTGGAGTCTCTAAAAGCCACAGTTGTTAAAAGTGACGTAAAACCAATAACTTTATTAACATTGTACTTCCCGAAGGAAGAAGAAAGTGGCCTCTAGACAAAGGAGAGAAAGAAACAACACAGCCAGAGGATGCGTAACTACTGGGCAAACATCAAGACCCACTCAAAACATAATACAGTAAAACCTGCCATCGGCGGAACACAATTGTTCCGGATATTTTTCCATTTCCACAGGCTTCTGTTTTACAAAGGGTTCAGTTTTATTAAGACAAAATTCACTAGAAAGAAATACTGTATCATTGCATAGGATTGCAATGAAATAATAATTTAAAATATAGGTCTGTAAATAAAAAAGAAAATAGGTTCACATGTATTACACTCTTTACGTACAAAAAATTCAGTTTCTCTGCTCGTTTCTTTGTTTCCACATGTCTTTCAAAGTGCATTGTCACGACTTCTTTACAACAGAATGTTGTATGATCTCCTTTGCATCCTGCATTAACTCCAGGAGTTCTGGAACATTCTTGGAAACTGCAAATTCCTGAAGGTCACTCACAACAGATAGGGCTTCTCCAAAAGTGTGTATTTTTAGCTCCCTTTCGTTGCCCTCATCGTCGTCATCCATTTCTTCCATGACTTTGCACCTGCTATTTTCAGAAGCAATATCAGCTCCACTTTGAATGTCTTCAGTGGTTAATGTTTCCTTGAACCTCGGTGCAAGTACAGTCCCACTCAAAATTTTGTACTGTACATAAGCCTTGTATTATGGATAAGATAATCCGTCTTAGTCAGGTTATTTACGCCTACAGTTCCAGAATTTCTTTCGGTTTCTGCGTTGGACAGTTTTCCGGTTTACAGTGTCATTTGGCATTTTACATAGGAAATTCCTCCGTTCCAAATTTTGTTTTCTGTTTGTCCAGGTTTCCGGTAAATAAAGGGTCCGGATTTGGCAGATTTTATTGTAGTTGAATGTTGTGGTCCGTAGTTGGCCTATACAGAACAAGAAGAAGATACTGTCAAGGCATCCTTTAGTGGGCCACATTAACTTAGCATGCTAGACTTGTGAGATCTTTTCTTAATGCTAAGCGTAGAATACCAGAAATTAATAAGTTTTTCTGAAAGTGCAAACTAAAGTGACATTTCATCCATCTCATCATCATCATCTTCATTTCCCCTTTTCCAGTTGACACTGGGTGGGGGCAAATATGGTTCCCCTCCACTTGGTTCTGTCGTTCTACCATTCCTCTTCCGACACAGTGTTCCAATCCAGCTTCCGTTTTCTAATACTATTCTCCACCGAGTCCATCCAACGCATTCTTGGTCTTCTTCATCCTCTCTTCCCTGTCATCCGTCGTTCCAGTGCTCGTCTTGGTAGCCTTACTTCATCATCCGTTTGACATGTCCAAACCATCTCAATCTGTTTTGCTCCAGTTGTCATTTAGTTTCTGTACTCCCAGTTCTTTCAGTATATCTTCATTTCTCACTCTGTCCCTCCTCGTTTTCTGGACCATACTTCTCAGGAATCTCATCTCTGCTGCTTGTACTCTGCTCTCATCCCTCTTAGTCATTGTCCAAGTTTCTGCTGCATATGTCATTGAAACTAAAATCCACAGCCTGCTTCCAGGCTCCGACCGGGTCAGGAATGGAATGAATGAAGCCCCCATCTAGCGGCGAGGATATGGACTGTGCCGGCTGCCGAGGCCTGACGCACTCCTCTGGGGCAAAGATTAAATGAATGACAAATGAAATGATAGTGGAGAGTGTTGCTGGAATGAAATTTTGACAGGGAAAACCGGAGTACCTGGAGAAAACCTGTCTTCCTCTGTTTTGTCCAGCACAGATCTCACATGGAGTGACCGGGATTTGAACCACGGACCCAGCGGTGAGAGGTCGGCGTGCTGCCGCCTAAGCCACGGAGGCTTGCATATGTCATTATAGGAACATAATATGCTTTGTACATAACTTCTTTAGCCTTAATTGGTATATCCTTGTTCCATACTAGTTCCCGTACCTGTTGGTAGAAAGCACTCCCGAGTTGTATTCTTCTGCTAATTTCCAAATCTAGTCTTCCATCTTCAGTCAGTTTGCTTCCCAAGTATTTGAAGTGTTTCACCACTTCCAATTCCTTATCTCCTACTTTGATTACTCCTTTTCCTTCTTTCTTATCTCTACTCATCACCACTGTTTTACTCTTCTCCACATTTATCTTCAATCCCCATTGCTCAATCTTTTCATTTATTACGTCCAACTGTTCTTGTACCTCCATCTCACCCTCGCCTCAGATCACGTCGTCTGCAAACAACATTACCTTCATCTTTGCCCTACTATATTCTTTCATTGCTGCCTTCATGATGTCATCCATCATACTTCCTTGCTTTAGTCTAGTGACAATTTTAAACCATTCCGATGTCCCGACTCTAGTCTTTACACTGCTGTAGCAATCCATGCACATTCCTTTTATCATGTCTCTCAGTTCCTTGCCTATTCCCCTATTTGTCAAGCTTTCCCAAAATTTTGTTCTAGGGATGCTATCATAGGCCTTTTCTAGATCAATAAAAGTCATTACCATATCCTTCCCGTATTCCCAACTCTTTTCAATGTTCTGTCTCAGAATGAAAATGGGTTCCACTGTTGACCTGCCCCCTCTAAATCCAAACTGCTCCTCCTCTATTTGGCTTTCTACCTTTACTCTAATTCTTTTTTCTAGGATTCTTTCCATTACTTTGGCAACATGCGAGATGATGGTGATTCCTTGGTAGTTACCACACACCTTCCTGTCTCCTTTCTTGAATATTGGCAATATTATTCCCTTTTTCCAGGCTTCAGGTACTTTCTTCTCTCTCCACACACTCCTGAGAAGTCTCTGTATGTCCTCTGCAGTCCCACCGTTCCTGCCGCCTTGATCATTTCTATTGTCACTTCGTCTATTCCCACAGCTTTCCCCATCTTCATCTTCCTAACTGCCCATTCCACTTCTGCCATAGTAATGTCTGGTTCTTCTTCTATATCTTCCTCCACCGTTCTGGCTGTTTGTGTAACTTCTCTGCATGCCTGGCGTCTCACCTTCAACAGCTCGCTGAAATATTCTTTCCATCTGTCCGTTTATCTCTTCTGGTTTTGTCAATATTTCACCTTCTTTGTTTTTCACGAACCCAGTGTTTACCTTTTCATTCCTTCTGCTTTTTATAATTCCAAATAGCAATTTCTTTCCACAATGTAAATCCTCCCTTATTTTCTGAGTGAATTCTTCCCAGCTTTTCTTCTTTTCCTCTGCAATTACTTTCTTGCAATCTCTGTTTGCTTCTATATTGATATCTATTGATGTAAATTCTCTGGATGTAAACAAATGAAACCATCCAGTGATTTAACTGAATTATACCCTTCTGTAAGTTTTATTAATGTTATGTTCATTGTTATTGCTGTTATATTAATGGACTTGGGTCATCATGGCATTGGTTCATTCCTTGGGATGTGATTGGGATCTTTTTGATAAGCTGTAAATAGTGTGGTGGTACTCATTTGTGTTTGACCACCTCATGGTGTAGCGGTTAGCATTCTTGGCTATCTCCCCAGAGGCCCGGGTTCAATTCCCAGCTCTACCAGGAAATTTCAATTCTGGTGTGAGGGTTGGAATGGAGTACATTCAGCCTTTTGAGGCAAAACTGAGAAGAGGAGAGTTCGATTCTTACTTCGGACATCTGGAAGTGGTTTTCAATGGTTTCCCACCTCTACTGCAGGAAAATGCTGAGATGTGACCTAACTTAAGGGCATGGCTGCCTCCTTCCCAATCCTATCCCCTATTTACAAATACACTAATACAGCCACACAACACTACAGGTTATTCCACATACACCCAAATTCACAGGGTTTTATTACCACGATGTAAAGTAAGCAACAACTCATTTGTGTTCACTTCTGTGTGTTATAATTGTGGCCTAGGTTTGAGGAGGTAGCAGAGGTCATAAGTAAAGTAGACCTTCCTGATGACTCGCTTGAGAGTAGAAAATCGAGAAAAACCAATTTTTGGATGACCAAGAGTGGAATTATATCCTATCCTCTCATACTGTAACTGCACACTTGAACCCTTATACCAGATTAAGATCCTCCATGAAGTAGGTTACCAGGAATTGAGTTCGGGCTGTTATTGTGCGGAAGCTACAGAACTTACTAAAAAAAATCCTTGTAACTTAAGTTAGTAAGTAATTAAATTTAATGGGCAGAGATCTTATGTGGTGAAAAATCTTATGAAAATCATCCTGAGGTGGAAAATCATTATCAACAAGAAGTTCCGCTACGAACTAAAGAGCCTACTTTTCATGCCAATGATTATTCTACAGTATATGAACCTATCTAGAATAATGACGAATTTAAGTTGATAATATCGAAATTTCTAATTAGTTCGAAATACTGTATACCTGGCATAATGTAGCCTAATAGAGCACTACAGTTGGCAGCCCTGATGACTGAATATATTCTTAGTTCCATCTCTTAAGGTACAGAATACAAAATTTGGTAGAAGTGCAATGAATAGCATGGACGTTACATCCAGTTAAACATTGGATCTAACAGCACGCGTAAAATAATGTTGGCAACAATGTCATGCATGTATTGGTCAGAAATAATCTGAAATAATATGATCTGCTGTTGTGTCAATTTTGAATGAAATCCATTAGTTAGTATAGAAGTTACATGCATTTTAAAATTGAACCTATCAGCAGGTTTAGAATCATGTTGGCAGCACTGTCATATATTAGTTACTCCAAATTCATCTAGAATGCCAGGTACTATATGTGTGCAAAGTTTAGAGCTATTGGCTTGCATACTTTCTAATACTGTATATTGATATTAGGGTAACAAAAATAGGGACAGCACATATTAACAGTTGGCAGCCCTGGTTACTCTTAAGAATACGCATAGTCATATCTCTTATGGTACACATAGCACATACGAAATTTGGTTGAAATCCAAATGATAGTATGGAAGTTACATGTATTTAAAGTTGGACCTGTCAGCAGGCTTAGAATCATGTTGGTAGCACTGATGTATATAAGTTACTCCAAATTGATATAGAATGTCAGGTACTATACGTGTGCATAGTTTAAAGCTGTCGGCTTACATACTTTCTGATATATTGGTATTTGGATAACATAAATTAGGAGCATTTATTAACAGTTGGCAGTCCTGGTGGCTCTAAAGAATACGCTCAGTCATATCTGTTCATGCACACACAGCACATACGAAATTTGGTTGAATTCCAATTGATAGTGTAGAAGTTATATGCATTTAAAATTGGTCCTATCAGCAGGCTTATAATCATTTTGGCAACACTGCCATGTATGGCCTCCTGGAAATTAAACTGCAATAATATTATCTATAAGTGTGCCAATTTTGAAATAGCTCCCATTCATACCTTCCAAGATATCCAACATGGTGCTCAAATTTCAATTGCGATTTTTTAGCAGTTGGTAGCACTGACATCATTTTCGAATATGGCCGTGAGATATTCGGGTATAGATCTTTACTCCCACCAAATTTTGTTTCGATTGCTCCAGCCGTTTAGGAGTTGATAGGGGGGGGGGGGGGGGACACAGACAGACAGACACACATTTGCCCGATCTCATAAGTCTACTTTTTCCTCATTTTTGCAAAATGTGAAAAGTAGGCTAAAAATCACATAACTTAAGGGCGTTATCTTAATTTAAAAAAAAAGACTGCGGTAATTGATTGTTACATTTCATAAGGCGGCTTCGGTGGCGTAGTTGGTAGCATGCTGAGCTTCTATGCCCAAGGTCGCGGGTTCAAACCCGGCCAAAGTCGTCGGATTTTTAAGAGCATTAAAAATCCCTCAGTATGCCTTCCTTCGGAGGGGAAGTAATGCCAGCGGTCTCATGTCATAGATTTATGGCATGAAAAAGAACCTTCCACTAACTACACTTGTGTGAAGTAAAAATTTGTAGGAAGATTGATAACGCTATATTAGTTCCAACGTTCGCCGCCAGGTGCTGGCTGCGTTGGCATCTAGTAGCCAAGTCCGCAGCTAGGTGTCGTGGATGGTAGCATTTGGTAGCAAAAGTAGGAACTACTTGAAAATTGATCGTCTGCAGTCTTTACCTGAATCACAGATAACACACATATACAGCCATCACAATGAACACCGGTTATCAGACAAATTCTACACTTACCCACAGTACATGGGGCTACATGACCGCGTTGTCACAGCCCCTAAACTGAGCAACCAACCAACCTTTTATTAGTCAACATTTGAAATTCAGGGAAATTGCCAAAACAGCAAGTATCACTCAAAACAACCAGGATATCATTGCTTTACTGAAGTACCTGAAGCAATATTACAGTAATACTTTCACTTGGAAAAGCTTAGAAATAAGATGGATGGATTTTAATTTATAATTATTCACAAAACAATTCAACATACATTATTTTCCTGTTTGAGAGTATAGCCTGAGATATGGATAGGAATTAGTCTGTTTCTTTTGAGAAAAAATATGCTACTTTTGATAGTGGACTACCTTGTGGTGTAGTGGCTAGCATTCTTGGCTGTCGTCCAGGTCTGGGTTCGATTCCTGGCTCTGCCAAGAAATTTAATTCTGGTCTGAGAGCTGGAACAGTCTTGTGAGCCAAAAATGAGCTGAGGTAGATTCAATTCCGACCTCGGCTATCCTGGAAGTGGTTTTCCATGGTTTCCCACTTCTACTCCAGACAAATGTCGGGATGGTTCCTAACTTAAGGTCTCGGCCGCCTCCTTCCCAATCCTTACCTGAATTACAAATACACACACTAACTTAATATATGTAAAGTTTTGAAGCCATTCTTTCAGTGTTGCCTATACAAACTGTCAACTGTTGTAATTCTTTAGTCGGTCAACATGAATTTGCCCAAAGTCTGCTCGGGGCAATATGTATAATACTATATGATTAATAAGTAAAGAACACTCCCAGAAAAAGAATACACGTATTAGTTATGATCACTATTATAATGGAGCAATTTTAGGATTATCCTGAGAAGAGGTGGTTTGATTCCTACGTCAACCATCCTGCAAGTGGTTTTTCGTGGTTTCTCACCTCTACACCAGGCAAATGCCCAGATTCCTAACTTGAGACTCGTGAGGCAGTCGTGCTAGGGGATAAATGAGGTGAAAGGAGTGCAAGAATTAGGTTCATTGTGCAATGTAAAGAACAGGAGTGGAGTATATCGTTACTGGCATTAGTTGTGGGATATTGTTCCTTGAGTGACTATTTTGTAAGGATCAAAACAATGAATTGATTATGTGCTTTTGTTTCTTAATACTTTGGTCAAGCCTGTAAGGTTGATGCCAAAAAGAAAGTAATATACTATGAACAATACATTTCTTGTCTTAGCATGTTGTAGAGGTTAGCGTTCTTGGCTGTCGCCCTGGAGGTCTGGGTTCGATTCCCGGTTCTGGCAAGAAATTGTAATCCTTATTTGAGGGTTGGAGCGGGGTACACTCAGCCTCTTGAGGCAAAACTGAGAAGAGGAGGGTTCGATTCCCATCCTAGCATGTGCCTGGAAAAGAAGTGGGGAAACCGAGGAAAACCACTTCCAGGATGGTTCCTAGCTTAAAGCCATGGCTGTCTCTTTCCCAATCCTAACATCTGATTTAAAAATATACACACTAGTACAGCCATCACGATAACACAGGTTATCACACAAATTCCACACACACCCAAATTCACGGTACTATATGACCACACTGTTGAAGAAATGAAAGTCCACAGCCTGCTTCCAGTCTCCGACCGGGTCAGGAAGGGAATGAATGAAGCCCCCATCAAGCGGCGAGGATATGAACTGTGCCGGCTGCCGAGGCCTGACGCACTCCTCTGGGGCAATGATTAAATGAATGACAGATGAAATGAAATGATAGTGGAGAGTGTTGCTGGAATGAAATTTTGACAGGGAAAACCGGAGTACCCGGAGAAAACCCTGTCTGCCTCCGTTTTGTCCAGCACAGATCTCACATGGAGTGACCGGGATTTGAAAGGAAGGAAGATTGTAGTTTTACGTGACCGTGAATCTTGTGATTATGAGCCACGGGACCTCCTTTTTACGTGGAATCCGAACCACAGGACATGGCATTTCACTTCGACCGGGATTTGAACCACGGACTCAGCGGTGAGAGGCCGGCGTGCTGCCGCCTAAGCCACGGAGGCTTTCATGACCACACTGTTGCAGCCCATAAAATAAACAACATCTTAACAGACCATTACAACATCCATCATGAGAAATGGTCTGTTATAGGATTGTAGTTTGGTAGCAATGGCACTGAAACAAATTATAAGGAATGTTGTGAAAGACTCTTGTCAGCATTTTAAATCACCGCTTGTATTTTTCATAATTTTTTGACCCAGCTTTGGCATTTTATGGCAGTTTTAATTAGTTCCATACTCAAGAAATTAGGATCCTTATTGTCACTCACAAATGGGTAGCTATTGGCCTCAAATTACTTAGTGTAGTGTATGAGTCTGGCCAGCACCACAGTATGACATCATATAGCTTATGAGAAGAGAACTTCCCTATGATCTTATGAAAAACATTTCTATAATTTACAAAATTAATAAAAAGTAATTGATAACTCTAGGGAAAATTGTGGAAAGGTGTTAATAAATCAATATACTACTTTATTATTACATTTTATTTATCAAAATTTGATGGCACTTGAAATCGTGTTCAAAATAGCCACTACTATTAAAATGTTCAAGAGCGTATTGCTTCACTTCAGTAGGCCTACCTGCAATAATTCATACATTCACCTTAACAGGCTAGAAATGGAAGTAAGTTTGAGTTAACAGCTCAAAATTATTCACAAAATAGGTTCTTTCAACACCACTCTTTTTCTGTTTGAAAATTTACATTGGGATACAGAATTATCACTGAGTTGCTCTGAAGAAAAGAATGCTATGAGGGAAATAATGTCTTCTCATATAAGCCCCACTAAAATATTTTAATTATTATTATTGTTGGTACCTGAAACAGTACTGCTGGGTGACATTTAGGACTTTCTTGTTGATAGACCTTGGGGCCTGTTTGCCATCTCTAGATGAATGCTGTACATTTGCAGTTGTCTGTTGGCACAGGCTAGAGTAAAATGTGGCTTTTCACCGATGTCTCAGTCTCATTCATGACTGATTATATGGAAGCTACTGAGGTATGGGTGGTGCTTAGTAATGACATTCAGGGCACAGTCAGTGCCTATGGATGCTGTTCTACTCATAGGGTTAGTACAACTGTTCTGACTCAGTGAGGAAAGTAATGACAAACTACCTCACTCTTCTTGCCTAGTACGCCTCAATATAGCGCTGCCTTGGGTTTTTGTGGGTATCTACCCACATAACCTAACGGCGGTACTTTTTGAGGATCCAACCAGACCTAACAGAACAGACCTGTGTCTAGAAAAGCTGACTGAAATTTATATGGTACTACTCAATGTTGCCAACATAACATTTTGTACATATAAGATATTGAATCTAAAAAATGAAAATCTCGCACATGCCAAATTTTTGGACATTGGAAAAATTTGTGAAAGCTATGATTATACCTTTTTGTTCATTTCCGGTAATATGTTAATTTGTGAAAGTTATGATTATACCTTTTTGTCCATTTCCAGTAATATGTTAAAACATGCTTCAGAACCAGTATAAAAAGATCACAACCGTTACATAAATCTCGTTTTTGATTCAAACAAAGCAGGCCCCTACTCATTAGCCACCATGCTAGGATTTGAAAACCACTCATTATATAGGTGTAATCTTCACAATTATTTTTATAGTCATGTGCTCGAATACACTGATTAGGACCCTTAAAAAGACAAAATCTTAGTAGAGTACATTAACACTGTGAGTTCTTTAGTCAGCACCCCTTTAAAGAATCTGTCAACTTCATGACTGTAGAAAATTGTGGCGACTGTTGTTTTATGAGGTACAACATCAAGGTCATCTGCTCTTCAGTTGAAGGTTAATACATAATTTATTTATAAATGCATTAAGTTAGTAGAACTTTTCTTATTGTATGAGGTAATGCAAGTCGTCACACATGTATCGATAGATGTTGACTTGAAACAAAATATCATTTGACTGAGTACACAAAATGTGCTATCTTGGAATAATACTAATTGTATGTTACAAAACAATATAGGCTATATTTACAGTATACTGGATAGTCTTTGGTTTCTTTTAGTTTGATGATTTGTTTGGTTCTCAAATTCATGTGACTTCTTTTGAGTTATGGTGGTTCTACTCTTTATGTTCAGCAGTAATATCTTGTGTGGTAGTATTATCAACCCTGGCTAATCGAGAAGCAAGTTCTTCGAGTTTACTGGCATAGTGGCGTATTGGTATGCTATTTTCTGTTCTATTGTCGAGACCAGGCTCAAGTGAACCGTGCTCCAGAAGTTTGGTATATGATAATGTGGTTGAGTTACTTTCTACTGAAGAGTTAGTATTGCTTATGGCTGCATCAGATCCATTAAATCTCGCATATGAATCATGAAATTGAATTGTTCTCCATAGATCTTGTATGGCTTTAGAGGAGTTCATATCCCTGCCCTGTAGATCAAATAAATTTTTTAGAACTTGCTTTATGTGGATTTCTCTTTGATTTTCTGTATCATCCCTGCTTTTTGATAGATCCGTCTTATCATAATTTAGTGTTTCATTTCGAAGATCTGATGTTGTATTATTATTACTGCTATTGTACATGAGTAAATGTCCTGGTCCATGAGGTGTGAATGGTGTAGTTTGAGGTGGAACTTGAGTTATATTCTCATAGTCTGTTGTATTTTCCCCTTCATTTTCCCCTTCAAGGCTTTGATTGTTATGTAACATCTCATTGATATTCAGATTATTCAAGGGTGTTATTGAAGAATTGCTGTCATTATTTGCCTGACTGGAATTTTGAATGTTTTGTGGATTCTTGGAAATACTTATGTTTTTTTCCTGATATTCTGAATCGGGAAGTATTAGAATCTTAATATTGTTTGCAGTATTGTTCTGCAGTAGGCCTACTGAAGGGTTCAGGATGAGTTCAGCTGGTGGTTCTATAAGAGTAGAGCTGTATTTGACCTGGCCCTCTGGTGTTATTCCCTTGTCATTACGAACAATGGTAACTGAAGGGTGCGGTCCCTGTGGATCATTGCCATGTATTATGGCAGCCACATGGTTTAAGTCTATTTCAAACATGGACGATGAATTGTCTAGCTCAAGATGAGGCTGAGGAATTATTTTGATTGTTACTTCAGGGGATTTTAAATCTCTATCATAGTTTATAACAGAGGTAATTTTTTCTAATACTCCTATGTTTTCTGTTGTTACCTGATTCATGCCAGATTCAGTCAAATTTGATATATTATTTTCATTAGTTATAATTTGATTCCTTGTCTCAACAGTTTGTGACTGATTAATTTCTCTTCGTATTGCTTTCAAGATTTCGTTTTCTACATCTTCATGATTATCATCATACTCCTCGGAAATATCTTCTTCTTTGTTTGGGCTTTCCTCTGAAGATGCTGAAGTTTCGGTTTCATTTGAGATATTTATTCCTAATTGCTCATTTTGTGTTCTGTTCAGTTTTTCTCTTGTCTCTCCGAGAACAATTAGGCCTTTATCTTTAAGCTCCTTGATCAAGCCACTGACCTGTTCCCCTGTTAGCGGCACTAATGACAACTGGCGTAGTTTCTCTGTCACATCAGCTGCTATTTTCTTGCTGTCTGGGCAAGCTGTAATATTAGCAGTATTTTCTTCACTTTGTTCTCCAAACAGACTAGCTGCATTTATCTCCGTTAACTGCTCGTTGAATTCCTGTAATGGAAAACAAATCATGTAGAAAAGAAAGGGAAACTGAAAGAAAGATATCGAAACATATTGTTATTGGGCTTTAGACTCCAGATTGGGAGTGTAATAGTCTTAACTGCTTTTCTTTCACCAGTCTTGGTGTGCAGTTAATGCAAGTGAGATTTTTCAGATGAAAATTCATATCTAGTGATTCATCTCTATAAATAAAGTAAGCTTTTTGTCTGAACGTTTTGAATTTTCAGTCAAAACTTTATATCTATTCGAGATTAGCTGGTGTATAATGGAAAATATATTCTCGGTTTAATTTTTATCTGTTATGGGCTGGTGTCAAAACTAGCCTACTGGAGCGAATGGTATGAAAATTTGTATCTAAAATAAAACTAGGCTACGAATCATGTAAAACTAAGGGGCGAGAGGGTTGAGAGGAAGCATCAAACCTGGCCAGTAAGACAATGGTGAAAGACAGGTTTTTGTGTCCGCATGGAGTATTAGCAAGGCACAACACAACATAAACAGTGGTGACTCGGTGTATTCGAATCAATTAAGCACTAAATAAAGAAAAGTGACAACTCTGTTTCTTCTGCTTCGCATCTACCGTAACTCACTTCTATGCAGCCCCTGAGAAGCCAAATGTTGAACCTACAGAGAATATTGGTAATACTGTCCTCGTATAGTAGGGAGAGCAGCGAGTCACATATTGCCACCTTAAAGGTCAACTTTTTCTTATAAATATATAAATATTATGTTACTCAAATCAAGCTTTTAAATGCTAAAAAGATTTTAATTTATACCAGCACATATCTAGGTGCAAACTTTCTTTGAACAAAAATTGTAGTGTCTTTATGCAATTCAAGCTTATGACTACATAAAAAGTTGATTGCATTTCCACATAGCTTGAAAGATACGACTGGTTTATTTAAAACCATTGTTAAAAAGCAGCAATAATTTCCTATAATTTCTGCCTTTATGTTTTGCAATCTTTAATTTAAACTTCTTACACAAGAGTCTTTTTAAAAATTGCAATATAACCCATACAGCACAGAACTTGGAAACAAGGATAGTAATCACAGTTCGTCAAGGTTGGTCCAAGTTTTGTGCAAGCTTTGAGAGGGGGCAATTTGTCCCATTCTTTACTAACTATTCCGCCTAAGTCTACAGACTACTGCAGAATTGACAGATGTTTGTTTTAGTTTTGTTATTCAAAAGTCAAAGTCAACCCCTGGCACTATACAGCCCATGACGGGCTAAGGCTGACCAAGTGACCGCTGCCCAGCCATTCGGCCTGCAGATAATAGGGTGACGCGCGATCAGCGCGTCGGGTCCACTCTGCCGTTAATCTTGGTTTTCGTGATCGGGACGCTGTCTCACTGTCAGACAGCTACTCAGTTGTCCTCACGAGGCCGAGTGCACCCCGTTCCAACCCTCACGTCAGTTTTAAAATCCCTGACGGAGCCGGGGATTGAACCCGGGGCCTCCGGGTGAGAGGCAGACGCGCTACCCCATCACGGGGCCGGCAGTTTTGTTATTATTATTGTTAATTAATTTATTTATTTATCATAGATTAATCAATCAAGAAGTGTGGAAGCCCTACTGAAAAATGTACAAAATGTTTGCTTTACTGGTAGGCTACACCTTATATATACATTGTTTGTATGTACAGTAATTACATATTTTATAAAATTATATACCATATTTAACATATTAATAAAAATTAAAAATAAATTTAACATTACCATGCTGCTCACACACTCTCTCACGTATACGTGGTGGCGCAGCGGTCAAGCTATTGGCCTCTCACCAAGGCGGACCGGGTTCGATTCCCGGTCAATGCATGTGAGATTTTCGAAGTGAAATGCCATGTCCTGTGGTTCGGATTCTACGTAAAAAGGAGGTCCCGTGGCTCATGAACGCGAGATTAACGGTCACGTTAAACTACAGGCTTCCTTTTTCACGTATGTACAGTAGGCTACTTTCATCGTATTACTCGCTCCATTTATTTATTTATTTATTTATTTATTTATTTATTCATTCAAGAACTCCATTATCAACCGTTCACTCATTAAATCATTTATACAGGGAATATAAATACTCTTGGTGATAGAAAGTTAAAAGTATATTAATTTTCAAAGTAACAAATAAGTTAAAAGTTATCCATGTTTTTAATTAATTTCAATAAAAATGTTAATGGTTAACCCTAAGCCTGGCTGATGAACACAATGTTGCAAACTCCTAAATGAAACAATGGCCAGTAATGACTAACCTGCAATGTAGAAGCTATCTTCTCGAGCACCTCATTAACGTTCTCCTGCTCTTGGTGCACACTGTCCAGGGTAGAGTGCAGTTCTCTGTTCCCTGTCATAAGCCCATCGCGTACCTCACTGATCACTTCCACCAGATTCTTGGTATCCTTGCTGCTGTTGTCAGCTGCCCTCATCACTGTGTTGGTACTATGCCCCACATTACGAACCACCGTAGTGTGGTGTGACTTGAGCAGCTCGTGCACCTCCTGCAGCTCCTCGCCCATCCTCTGGCACCTGGACATAGCAACAAACAAATCTTAACTACGGTACAACTTACTGGTGTTGGCCTAAAGAGTAAGTAGAGTTTAAACTGAAAATGATTTAAGATTTAGAAATTTTATTTAGTATTGTGCTTCCTGTCTTAAAGGTCCTGGGTTTGATTCCCAGCTCTACCAAAAACTTCAATTCTAGTCTGAAGGCTAAAATGAGGTACCGTCAGCCTTGTAAGGATAGTTGAGAAGAGATCGGTTTGATTCTCGAATTAGCCATCCTAGAAGTAGTTGTCTGTGGTTTCCATCGTCTACTGCATGGCAAAGACCAAGGTGGTCCCTAATTGAAATTTACAGCTGTCTCCTTTTCAATCCTACCCTCAGATTCAAACGACACACACTGCTTCAGGAACAAAAATATTACAGATTTTATCAGTAAATTTAATAAACCTCCCAAGCTCACGGTATCGCAAGCCCCTACATGAAACGACAAGTAAATGACTTTTGGAAATATTTTTCCTTGAATTAGTCGAGATTGTGCATTCCAGTCAGGTGCATGTTCCATTTACTTCCATATCTTCAGATGAAGGAGCCACTTCTGAGCGTCTCTACAGAACAACCAATATAGGGGTGACCTCGATGTTCCGCTCTTAAAACATCCCCCAAGGGGCTCACATCTAGTGGGACGTAGGTTGGCGACCACGGGACCCCAGCCGAGTCCTCTCCATCTTCTTTCCTCTCTACCTCCCTTGATCAACTCTTGTTCTTTTCTGACCCCGACGGTATTATGGTATCCGAGGCCTAGGGAGTCTTTCACTTTCCCGCCTTAATTGGCCCTCGTCTCATCTTTCCTGATCCCTCCTTCTTCGAGGGATCAGACGTCTTGTTTTCTTTTCATTATATTTCCTTTTCTCTTTAAGATTCCCGCACTGTTTTCGTTAACTGGCTCCCCGTATATCTAAATTCCCTTTAGTTTTTTTTTTTGCATTTACACTCCCTTTTTAGGTATTTTCAATCTACGTTACATTTTGTAAGTCTTTTCGATCTAAATTGCATTTTGCGAGTGTTTTCAACCTTGATTGCATTTTGTAGAGATTGACAATCTAAATTGCTTTTTAGTAAGTCTTTCAATGTAGGAGTAGGACATTTTAGTGAGTATTTTGAATTTGAATTGCATTTTGTAAGTATTTTCAACCCAAACCGCTTTTTGCAAGTACAGTATTTTCAATCTAAATTGCAATTTGTATGGTGGGCATTTTGCAAGTATTTTGATTCTCAATTGCATTTTGTGGGTATTTTGAATCTAAATTATATTTTGTAAGAATTTTCAATCTAAATTGCATTTTGTAAGTATTGTCAATCCAAATGAGTAGTTTGAATCTACCGTACATTTTGTAAGCATTTTCAATTTCAATTGCATTTTGTAAGCATTTTGATTTTCAATTGCACTTTGTGAGCATTTTGGATCTGAAATGGGAGATTTTCAATCTGAATTGCATTGTGTATTTTTAATTTCAATTGCATTTTGTAAGTATTTTGAACCTCAATTGCATTTTGTACATTTTCAATCTCATTTGCATTTTGTAAGTATTTTGAATTTCAGTTGCATTTTGTAAGTATTTCGACTCTACATTGCATTCTGTACGTAGTTTGAACCTAACCTCCATTCTGTGCGTCTTTTTCAATCTATTCCTTTTGTGAGTATTTTCGTTCTAAATTCCCTTTTGTAAGTAGGCCTGTTACCGCTCTCCATTTTGTGAGTAGTTTCAATCAGAGTTCCTTTTTGTAAGTATTTCCCGTCTCACTTAATTTTAGTTCTGGTTTCCATTTCATTGTCATTTTCGCTATCACCCAGACCATTAGGGGCCGATAACCTAGATGTTAGGCCCCTTAAAACAATAATTATTACCATCTTAAAACAGCAACAACAATAATAATCATTATCTTCATATCCGTGATTTTGTTTGGCAATACCAATATGCTCTTAAAGCTATGATCAGAACCTGTCATTGGTTAATTTTGAGTGGTAAAAAATTATTTTAGAGTGAGATGCCTCTAGAGTGCCTTAGTTTCACTAAATAGAATTGCAATTCCATCCTTCGTCACTGTTAGAAGAGTCGAGACATTTTAGCATCATGTCTGAGCGGTGGGGCATCTTTTATAAAATTAGGTCAGTCGCAGCAAAATTTGGGCAGTGCTAACCCTAGTGATTGTCTAGAGTTTCAGTATTCTTGAAATGGAGCCGTGCTTCTTGCAGCATAATCTATCGCATTAAGTCACATTATATGACTGCAACGAGGAACTGAGTATTCGGAGATCCGAGGTTTGAATCCTGGCGCTCACAAGTCATTCTGAGTATGGTATTTCCCCGGGCCTTTCTACGCTCCCTCATAGCAAATACTGGAATGGTAGCTTATTTTAAGTCCCGGGGCACCCACCCCTATCCTCGACCATAATAAATACAGCTACAACACAGCCACATTCCATACACACCCAAGTCCATGGGTCTTATGACCAAGTTGTCTCAAGTTCTTAAATGAAGCAACCAAAAATAATTGCCCATTGACTTTGTTTGAAGCTCTATTTTCTCCCGATTTCCTTCAGTTAGCTCGCGTTTACAAAGCTTACGGCTTTTCTTTCCATATAACCTTGTAGGTAGTTTGCCTTATGATCAGTTTCTCGAAAGCTCTAGGACAGTTCTTCGAGATATCCAGAGGATTACCTGTTACTGCTGGTAATGTCAATAATCCGTTCAAGGACGTCTGTAAGTCTCTCTTCAATAAGTGGCTCCTCTTTCTGTATGCGGTGACAGTTCTCTAGTATGACGTCGTGCGTCGTTATCAACGTCTGGAAATAGGTGTCCAGTCTGCGACTAACGTCTGACACACTGCCTCCTAGGCCTTCTAGCGTCATGTCTAGTGAACCTGAAACATAGAATAGACAAAGCTGTGTATACACACAAATACTGTTTGTCCACATTTGATCTGTGCGATTAGCTATGGCAAGGAGGCAGCCGGCGGAGTACTCGACCGCCCTCTTTCATCACATTTGCTCCCTTGGCACATCCCCAATTATTAGGACAGTACATTTGACTGAAACTCTTATCGTTTTACGGTAGCCTAATAAGAGAAATATGAATGATTAAAATATTTCGATCACTTTCGTGGCGATCAAGTTGATGTACAGCCCAATCTCGATATCTCGAACCTCCATTGCTCGAATTTTCGATAACTCTGAGTAATTATTATTTCCCGAACTAACTTCCTATAATTTACATGTATTTTTATGTCCCTATGTCAAATTCCTATAATTCTAATTTTTCGATATCTCGAAGCTTAAATGATACCCCTGGCAATTTGGACAACTATATGTTGTAAACCTACATACAGTGTTTTACCACCAGTTTATCACACATTTTAACATTTTTCCTGCGTATAACTCGAATTTTGGGTAAGTCGAATTTGTTTTGACATCCCGTAATGATTCGAGAAATCGAGGTTCGACTACATTTAAATATTCCGTATATTCCATCATTGTTACTTAACGAAGCTCTCACTACTCTTTTCTACTCTCTGGCAGTTTCGTCAGGTGAACGGCTGCGACTGGCGCTCCGTGATGTGCTGGCTGCTTCTCACAGTGGACGTGACGTCACAGTCTCTCCCCTCAACGCGGCCTGGCGGACCCCATAAGTTCGATCCCATTGACATATTCTATCGGTGTGTGCTGAGCGTAGTCGTAACCGTTCACCTGACGGAGCTACCCCATGGTAGTAAAACTAGCAGTGAAATCTTCGGTATGAATAACAATATGAAGGGCCGATGACCTCGATATTAGGCCCCTTCAATCCGTCATCATAACAATATAACGTCGGGTACCGAATATTTTAGAGTACAAAAATGTAAATCGTGCCGCTCATTGTTACTCAAGTAACTTTATACCGTAAAGCCTGTTTTTAGTGGAGCATGTTATTAAGCAAAAACTTGTCTATAGCGGATTTTGTTTTTCGCAGTCTCTTGTCTTTGGTGTAAAATACAATGCAAAGAATCGTATCCTGGATGTTATGCTGAAACTGGCTAAATAGGAAACCGTTAACCAAGGCCTATGTAGCCGAGTGGACTAAGGCACGCTCCCTGGCGTTGACAACGATCATCCGAATGTTTTCCCCCGGAATTTCCCTCACCAATTACGAGCTGTGCGGAGAATGACGGGCTTTTCACAGAACCTGCTGAACCTGGGGGGGGTATCATGGTGCACATGTCTAGCTGGTTGTCTCTCACCTGGTTATCCATGTGAGAATTTTCGACGTCAAAAGATCGTCCAGTGGTTGGATTCCATGTAGAAAGGTGGTCCCGTGGTTTATGATTGCGAAATTAAGTGCCTGGTAAAACTAGGGCATGTTTTGATATAATTCTCAATTTTATTGTGTTCACTTACTGGGCTTACCGCGGTCGGCCTGCATACAGCAGTAGCGATTGATCTGCACAGACATAGAGCGCAGTCCATCCTGCAGCTCTCTTCTGGTGGCATTGGAAAGCGACATAGAGTCCTTGGAGAGCGCCTCCAGCACTTGCGTCCTTCGCCACAACTCGTTGTACATGTTGGTTATCTGCACGGGACAACAAGCTTGTTTAATACTGTGTTTTTGTCGTACCGTACGTACTAAAAGTCTGAAAGGAGAAATGGCATAGTAGACAAACAGAATTGACTTGATATCTTGTTAGATTGAAAAATAGCCCGGTAATAGTGGTGGAGCAATATATTATATAAAATGACTTGTACTACATGTTTCACCTGCTATTGGGGGTTTCCTCAAAAGTAGACAAGAATAGATATAGCCTACTGTAATTAACGTGGATAAAAGGTCAATACTTGGCCCAGAACAGAGCGAGATGGAAGAGACGCATTTGAAACAATGACCCTGCATTGGGGCAGATGACCTCGCTGTTCTGCCCCTTAAAACAACAATAACTATAATCTGATATACAAAAGATGTTCGGTGAAAGCTGTCACACGCTTGATGGGTGAGGTGAGGAGTGGAGACGAGAGGGGTAACGGTCTCCATGGCAACAGTGAGCAATGTTGCAATGTACGCCGACACAGCAATAAGCACATGGTTTGACTCAGTGTGTCTTCACTCGTCACTGTCATTAGAGCGCGAGGCAGGGGGGCTAATTTCCACAGTATTCGTGTCTTCCTGCAAGCCTCTTGGAATGTTGAGTCATGATCTGCCTCAGTGGCAACGCAGCATTTCCCCACGTGCTAGCTTTGACAGCTGTCAGCGAGCTTTATTGGTAATTCAGACTATAGTGACCCTGCATAAAGCAGTATAAGCTGTGGAAGGTGAAGATAAGGCAAAATGTTCGAAGATACTGATGCAATATAACACACAACTTTCAGTTCTGAGCCGAAAAGGCAAATAAAAACCAGGTTAACAAGGAAAAATTTTGTTTAAACGTATTACATTTAAAAAAAATGACAATCCCAGAAGAAACACGATTTTTCAATGAATACTGATATAAAGGAAATATTCTGTCTTGTCTGCCACATAAGTTGAGAATTTTGCAATTTGACATGCAACTGAATTACCTTGGTGCCGTAATTGGTGGCATGTCGCTCTACCAACTTGAGCACATGATCGTCGTCATCTCTTCTCCAAGAAGGGGTGGCGTCATTCTGCACCAGTGTCCTGTTCAGTTCCCCGTGGATTTGCTCTAACGAAGAGGTCAGTCGATCGTAGTACTGCTTGATGGTGCTCTCGCCTGACACTACTGCTGTCTAGACAACATGAAATAACACTGATTTTGTTAGTTCATACGTGCTCAAATATTTTTTTAAGAACTGGAATAAACGTTACTTTGCTGGAGATTTTTATTTCTTTTTAATATACTTAAGTATACATTAATACACTTCACTCTGACGTTAACACCATATAGGTTTGGGCTTAATTTCTTTAGTTCTATTTGATCAAAATATATATAATATTTTCCGGTGTACCTCGTTAGGTATTGACATGAATTTATTGCTGTTTATCATCAGAGTTGTCTATACTCCAGGCAAATATCAGAACTTGTAAGTCCAGGGGTACCTAGCCCAATCGTAGATCCTAACAATTACAACTACTTACACACAATTGAAGGCATAACAATACCATAGGTTATCATAAACATATACATAAATGCTCGTAGCTTAAGACCACACATGTCCCAAATCAATAAGTGACTCAACAACAACTTGTATTATCCTGGTATGGTTCGGGGGCATGGGGGTAGATGTAGGCGCCCTTATACTGAAACATCATAAAATGCATAGACATTAACCATTATGAAGATGGTATTAAATATTACCCGTGTTGACTGATATTATCCTCAAATTATAAAAGCCACCTTGTCAAACACTAGAAAGAAGTTTAATAATTAAATTAATACGTACATGTTTCGGAATACAATGATACCCTCGTCAGCGTAGATTGAATAATAAAAGAATCTTAAAACTATGTTAACAATAATACCAAAGAGAAAATGGATATCTATACAATAAACCATTAAGATTTTAAATAGAATGAAAGGTCACAAAAAATTAGAAAATACATAAAAGAAACAAGATTAAAGTTAATATAAATCTACCTTAAGAGACCGTCTATATTACACTTTTTCAATATGGTTCAATACTATAATGAATCGGACCTCCCGTTGAGTGCGAAAAGATATTGTTTCTATGTACGGTATAAAGAAGTGGGGAATTGCGTAACAATTTTTGACAGACAAAATCCTCTAACCTTGAAAAACGTTCCAGTTGAATCCAAATTGTCGGTTAAGGGACACCCCATATTATATTTCTTCAATATGGTTCAATAATATAGTGAATCGGACGTCGCTGCTGAGTGCTATGAGATGTTGCTTCCAGCCAGGTATAATGATATGGAACAAATAAATCTAACTTGAAAGACTATCTATATTACACTTCTTCAATATGGATCAATATTATAATGAATCGGACCTCCTGTTGAGTGCAAAAAGATGTTTCCATGTATAAAGAAATGGTGAAATGCGTAAGAATTTTTGACTGACAAAGTCCTCTAACCTAGAAAAACGTTCCAGTTGAATCCAAATTGTCGGGACAGCCTATATTATATTTCTTCAATATGGTTCAATAATATAGTGAATCCCCCCTGTGGGTGGGGGGTTTAGAATACACCCACGATATCCTCTGCCTGTCGTAAGAAGCGACTAAAAGGGGAGACCTTGGCTATACTTTAAGGACGCCGCGTTGGTTTGTGAATTTGGACCCCCCCCCCCCCCCCCGGTGGGTGGGAGGGAGCGGATACACCCAAGGTGATCCCTGCCAGTCGTGAAAGGCGACTAAAAGGGTTTCTCGGATAGGCCGCCTTTCGAGGGTTTGACAGCCAGCTCTAAAGGACATACATCCGTGCGATATAACTCACATTAGGTTATATCGCACTTCTTTCCGTTAATGCTTTCAGGGTCTGGCAACCAAAATTTCTATTTGTTCGTGCTGTTAGGGGATGGGCCGACTACGCGTGAAAGTCTGTCCGGTCTTGGCCAAGCCAACAGGTCAAAAGGGTATAAGTCAAAAGAATACCAAAATAAAGTCGTGACAATTCCCTGCCAATCAATTGCATAATCAACCACAGTCCTAGTCTTGAGCAACAAGCTACCGTTCCTCAGTTTTGGCACTTTTATACTTATACCCTTGTGTCCTAACAAGAGCGAATTATTCAAGGTACAAAGAAAAAGAGATCGGCGTGGATTGATGAATGGTATAGTGTCGTCTTAAGCGATGAATCGCGCTTCTGTCTTGTCCGCAGTAGGGGTCGCCTAGATCTTCCTGTGAATAGGCACACAGGGCATTATGGTCTGGGGAGCTATTGGCTTTCATGTGAAATGACAATTAGGGCAAAATGACTGCTCGCCAGTTACAGGGTACTCAATCCAGTGGTTATCCCTATGTTGGCGAACATTGCATATGGGATGTTTCAGTAGGACAGTGCCCGCGTTTACACGCATTTCTTGGGTAGCTCTCCATGATGTCACATAACCTTAACTAACAATGGTCTGCCAGATACCTGGACGTCAGCCCTATTGAGCATGTGTTTGACATGTTGGATCGACAACTGCCTCTGCCTCCCACAACTCTGGAACAACCGATCCGTGCAGTACAGCAAGTGAGGATCACAATTCCTCAGGAAGTGGTCCAGGACTTTATTGTCTCTATGTTAAGGAAGCCACTAATGACAACATAATATACAAGCAACTCACAAACTGTTGATCATTTATGGTCAATAACCCAATTCTCCATCGAAAAGGCTGCTGAAGACTATGTGGGATTTGTGGAAAGAGTGAATCGCAAACCATGGATCACACAGGACATTCTCTTAAAGATGAACGAAAGAAGAAAATTTAAAAACGACAGTTCAGAAGTAGGCAGAAATAACTACCGAATGCTAAAGAATCAGATTGATCGACTCTGTCGGGAGAAGAAAATGGAGTGGTGGCAGTCAAAATGCGAAGAAATCGAATGTCTGCAAAAACAAGGAAGAACAGATTTAGCCTACCAAAAGATCAGGGAAACAACTAAGAAACAAAAAGGATTCCGCACTAGACAGTTCCATGATAAGACATGGGAATCCTATATCAGACCTGAATTACAAGGAACACTGGATGATGTATGTTGCAGATCTATACGCAGAACCAATTCCATTCGTTTTGCCAACACTTGGCGAGGAAGACAGGTCAATTGCAGAAGATAGAATTATTAGATCAGAGTTCGATGAAACTCTAAAATCAATATCCGTGTGTAAAACGCCAGGTATTGACAATGTTTCTGCCGAACTAATCAAGAATAGTGGGGATAGTACACTTGAATGGGTATTCAAATTGCTAGTAAGAATTTTCGAAGAAGGTAAACGGCCTCAGGAGTTTTATAACAGCGTCATCATTCCAATTCCAAAAAAGACTGTACCAGTTGAATGTAGTGACTATCGGACCATTAGTCTCATCCCTCATGCATCAAAGATACTTCTGCAGATTTTGAGGAAAAGGATGGAAATATACATCGAACAGTATCTGGACAAATCTCAATTTGGTTTTCGGGTCCTTGCGATGTCTTGGAGAAAAGATGTTATGTGTAAACAGAAACCTTTACATGTGCTTTGTGGACTTCGAAAAAGCATTCTATAAAGTCAGCTGGCACAAGCTGTTTCCTCTTCTGAATCAAATAGGATGTCCCCATCGATTAATCAGATTAATATTTGATCTCTATATAAATCAAACTGCTGTTTTTCGGCTTGGAAATGACGTATCAGAACCCGCTAAGATCCGCAAAGGTGTGCGACAAGGTTGTTTGCTGTCCCCTGGACTATTCAATGCCTTCGCTGAAGCTATAACAAAGTAAGTCTTTTAAAGATTCTAATATGGGAGTGAAAGTTGGTGGAAGACTTATCCAGAATATTAAATTTGCTGATGATATGGCATTACTTGCAGTAAATCCGCATACATTAACAAACATGTTGCAATGTTTAAATGATACAGCTACAGAATACGGAATGAAAATCAATTTTAAGAAGACCAAGATTCTGGTGATAAGTAAGCATCAATACCAACTAAATATAACCATAAATAAAGAACCATTACAACATGTCAGTCGATTTAAATACCTTGGTCAGATCTTCACAGAAGACCTAGATGTGAAGTTGAAATCAGGAGCCGTATAGCCATGGCCAAACAGGCATTCCGTGAAAAGCATTCTCTAATTTGTCAACGCTCGATGTCCCCCAGCCTTAGAAAACAACTGGTTAAGACCTACATATGGCCAGTTGCAATGTACTGCAGTATTTATTTATTTATTTCCCGTGTCCAAATCAAATTAGATTTAGCCTGTAAGTAGCAACAGTTATAGCATTAGCATTTGCAGCCAAAAGATCGTATTTTGAACATATGTCCTCCATCAAGGGGCAGATCAGCAGGTGTTCTGGATCTTGTAACATGCTGCAGTCACAGAACTCATCATTGTTGACGAGCATGTTCCATTTCTTGAGATTGTTCTTGCAGCGTGAAACCCCCGTCCTCAGCCTGTTCAACGAGTGAGACCTGGACAATGAATAGAGGTGACATTAAACGACTAGAAGCGTTTGAGATGTGGTGTTGGCGCCGAATGGAAAAGATCAGCTGGGTAGAGAAAATAACCAACATAACGGCGCTGGATCGAATGAAGGAAAAACGGCAAATGATCCGCCAGATATATGGAAGGAGATCCACCTGGCTTGGCCACAGGTTACGACATGGTGGCCTGATGATCACGTACTGGAAGGCAAAATACCTGGAAAACGCCCTCGCGGGAGGCCTCGGAACACTTTCATGAGATCTTTCCTAGATAGCTCTGGCCTACGAAGTTATGAAGTGGTCAAAAGGACAGCACAAGACCTAACAACGTGGAAAAGACTCTTTGTAGGGGCAGACCAGTCGCTTGACTGAAAAATCATGATGATGATGATGATGATGTCTCGAAGAATCCAGCACTGCATTACAGCTCGCGATGGGTACATCCTGTATTGTTTTTTTTGTTGTCCACATTTGAGGTCAGAGGAACCCGAAAGGATCACAGCAAAACACTCGTCCTGCATGTTCAATGGTAGCAGTGCAGCACCACTCATTCATGGTTTTGTAGTTTTCATTTTTAATGAGTGTAGGGAGTAGAATTTTAGGTTATGAAGTGATGTAGAAGCACCTGCCAGAATGGTTGCTTTTGTCAAGAAAGTCGTGATTTGGCGTATATCGTATGAGTTATTTCGTGTCGACAATCGTGTAAGCCTACCATAGTTTTCCTCATTATTGTCTTCTTTAATAACCGTGTTTACTTCAGCGTTGAAGTAATTGGTTGGAGCATTTGGCATGTGAGAATGAAAAGAATATTGAGAAACGTGGTGGGAATTATTGAAGATATGAACATAACGTTTACCTCAACATACCATCGTAGTGTTGTGGCAACCTTGAAAACTTCTCTTCAGGTCGTCTAGACTGCTCTTCACGTCGAACATGTCGACTCCATATGGGTCACCGTGCCTTCCTCCAAGAGCCACATCTAGTCTGTCGATCCTACTGGAACCCGCTTCAACACTTGTCTGAAATATAAACATCGTTTACATTATCACTATTCGTAATTAGTTCTTGAAATACTCAAATAATCATCACCTCGAACTTGTGCTGAGTAAAATAACCCTGAAAATGCTCCAGTGAAGAGAGCGAAACGTCTGTTTCTTCGCTGAAAAGTAGGAAAGAAGGGCTGTTAATCTCGCGACAATGAGCCACAGAACGTCTTTTTTTTCCATAGAAATTGAGCCACAGAACGTGAATATTTACGTCGAAAATCTCAGAAGCATTAACCAGCAATCGAGCCCGGTCCGCCTTGGTGAGAGACAAGCAGCTTGACCAATGCGCCATCGCGCATCCCTACGCTGAAAATTATGGCTTCATAACTTGCGATGGTAATTTATTGAATCTAGCAGTTTAGTCGACCGCGTTGATTCACTCTCCAAGGATGCAGGAAGTTTGGAGAAATATTTACAGCGACCATCCTGAGTATGTTTCTTTTAACATTCTCTCCAGACAAATACCCGAGTTAGTACCGTTTTTCAAGTTCCGGGGCACCTAGCCGTATCGTATACGCAGATAATTAATTACATATGCTACTACAGTTACACAGTACCCAAGACGATTGCAATATACTACATACTTAAGTACACGGGGTTGACGATCACATATGTCCCATATACTGTATATATGAAACAATAACTACTACTGTCAATGGCGGATTTAAGGCAAGATTATGGAGGGGGAGGAGTGGAGGAGGGGTACTCAGATAATTAATTACATACGCTACTACAGTTACACAGTACTCAGACGATCACATATGTCCCATATACTGTGTATATGAAACAATAACTACTACTGTCAGTGGCGGATTTAAGGCAAGATTATGGAGGGGGAGGAGTGGGGGGGGGGGATAGACACAGACACACTGGGGGGTCTGAAATACGACCCAGTCCATAGTGGGTGCGAGGAAACTCCCCCAGAAAATGTTGCAAAATTTAGGCCAAAATTAGTGTTCTTTTTGTGATATTTTTGGGTAAAATAAGTGTTAACAATTTGATATAAAGAAACAATCAAAAATTATATGAAACTGTTTTGTGGCTTTGTAAATATTTGCGTGATATTACCAATTAGCCATTTTAAGTGAAATATTTATTGTATTCTAAATTATCTCAGTTTTGTAAGTCCTACTATTTACTGTCACAGCTCTAATACGAACGGTTTAAAACTATTTTTAGAGAGGTTTTAAAATTTGTAGTATTCTTTCAAACACAATGTTCGAAATATTAAGCTATTGTAAACTTGACATTTTGGTACGGTATTATACGGTATTTAAGTGTAAAATAAATTGTGTGGAGCTAATGTTTTCCTCAGGAGCTTAAGTATGTTATAATGTATAACATCAAGATGAATCAAATTATTTAAAAGTTTATAGCTTTGATGTTTTGAAATCTGAGGATTTACAACAACAAACACACAATTTTTCTTGACATACATCATTTAATCAAAATCATTATATTTATATTTAACATAAATACAGACGGCTCACTTACAATAAGCTTTTTTTTTTTTTGGCTCTTTTGTCCAAACCTTGCGATCTCTATGGATGAACAGATTGTCTCTATCTCTTGAGTCTGGTTCCTGTAGTCCTCAATCTCAAGTATATTTTCAGGAGACGGAGAGTCGAAAATGACCGTTCGGCACTTGCGATGCTTACAGGATGTGTCAGTATTTCCTTGAGCAACGTCTTCACCAATGGAAATAAAACTGGGTGGCAAGCCTCGAACGCACTAGCTACAGTTGATGGGACGATGTCCCCATTGTCCATGTCCATATTCCGTTTTGTTGACCAATGGATATATTCAGCTTTTAGTTTCGTATACAACACTTATTCTTGTATTTGAAACAAAGTGGCATATTTCTCAGTCACAGTCTTCAAGACTTCATATTGGTCTGGAGTATCAAGATTAGTAATAACAGTTTTGAACAACATTTTGAGGTAGAAACATATTTAACTTGTAGATGTCAAGAACTTCATCAGAAAATCGTGCCTTTATATCGTTGATCATCCTGTCCAGCAAGGGGATAAAGATACCGGTATTCCTCCTAAAATATTCTTCAGCAGTAGTGAATGGTGCATTTTGTCGGTTTGTTCGTCTCTGTACGATTCTCGGAAGCTTTATCTCTACAGCCAACACACTTGCAATTATGTTACAATTTTCATACTAGCTGCTGAAGTCTTCTTCTATATTATTCCTTTCCCTGGCAAAGATTGATATCACGCTGATCACCGCATCAGATGCTGACTTGACATCTAGGTTTTCAGTTTGAAAAAGTACGCTCAATTAATGAGTTATGGCTAGAACTTCGTTAAGACAACCCAACGATACAATACATTCCTCAACGGTTATGCTGGACAACAAACATTGCGCCTTAGGTGGTGACGCATCACCTTGAACGTCTGACCAACTGGAGAAAATTTCGAGTGCAGCACTGACTTTTTCAATGTTCGCTGAAAATTTCAAAATAGCGTCGTGCCGTTCCACCTATCGTGTCTCACGAAGGTCAATCAGTTGGCCATGAAGAATATTTTTCAGAATGATATTATTTTCGTTTTGAAGAGGCATTAAAGAATGATATCATTTCTGTCAAAATACCGAATGTATTTTTTACAGACTAGACCTTTGCTGATTTGGATATAGCCAAGTTAGTTGGTGGTTGCAGCAAGGACATCTTACTGCGTTAACAGCAACTTTCTGAATCTCTTGTACTGCTCCAACAGTTTCGGAAATATTCACGGGAATTCCATCAGTTTCTATGCAAACTACCTCACTCCTCATCTTGCCTAGTACTCCTCAATATAGCGCTGCCTTGCGTTTTAGTGGGTATCTACCTACATAACCTAACGGCGGTACTTTTTGAGGATCCAACCAGCCTTCGGGCTGACAACCTAACAGACTATGCCAACACAGTTATTAAGATTCAAACCAAGAGCCCTTAACTCTCTAATCACTTCCTCACTGAGACTCAAACCTGTCAGTGTCGGTTCAGTTTCATTGCTCGAATGGTTTTCAGGATTGCCATCTTCTATCTCTGCGCCTGCTGATGAATATTTTTCAAGGTCCAACACTGCTTTTCCAATGTCGAGATATTCCACAAAATCTTCTCTAACCTTGATGTTGCCTGCTCCAGTGCAAATGAATCTCAGAATAAGTGACGTTTGAGAAATATGGGACACATACACTGTTTCATCAAACATACATCCGAATTCCTTGGCTTTGTTTACTCGAACCACTATTGTCTTCAAAATCTCCTCACCACAGCATTCTATGAGAGAATTTTGAATTGTTTTACTGGTAAAGAGCCTTCTTGGAGCAGCCGTTCTTAAATGTTTTTCAAGAGCATAAAAATAAATTAATATGCAAATGGACCCTACTCGTCATTAAAAGGTAGTTATATTTTAAAGGTCTGTAAGTAAATATTAATATTTCACGAGCTTCGAGTTTCATGTTTAGTGAATAACTAAGAATTGCATGATTTGTTTCCTGGCTTTTAATACAAGTAACCAAAAACGGTTTAAATAACAATTCAAAAATATTAGTAAAATTTGTCCAAGTTAGTTGGTGGTTGCAGCAAGGACATCTTACTGCGTGAACAGCAACTTTCTGAATCTCTTGTACTGCTCCACTCCTCCTCCCCACCCCCCTGCACAGTAAATCTGTCCATGACTACTGTTAACATAAAATGAATTACAACACTTAGAAACCATTTTTCAATGTTGCCATGTTGGATTGTTTTTGGATTGTTTCTTTCAGTTGGTCAACACGTAGACGGGAGCCTTGGGTGGACGGAATTAATATAACCTATTCAAAATAACCTTTAGAATACCTTAAGTAGACAAACAAATACCGTAATACACTTTCAAAAATCTACATCGCAATACAAATGTATTTATGTATATTTTTGAAAGTGTCATTCTTGTAATGTACTCATGTCTTCGTGACATCAAGTAGCAATTACGGATGCGCATACTGACTATAAACTCTTTATACCTGCTTTTGAGTGGACAGCAACTCCTAAGAACAATGCTGGAAGAGAAACTAAATAAAACCATTTTGGAACGTGTGACGTTGAAGTCGAAAGTTGCACACCTTATTTGTAAAGTGGTTAACAGGAATTTCACGTTACTTTCTTGATGGCTCCTGAAATGCCACGTTGGTTATTGTGTAATAAGGAATGCCAGATGTTTGAGTGCCATTTTGCTTAATGAAAGAATAATTGATGTATCGAACTACTTTCAAGTTTGTTGTTTCATTTGAGGGGCTTGGACATCGTGATCAATTAGCCCCGTGTACTTGCGTGTGAGTAGTGTTTGTCAGATAACCTGTGTTAGTATAGTGTGGTGTCTGAAATAGTGCGTGTATTTGTAATGAAGGTGAGGATTGGAAAGGAGGCGGCCGTGGCCTTAAGTTAGGAATCATCTCGGCATTTGCTTGGAGTAGAAGTGAGAAACCACGAAAACCACGATGGCGGAGGTAGGAATCGAACCACCTCTTCTCAGTTTTGTCTCACGAGGCTGAGTGTACCCCGTTTCAGCCCTGTGAACAGAATTAGATTTCGAAATTTAATGTTTATCAGTCAGTCAACACCATTTCTTGGCAGAGCCGGGAATCGAACCCGGGCCTCGGGGGTGGGGTGACAGCCAAGAATGCTAGCCGCTACACCACGAGGTGGTCGCTTACAGCCGCAATAGGCCTGCTTTGGATTATTGAGGCCAAGTAAAAAAAAATGTGTGTAGACGTCCCCCCCATAGATTGCCCTACAAGGGGCCCAAAAATTGAAGGTCACATAAAAGAACAAACGTAAGAAGGTGAAATGACGATGTAAAGAAATGCTAGGAAATATCTCTGAGAAGCGGTGAAAGCTGGTCAAGACATAAATGGTGCCATAATTCAGGATGTTAGCTTGGATTGTCCTTTTACTTTCTAGGGCGTGTATTTATGTAACATAACAATCTTAGTAAGAATCAAAGTTAGATATTGTATGAGGAAGCCACGCACTTCGGTTTCCGCAGCTCTACTTGCCATCCGTCTCCCAAGACAGGCTTTTGATTGGTACTTAGGAGCAATTCATAAAAATCGTTGTACGGTATTGTAGACCTTCAGCATACTTGTTTATGTGGTGGAATTGACGTATGATTGCCTCTTACTGTACTTAGAAGGCCCTGGGATATTATCTAAGACTGGCTGCGTGACGCAGCGGTAACGTTCTCGCCTGCTATTCCCAAGGTTGCGGTATCAAATCCCAGCGTAGTCAATTTTTATCATTTGATGGTACTTAAATGCGAGGCCCCTCAGGGGCTCACATCTAGTGGGACGTGGGTTGGCGACCACGGGACCCCAGCTGAGTCCGGCATTGCTTCCACTTACTTGTGCCGGGCTCCTCTCCGTCTTCTTTCCTGTCGACCTCCCTTGGTCAACTCTTGTTCTCTTCCGACCCCGACGGTATTAGGTTATCCGAGGCCTAGGGAGTCTTTCACTTTCCCGCCTTAATTGGCCCTTGCCTCATCTTTCCTGATACCCTCCTTCTGTGAGGGGTCAGCCTTCTTTTTCTTTTTACCTCCTGCCTTGTGCTCGAGGCCCTTAAGGAGGCAGGGTGTATGTAGCCCCACCACTTCTGGTGCACCCTAGATAATGCTACACCCTCAGGGGCTCACGGCTGGTGAGTTCGGGAGTTGGCGACCCCGAGGGATTCCTGAGCTGGGTCCGTTTTCCACTTTTGTCCCTTACCTTTGGGGCGGACCCTCTCCTCTCCTCTCCTCTCCTTATATTTCATTTTCTCTTTAAGATTCCCGCACTGTTTTTGTTACTTGGTTCACCGTGTATCTAAATTCCCTTTTAGTGATTTTTAAGGCATTTTTGATCTACGGTGCATTTTTTTTCGATCTAAATTACATCTCGCGATTGTTTTCAACCTCAATTGCATTTTGTAAAGATTGACAATCTAAATTGCTTTTTAGTAAGTCTTTTAATGCAGGTAGCCGGGCCTTTTAGTGAGTCTTTTGAATTTCAATTGCATTTTGTAAGTATTTTCAACCAAAACCGCATTTCGCACGAATTTTGAATCTAAATTGCATTTTGTTTGGTGGGCATTTTGCACATATTTTGATTCTCAATCGCATTTTGTGGGTATTTTGAATCTAAATTACATTTTGTCAAGTATTTTCAATCTAAATTGCATTTTGTAAGTATTGTCAATCCACATGAGTCGTTTGAATCTACCGTGCATTTTGTAAGCATTTTCAATTTCAATTGCATTTTGTAAGTATTTTGAATTTCAATTGCACTTTGTGAATAATTTGGATTGGAACTGGGATATTTCAATCTGAATTGCACTGTGTATTTTCAATTTCAATTGCCTTTTGTAAGTATTTTGAACCTCAATTGCATTTTGTACGTATTTTCGATCTCATTTGCATTTTGTAAGTATTTTGAATTTCAGTTGCATTTTGTAAGTATTTCGATGCTACATTGCATTTTGTACGTATTTTGAATCTAGCCTACGTTTTGTGGGTCTTTTTCAATCTATTCTTTTTGTGAATCTTTTCGTTCTAAATTCCCTTTTGTAAGACCATATTGTGAGTTGTTTCTATCTGAGTTTCTCTTTGTACGTATTTTCAGTCTCACATAATTTTCGTTCTGGTTTCCATTTCATTCTCATTTTCGCTATCACCCAGATCATTAGGGGCCGATTACCTAGATGTTAGGCCCCTTAAAACAACAATTATCATCATCATTAAATGCGAGGGAGCCGTGGCAGTAGTTTTACTGGCGCGTTAAATATCCCCTTCGTGGAAATTTTCCGGCACCCCGGTGTTTCTAAAAGCCACAATGGGTATCAGGGACATAAAACCAAGATCTGTAGATGGATTTGCCGGAGAATTACGATCTGACGTAAGCGATGAAACGGGGCGCTCTCAATCTCGTGATGTGATGATAATTGATGATTTAAGGGGGCTAACGAGTATCTATCGAGTAGCTGCTTGATGTGAGAGGTTGCGCCGCATGGCCTCAAACCAAGGTTATGTGTCTGAGGGTTTCATAGCACTGGCTATCACTGTTTAGTACACGGGGCTGATGATCACGATGTCTAAATGATACAACAGCATCGCAAACACACTGTCTTCCCCAGGGGCTCACATATGGTGGGACGTGGGTTGGCGACCACGGGAGCCCAGCTGAGTCCGGTATTGATTCCACTTACTTGTGCCGGGCTCCTCTCCGTCTTCCTTCCTGTCGACTGCCCTTGGTCAACTCTTGTTCTTTTCCGACCCCGACGGTATTAGGGTATCCGAGGCCTAGGGAGTCTTTCACTTTCCCGCCTTAATTGGCCCTTGTCTCATCATCGTGATCCCTCCTTCTTCGAGAGGTTAGACTTCTTGTTTACTTTTCATTATATTTACCTTTCTCTTTAAGATTCCCGGACTGTTCTTTGTTAATTGGCTCCCCGTGTATCCAAATTCCCTTTAGCGAACTTTTTGCATCTACACTCCATTTTGTAGGTAATTTCAATCTACGTTGCATTTTGTAAGCCTTTTCGATCTAAATTGCATTTTGCGAGTATTTTCAGCCTCAATTGCCGTTTGTATGGATTGACAATCTAAATTGCTTTTTAGTAAATACGCACTTTTGTGCGTATTTTGAATTTCAATTTCGTTTTGTATTTTCAACCTAAACCGCTTTTTGCAAGTATTTTCAATCTAAATTGCATTTTGTATGATGCACATTTTGTAAGTACAGTAGGCTACTGTTTGTAGAAAATGAAACACCCAGAAGAAATGGTCGGAGACACTCCCAGAACAGGGGCCGTGTAGGCCTGCGGTCCCATACTAGGTGATTGAAATCACAGAGAGATGGCGTGCACTTTGGCCCACCAGTGCCCTCTGTCGTGGGACCGGGCAGGTCAGTGTTCCGCACAGCTCTGTCGGCGTGGGGCCGTCATACCAAGACAGTGGAAACGTGTAAGCAAGTGCAAAGATGCCTCGCTGACACCTCAGGGTGGACTATCAGCATGTGAGTGTGGTTGAATGGGGCAGAATGCTTGGGCTCCGGGAGGCGGGTCTGTCGTACCGGGACATTGCGGCTCGTACAGGGCACGCTGCGTCAACAGTAAGGCGTATGTGGATCCAGTGGAGAGAGGAGGGCCGTACACAGCCACGACAGGGTACAGGACGACGCAGTGTGACCACAGCGCGAGACGACCGCCATCTTCTCTGCATGGCCGTATCGGACAGAACAACGTCGTCCTCGGTGTTGGCTCGACGTTGGAGCAGTGCAACGGGGGTGGACATGTGTGCGTCGACGGTGTGACGCCGTCTTTTGAGGGCTGGACTGGTAGCGCGTATGCCACTGCGTCGGCTTCCATTGACTGGGAACCACCGACGCCTCCGACTACAATGGGCACGTGCACGCCGACACTGGCAGGCTGAGTGGCGAAATGTAGTGTTTTCGGACGAGTCCCGCTTCAACCTGTCCTACAGCGATGGCCGCATACGCGTTCGACGCCACCGTGGAGAACGCAATCAGGCAGACTGTATTCTTGAGCGGCATAGCGGACAAACATCAGGTGTAATGGTTTGGGGCGCAATTGCCTATAATAGGCGATCGCGCCTCGTACGTCTTGCGGGCAATCTGAACAGTGACCGCTACATCAGGGAAGTTATACAGCCCGCGGCACTGCCCCTCTTGCAGGGCGTTCCACAGGCCATGTTTCAGCAGGAGAATGCCTGCCCGCATGTGGCGAGGAATGTGCAAGCCTTCTTCGCAGAACGACGGATACCTCTGCTTCCCTGGCCTGCCCGTTCGCCTGACATGTCGCCCATCGAACCTGTCTGGGATATGGTCGGTTGGATCTACCTGCCGCCACTGTTGATGCTTTGTTGACGCGCCTACAAACCACGTGGGACGGTATTCCCCAGCAGCGTATTCATGCGCTGTAGGATTCCATGCCACGACGTCTAGCGGTTCTGAGTGCATCAACAAGCGGGAACTAAGTGCATTTGTACTTGCTGTCATTGTTAAAATGTGCGATTTGAAACCTTGGCTCCTGGGCAGTTGTGGTATTTCAGTTCCTCGCTGCCTGGGCAGTGCGGCGGGGATTCAGTAGGCTGATTACATTGAGGTAATTTGAAGGTACGATACCTGCCAAGTTTTCCGGTTTTCCCGGAAGGTTTCCGGATTTTCGGGGTGTTTTCCGGTTGTCCGGATTAACATAGTTTTTTCTGGATTTTCAACTCCCTAGCTTGTTTCCGTTCTCTGCATCCAAACCGCATTTCAGTTTTGATTTTCGATAATAGCTGCTATTCTGAGATGGGCGTGTTTAAATTCGACTGAAAATCGACTGGTAAGACTCAGGGTGTCTACCGGTAACGAAAAGTAAGGAAAAAGTAGCTAATTTTACAAATGGGTAACGAAAGTAACGAAAAGTAGCTAATTCCTATGTCTGGATAGTTGCAGGTAACGAAAATTGGCGAGGTCTGTTAAAATCATTTAAACCTGCGCCGCCAGGCTCGCGGATGCGATGAAACGAGTTTCACGCAAGCGGCGCCGATTGCGTAAGCTATATTTCCCCGTGCACGACCTCAAGGAAATGCATACTGAGGATACCTTCAGTGGTACTGTTTACATCGGTTCAACGTTTATTTTCGGCATCAAGAAGAGTTTAGTTTTGTGTGAAATATTTTTCTGTATTAATCGGAAACCTGACTTTTTGCGAGACGTTTATTCGCAATAACTTCCGAAACTCAACAGAAACCTCTCATTCCTGATATTGGCCTCTAAATTTGTACGGTATATCTCAAATTGAAGTCCAAAATAACGTGAAATAATTTACTGTCGCAATCTTGCGAAATGATACCGTTTCAAAAAATAATCGCAAAAATGCTTCGAAATACATAGACTATATTTTAAAAATCTATCCGTCTAGTGAATTTGCGACATAAAGTGTGCCTAATTCGAAACTCCGATATATGTCTATTTTTCCTTCGAACTATGGCTCCATTGATCTTCCGAAAACAGTAGCCCGCAAGTTCATGTATGCGGACGATATCAACCTCACTGTTCAACATGCTAATTTCGGAGAAGCTGAGGCCGTTCTCACCCAAGACCTCAAAGTCCTGGATGACTTTTTCAAAAAATGGCACTTACAACCAAATCCTCAGAAAAGTGAGATAACTGCTTTCCATCTGGACAACAGGCATGCAAATTACCATCCTAGAGTCAATTTTAGAGATAAAGAATTACAGTATAATAGCACCCCTAAATATCTGGGAATGACTTTGGATAGATCTCTGACCTACAAAACCCATCTGTGTAAATCTGCTGCGAAATTGAAGAGCCGCAATAACCTCCTTCAGCGCCTGGCTGGAACATCATGGGGAGCGGATGCCAACACTCTGAGAACAACTGCTCTTGCGCTAATCTATTCTTCAGCCGAGTTTTGCTCTGGGGTATGGCTTAATAGCTGCCACACTCAACGGGTGGATGTTCAGCTCCGACAGAGCATGCGTATTGTATCTGGAACACTACTTCCTACTCCAGTCCAGTGGTTACCAGTGCTGAGTAATATCGCACCTCCTCATATCAGAAGGCAGAAAAATCTGGTTCATCTTTGGTCGAGAGTGCAAAATAACAAGGCCCTCCCAATACATGAAGACATGAAACATCTTGGCCCATCTAGATTGAAATCCCGTAAACCTGCATGGAAAACTGCCTTGGATTTAACAAGCAGAAATTTTAAACCTAATGAAAATTGGCGGGTTGAGTGGACAACATCTACGCCACCAGGCATCGTGAACGTTGAGGATTTTCACATAAAACTTGCTGGCTTCAATCTGCCCAGACATACCTGGACTAGACTCAATCGTATTAGATGTGGCTTGGGAAGATGTGCTTCTGTTCTCCACAAATGGGGTTGGAAAGACTCACCGAATTGCGATTGCGCTGACATTCCACAGACAATGGAGCACTTAGTACTGGAATGTCCTCTCCGAGTTTTTCCAGGAAGTCTGGAGGACCTGCATTCTGCTACAACTGAGGCTGTCAAATGGATCAACGAGTTGGACGTTGATTTATAATAATTTTTTTTATCTGCTTTATAATTTATATAATTTGTTAGTATTATTGCTGTGTTATATGAATCTGTATTTATGTAGGTGATTGTGTTGTGGTAACATCATACGATAAATAATAAATAATTGGATATATAGGCCTAATCTAACCGTGCTATCTCAAAAACTTGTATAATTTGAATTCGAATGTGCCCTCTTGTCGGATTATTCGTACAATCCTCTCTGAATAATAATATTCATAATAACCGATACCTACTTCGAACGTTCATCCTCCAAAATCACATCCTCAAGACGGCCGGCTGACAGCACGACTTGACTGCGGGAATCTCGTTAAACGGACCACGATCGACGCCAGTTGTGTAAAATTAAAAGGTGGTTGGGCACCCATCACGAAACATACTCGCCACTTTTCCCATGACCGTATACTTAAAAGTGTACGGGGAGCGAGAAGTGCATCAACCCACGTAGAAATAGACTACGTAGCATCGTGATACTCATTTCTTCTCGTGATCCACGGTGATCTTCCAACCACAGCATAGGGGCAGCGGGAATCACGGCGCCGATCATACAGCATGTCCATAACTGCTCGTGAATTTTAACCATGCCCAACCTCGAGCTCGCCTCCGCCATTCTGCCAGGTCAGATAGACAGGCAGACAATCTTTGAACAGCCGGATGCGGTGCCGATTGCATATATCGCGTTCTCATTGTGCAACCGCATGGACAACGTGAATCTCGTAAAATTACCGAGAGCGGCAGCGATTGCGATACATCGCGATATTTCTTCGCATTCGATGACTAGAAGTTTTCTAGTACAACTGGATTCTTGTCAAATGGACAGCAAGCGGTGCCGATCGCGTAATAACAACAACTTACCATATTTTTCGTGCCGACCTAAGGACAATAGAAATCTCGCCGAAAGACTAAAACCGCGATTTTTCTCAGTGTTCTATCTAAAAAACTACGAATCGCGTCAAACGGCTGATACCAGCGCCGATCGTGTAACGTCTCGATATTTCTCCGTACCTGACTGCGAAGACATAATTCGGTGACGATCACGTAACGTCGCATGATATATTTCTTCGTGGTCTACCGCGGGGACAAAGGAAATCTCCCCAAACAGCCAAGATCAGAGCAACTTCCTGGTAATCATAACTTCTTGTACACAAGACGGCATATTTGCTGAATCAACTCATTTGATATTAAATATCCATTATTTATTTTTATCTAAATATTTATAACACCATAAGTGAATCTTATTCACTGCTTTAAACACAGTTCATTGTTGTTTTCCTTCACCGCGCGAAGAGTTTTTATGGTTTGCGACCGCAGACGTATCTTGAATTAAAAGGTAACTAAAATTAACTAAAAAGTAGCTAAAAAGTAACTAATTTTTACTTCATCCTTACAGTAGACACCCTGCAAAGTCTATCGATAATCCCGTTTCGCAGATTATCCCTGCGCTTTTGTCATTAATTCCTTGCGTTTGACATTACGCTGAAAGTCGATAGAACTGTCTATCGATAATCACATCTCGCAGATTATCGCTGCATTTATATTGCTCTTTGTGCTTCGACTGTTTGTAAGCGGGAAAGCTTGGTTTTAAGCGTAGCTTGCTGTATTTCTGGTATTCGTGCAATTGTGTGACATTTTTTTGGGGCAATTTAGTGTTTTCGTGATGAATTCAAGTAAGAAACGATATCATCAGTCTTTCAGGGAGGCATATTCTTCAGAATTTTTGGAAACTGGCGCAATGAATTAGATAGTCTCACATCACCAAGAGTTTGTAATCTCTTTCCCTGTAGTCTTTTCTCGCTATTTTTAAGACCTTGCGACGCATGTAGGCCTACGCGTTAAATTTATGCGCTTTGGGATCTTCTGGATTTCTATTTTTTAAAGTTTTTTTTCGTGCGGTCTCCTCAGAGACCTAGTGCAGGTCTTTCTATTCGACGCCCGTGGGCGACCTGCGCGTCGGGATGAGAGATGGAATTGATTAAGGTGAATGAAATTGGAGAAGGATGTGGAAGGAAGCGGCCGTGGCCTGTCAGAAGGTACCGTCCCAGCATTTGCCTGGTGTTGAAAATGGGGAAACCACGGAAAACCATTTCAAGGACGGCCGACGGTGGGGCTCGAACCCACGCGTCTACCGAGTCAGCAGAGAGCTTGGCCCCATGACCTAACACTGCGCTTTAGCCAGCGTAGCCACTATTGTCGGTTTTTGAAAGTTGGCAGGTATGTACAGTGCCGCTACCAAAGGAAAAATAAGAAGATTACTGGAGGAAGAAGATGAAGACGATGCCACTTGATTCTAGCTCTACTGGTGCGAAAAAGAAAGAGGAATGCCATGAAAGATCCCTACAAAAACCGAGAAAGTGAAGGGTGCTTTAAAATATTGATTGAAATACATCTAAAAAGAGACGAAGATCATTTTAGACAATACTGCAGACTCAACTATGACCAATTTGAGATGGTGTTGACGTTGGTTGCCGAGGATTTGATGCCATCTACTCCGCGGAAATGCATCAGTGTCCAGCAGAAACTTTTTCTAACGTTGCGGAATTACAAGGTGTCAGAAATTGGTCGCCCCAACACGCGCTTGCACTTGTTGTCATGGTAACTAGGCGTTGGAAATGTATCCATGCTAAACTGTTCACGCTAACGTGTCCACGCAAATTCCTGATAGACCATTAGCCCATAAACATGTCCATGAGAACATTGATTTCCACAGAAAACTCCAGTCCTTTCCCATCTGTTGGCTCCAGGCCTGTGTGGATCTCAAGACTTCTTATCTTACGATGAAATTGCTATTATGTTTGGCTTACCTGCAGTTTGGTGATGCCCATATCGAGACGCGCCTCCATATAGCCAAGGCGGTGATTCAATCTCTCGTAGTTTGAGTCCAATTTGCGACTCAGCTGATCCTTGGAGAGTTCTTCCTTCAGTTGCCTCGCACTTATTGTCTAAAACATAGGGCTTTTGTCAGAGTGGCCAACAAGTACTCTATAACAGGTATATTCAACCATTTCTTACTGATTGACTCCATAGACATTTTCGGAAATTGGACATATTTTGAAGTAGTCTATACAAATATTGATAAATATTAACTAATGGTCGGAATTTATCATTTTTATTTTTTATCTAATTAATTATATTATTTATTTAATTATTTTTTCAGAAGTAAAACGAGGAACTCTTGGTTTATAGAAATTCAAAATGATCTGGATGAACTCGGCTTGACAATGTCCCAAATTACTAACAAAGATGAGAAGAATATCTTGAAAAACAAGAACATCCGACTTCCCTTAAAAACCTTTACCCGCAAAACTTACACCATAAGCGATGCAGAGAGAGCGGCAAGGTCGATTAGAATGAAAATATTTTGGGAAAAGAAGGAAAATAAGAAGCTGAATCTTTAATATTGTTTTTGAGACATGTATATACTTGTTTTGGTTAAGTGCTCCAATGAGGGCGTAACATATGTAAATAAATAAATAAATAAAAAAATATTTTTTATTGAAAACAGGATCGATTTGAAAGACTACACATTCGAAATTTGAACATAATGTACTTTTCTAGTCTGTATAATGAGCTTTTCATTCATTCCCGGGGCACCTACCCCAATCCTACAGTGGATCCTAATATGTACAGTCTCACACACAGAAATACCGGTTATCAGACAAATTGAACACACGCCCAAGTAAATTAAGCTGCTGATCAAGATATGAAAGAAGGAAGGACGCTTTTTCGACAGCATGGGCTTGTATCACCGTGTATTTGTGTGTGGGAGATCTGTCCGATAACTTGTGTCATTGTGACGGCTGAATTATTATTATGATTATTATTATTATTATTATTATTATTATTGTATCTGTAATTGAGACAAGGACTTGGAAGGAGGTGGCCGTTGCCTTAAGTTAGTTATTGTTGTTTTAAGGGGAGGAACTACGAGGTCATCTGCCCCTGCCTTATGTTAGGAATCATCCTAACATTCGCCTGGAGTAGAAGATGGAAACCACGAAAAACTATTACTAAGACAGCTAAGGTGGGAATCGTACCCATCTTCTCATTTTTACCTCACGAGGCTGAGTATAGCCTGTTCCAACCCTCAGACCAGAAATCAATTTCATGGCAGAGCCGAGAATCGAACCGAGGATCTCTGGATCCGGAGTCTCAATACGTACCCCAAGATCACAGAAGCCGGCTTTATGAAATATCGTGGCAGAAGTTTTTCTTACGATGTAGCCAACATAAGTGCAAAGTATAATCGCAGAGTTCGCATTTGCAGATGCCTTGTGAGAAACACTCCAAAAGTGGATATACCTCAGATATTTTATCCAGACGTAGCTCGAGAAGTGTCTCGATACGGCCTAGCCGGGACTCCATGCTGTCCAAACGGCGAGCCTGCTGCTCCATGCTGAGGTCCAGTCTGGGCGCATATCGCGCTGAGTATAGGTTGTCAAGTCCTCTGAGCCGCTCCTCTATGGACATCAGCACCGTCTGCAGACTCTGAAACAAAAGATGGGATCCTCTGATATACAGTGCTGAAACATTGCTAGTAAGCATTAATGGTACACGATTGCATTTTCATGTTGCTTTTATTTTTAACGCTGGACGCATATACCGTACAGTAGGGAGTAGTATAGATCGCGATACATTACACTACAAAATTCCCCTAGACACAAAATGGTGGCATCCACAACGTCATGTAACACACTAAAGGTTTAAAAGATTCATACTTGTTAAATTCTGTGTGTTATTAAGGCTTTGTATATATACACGAACTTTACCTGGGACTTAGCCCCAGATCCCCTAATTTTCGTCTAGATAGTCGTTTGACCAAGTAGCGACCAATGACTTCGTCTCACCTTTGCTTTAGAAGAGTACAGTGCAACTTTTCAATTAAATTGAACAACTAAGAGTAATGTATGGACATTCGTAACTCACCACCACATGTCGCGCATGAAGACATCTCAATTCATCGGCATCTAACGACGCACATCTGACAATTCAAGCCAAAGCATCGAACAAACGAACATCGATGTCTGCACGTCATTCATAACGTCATCGACTGCACTAAAACGTTCCCCTAGATACGTACGTATCGCGATATACGTTGGACCTACAGGAACTTAAAACTTGATTGTGATGTAACGCAACCAAATCGTTATACAACTGTATTTGACTGGAGGCACACTTCGCCAAGCAAATCTTGACACCTCGAGAAATCATGTGCATAGTCTTTAGTGATCGACACGCCATTCTACTGGTGGATTTTCTTTTCCGTTGAGTGAAACAAGCAGCGCAATTGTTCACTGTGAGACGGTTAGGAAAATGCGTTGCGCAATACAGAATAAGCCACTAGGAATGCTCACAAACGGTATTGCTTTTATTCATGACAATGCCCGACCTCTCACTGCGAACAAGACACAACAACTCTTACAGGACTTCTGCTGGAACCAGTTTGACCACCCTCCGTACTTCCTGACCTCACCCTTTGTGACTTCCATCTCTTTTTGCGTCTGAAATCGTTCCTTGGTAGACAAGAATTCAACAACGATGTCTAGCTCAAAGGACTCGTTACCACATTGTTCACAACACATGCGTCAACGTTTTATGAAGAAGGCAGCAAAACTTGTTCCACGCTATGACGAGTGTCTCCAAAATGGTAGGAGCTATTTGGAAATACACACATCAAAAAAAGTTTTGCATCACCTCGGTTCCCAGATCTCCGGCATATAGACGTTGACTGTGTATATTGTATCAAAGATACAGTCCCTTTGACTGTTCATAGATGTCACTAAAACTGCTCAAAGATGTAAACAACCATGCATGAGCAGGGCCTATTAGACGGAGGGGGTACGACAGCCGATCATTTCCAGTCATTCCACCAGGACGAAGGTACGCTGCTCATGTTGTCTGTAGTTCTACCATGCCTAGAAGGTCAATACCGCAGTTCGATCGCGTCCGCATTGTTACTTTGTGTCAAGAAGGGCTCTCAACAAGGGAAGTTTCCAGGCGTCTCAGAGTGAACCAAAGCGATGTTGTTCGGACATGGAGGAGGTACAGAGATACAGGAACTGTCGATGACAGGCCTCGCTCAGGCCGCCCAAGGGCTACTACTGTAGTGGATGACCGCTACTTACGGATTGCCGCTCGGAGGAACCCTGACAGCAATGCCACCATGTTGAATAATGCGTTTCGTTCAGCCACAGGACGTCGTGTTTCAACTCAAACTGTGCGCAATAGGCTGCATGATGCGCAACTTCACTCCCGACGTCCATGGCGAGGTCCAGCTTTGCAACCCCGACACCATGCAGCGCGGTACAGATGGGCCCAACAACATGCTGAATGGACCCCACAGAATTGGCATCACGTTCTCTTCACCGATGAGTGTCGCATATGCCTTCAACCAGACAATCGTCGTAGACGTGTTTGGAGGCACCCTGGTCAGGCTGAACGTCTTAGACACACTGTCCAGCGAGTGCAGCAAGGTGGTGGTTCCCTGATGTTTTGGGGTGGCATTATGTGGGGCCGACGTACGCCACTGGTGGTCATGGAAGGCTCCGAAACGGCTTTACGATACCTGAATGACATCCTCCGACCCATAGTGCACCCATATCGGCAGAATATTGGAGAGGCATTTGTCTTCATGGACAACAATTCTCGACCTCATCGTGCACATCTTGTGAATGCGTTCCTTCAAGATAACGACATCGCTCGACTACAGTGGCCAGCATGTTCGCCAGACATGAACCCTATCGAACATGCCTGGGATATGTTGAAAAGGGCTGTTTATGGACGTCTTGACCCACCAACCACTCTGAGAGATTTACGCCGAATTGTCGTTGAGGAGTGGGACAATTTGGACCAACAGTGTCTTGATGAACTTGTGGATAGTATGCCACGACGAATACAGGCATGCATCAATGCAAGAGGACGTGCTACTGGGTATTAGAGGTAGTGGTGTGTACTGCAATCTGGACCACAAATGCTGAAAGTCTAGCTGTATGATGGTACAACATGCAATGTGTGGGTCTCATGAGCAATAAAACGAGCTGAAATGTTGTTTGTGTTGATCTCTATTCCCTTTGTATTTAAAGGTTCCGGAACTCTTGGAACCGAGGTGATGCAAAACTTTTTTTGATGTGTGTAGTTTCCGATTTGCAGTTTGTTTTGCAATAAATAGTTTGTATCTGTACTGGTTTTGCTTTTATTACCAAACGGAACTTACTTTCTGGACGTGCAACATATCAGGCCACGGCTGCATTGCTGATCATACGAGCCCTAATTACAAGTATACAGCACCCACACAAGTAACTACAGGTATAGTAATAATGTAGGTAATCAATCAGATTCTACTTACACTCAAACGCGTAGGTCTAAAAACATCAAACAACAAAAACAGAGCTTTCCTGCCTGACTGGCATTTGAAATTCAGTTTTAACACTTTCACTATAATCTGCATAAGCACTTCGGTTATGCGTATAATAGCTTCTTATGCTTCATAGCTGATAAGCACGACGAGCAAGTATGATGCGACTTGGATTGTGTTACCTGAAACTTCATTATGTTGGGGACAATACTAAGAATGTTCTCCTATTACATTATATTGGTGGTAAATTTATGTAGCGAATAAGAGGAATGACGACAAAGTCAAATATTCTGCGTTGAAATTCAAATCTTTTTTTAAGAATCTCGTGAAAACTTGTAAGCTCTTCATGTAGAGCCTATGTGAAATAATTTCGAGCAAAATAGTCGACATAAACTTCATGCACCGCAACTTTAATGTAAAAGAACATGAAATAAAAGTAAAACAAAAAGAAACCGGCATATTTTTGAACTTCTGAGGTCTACTCATGAATATTATTTATCAATTCAATTATATTTACGTAGTTGAATTCCCCGGGGGCTCACTTCTCGAGAGACGTATGTCGTGGCTACCAGTACCACGCTAAGCCTGATATAGTTCCCAAGACTGATAGCTTTTCGTTCTCTGATGTAGAGGCTATTGAGCACTTGAAAGGAACAGTTACCAATGCCTAACAATTTAAGCTCGAGCACTTAAGATAGTGTTTCTCTTTGGAGGTGTTACTTACGTTCGCGAGCAGCTTTTTATGTATAAAAAAATCAAGGATGTGGAATGTGTAAACTAAACTCGACATGCTAACCAACCTTCAAGATAATTGGTATTTCTGAAAATGACCATTCTATTTCAATACATCTGAAACATATATTTTTAAAGAACTCTCTATTGAAATTGTGCACCTTTTAATAAAATTTTAATGTACAAAGTTTCGTTTCCGTCATTTTTATTCAATTTATCTTGTCCGAAATTTTATTTACTACCATTGTAATAGCCTGAAACTAACCTAGGTTAGAAATAAGGTATGGTTTTTCTACAATGATCCACCGATTAATTACAGTATCAGTTAACATAATTCATATAAGTACTATAGCTTGGCACATGAACGTGTGTCCCAATTTTAGTTAGATAAAAAGTGTATTGATTATATAAATAAATAATTTGTTTGATAACCTGTGTTATCGTGGTAGCCTATGTGTATTTGTAATTCAGGTGAGTATTGGGAATGAGGCGACAGTAGTCGTAAGTTAGGGACCACCCCGGCATTTGCCTGGAGTGAAATTAGAAACCATGGAAAATAACTTCTAAGATGGCTGAAGTGGGAATCGAACCCACCTCCCCTCAGTTTTGCCTCAGGAGGCTGAGTGTACCTTGTTCCAGCCCTGAGACCAGAATTAAGTTTCCTTGGCAGAACTGGGAATGGAACCTGGACCTCAAGATGACAGCCTAAAATGCTGCGCCTTGAGGTCAGGTTATATCCGAAATCGGGAAACGGATCGGTTCGAATCCCAACAGCCGTACGTTGGCCACGGTTTTTGTGGTGTAGTAAATGGTGGGACGTTACCTGCTAATATTCCGTACTTGCCTTCTTCCAACTCCTTGTCCAGTTTCACTCTTCATTAATTTCATCTCTTATCAATTCCTCTAATGAGGTTGAAGAGCATCGAGCCGCAAAATCCACTTGTAACTTATAGAGACTATCTAATCTCACTTCAGTCCCGTCCCCATTGACAGAATGGATTAGTAATATACTGTACTTGTTTTCAGGCCTTTCATGAAGTTATGAGGAAGGAATTATTTTATCGCCCCCCGTAAACGCTCCGTTTCGTATGCGGTTACTTAAACATTCATGTTCAACTCTGTGTAAACAAGGTATAACCTGTTGCTTCACCATGGTTGATAGAAGTCTTGAAGTGTATTGGACCGAATACATGTTATCGATCCTAGTGACTCTCTTTCGATGTCTGTATTCGCTGTTGCCTATAGGCTCGGAAATATTCGTGCAACAAATAAATACTTCATAGTGATACGCTCTCTTGGAGCTTATCGGACCGCCAGAGTCGCTTGTCGATCGATAACACCACCACCACCACCACCACCACCACCACTTGCCGGCTCTGAAACATTCATCCATAAGGACGGCGCGGCGGCAGAGAAGCTTGTGTTTCATCCTGTCTTTTCAGCTCTTAATTGAAAATATAATATTTAACAGTTAGGCTACTGTTGGCACACCCAAATGGTGAGATATTCGTCGAACTCGATTTAATTTGATAAAATAACGAGAGACTCAACTTTTCTAGGCTATTTCAAAAGTACGAGTTGCGTTTATAGTGACTTTCTTTTTAACCAAATTCTTTAAATTCTGAAATTTAACTCTGGTCTGAGGGCTGGAACGGGATACACTTAGCCTCGTGAGACGAAACTGAGATGAGGCGGGTTCGATTCCTACCTCAACCTTGCAGGAAGTGGTTTTCCATGGTTTCGCACTTCTACTCCAGACAAATGCCGGGGTAGTACCTAACTTAAGACCACGGCCGCTTCCCACCCAAATCTTACCCCAATCACAAGTACACACATTGGTACAGATATCACAGTGACACAGGTTATCGGACAATTTCTACACACGCCCAAGTAGGCCTACACGGCGTACAAGTAGGTACATGACCACTATGTTGCAAAGTTCCTAAAGAATCAACAACAATATCTGTAAATTCTCGCCGGAGTACTATATTTCAAATGTGAGTACAATTACCGTGTTTTGAATGTATTCAGAAATATACTATATATATGTTGCTATTCATTGTCAACAAAATTACGATGAAATGCCTTGCCAACGTAAGTTTATTAAGAAACAAAAAAAACTAGCATAACATCCCTTATTCTTAGTTGGTGTTCTTTGCGAACAAAAGAACGACGGTAAGCGAAAGAGGTGTGATAAGAGGCCAGCTATAACAGGCATGGTGCTGTGTTATTGGGGCCGCCTTCAGTGTCACGTAATAAGTATTGTGACTACAGATTCATTGTCCTAGCTTCGATTTTCGGCTCTGCCATTAAATTTAATTCTGCTCTGAGGGCTGCAACGGGCTTTAGTCAGCCTCGTGAGGCAGTACTGAGAAGATGTGGATTTGATTACTGCCTCTGCCATCCTAGAAGTGGTTTCCAACCTCTATTCCTGGCGAATGCCGGTCGCTTCCTACCCAAATTATAGTCACACTGCACAGGTTATCACAGACAGATTTCACACACACCCAAATACACAGGGCTACTTCATCACAAAGTCGCCAAGTCCCTAAATGAATCAACGGCCATACAATGACGCTTCGTTATCAAAATAGAGCACTATAATTCTCTGATCTTAATCAAATTCTCCCACTTTATTGGTCAAACTCGGCAGAGTGACGTATGAGTGTAATACTGACAGTAATTTTCCTTATTTCTTGTTGAAGAAAATTCATCAACAAATAGCGGATTCTTTCTTGTAGAAGAATCTGATTTTTTAAATGACAGTCTGGCTACGTGGCGCAGCTTCAACGTTCACTCCTGCTGTGCCAAGGCACGTTAAAGATAGCTTTCGGGGCAAAATTCCGCCACCCCCAGTATCTCTAAAATCCTGAGTGGGTAGAAAGGACATAAAACCCATAACATTATTAGAATGTATTCTAACACATTATATATCGGTAAGAGGAGTGTTATAAAGAATCTTAGAAATTGTGGAAAAAGAGAAATGAGCAGTGTTACGGATAATTTAGGGAAACTCATTGTGGATATTAAGGAAGCTCTGGTAAGATGGCAGGAATACTTAGAAAACTTGCTAAATATTAATGGAGACTTATCTTGTAATGTGGCAGATTTTGAGATTATGCAGGAGGAGAATGAGAACATGACTATCACTGTTGAGGAAGGAGAACGGGTGGTAAATAAACTACAATGTCACTAAGCGGCAGGCGTAAATTAAATTCGGCTAGAAATGGTAAAGTATAGTAGAAAAGCAGAGATGCAATGGTTGCATAGGATAATTGCATTTACATGGGATTTAGGAAACGTACCCTCAGACTGGACAAAGGCAGTATTCGCCCCCAATTTATAAGCAGGGTAACGGGAAAAATTGCAATAACCATAGAGGCATTTCTTTGATAGTGTCCCGGACACTCAGGGTTCGTAGAAAGGAGAGTTCTATTGGCTGAGAGTAAGATAGATGCAAACCAATGTGGTTTCAGACCACAACGAGAATGTAAAGATCAAATTTTTAGTATGCGCCAAATTTTTGAGAAATGCCATGATAGGAATAGACAGTTGTGTTTGTGTTTTGTACATCTAGAGGAGGCGTACGATAGAGTACCAAGGGAGTAGATGCTGAGCATCTTGAGGGATTATGGTATCCAGGGAAGGATGCTACAGGCAATCAAAATATTTATGTTGATAATCGGGCTGCAGTGAGAATTGATGGTAGGACGAGTTTTTGTTTCAAGGTTGTTACAGGAGTGAGGCAAGGCTGTAACATTTCACCACTACTGTTCATTTTACATATGAACCATTTGCTGAAGGGCATACACTGGTCAACTGGCTGGGTGAGATTCAATTATATAGGTGGAAACCAGGTAAACAATGCAAGAAAATGGAATGCCAGGCAGGAGGAACTCAATTGGAGCAGGTGGAACATTTTAAGTGTTTGGGCTGTGTATTCTCTCAGATTGGTAGTGTGGGGAAAGAATTAGAGTGTAGGTGTAAAAACGCCAATGCAGTGAGATCTTGGTTGCGATTTACAGTATTCTGGAAGAAATAAGTTAGTGTAGCGACGAAACTCTCCTTACATCGCTCAGTATTAAAACCGACCTTGCTGTATGGCAGTGACAGCTGGGTTGATTCAGGATATCTGATATATAAGCTAGAGGTACTAGTAACCGATATGAGGGTAGCACGAATGATTGCTGGGGCAAATAGAAGAGAGCAATGGCAGGAAGGTGCTCGTAATTAAGAGATAAAGGCCAAGTTAGAAATGAACACTAGATGAAGCTGTTCGTGTGAGCCAACTCAGATGGTGGGGTCATGTGAAGAGAATGGTGGAGGAGAGATTACGTACAGTAAGAGGTTAATGAGTTCGGATGTAGAGGGTGAGAGTAGCAGACAGATAGGGAGGCCTAGGAGGCGATGGTTAGATTCAGTGTTGAACGATTTCGAAGTGAGAGGTGTATAGAAGCAGGAGGCCGCATTGCTATCTGCTAATAAGGGATCATGGAGATGACTTGTTCGCAAACAGAGGCTTGCTGACTAGGCTGGACGCTGAAAGGCAAAACAGTGTCAAATGAAAATGTATGTATGTATGTATGTCCATTAACTTTTCATAATAAATTCTTAATATTTTTTTAAAGAAGAATTTTGTCAGGGGAGAAAACATTTATGGTCAACCCTGCTAGGCTCAAAGTGAGACATGCAGGGGATCTGAAGCCCACATCCGAAGCCGAGAGTGAAAGGAAAGTTGCAGCATTTCGAGATCCGAAGCTCAAATCATGTGGATGGCAGCGGTCCTAGACTGTGCATGTGCATCCTCCCCACTCCCCGAGGGTTCCGTCACCACACACCAGCTAAATGCTGCGATGGCACCTTATTTCAAGCCCAGGATCACCTATCACACTACTACAGCCCCGACAAAAGCGATGTTGTACAGGTCCCTCACACACACAGGTACAGTACCTTAAAGAATAACTGCAAAGTTATTCTTTCTTTCTTTCTTTCTTTCTTTCTTTCTAGAGCCCAGAGTCAAACTCAAAGGCATGACTAGAGAATAAGTACTTCAAGCCGAATGAAATATCTTGTTGGATCTGAGATTGAAACCTGGACGTCCGGGGTGGAGCCAAGCACGCTAAACTCGACGCTACGAGGCTTACCCTCTAGTCAATTTTTTACGGAACTTATTTGCTATGTAGTCCTGCATAAAGAGTAGATAGGTCCGCCTCGTTGCGTAGCGGCTAGCATTCTTGGCTGTCACCGCGGAGGCTCGGGTTCGATTCCCGGCTCTGCCAAGAAATTTAATTCTGGTCTAAGAGCTGGCGGAGTCCACTAAGCCTCGTGAAGCAAAATTGAGAAGAGGAGGGTTCGATTCCCACCTAAGCCATCCTGGAAGCGGTTTTCCGTGGTTTCCCACTTCTTCTCCAGGCGAATACCGAGATGGTTCCTAAATTAAGGCCATGGCTGCCTCCTTAGGAATCCTCATCCGAATTACAATTACACCCACTAAAACAGACACCAAAAAAACACAGGTTATCAGACAAATTCCACACACATACACACACGGGGCTACATGACCACAATGTCTCAAAGCCCCTCAATGAATCAACAACAACATAAGGAGAAGAATATCTCGGACGTTACCCTCTCAAAGTGCACCATGTGAGACAGGATGTACCGCGCGGCGGAGAACATGCCACCCTGCGTGATCTTTTGTGTATCGATCTGAGCGGTGTCTCTTTCTACCTGAAATGAAACGAACTTTAAAGGTTAATGTTTTGGAAAGACTGAGAGCTGCCTAAGTAATTATTTTCTCGCCATGCGGTAATAACATATTTTTTATAATAGATCAAAAATTACGGCTCGTGTTAACTCAGTTTGTCATTTCAAATCCAGGTGGGGTCAATTTTAATGCTATCTGTAGTCGTTATGATCTGAGGTCGCTTGGAAAATCTAAACGCACCTCCATATGGTTATAAAAGAAGAGGAGACACGCACATCCAAAGCTACATTAAGAAAGGATACTGCTACGGTAGGGTGACCATACTCTCTGTTATGTGTTTGATTCTTCAGTTTTTGACTGGTTGGATGCAGCTTGCAGTGCTTCCCTGTCCTGAGCTAATCGTTTCATCTCTATATAGCTACCACACCTTACATCCGAGGCAATCTGTTTAACATATTCTAACCTTGGTCTACCCCTACAGTGCTGGTCCTCGACCCTTCTTTCCGTAACTAACTTTGCTATTCCTGCGTGTCTTAGTTTGTGTCCTACCAACCTATCTCTTCTCTTCGGAATCGCCAGAAACATCTCTCCCACTCTTCATAATACCTCTTCATTTTTTACTCTATCTACCCATGTGATCTTCATAATTCTCCTGTAACACCACATTTCAAACGCTTCTATTTTCCCCTTTTATGCTTTGCCAACAGTCCAAGTTTCACTTCCATAGAGTGCCACACTCCAGACAAAGGCTTTCAAAAATGACCTCCTAATACCTAAATCTGTAGGCTATTTGATGTCATGAGATATCTTTTCTAAAGAAATGCTTTTCTTGCCTGAGCCAACCTACTTTTTATATCCTCTTTGCTTCGTCCATCGCTGATTATTTTGCTTCCTGAATAACAGAAGTCTCTTACTTCCTTTGGCTTTTCACCTGCCAATTTGACGTCAATAGGGGTTTCTGATAATTCAGTTTTAAACTCTGCACACTATTATGCCATATTGTCGTAGGTTCATTTTGAACAACACACACATGTCAGTGTTACCAAAATAATTCTACGCACGTTTATAGGTTCTATTTTTAACTGCGTGTAACTTCCATACCAGCTAAGCATATTTTGTATACTTAAGAGATTAGGCTGATTGTGAATATTTGATTGTGGATATTTTCAGATGCAGCAGGCGTACCAATAGTAATGATTTCTGGGTATATCATGTTATACTATCAGTATCTCAGAATATATGTGAAAGATACACTTTTATACATACTATGCGGTACGAAAGAGCAATAATCTTTTATCTGAGTTCGTTAAATGACATTTAAGCTAGTATAGCCTATTATGTAAGCCGTGACACTCGAGCGGTGTTGCAAAAGAACCACTATGTGAGATTTTAACTGGAAATGTGTTGTGGTCCAAAAGCATCAGGAGGGTATAAGGAATTATCGCAAGTGTACATGAAGTCTACATGAATATATACATCTCTATCTGATAACGTCGGAAATAACAGAATTAGCTATAAATAAAAACCGGGAAGGTGGTCCTTACACTTCAGGATCAGTTGGTATTATTTGGACCATGGGGTATTTCCGGCCATCCTTCTTTTGACTGTACAGAACATACACTACTACAGACACCGCAACAACACATTCACACCCAAGTACACCCAAATGAAAGAGCAGTCTATTGTTGTGTGCGTAAAATTCCAGTATTTGGCACGTATAAAGCATAGTTTACAAGGTATCATTGTATACGTTGTAAAGGTGAAATAGAGGATGAACGGACATACTTCATGGTTGGAATAGCCAACACCTGACACTGATGGGTTTTCATTAAATCAGCAATGAATAACTTTTTGTATTAAATAACCACTTCGTGGCTCAAGCTTTTAAACTACTTCGCCGCATCCCGAGTTCAAATCTTTATAAAGCGGAATTGGTGGTGGCACAGGTTTCCTCCGGGTTCTCCGGTTTCCTCTGTCGATTCCAGTGATGAGACGAGATTTCTCCACAGCTGCTTGGCCTCTGCCAGTTTTTTTTTAGATCTCCTCATGATAAGAGATCTTTGTTGAAAGTTCCCCGCCATGTGTTTCGGGAAATAAAATGACATCCTTGCTTCTCATTCAAAATTCTGATTTCTGCACTTAGATTATATTTTTTTAATGAAATTTGTTTCAAGCTGACATTTCATAAAATGCCAAATTTCGCTGCGTCCCCTGTTCTATATTATACTAAATAATGTGAATCTCACCTTTGCTCCTCATGCAAAATTATGATTTCTGCACATAGCGGGATTTTCAGCCGCAGCAATATCGAGCAGTTAGCTGCTAAATTATAAGAAATGTATTATGCGTTTATTTCAAGCTGACAGTTCATAAAATGCCTAGTTTCGCTGCGGCCCTTGTTCAGCAAGCTGAACGCCAGGAATGACCCTGAATTTTGTAACAACTCAATGGAAACCAATGGCAAATTCTAACCCAGTCGCGGGTATGAATAGCTAATTTACTTGATAGTTCTGTAATTTCCATAAACACGACTGCGAGATCGTGACAAGGAAGAACAGTGAATGTAATGTCATCAGCGATGACGGACATGTTATAGTTCATTTCCTATCGTAGCCTTGTGTTCGCGTGTTGTCATAATGAAATAATGTTGCAGTGAATATCGAGTCCGGAAGTAACGTTTCAAACTCGGCAATCTAATGCGTGGGTGTAGTTTTTTCTTCGCCAAACCTTTGACCTGCAGGTGTGCATCGTTCCCGCCCTTGGCACACGAACAGACATTAACGCACTCGAGGTTGTATCTTGTATGGCGGAACTTTTCTTTGCTTCATAGTCGGGTCTGGGCCTTGCCTGTTCATTCTGTTGACTACAACCAGGCTTCTGATCCTAGCGCGAGTCAAGTGCCCTGGCTAGTTGGCATACTACTGCTGCTTAGTTACCCGTTATATGTAGACGCATGCTCCCTTTTGGACGACCTTCCCGTTTGTGATCATTGAATTTTATGGATTTCCGTGTCCGCCTCAGTTGGAAGGGATGCAAAGTCTATATCCTGTGTTTGTCTTCTCCTCTCCCTCAGTTGTTGATAAACAGTCATTATTTTGAACAAAGTTTTCTGTTAAATTTTAGCTTAAAATCCATTAACTTCGGTTGTATACCCCTTATTATTCCCGTTTTTCAACGGGGTTGGGGATGAGATGCGATGAACGCCTATGTGTCGGGTGTTTTTACGGCTGGTTGCTCTTCCTGACGCCAACCTCATGAGAGGAGTTAATGAGAGATGAAATGAATGAGGGTGAATGAAACTGTGCAAGGTTGTGGAAGAAAGCGGCCGTGGCCTGTCGGAAGGTACCGTCCCAGCATTTGCCTGGGGAAACCGCGGAAAACCATTTCAAGAACGACCGAGCAGATGGTCGTCACATTGGACTGTCAACATGGTACGCCATTAGCACCTGTTATCCGCTCATGTGAAAATTAAAATGTGTTCCTTTCAATGGTTTATTCGTTATGTCTCTTCCGCATGTCCTGCCAAAGGTTTCCACACCGTTTCGTTGTCCTACGATCACTCGTTTGTCCGGGGGGCCCTCGCAAGTAGCGCAAGTTTAATTATAACCACCATGTATTATAATGCAGTCTACAGGTTAGGGGAAAAGTAGGCAAATTTACGATGGTCTATTGCATTGGGCACTGAACACTGTGAAACATGGCTTTTTATTACAACTAAGCCTATATCTTCTTATATATAAAAGTGAAAGTCTGTATGTATGTGGGTGGGTGGGTCTGTTCCGTATACAAATCCACACCGTTCCACCAATCTCAACCAAATTTTTCCTACTCATAGTTTAGGACCCAGAAGGAACCGCTGGCTACATGAATTTTCGATAGTCTTTCTCATTCTTCTGATTTCGGCCCTTTTGCACTCAAGCACAGGCTAATCAAATCATAAAATATACTCACGAAGGAATGGCAAGGCAGATAGTTTCCATGGCAACATAGCTCAAGTCGAGACACGGCCGAATGGATCCGAGTTGCGCTCTGCACTACCGGTATAGAAAATGAGGATCTTTACTTGAAATCCCGTTAGTTACTCAACTGCTCACACAGCACTGTCAACCGAGTATAGCATAACAATGACTTGACACTAACTACTAGATATTATTTGTCAAATACCACTCACTCAGTCACTCACTCACTCACTCGCTCACACATTCATCACGAAATCTCAGAAACCACCCAACGGATTGGAATGAAATTTGGTGTGCAGCTTCCTCAAGGGCCGCAAACGCCCACTATGAAAGGATTTTTGGATATTCAGGTTGGTAAAGGGGTGTTAAGGGGGTAGACCTGCATTTCATTGAATAGCAATATCTCCCGATTGGTTTCATTGGGGGATGTGATACTCGGCATATAAACTCATCATTAAAATAAGAATACACGTGTCTGAGGGTTTTTCGATGTGGTGTATATTATGAGGTGAATGGGGTGAAAAGTGGGGGTTGAAAGATTCCTAACGGAGCCTGTATCTCTTAAACGGCATAGGCGAGGAGTTTGAAACTCAGCGGAAGAAAATCAGCATAAAAATAAGTAAATAGGTGTTTGACCGTTTTTTCATAAATCCAATTTAAGGGGCCCATGGGGAGGGGTGAAATTCTGGGTAAAAAAACAGGAAAGAAAGTGTCCTAACCGATTGACTCACTCGCTCTTCAAACTCAGGGGGAAAAACTGCTTAAAAATAAGTATATATGTGTTCGACAGTTTTTTGGATAAATCAAATTTAAGAGGTTCATCGGGAGGGGTGAAATTCTGAAGAAAAAGAATTGAAAGAAAATGTCCTGACTCACTCACTCATCATCGCCCAGCCAAAAATATTGAAGTTTGAAACATGTCATTTTCGGGATATGTTCGTTGTATGTCAAAACCATACACTAAGGGAGGATTTTTGAATATTCAGGTTCTAAGGGGGTCTTAAGGGGGTTAAACCTGCATTTCATTGAATAACAATATCTCACGAGTGGTTTCATTTGTGGATGTGATACTCGACATATAAACTAATCATTTAAAATAAGCAGTTCTAAGGGTTTTTCGATGTGGTGTATTATTATGAGGTCAAAGGGGTGAAAAGTGGGGGTTGAAGGATTCCTAACGAAGCGTGTAGGCCTATCTCCTAAACGACATACGCGAGAAATTTGAAACTCAGCGAAAAAAAATCAGCTTAAAAATAAGTAAATCGGTGTTCCACCGTTTTTTCATAAATTAATTTAAGGAGCCAATGGGGTGGGGTGAAATTCTGGGGGAAAAATGGAGAGAAAGTGTCCTAACTGACTGACTAACTCACTCACTCATCAAACTCAGGGGAAAAAGACAGCTTAAAAAATAAGTTAATAGGTGTTCAAGCGTTTTTTCATCAATCCAATTTAAGGGACCCATGGGGAGGGGTGAGATTCTGGTAAAAATAATTGAACGAAAATGTCCTGTCTGACTCACTCATCACGCCTAGCGAAAACTATTAAAGTTAGAAACATGAAATTTTGGGAATATGTTCGCTGTATGTCGAAAATGTCAACTAATGAATGATTTTTGTTATTCGAGTTTTAAAGGGGTATTAAGGGGTTAAACGTGCATTTCATTGAATAACGATATCTCATGAGTTGTTTCTTTGGGGATGTGATATTCGGTATATAAGCTAATCATTAAAATAATCAGACATGTATGTCTAAGGGTTTATCGATGTGGTGCATATTATGAGGTGAAAGGGGTGAAAATTGGGGGTTCAGGGATTCTTAACGGAGCGTGTATCTCTTAAACGACATAGGCGAGAAGTTTGAAATTCGGCGGGAAAAAACAGCTTAAAACATAAGTAAATAGGTGTTCGACCGATTTTCATAAATCCAATTTAAGGGGCCCTTGGAGAGGGGTGAAATTCTGGGGGAAAAAACAGGAAAGAAAGTGTCCTAACTCACTCACTCCCTCAGGGGAGAAGAACAGCTCAAAAATAAGTAAATAGGTGTTCGACCCTTTTTTTTCATAAATCCAATTTAAGGGATTCATGAGAGGGGTGAAATTCTGAAAAATAATTGAAAGAAAATGTCCTGACTTACTCACTCATCATCCCCCAGCCAAAATTATTGAAGTTAGAAACATGACATTAAGGGGCTATGTTAGTTGTATGTCGAAAACTTCCACTAAGGAAGGAATTTTGGATATTCAGGTTCTAAAGGGGTGTTAAGGGGGTAGACTTGCATTTAATTGAATAACAATATCTCCCGATTGGTTTCCTTTCGGATGGGATACTATGCATACAAACTCATCATTAAGAATAAGAAGACACATGTCTGAGGGTTTTTCGATGTGGTGTATATTATGAGGTGTATGTGTGAAAAGTGAGTGTTGAAGGATTCTTAACGGAGCAAGTATCTCTTAAAAGACAGAGGCAAAAAGTAAGAATCTCAGGGAGAAAAATCAGATTGAAAAAGTAGTAAATAGGTGTTCGATCATTTTTTCATAAATCCAATTTATGGGGCTCATGGGGAGGGATGAAATTCTGGAGAAAGAAGTCCACTAAGGAAGGATTGTTGAAAATTCAATCATCCCCCAGCAAACCTATTGCAGTTAGAAACTTGAAATTTTGGGGATATGTTCGTTGTATGTCGAAAAAGTCCACTAAGGATGGATTTTTGGATATTCATGTTCTGAAGGGGTGTTAAGGGGGTTAAACTTGCATTTCATTGAATAACAATATCTCACGAGTTGTTTCATTTGGGGATGTGATATTCGGCATATAAACTAGCATTCAAAATAAGCAGACATATGTCTAAGGGTTTATCGATATGGTGTATATTATGAGGTGAAAGGGGAGAAAATTGGGGGTTGAAGGATTCTTAACGGAGCGTGTACTGTATCTCTTATTCAACATAGGCGATAAGTTTGAAATTCAGCGGAAAAAGCAGCTTAAAAATAAGTAAATAGGTGTTAGACCATTTCTTCATAAATCCAATTTAAGGGGCACATGGGGAGGAGTGAAATTCGGGGGGGGGGGGGGGGGAACAGGAAAGAAAGTGTCCTAACTGATTGACTCATTTACTCACTCATCAAACTCAGGGGGAAAACAGCTTTAAATAAGAAAATAGGTGTTCGACCGTTTTTTTTTCATAAATCCAATTTAAGGGGTTCATGGGGAGGGGTGAAATTCTCAAAAATAAATTAAAGAAAATGTCCTGACTGACTCACTCACTCATCATCGCCCTGCCAAATTATTGAAGTTTGAAACATGAAATTTTGGGGATAAGTTCGTTGTATGTCGAAAACGTCCACTAAGGAAAGAGTTTTGGATATTCAGGTTCTAAAGAGGTGTTAAGGGGGTAATCGTGCATTTCATTGAATAACAATATCTCATGAGTGGTTTCATTTGGGGATGTGATACTTGGCATATATACTAATCATTAAAAATAAGCTGACACATGCCTAATGGTTTTTCGATGTGGTGTATATTATGAGGTGAAAGGGATGAAAAGTGGGGGTTGAAAGATTCCTAACGGAGCGTGTATCTCTTAAACGACATAGGCGAGGAGTTTGATTTTCTCCGAGTTCCATTCAGCTTAAAAATAAATATATGAATAAATCATTAAAATAAGTAGGTGTTCGACCGTTTTTTTTTCATAAATCCAATTTAAGGGGCCTATGGGGAGGGGTGAAATTCAGGAAGAAAAACGTCCACTAAGGAAGGATTTTTGGATGTTCACTCTCATCGACCAATCAAAACTATTAAAGTTAGAGGAAGGGGATATGTTTGTTGTGTGTCGAAAAAGTCTACTAAGGAGGTTTTTTTTATATTCAGGTTCTAAAGGGGGTGTTAACGGGGTTAAACCTGCATGTCATTGAATAACAATATGACACGACTATGACGCGAGCGAAGCGAGGCTAAAAATGAGATGGTGTGTGTCTTTGTATTACTCAATCACGCAAGAACCACTGGTCCGACTCACATGAATTTTACATGGAAGTAGCTGATTTACCTGGTTAACATATAAGCTACTTTTGATTTTAATACTTTGCACTATTTAAAGATGGCGACCATTTTAATGACGTCACTACACCCTTTGGTTTCAAACTTTCATATTTCCATTTCAAATAAAAAGTGAACGCTAAGAAATAGCAAACTTTTGATGGCATATACGAGGTTTAAAATTACATTTTCTATCCGAAAGGTATCTCCAACGGTTAGCGAGTAAAACCTAAATTTGTGCTATAAAACACGGTCAACGCCGAACGGTGTAGTTGGACAAAATGTTCCATCCTTAATCTCCCTCTGCGCAGCACCTCGCCTATCCCCTGTTTTAACTGTCACCTTCACATTGTAATTTATTTATGACCCGTAGCGAAGCACGGGTACTTGAGCTAGTGTTTCCATAAAAATGAAATGATGATGATCCATTTTTTACGGTAAAAATACTAGTGTTATTGGGTTATAGTATTTTGAGATTTTGGGTTATCTATTCAATTTTAATGATTCGTAACCCTCTGATTTAACCCAAATTACTCTCTTGAAACCACTATTACTTACATTACTTCACCCATTCATGCATTCATTCATTCATTCATTCATTCATTACCGTTTTTCACTTTGCGTGAATGTTACCAACGTATTTGTGCCACCTTCGTGACCAAGAGATACGTATTGACACTCCTGCTCCAAATGTCCTAGGATTGAATCTCGGCACGGCCAAGAAATTTGAGTTTGTTATGAGGACTGGGATTTACGTAGCCTCGTGAGGACAATTGAGAACAGGTGGTTCGATTCTCATCTCGCAGTCCTATAAATGGTGAATTATCGTGGTTCTCCACTTTTACTCCAGGAAAATGTCGGTAACTTATGTAGATTGAGGCCACGGCCGTCTCTTCCCATACCTATTCTCAGTTAAAAGTACACACACCACAATAATGCTGGTTATCTGACATATTTTACACACACCTATGGATTGGGGACTGACCACGTTGGCCCAAGCCCTTGTGTAAAACAATACCTAATTTTGAGATGTCCATATTTTCGTAGTCCCTATCACACTGCGTGGCAGATTGATGACAATGATGACCAAAGAACCCGGCAGCGTAGCCGTGCGCACACCACATCTTCAATGAAGATCTGCAGTAAGATCGGAGATCGGGGTTTCTAATCCCAGCGCTGACATTTTCACTCTTTTCACTCTTCCCAGGGATGATACCTTTTCTCACCATCCATTTCGTTTACCGCCGTGTTTATGCTCACGAAGAACACCAACAAAGAATTGAAGATTTTATGCTTGTTTCTCTTATAAGCTTACGTTGGCAACTCATTTCGCCTAAGTTGACAATGAGCAGCAACAAAGATATGTTTCTGGATACATGACAAGTACGCTATTGGTGCTCGTACGTAAAACATAATATACACGATAATTTAAAGGGTTGTGTTAAATATTTACTGTAAATGCAAATCGTTATTTTGAAATCCATCGTCCATTAAGCATTTACCGATAATTTCAGAAGTATACTCTTTACATTACCTATGACAAGTCGTCAGTGTAGAATTTCACATTAAGAAGCTGTTCTTGGCCAATGGCCGTACAGTTTGTATCCTCTCCTATTATACACACATCAAAAAAAGTTTTGCATCACCTCGGTTCCAAGAGTTCCGGAACCGTTAAATACAAAGGGAATAGAGATCAACACAAACAACATTTCAGCTCGTTTTATTGCTCATGAGACCCACACATTGCATGTTGTACCATCATACAGCTAGACTTTCAGCATTTGTGGTCCAGATTGCAGTACACACCACTACCTCTAATACCCAGTAGCACGTCCTCTTGCATTGATGCATGCCTGTATTCGCCGTGGCATACTATCCACAAGTTCATCAAGACACTGTTGGTCCAAATTGTCCCACTCCTCAACGACAATTCGGCGTAAATCTCTCAGAGTGGTTGGTGGGTCAAGACGTCCATAAACAGCCCTTTTCAACATATCCCAGGCATGTTCGATAGGGTTCATGTCTGGCGAACATGCTGGCCACTGTAGTCGAGCGATGTCGTTATCTTGAAGGAACGCATTCACAAGATGTGCACGATGAGGTCGAGAATTGTCGTCCATGAAGACAAATGCCTCTCCAATATTCTGCCGATATGGTTGCACTATGGGTCGGAGGATGTCATTCAGGTATCGTAAAGCCGTTTCGGAGCCTTCCATGACCACCAGTGGCGTACGTCGGCCCCCACATAATGCCACCCCAAAACATCAGGGAACCACCACCTTGCTGCACTCGCTGGACAGTGTGTCTGAGACGTTCAGCCTGACCAGGGTGCCTCCAAACACGTCTCCGACGATTGTCTGGTTGAAGGCATATGCGACACTCATCGGTGAAGAGAACGTGATGCCAATTCCGTGGGGTCCATTCAGCATGTTGTTGGGCCCATCTGTACCGCGCTGCATGGTGTCGGGGTTGCAAAGCTGGACCTCGCCATGGACGTCGGGAGTGAAGTTGCGCATCATGCAGCCTATTGCGCACAGTTTGAGTTGAAACACGACGTCCTGTGGCTGAACGAAACGCATTATTCAACATGGTGGCATTGCTGTCAGGGTTCCTCCGAGCGGCAATCCGTAAGTAGCGGTCATCCACTACAGTAGTAGCCCTTGGGCGGCCTGAGCGAGGCCTGTCATCGACAGTTCCTGTATCTCTGTTCCTCCTCCATGTCCGAACAACATCGCTTTGGTTCACTCTGAGACGCCTGGAAACTTCCCTTGTTGAGAGCCCTTCTTGACACAAAGTAACAATGCGGACGCGATCGAACTGCGGTATTGACCTTCTAGGCATGGTAGAACTACAGACAACATGAGCAGCGTACCTTCGTCCTGGTGGAATGACTGGAACTGATCGGCTGTCGTACCCCCTCCGTCTAATAGGCCCTGCTCATGCATGGTTGTTTACATCTTTGAGCAGTTTTAGTGACATCTATGAACAGTCAAAGGGACTGTATCTTTGATACAATATACACAGTCAACGTCTATATGCCGGAGATCTGGGAACCGAGGTGATGCAAAACTTTTTTTGATGTGTGTATATACATTTATTTTCGTTTACGGCCTTTAAAGACCACGTTAGGCATCAATTATACATTATTGGAAGCCTTCTTCGCCGCCCAAAATCTTCGCATTCTTTCTCTGGCAGCCTGTCTTCGTTCTTCCGTCCAACCCCTGTTCATTTTTGGTTCGTCGTGGAATCTTTGGAATTTGTCGATAATTGACCTAAACTTAGCGGGGTTTGAAATGTCTTCCGACTTGAGTCCAACCTGATGAAGATCCTTCCGCACCTCCCTGAACCATTTGTCAGACACCTTACTGGTCTACTATCGAGTATTCTAAAAATCCTCTTCGTAAGTCTCCGCTCATCCATTCGAAATAAATGCCCATACGCATACCTGCCAACTTTTCTGGTTTTCACAGAAGGTTTCCGGATTTTTGGGGTGTTTTCCGGTTGTCCGGATTAACATATTTTTTTCCGGATTTTCAACTCCCTAGCTTGTTTCCGTTCTCTGCATCCAAATCGCATTTCAGTTTTGATTTTCGATAATACTGTAGCTGCTATTCTGAGATGCGAGTGTTTAAATTCGACTGAAAATAGACTGATAAGAAAAGTTTATCGATAATCCCGTCTCGCAGATTATCGCTTTGCTTTTGTCATTAATTCCTTGCGTTTGACATTACGCTGAAAGTCGATAGATTTGTCTATCGATAATCACATCTCGCAGATTATCGCTGCATTTATAATACTCTTTGTGCTTCGACTGTTTGTAAGCGGGAAAGCTTGGTTTTAAGCGATGCTTGCTGTAGTTCTGGTATTTGTGCAATTGTGTGACAATTTTTTGTGCAATTTAGTGTTTTCGTGATGAATTCAAGCAAGAAACGATATCATCAGTCTTTCAGGGAGGCATATTCTTCAGAATTTTTGGAAACTGGCACAATGATTAGATAGTCTCACATCACCAAGAGTTTGTAATCTATTTCCCTGTAGTCTTTTCTTGCTATTTTTAAGACCTTGCGACGCATGTACGCGTTAAATTTTTGCGCTTTTGGATCTTCTGGATTCCTATTTTTGAAAGTTGGCAGATATGCCATAGAAGTTTAGTCTCCGTTTTCTCATCGATTCCATCAACCTTTCTTTGCCCTGATGGAGTTCTTCCCTTCCTCGCAACCTATATTGACCGTCCACAATCTTTGGACTCATTACCTTGCGAAGGATCTTTCTTCGAATTTCTCAGCGTCCCTCAAACCCGCGCTCCCTGTCTTGTGGAGGCATTCACTAGCAAATAGGCATTCCGTTTATATCACTGTATTATAGTGCCGTAATTTAGCCCGTTTCGAGATGGCTTCCATCTTGTATAAAGTGTATGTTCTGCTGAAAGCAGCAGCCATCCTCTCCCTTCTGGTATTATTGGCCTCCCTTTCGCTAGTTTTCAACTGCACGATTTCACCGACGGGGGCTTCATTCGTTCCATTCCCTGACCTGGTTGGTCGACTGGAAGCAGGCTGTGGATTTTCTTTCACTTAAAGCTGTCAACTCTGTCCATCTCACCATGCTCGGTCTGCAGTTGACAAGGAGCTGTTTTGATGTTGGCCATATACCTATGTTTTTTCAAAAGAAATTTGTAGTCCGGCTTTCTCCGATTGGCGTTGTAGGACACTCAGTTCTTCTAGAGCTGCGTCAGTATTCCTCGACAATAAAGGTAGGTCATCGGAAAAGCAAGGGAATTGATCTTGACACAACTTTTTGATCCTCCAATGTATACTTGATTTGGTTGGTTGGTTCTTAAGTTTAGGGGCTGCGACAACGCGGTCATGTAGCCCCGTGTACTTTGGGTGTGTGTAGAATCTGTCTGATAACCGTTGTAAATTGTGATGACTATATTAGTGTGTGTTATCTGTTTTTTTTTAAATTCAAGTAAGGTCTTCAGACTTTTGAATTTTTCAAATAGTTCTTACTTTTGCCGCCAAACGCCACCGTCAACGACTACTAGTTCAGAACCTAGCTACTAGACGCCACCGCAGTCGGCTCTTGGCAACGAACGTAGGAACCTAAGAACGTTGTTTACATTCTTAACCTATACAATTTAGCTTCACACAAGTGTAATTAGTGGAAGGTTCTTTAACATGCCATAAATCTATGACATGGGACCGCCGGCTTTACTTCCCCTCCGAAGGAAGGCAAACTGAGGGATTTTTAACGCTCTTAAAAAATCTGGCGACTTAGGCCGGATTTGAACCTGCGATCTTGGGCATAGAAGCTCAGCATGCTACTGACTACGCCACCGAAGCCGCCGTATACTTGATTAAGTAGTCCTTTCTTATCCATTTTTTTTCTCCATTCCCGGATAATCTTCTCCAAAACTCAGTTGAAGAGTACTGGTGACGGTCCATCACCCTGTCGAACCCCTGTTTTAATTTCATACTCCGCAGAAATCTCTCCCATAAACTTTACTTCGATGAGTGCCCGTTAATGTCTGCTTAATAATTTCCGTTGTTTTGACATCGATCCCAAATTCCACCAATGTGTTAAATAGCACTTCCCTATCGATTAAATCGTAAGCTTTCTTGAAATCGACAAAAACCGCTAAGTTACTAAATCTTTTGAACTATAATTCTCTTGGACACGTTTCAGGCTCCAGATTTGTTCAACACATGATCTTCCTCTTCTAAATCCCGCCTGATATTCACCCAGTTGGTGATCCACTTGCTCCACAAGTCTCTTCTGCAGTGCTTTTGAAAGTACCTTATACTTCTCAGGAACAATGGAGTGCCGCTGAAGTTGTTAGGGTCTGTTCTGTCACCCTTTTTGTGCAGAGGGTGAATGAGAGCACTTGTCCACTATATGGGGATTACTTCAGTTTCCCAGATCTTTTCCATTTCTTGCCTTAAGATTTTGATTGTGATATCTTCACCACTTTTTAGCATCTAGGCTGTGATCTAGTCTACCCCTGCGGCTTTGTTGTTCTTTAGGTCTGTGATTATTTCACTGAGTTTGTTTTCATCAGGGGGGATTGAGTTGCCATTCCGTTGCTTTGGGTCTATTCTGGGCCATTTAGTTTTAGGTTTCTCACAGTTCTACAATTTATCAAGATATGTGGCTAATAGCTCACAATTTTCATTCTTATTCAAAGCCAATGTGCCATCTTCCCTTCGAAATCCCATGCTGGATGGTTGATAACCAGTTAGGTGTTTTAAAACGTCTTGTAAAAGGTTCCAGTGTTATTCTTCTGAAATTCCGTGTCAATATTCTGGATTTCTTCTAAAATTTGATTCCTTTTGGCTTGTCGAAGGGTCTTTGCTGTTTGTTTGCGTACTTCTTTGTTTGTCTCAAAATTGTCTTCTGTTTTGTCTGCATACCAGGCTTTATATGCTATCGCTCTGCTATCGGCCACAGTCTGTGGCCCACCATCGGTGTCAGCGAGTTTGGCGTAAGGGTGCAACATCCTTGGCTATAATTGCCATCTTCTCACCGATATCCTGACAAATCTCCACTATTCTCTCGCGCAAAAGCCTTTGAAAGTCATTTGTTTTCGTGAAGCTTTTCATGGTTTACCTTCATTGGCACATTAAGAGAAAGTCTTCTCTTGATCAACGGTAAAGGTTTGAGTTTAGTGCGTGTCAAGAAATGATCGGAGTCAAGATTAGCTCCTTTCCGTACTTCCACTCTCTTATTAAAATGATTATTCAGCGTATTTGAAGGCGTGGTGGTATGCTACAGCTGCTCGTTTCTCACCGGTACGGGAGTGGTTCAAATCACAGTCAGTGTAGGTTATAATTAGAGCCCTGTGCGGATAAACAAGACGTTATCCGCATCCGCATGACTATTATCCGCATCTGCGTGACTTTTATCCGCATCCGCACGTTTGTTATCCGAATCTACTAGCATTACAATAATATTTTAATTAGGTAAAATATTAAAGCAGCACATTTAGACATAAAGGAGAAAGTCGTTCCCCTAGGGCTGGGCTATGTACCGCATGCCATGTGCTATGTTTAAAATGAATGTTATACAGCCAGAATTGCAGTCTTCATTTCGGAGTGTTAATTGTGCGTAATGTCATAATTTGAATGAGATTAGCGTAAATCATCATCTTATATTTGTCATGAAAATGACATAACGGAAAAATATGATCATAAACATCTGGATCTTAGTAATGATATTCAACAAGATCGGATTGTATTCTAAAAACTATCCGCAAATTTACTCCAAACATTATTCGCTATCCGCATAGCTATGAAAATTATATCCGCATGGCGAAAATTTTTGCGGATATCCGCGGATTTATCTGCGGATATTCGCATCCGCACAGGGCTTTAGTTATAAGCGAGATTTTTGGAACGATAATTCACGTTCGACCTCCACGTAAACTCATAGGTCCCGTGGCGTATAGATTAATAGTTACTTAAAACTACAAGCTTACTTGCTCTTTTTATTCTCTCCAGTCTCTGCTGTGTCCGGAAGTAAGGTGTCGAGGTTACTGCCACAGGTATGATGATCGTACTTGCTAAGTATGCTGTCATGCAGTGGCATACGGCCTTGTTCTTCCGTGACCTTCCTGCTTCATCGAGTTTTTAAACATGCCGAGCAGTTTGGACACTGCCCATTGGGCCGCTTACATTGGAGACACCGTTGTCGAATGGTCTTTAGGGCAGGCCTTCTCAATAGGCGGCTCGCGGGCCACATCCAGCTCGCGAAGATATTTAGTGCCCTCCATCATAAAAAAAATGTCTACACGAAGAAAAACAGTTTAATCAGAACAATCAACGAAAGATTAGTTCTCTGAAGGTTGGAACTGAAAACAGTGCATTTTCCACACCACTCATGTGCCTAAATTAGGGAGCTTTTAAAAGAGTAGGCTACACGAGTCTCTTTTGATACTGTAATGGTTGTAATTTTCAGACAACGTTGCTGGATAAGGATATTTAAGATGTTTTGAAAATATTTTAAGATTTGCTTTCCTTAATTCGGTTTCAGCAATGCGATGCTCTTCACGATAATGGGTGTTCGCAGATATGTTTCTATGGCCAGGAAACATTTTTGAGCCGTGGTGGTGCATTAATGATAGTGATACATCTGAATACGATATTAAGAGTAAACCACCCATTTAGATACCTCAATTGAAGTCACATACAAAATACCCGAATATATACCTCAGAACTACAGTAGTCTCAAATACGGATACACCATCCGTATAGGTGCATGTGAAGCATGACATATGTATGTGGGGCTTGCCCTTTTTCACTAGGCCTTCCATACTTCTTGTACGATCTATGGTAAATAAATAATAATAATATCTCAGTACTTGTCTCAAATTCGGATACACAATCCGTGACAGTCACAAATTAATATACGGTACTTTTTGTAGAAAGCGAAACACCAAGATCAAGAGATGTGACCACATTGCACTTTATACCACATATTAGGGACATGACAATACATTACTGATTAGAAGGACAGTCTGGTACATGCATGTTGACGGTCGATCTTCAGTACGGCGTCGCGCCACCACGTGCTGACTCAGAGCCGCTAGACGTCGTGGCATGGAATCATACAGCGCTTGAATACGCTGCTGGGGAATACCGTCACACGCGGTTTGTAGGTGCGTCCACAAAGCATCGACAGTGGCGGTAGGTGGACCTGAACGAACAAGTTGCCGACCGACCATATCCCAGACATGTTCGATGGGCGACATGTCAGGCGAAAGGGCGGGCCAGGGAAGCAGGGGTATCTGTCGTTCTGCGAAGAAGGCTTGCACATTCCTCACCACATGCGGGCGGCCATTGTCCTGCTGAAATATGGCCTGTGGAACGGCCTGCAAGAGGGGTAGTGCCGTGGGCTGTATAACTTCCCTGATGTAGCGGTCACTGTTCAGATTGCCCGCAAGACGTACAAGGCGCGATCGCCTGTTATAGGCAATTGCGCCCCAAACCATTACACCTGGTGTTAATCCGCTATGCTGCTCAACAATACAGTCTGTCTGATTACGTTCCCCACGGCGGCGTCGAACGCGTATGTGGCCATCACTGTAGGACAGGTTGAAGTGGGACTCGTCCGAAAACACTACATTTCGCCACTCAGCCTGCCAGTGTCGGCGTGCACGTGCCCATTGTAGTCGGAGGCGTCGGTGGTTCCCAGTCAATGGAAGCCGACTCAGTGGCATGGGTGCTACCAGTCCAGCCCTCAAAAGACGGCGCCGCACCGTTGACGCAGGCATATCCACCCCCGTTGCAGTGCTCCAACGTCGAGCCAACACCGAGGACGACGCTGTTCTGTCCGATACGGCCATGCGGAGATGATGTCGGTCGTCTCGCTCTGTGGTCACATTGCGTCGTCCTGTACCCTGTCGTGGCTGTGTACGGCCCTCCTCTCTCCACTGGATCCACATACGCCTTACTGTTGACGCAGCGTGCCCTGTACGAGCCGCAATGTCCCGGTACTACAGACCCGCTTCCCGGAGCCCAAGCATTCTGCCCCGTTCAACCGCACTCACATGCTGATAGTCCACCCTGTTTTGTCGGCCAGGCATCGTTGCACTTGCTTACACGTTTCCACTTGGTATGACTGTCCCACGCCAACAGAGCTGTGCGGAACACTGACCTGTCCGGTCCCACGACAAATGGCTCCGGTTGGCCAATGTGCACGCCATCTCTCTGCGATTTCAATCACTTAGTATGGTACCGCAGGCCTACACGACCCCTGTTCTAGGAGTGTCTCCGACCATTTCTTCTGGGTGTTTAACTTTCTACAAACAGTAGTGTACATACACCACCATACAGATACTCCAGTAGTAGAGGTTATCAGACAGACTTGTCTCAAGCAGGAGATGCTCGGGGCTGTTGGCCACCGTATCTCAAACAGTTGTATAAAACAACAAAAACAAAGCTCTGCATGCGTGCGAGCGTGCGTTCGTGAAGACATGATGGATTTGGATCTCGTCTTGGTCAGTAGTTAGTTAAAACAGCTCATGCGATGAGATGGGATAGTAAATTTAATTATGTGGGTCACGATCTTTCGTGGGGTCGACTAGTTCACTGATTCGTCAGAATATCAGGAAGTTTCTTGAGAGCTGTCTCTGCTTGAAAAAACACACGCATGGGCGAATTTAAACATTCAGCCAGCAGGAAGTTTTGCAAGTCAAATAAACTTGGAGAATATTATAATCCTAAGTGTGACCTGAGAATATTTCTCGATTGCGGTTTAACGTGCTGGATGATGAAACTACTTATCCTTGCAGGCCTCAATATAAATAAATCTGACCTTAAGCATTTAGTCTCTGTGGCACTCCTTTCTCGTCCTGTAATCCTTCTAGGATGTATCTCCGCCTTAGAATATGCCTATTCTTCCTATCATTTATATCCTGTTGGAAAAATATCGTCGCCTTCTGTGGTCCCAAGGATCGCATTGAGATCTTGGTCCAAAAGGTAGCCTACTGGGTTCGATTCCCGTCTCTGCCAAGTAATTTCGTTCTAGATGGGGGGTTGGAACAGAGCATATTCAACCTCGCGAGGAAAAATTTGAGCAGAAGTTTTTTTTATTTTAAGGAGAGTGCTCATTTCGACCCCAGGAAATTGTCGGGATGGCTCCTAATTTAAGGCCAGTCACCTCCTTCAAGTAACAGCCTCAGTTACAAATAAACACTGATATGGTCGCCACAATGACACAGGTTTTCAGACAAATTCTACGCACATCCAAGTACTCGGGGCAGATGACCACGATATCCCAGCCCCTAAATGAAATAACGACAGAATTGAAGTACTCTGGCTCCGAACCTCTGAAGTTTTGGGCCCTACAGTAAACAAAACAAAATAAGACGTTAAATTCACAAATTTATCAACGACTAGAAATAGTATTTATTTATTGCCTCCTGTATTTTAGTTGATTTTGGATTAGGAATCTCATGATTGATAGGAAAAAGTCCAGGACACTTTTCCACATTGCACTGCATAGCATTAATACATTTTTAATTTGATCAATTATGTTATCAATATGGACGCAAAAATGTTTAATCACTCATTCAGTTTTTCAGGCTATTTCTGAAAAATGCAGATCAGTTGATATACCAGTACGCTTGAAACATGGTTGTCTCTCAGATTATGACAGTCACCCATGCATACATATAAAACAGATGATTTTCAAAAGGAAGGCTACGTTTTGTTCTGTCACTATTGATCTTAAATGTTTGTTTTTTCCGGTTATATTTTAGCCTCTTCAGTGCTCAATTAAATTGGAAGGTTCAAAGTTAGTGCGTTAGTATATCGAACGTTGAAAACCCGGACTTTAAAGCTTCCTGTGTGAATTTTCTTGGGCGCTGGGATGCTACTAGAGTGATAACTGGGATTGTCTCGGGAAAGGAAGGGCGAATAGTATACTATTTTTATATACGTTATTTTCTAAACAAAGCATGCTTTCAGGTAAAATATAATAATAGTGGCATGTCCGAAACTGAGCATCATACAGGTTCAGTTTGAAATATAAGCTGCATACTTTCGTTCCGAAGCAGAGAAACACTCACAACACTACGCCAGTGACACAAGGTTTATAAGGGAAGATTTCTTGAAAAACAACTACGGGCTTATTGAGAGGTTCTCTTTCCTTAACTTTTGTTCGTCCTTTTACTTACATGAATCGCGTGCCATATAGGCTTAGGTCAGATTTATGGCCTCCTTAGCACTGGGCTCTCGCTTTGATTGTTAAAACTGTAGGCCGAAACAATGAAAATTGTGATACACTACTACTACTACTACTACTACAACCACTGAGCAATTTAAAGGAGGCTCGTAGCTCAAGGATGGTATTTTGTTATTACTACCAGAGCTGGACCATAATGACCTTGGAATAGTTGGGAAACGTTTAACAAGAAAAAAATGGCTCTTGTCCGCACTGTTGAGGCGCTGATGATATTTATGAACAGTATGTGTTAGTACAGGTAATTATAATGGTAGTCTGCTGTCTTCATGCTGGTCACGTTTTAAATCGGGGATGAGCAGTGGAGCGTGTAGTGTGAGCTTTTAGTCTTATTTTTTCTTTTTGGGCAATGACTCTCTACAGTTTCTCACTTGATTTCTTGTCGTGGTATGACTATAATTCTAACACGTATGTAAGATGTTATTTCGGAAGTGAATTTAAATGAAGTGGCTTCTCTAATACTATTGGTAGTCGGCAGACCAAAACAGCTTAGTGTGTTGAATTTCCGGCCAGTGCGATCAGATATCCTGGACTTGGAGGAAAAGTGGATTCCAATCCCACTGACGGCCATCCCTGAAATGATTCATAGAAATGGTGTAGGCTAGAGTAGTCTCTCTAGAGGAAGCGGAAGATCCATAAGAGAGACTGGTTGGTTGGTTCCTCGTTTAGGGGCTGAGACAACGTGGTCATGTAGCCCCGTGTACTTTGGGTGTGTGTAGAATCTGTCTGATAACCGGTGTTAATTGTGATAACTGTATTAGTGTATGTTATCTGTGATTCAGGTAAGGACTGCAGACAATCAATTTCAAGTAGTTCCTTCTTTTGCTACCAAATGCTACCATCAACGACTCCTAGTTGTGAACATGGCTACTAGATGCCGACGCAACTGGCGGCGAACGTTGGAACTTAATAGAGCGGTAATCAACTCCAACCTACAAATTTATCTCCACACAATTGTAGTTAGCGGAAGGTTCTTTTACATTACATAAATCTATGACATGGGCCCGCAGGCTTTAATTCCCCTCCGAAGGAAGGCATATTGAGAGATTTTAACGCTCTTAAAAATCCGATGACTTCGGCTGGGTTTGAACCCGCGATCTTGGACATAGTAGCTCAGCATGCTACCAACTACGCCACCGAAACCGCCTTTAGAGAGTCTATATTCGAAAATAATTTCCATGAATATATAAAACAAAATACCTAATAATTTTCAAGAACAAGAAAAGGAGAAGATGCTGAGGACGCGCGATCAGTACTGTGCAAAGCCCCAGAAGCTATGATCACTGACCGTATGGTTTCTATAGATTCAACCATTACAGCAATATTGACAAATGAGCTGGCTCGGGTGTTGATCGTTTCTGGTGAATTGGTTCGCGCACCTCGTCAGTATTTTTACTGACACATTAAATCTCCTTTTAGGGCAAAATTCCAGAACCCTAGTGGCTTTAGAGCCATACTAGTTTGACGTAAAAACTGTATTATTATTAAAACAAGCCAAGATTTTCAAGAAAAACCAAAGCTGAAAACTGGAAAGGTTTGGACACAAGAAGGGAAGGAAAAACACAGAGATTGAATGCGGGCTTACTGGGCAAACATCAGAACCCGATGAAGGATTGACACGGTCCATAGATGGCCGATGCGGAATTAATGAATTATTACAGTATTATTATTACAGTACAAGCGCCCCAGCAAAACCGGTCGTCAGAGCTAACATTAGAGGTGTACCTTCACCTGATCGCCTGAATACTCTGCCACCAGCTACACTGTATGTAGCATTTCGTGACGTTGATGCAGAAATTAAAACCCTACCTGTGATATAGCAAATGGAAACCTTTCTGTCCAACAGAAATTGCAAAGTCGAGAATTAATATTATTAAAGAAAGGAGGTTGTAGCTTTGTAGCCTATGGGAAATATTCTTAAGTGTTTGTAAGGACGCCACTAAAACATTTGCTCAATGTAATGAATGTGGAATTGCTGGTGATATAGCCATGCTTGGGAGGAATATACACTGAAGAAAATGGAAATTGCAACACGCAGAAGGAGTGGTGCTACATTGCTGCAATTGAACATGCAGGACGAGTGTTCGGTTGTGATTCGATGATTACACTTTCAGGTCCCTCTGACCGCAAGTTTGGACAACAATCAATACAGGATGTGCCCACCACGAGCTGCAATACATTGATGAATTCAGCGAGGCATGGAGTCAATAAGGCCCTGGATCGCTTCCTGAGGAATTGTGGCCCATGCTTGCTGCACTGCACGGTTCAGTTGTTCCAGAGTTGTGGGTGGCTGAGGACGGTTGGCCAGTTGTCGACCCATCATGTCCCACACATGCTCAATAGGACTGAGGTCCGGGGATCTGGCGGGCCATTCTAAGGTTGTGATGTCGTGGAGAGCTTCTCTGGAGATGCGTGCAGTGTGAACCCGGGCATTGCCCTGCTGAAACATCCCATTAGCAATGTTCGCCATCATAGGGACAACCACTGGATTGAATACCCTATCAACGTACTGTCGAGCAGTCATAGTGCCCTCAACAAGCACTAATTGTGATTTCACATTAAAGCAAAAGAGCTCCCCAGACCATAATGCTTGGTGTTGGCCCTGTGTGTCTCTCGACAATACGGTCTGGGCGGCCCCTCTCCCCGGTACGTCGGCGCACACGATTCCGGCGATCACTGCGGGCAAGGCAGAAGCGCGATTCATCACTAAAGACGACCCTATGTCATTCGTCGACCCACGTCGATCGTTCTCGACACCAGACCAGCCTTACACGTCGCTGTTGTGGGGGCAATGGAACACCTCCTGCAGGGACACGGGATCGTAAGCCAGCTGCACGCGGGCGATTACCAACTGTTTGTTGTGTAACGTGGGGTGCCACAGCTGCTCGAATTTGCGCTGCTGTTGCATGGGGTTCCATCCGGGCCATCCGAATGATGCGGCGATCCTCTTTCACAGTTGTCTGTCGCGCTGGGCCTGTGCCAGGTCTACGAGTGTGGGTACCTTCATTTAACCACTGCTGCCATACACGTTGTACCGTAGATGCCTGGCGGCCAACACGTGCAGCGACAGTCCTTAGCGATAATCCAGCCTCATACAGCCCAATTATCCGAGCCCTCTCAGACGGCGACAGTTGTTGATAGCGTGCTCTTCTCTGTCGTCGAGGCATGTTTGACGGGGAACACTTCACTGCACAGACTGCAAGTCAACTACGCTACACCCGAGTCCGTATACTGGAGTTGATTCCTCCGCGACCAATCACGTGGGGAGACCTGTAGCAACAATCCAATGGGTCTGAAACTTTGATCGTTTACATACCTACATGGCATCGTTCCATGTCCTGAAAATCAACACAAACGACCAATGCCTTCATAGTGTTGCAATTTCCATTTTCTTCAGTGTAGAATATCTGCGCGAGAACTATGCAACTTTGCAACGAGAAGCGGATACACTTGGCTTGGTTGTAAATAAGGAGAAAACTAAATACCGGTATATGATCAACACCAGAAATAAAACAAGGTGGAAAGGCACTGACCAGTTTGAGGGGTTCGAAACAGTAAATCAATTTAAGTATTTGGGAGGAATTGTCACTGAAGAAAATACAGTTCCAACAGAGATAAAGGCAAGAATAGCTGCTGGTAATAGGTGCTACTATAGTTTTATTTACATGTTGCGATCCCGAAACATCTCAAGACAGCTGAAGATGACAGTCTATAAAACAATTATAAAACCGGTAGTCATGTATGGGTCTGAAACCTTAACCTTAATACAACAAACCAGAACTATTTTGGACACATGGGAACGCAAAGTATTACGGAAAATATATGGTGCAGTATGTGAGAATGGTGCATTGAGAATAAGAAGTAACTCAGATATACAGTATACGAACTTTATAAGAACCCATCAATCTCGACAGACATAAAGGCGAGAAGATAACGCTGGCTGGGACATGTGCAGAGAATGGAGGAACAGCGAGTACCAAGGAAGGTGTTATTTACCTAGCTAGAGGGTAGCCGTTCAGTGGGGAGATCAAGATTACGATGGTTGGATGATGTAGAGTCTGATCTGAGGAGGCTGGCAGTCCGCAGTTGGAGGAGACTGGCGAACTCAAGAGACGACCGGAGAAGATACGTTGTCGGCAAGGCCCAGGCCCTACATGGGCTGTAGCGCCGGATAAGAAGACGAAGAATGAATGTGGAATGGTACTAAACATTACATTGAGTACCACAGTCATATTAAGACATGTATGCTTATTGGACCAAAGCAGAACCTACTGAAAGCATGCTGTTAACAACTCAAAATAATATACGACGGACTTACTGTCGACCAAAGTATTATGTGTAGGCTACTCGAGTTTGAAGGTGGTTTGTGAAGTAACCAATAGACCTACATAAAATCCAATAACATCATTTTCGTCGTTCTATTTTACGTTAGCTCATGTAGGTTTGGAATTTTTAATTTATATTTTAATATTTTTTGTCGCAGTTGGAACACAAAAAGTGCACGTTTTTAAGCGTGTTTCAATCATGCGTCACATTTAAGAATTATTCTCTTAAAAACCCGTTATCAGATCGAATCCAAATTTTAACACAATATACATTGGAATGTTGTATAACTGTTTTATTAATTTCAGTAGGGCCGTTTTCACCAACTCTTTTCTAACGATTACTTAGTTAATTCCTATTTAACGAGAGTTAATGCGTGATTATCGTTGATGCATCACGAGGCCATTCGAGTCCCTAATTACTTAAATGCGCTTTAAGGCTCTCGCGCATACGTAGACTCGGTTTCAACCTGGAGAAACATGGCGGACAGATCAAGAAGCGTGTAGGACTCATCGTTGTTTGCAATGATTCCTTGAAATTTTCTGGAAAGGGAAATACAGAAGACCTTATTCGTGGCAAAAGCTTAAAATGATATGAACATATTTAGGGGTACTGGCAGTTGTGTTTAATTACAGTAGCTAAATAGAACATGCTCTCCCCGTTGACTTCTAGAGTAAGCGGTTGCTGAGTTTATTATGCGTCTGGTAGCTGAGAAATATGAAGTTAGATAAATTTATAAATAGTAATTGGAGAATAGAAACCGTAGACCCTGCTGCGTAGCCGTGCGTGTTAAATAGCTAATGACGACCGCGATGGGGACCTGCAACAAGTCCGGAGATTGATAGTTCGACCCGGCGCTGACAGACGCTATCCTAGGTGTGGCTTTTACCCTTGTTTTTCCCCACTCCCTCCTGATAATTGCGGGGAATGTAATCTTATTTTAAGTCCCGGGGCACCTACCTGATCCCTACCCCTAATAATTTCAACTACACATACTACTACAGTCACCGCAGAAAAGCAGGCTATCAGGCATATTCAACACACACCCAAGTACACTGGGCTGATGACCAATGATGCCCCTACCCTCTAATACGAATTAACATCATTAACAGAAAATGTAGAAAAGGCTTTAGGACATAGGCTACAGTCGAACCTCGATATATCTAATCGTTAGGAAATGTCAAAATAATTTCGACTTATCGAAAATTCGAGTTAAGGAGATATGTAAGAAAGTTGTTAAAATTTGTGATATAGGCCTACTGGTCGCAAAGTACTGTTTGTAGGGTTACAACATAGTTGTCTAAATTTATGTAATACACTGACGTACCTAATGACGACTGCTTATGTAGGTATAAGTATAGAAGTTGCATGCGGTTGACTCAACTACAGCAATTGGTGGAAAATTTGAATTCGAACCTTCGAATGAGACAAGTTGCACTGTTGGTTGGTTCCTTAATTTTGGGGCTGCAACAACGCGGTCATGTAGCCCCGTGTATTTTGGGTGTGTGTAGAATTTGTGTGATAACCGGTGTTAATTGTGATGGCTGTATTAGTGTGTGTTATTAGTGAGGCAGGTAAGGACTGCAGACGATCAAGTTTCAAGTAGTTCCTGCTTTTGCTACCAAGTGCTATCGTCCACGACACCTAGCTGCGTACTTGGCTACTAGATGCCATTGCAGCCCGCACCGGGTGGGGAACGTTGGTACTAATATAGCGTTATCAATTCCAACCTACACATTTTGGCTTCACACAAGTGTAGTTAGTGGAAGGTTCCTTTTCATGCCATAAATCTATGACACGGGACCGCCGGCTTTACTTCCTCTCCAAAGGAAGCCATACCGAGGGATTTTTAACGCCCTTAAAAAATCGACGACTTGGGCCGGGTTTGAACCCGCGACCTTGGTAATAGAAGCTCAGCGTGCTACCAACTACGCCACAGAAGCCGCCCAAGTTGCACTGTAAAACTACGCAAATGTTAGGCATAAAGAAAAAGTTTAAGTGCCAGTGGTATTATTTAAGCTTTGAGATAGCAGAACATTAGAGTTATAGAAATTCGACTTAATGAAAGAAAAACTAACATGTAAATTATGGGAAGTTTATTCGGGAAATAATAATTACTTCGAGCTATCTAAAATTCGAGTAATGGTGGTTCGAGATAGAGTTTCGTCTGTAGCTCTCTTTAAAGCGACCATAACTGGTGATTAAGACTTGGTGTATCCGGAAAGCAGGAGATTCGGGCTCGAAACCTAATTGCGGTCATTTTTTCGAGTTGCTGTTAATTCATTTTATGGGCTTGGGTCATCTTTGTCACCATCCCCGTGAACACTGTGTCTGCTAAACTTGTCTTACAACATGCTTTTCTGTGGTGACTGTAGTAGTGTGTTAACTATACTTATTAGGATCGGGAATGGGATAGGTGCCCCGGGACTTAAAATAAGGTAGTATCCCGGTATTTGCCTGGAGAGAGTGTGGAGAAACTCAAGGCAAAAACCACACTCAGGATAGCCGCTGTTGGCGCCGGGATTCGAACCTCCGATCTCGGGACTTGCACTAGCTCCCCATCGCGGATGTGGTGCGTGATTTAACAAGCACGGCTAAGTTGCGAGGTACATTTTCAAGTACCTAGATGTTAGGCCCCTTAAAACAACAATTATCAACATTTTCAAGTCTTACTCAAAAATAGAAAATATGTTTAGTTAATTAAAACAAAGAATCACATTATTTTATTTATGCAGAGATCAGTTTGTTTCTTAATATCGTAGTATAATTTTATTTATATCCTTTGTGAGAAGTTACATACTGTAGAGGTACAGTATAATGAAGTTGGAATGGATATTCGCAAGAGAACAGGAAAGGCAATACACACGACATATCATATAGACATAAACTGTTTCTAGCTAACAAGCAAGCCTGCAGCAAGTTGACTCCGGCCTGCATGGGTTGGGACTTATTGCGTGGCTCAACGGTAACGTTCTCGCCTACTGATCCCGAGATAGCGGGATCGAATGCCGGCGCTCTCAGTTGACATTTGAGGGTGCTTAAATGTGAGGGAGCCGTGTAAGTAGATTTACTGGCACGTTAAAGATCCCCTTCGGGGCGAAATTCTGGCACTCCCGCGTCTCTAAAAGCCGCAGTAGTTAAAAGGGACGTACAACCCAAAACATTATTATGATGCATGGGTTGGGTTCGACCTGCCCGTCTAGATTCTTAAAGTCTACTTGGATTTCCCTTGTTTGCCACCAGTCTGCCTGCCGTACAGGCAAGAACGGGCCAGGCAAACTCAGAAATGTGTACACTGGTTAACGCATGCCGGGTTGATATTACGATGTACAGATCTAGTCAGCAAACGAAAGAGCAGTATTAATAACATACTTAAATTAATAGCCTTCGCTGATCTTACAAATTATTATTATTGAAACTCAATACCACTTGCTAGAATATTAGGAAATACTGTAGCTTCAGAGGATAACCTCTCATTAATCTTAAATAATGTGGACGCCACGACGACTCGAGCCATGACTCTCAACTTCTCTGCAACTGGTGCATTATCTCTGAATTTCAGCGATTACGCACATTTCTTCACACTTTCAGCACTTGAGCTCTGTTGCGCGAGAATGAAGTACCATGAGTTACTGAAAGTCACGATTGTTATTCTATTGCAGTGACATTGAGCAGCATCAACGCACACGCACAGTCTGGATGGTCCTTCAGTATTGTCAACATTGTTGTGGGAAGTGGAGGTATAAGAGCATTAGATCAAAGAGTACCGCAGCTTGTGCATTTAGCACATGCAATTTCCCTCTCTGTAGAAATGGTAAAATTGGAGGTTAAACACCACCATAAATTGGTGAGTTACACCGTTTGGATATCCCGGAATAGATAGACTGTAGTCTCGCTATTTTGAATAGCGTGATCTACCAAATAATTGTAGGTAAATTTTTGAGGCTGATCCCACCCTTTAATTCCTGGACCTTCTTTGGTAACGATCGAACCACGTTAATTACAGTTATACATACATACATACATCGATCGGTGTGCAGACCATCAGAAAACATTTACACTTAGCCTTCAAGGTATAACTACGGATCTGAAGGCCATATTTTTTTCTAATCATTAAAAACAAACAACAATAAAACTTGATTTAGTGATCCTTTAGCTAACCGCATCATGGTCCCAAGCTGCAGATTTATTGTTACGCTATTACATTTTAGGGAAAATTTTGGTCATCAGCCCCGTGCATTTAGGTTGTGTTGAATGTGCCTGATGACGTATGTTTATGGTTTGACTGTAGAAATTTGTGTAGCTAATTATAAGGACTGAGGATTGTCGTATGTTCCCTGGTTCTTTAAATTATTTGAAATAAAGTCCCAGTGTTTTCCTGGTGGGAGTGTGTTGCAAATCTCTGATATCAGACTTCTAGTGCGCGGATTAACGCTCACAGCTACGCTGCTGGGTGAAAGTTGTGAGTCGGAATTGTGTAGTGCAAACATGCCCTCGGGAGCTCGTCCAAGGGTGACTGAATCTTTAACCTTTCCATAGGTTAAAAGAAAAGTCTTAAATGCCGTAGTAGCATTTCACTATTGCGGAAGATGGGTGGGGCAAATTCTCTGTTCTGGCACAGCTTATGGATTTAGCGACGTCTAGTTTATGACATCGTTATTAGCATATACGAATCAAGCCAGGTTTTGAAGCAATAAACATGAAATGGCAAACATGAACACGCGCCTACCAATGATATTCTTGGATCCTCTTTCTCGTTTTCCTTTCCTGGTGTCTCCTTCCTTTCCCCTCTCCTCCCGTCTCTTCTCTCTCACGTTGCACCCAGAGCAATAAACGGAACAACATATTATTTTCACTTCCATATTCTTTGACGCAATTGCTCAGTTACTTAACTACCACATTGAAAGTCCGCCTCGTTGCATAGTAGCTAGCATTCTTGGCTGTCATAGTAGAGATCCGGGTTCGTTTCCCGGCTCTGCCAAGAAGCAGTTCTGGCCTCCTTCCTAATCTTCACGTGCGATACATATACACACTACTACTACTACTACTACTACTACAGCACAGGTTATCAGTTAAATATATATATACTGCCGAAAAAAAAGGTCACCCTTTTAGAGGTAACCAATTCACTCAAGATTTATTGTGGCAACAGTGCATATGGGGTACATCGCAGTGCTGTTTTTTTCTAAAAAAAAATAAGGGGTACTCTCAGTTGTAGTCGACAAAACATCATGATCTTGCAATTTTCGGCAATTTGTAAAGTCCGGTCATTGTTTGTGTTCGAATCATTAACTTTCAGCTTTTCCGATGTCGCACAAAATAACAACCTACCCCGCCTCTAAACACCAGCCTGGCTGTTTATAAAAATGGAGTGCCGGGTTGCCGACCAAAAGAAACTGATTCGATAGATCGATTTAAATCGAGGATTACTCGAAATCTCCTCCAGCTGTTGTGACCAGCGCGCTGACGCCAGCTGATCAATGAACTTTCAAGTCGGAAGTTATATTTGCTGGACTAGATACAAATGTACCAATATTCTTTCTTAAACAGTTTTCAAATGTTTAAGGGGTACGCGTCCCCCCCGAAAAAAAAGCACTGAGTACATGAAATGATTAAATATACAGATTGATAGGTCAAGCGGTTCAGAGATACCAGGTATCGACCCATGCTGAAACACCCATATTAGTACGAGGTGTAGCCTCCACGGGCGGCAATGCAGGCACTGACTCTTGCATCCAGTCGATCATACAGATGGCGAATAATGTCTTGCGATACGTTATTCCACGCCTGCTGGACCTGTTCACACAGTTCTGTAAGAGTTGTGGGTGAACGAGTCGCACGAGTCACTTGTCGGTCCATCATGTCTCACACGTGCTCGATTTGCGACAAGTCCGGAGATCGTGCTGGCCAGGGAAGTTGCTGCACGTCTTACAGTGCACGTTGAGTTGCACGGGCAGTGTGTGGGCGAGCATTATCTCGTTGAAACAACACATCCCCTTCCTGTTGCAAGAACGGCAAAAGAACGGGTCTAACAATATCCTGCACGTGCCGAGTGCTGGTTAGTGTTCCCTCCACAAACACCAAAGGTGAACGAGAGTTGTAGCCTATCGCACCCCAGACCATAAGGCCTGGGGTGGGGCCGGTGTGTCTTGGACGAATGCACTCAACGAGACAGCGCTCACCAGGTCTACGTCGAACGCGTCAATGACCATCACCTGCGTGCAGGCAGAATTTGCTTTCATCGCAGAAGACAACGGCGCGCCATTCCATCACCCAAGTGATCCTCTGACGGCACCAGTCGAGCCGTGCACGTCGATGCTGTGGCATGAGTGGAAGACGGGCTAGAGGTGTGCGTGCTCGTAGTCCCACTGCTAGTAACCGGTTCGCAACGTTTCGTGTTGACACTTCTCGGCTTACAAACCCTCGTATTGTGCTGTGCTGTGGTAACTGGACGATCTGCCACTGCTGCCCTTACAATACGACGATCCTGGCGGACGTCTGTGCCAGTGGCGGCTCGCTTATATCGTAGTTGGGTGGGGTGGGGGGCTGCATGCACATGCATTAACTTACCTTATTTGTAGATCAGCTCCAGGCGCCGAGTCTTGAACGTGACGAATTTTTCGATGACAAGGTTATTGAAATTCGGTATGCTGTTTATCAGACCCTTCTCAATAGACAGCACCGGGTGAGTTAGCCGTGGTCTTTACGGCATGACTGCTGGCAGTCGCTCACATCCGGGAGGCGAGGAGGTTCGAATCCCCCCGCCGGCAACCTTGAAGATGGTCTTCTGTGGTTTCCCATCTTCCTTCCAGGCAAATGCTGGGGTTGGTCCCTAACTATAGGCCACAGCCGCTACCTTCCAACTCCTCGACCTTCCATTCCCACTTTCCTCCCCAACGGTACTTGTAGCTCACCCATTGGGTGTCCGTCTCGAAGCAGCTACAAAACTGGCGATCCGAACATGTCCTCGGACACTCCCGGCACTAAAAGCCATACGCTAAAAAATAATAAAAAAAAATAGACAGCATTCCAAGTGCAGTAAGTCTTTCTTGTCCCATGGCATTCCTGAGGTACGTCTTGATCCTCTTGAGGCACGAGAAGCAGCGTTCTGGTTCAGCGGTAGTCATAGGCAGGGTGATAGCGATACGTAACAGTTTAACGACCTCTGTAAATGACGGACCTAAGTTTTCAGTGAGAAGGAAACTCAAAAAGTTTTACAGCACCACCAATGTTTCGAAATTCTTCTCTTTGATACAATATAGTCAGTTCGGTCCTGAGTTTGTCCGGCTCGAGCATCGGAAAGACACGTACGGTAGCTCGTAAGTCTCCTTCCGGAAATGAGTTATTATGTATCTCAAATTTTTCGTTTTGCAGAAGAGATGAAAGTACTAAATGGTCAACAAATTGAAACCGCGATGTGACTTGATTGTTGATGACGTCACAAACTTCCCTTGCAGCAGCAATACGCGTTTGACTTCCTCCGATCTTCCGTCTCTTTCTAGGTTGTTCACTCTCGTCAGCGTTGTTATCCAAATGGAATGAGTCTCGGACTTTCTGGACAGTTTCAACAAAACTCGAAACGCAGCTACGCACTTTCCCTACATCGATCTGACGACTCTGTAATTGTTGGTACAGAATGTCCACATGAGGCATGATGCAATGAAAGAAACGGAGCCTGAAATTGAATTCTGGATCATCCAGTGTCCGAAGAAGAGAACTAGCTTCGTTAACTGTAATATCACTCGAACGATCTGACTCGACTAGCACAGTGAAACATTCTTCTAGGGCTTCTTTTTTCTCAAACACAGTGTTCACCGTTCTAGCTCGAAAATTTCACCTGGTTGCTCCCGCAGACGGTATTCTCCTGGACACACACGAATCTAAAACTGATGTCCTGTGCGACCATCTCGAAAAGAATGCTGGGATAGCAGACAAATTGGCAAAAACTACTCGAGCTTTTGTATTCTGCTTAGCGGCTCTTTCCATTATCAGGTTCAGCTGATGGGCGTAACAGTGGATGAAAAAAGGCATTCATGTATTCGTCCCTGATTCGCTTCTGCACGCCATTTATTGCGCCACTCATCACAGATGCTCCATCGTAGCTCTGGGCAATTAACTTTCCCTTGTTGTCTTTCAATATTATGTGTAGCTGAGAAACAATGCATTCATATATTGAACTTGCATCCTGACCAGCTGGCTCAAAAAATCCCCAGAATCTTTCAACTGCTTTGCCTTCATTAGTGCAATATCGCAATACAATCACTAACTGCAACTTCTCAGTGATATCGGTAGTTTCATTGGCAAGAAGAGAAATGAAATCTACATCCTCAATTTCAGCTAAGATTCTTTCACGACATACTTCCAGCATGCAACTAAGCAAGTCATTTTGTATGCTTTTCGATGTTCCTTTGAATGCTGTCGAGCTTTCTAAATGACTCTGAAAACAGGAATCTAATTCACTCGTGTATTGCACTAAATTTAGAAACACGCCCTTGTTGTCTGAATCGGCTTTCTCATCATGTCCGCGTTGCGCTAACTCATTAAAGCCGCAGAACTTAATACAGTTTATTAACTTTGAAAGTATTTCCCTGTTTCTAGTTACTTCATTGTTATGACGCAGAAGCACGCATATGCCGAACTTAAGCTTTTCTGTACATCCACTTTCCCTAACACTGCAAAATTTACCATGTTATTTAAATGAGTTCCGGAAGATGCGTGCTTCTGAATTTTTTCGCTCAGTTTTCTAAGATGTGTCATTCCCTTTTGAGTCCAGCTGAATTCTCCACCGAACAAAATACATGGAAAACAAAATAAAGCATGCTTTACCTCGCAACCACACAGCCAATCAAATTTCTTATACACGTCAGGATTGAAGCTCCTAGTGTATTGCTTCTGCCTGCTAGTAGAACACTGTTTGATGTCTAACACAGGTGTTGGTCTACCCTTACTCTTTACATCACATTTCTCGTGAAGCGTCAAACTACTAAATTGAAGCGACTGTAAAAATTGCACAGTGTTACTCATTATTTACTTGAAACACAATCACAAGCTAATCACACAACCGTACACAAACTCCAACAGCACGTACTACGGTTGTTAACAAGGGGGTAACTTCCACAGCTTGTGTAGAGCACTGGGGTAACGGATTTTTTTTCTAAGACTGGTCTGAAATAAATCGGTTTTGTAAGAACAAGGAACATTGCTAGGTATCATTAAAATAGGGCGAAATCTACTGTGAAATAATATGCAAGTATTTGTTAAAATCACGCAAGCATACTACTTTAGAATCTTTAGCTATAATTCGCACGTTGGCAAGACTGATTGTACAAGTGCTTGAAGAAAATAGCGCCAGTCATGGAAATGTTTGAATGCCTCCCTCCTTGCTTTCACTGGCTAAGGGATGGAGATGGACTTAGTTCTGCTAGAACCTAACAGACGCCGTGAGCACCTACTTCCTGCTTCTACTTATGATTCTGTTGCCACTCAGTGATACAAACCTAGCCATGTTACAGCAAAAGCCGCTGCGATTTAAACTTATCCTTGCGATAGTATTATGATTCTGTCTATAATTTATTGCATTAGAATATTAGTTGCTAATTTTCTGAATACGAATTAGGAGCAGTTAACCGCTGCCAGTACAATATTTGAGCTGTTTGTAAACTGTATACCCGATTGTTTCCAAAGATGTGTTGGCACTTCGTATCGATGCTGCATGGAGTGCAGCTCCCTAAGAGGCTTTAATGACCTGCCTTGGCAATGGGGGAAGTGGATTCAGGAAATGCGATTTAAGTTCTTAAGCTGCTGCAGAGGATGCAGCAGCCGTGGGGGGTAGCGGATTTACAAGCCAGCCTATACTTGCGAAAAATTTTAATCGCCTAGCAGAGATCCGTATAATTATACCGTTACCCCCGTTACGTTCAAAGTGTAAATTGATATTGTCAAATACCCTGGGGGGTTGCAGCTCTACAGCTCCCCTTCACGGACCGCCACTGGTCTGTGCTGCATGGACGTCCAGAACCTCGTCTACGGGTGTGGGAATGTTCACGTGACTACTGATACCAGGATCGTTGAACAACGGACATAGCACGTCCAACTTGTGTGGCAATTCTCCGAAAGGACCATCCCGCCACTCGGAAGGCCACAATTTGACCCCTTTCAAACTCGCTCAGTTGTCTGTAGGAAGCACGAGTGCGTCTCCGTGGCATTGTACCTGCTTGCTTCACACGTTTGCACCACAATGAGCCGTATGGCTGTGAGCTTTCCCTATTAAATGGTAGGCACAGATGGCGCTCTGGTAGCTATGCCACTACGCTATTTGTTGGCGGACGACGTTGAAACCCTTATCAGTACATCTACTATCCCCCAGGTGGCATCTGCCGTCATCGGATCAAAATCGACGTCGTCTTTTCAGGTGACCTATCTTTTTTTTTTCTTTTTCGGCAGTGTATATATATTCAGTGCGGCTTAAGCCCCGTTGTTTATAAAGTGAGTAAATTTTGAATTTTATTTAGCTGCCAGTCCCGCACTCAGACCTATAATCGCCATAGTAATGTCGGCAAAGCAGTGTGCCGCGCAGTAGTTGATCTTGCCCGCGGTTCAGTTGCTTTAATTTGTTAATGAGTCGTTCGGAAATTATAATTGCCAGTTATAAGTACTGACCAGTCTATATCGTTCCAGTTTAATGACTCATCGCTCTTCGTATTTATTGGGTTGATAACATGAATTACATTCTAAATGCGCTTGTACGTGTAACTTTTCTATATTTGATTGTGCGCCCCGTTTGTATGTAGCTCTATTCCGAGAAAACGCATTGAATTTGAGATATGACCTAATTGAAACGTTCGTTAAACTGAATTATCATCATCGAGCATTATTTATTAGCAACTCCTTGAAATATATATCCTTTGTCAAGTACCCTGATGGGCAGAGAGACCGAAACACCCAGAAAGAGAAGTTGTAGCTACAGGCGTAGCAAACACTCCCGCGTTGTTTGAATGGGTGGGTAGTGCAGCTATTCAAGACCTCCCAATGTTTTGACCCAGAGTCCTGTGTTATTTTGAGTTTTTTTTTAAGCTGTTCATGTTTATAAAAGTTGCATGAAAATACTTTTCATTAGTTAAGCAAAACAAGCCCCACCCCCTTCCATTAGCGGTAAAATTCCACTATTAAGTTGTAAATATTTGGTTCTACGACGCCTTTTGTCTTTATTTCTTTCATGAAAAATCTGCAAGTTAAGTTTTCTTATACCGTACTTGTAGAGTTTGGAAACGGGCTTCAATTCTTCAGTCTGTGAAATGCAGATAGCTGGGAATGAGGGGTTTATAGGTTTATCTCATCTAGTGTCATGCAGACGTTGGTACGATGGAAGAAGACGAACCGCGCTGCTTAACAATTTAACAATCGTGTTATCACATCTGATTTGAAAAAGAAAAACAAGTAGTAGTTCCGTGACGAACTGAAGAGCCTACTGTTCTTAAAATTTAAGATTCGTGCAAATGATTAATCTCGTTGGTTGGTTCTTAAGTTTAGGGGCTGCGACAACGCGGTCATGTAGCCCCCTTGTACTTTGGGTGTGTGTAGAATCTGTCTGATAACCGGTGTTAATTGTGATGATTGTAATAGTGTGTGTTATCTGTTTGTAGTTTTTTTTTTTAAATTTAAGTACTGCCCCCTAGATTTTTTTCAAATAGTTCCTACTTTTGCCGCCAAGCGCCACCGTCAACGACTACTAGGCCAAGTTCAGAACTTAGCTACTAGACGCCACCGCAGTCGGCTCTTGGCAACGCACTTAGAAACCTAAGAGCGTTGTTTACATTCTTAACCTATCCAATTTAGTTTCACACAGGTGTAATTAGTGCAAGGTTCTTTAACATGCCATAAATCAATGACATGGGACCGGCGGTTTTACTTCCCCTCCGAAGGAAGGCATATTGAGGGATTTTTAACGCTCTTAAAAATCCGACGGCTTCGGCCGGGTTTGAACCCGCTATCTTGGGCATAGAAGCTCAGCATGCTACCGACTACGCCACCGAAGCCGCTAATGATTTATCTATGTAGACCTATGTAGAGGATGTCGAAATTAAGTTGGTAATACTGACATTTTTATTAGTTCGAAATACACCTGAAATATAAATAATAGAGCAATACAGTTGGCAGCCCTGGTGACTGAATATAATCTTAGTTCCATCTATTAAGGTACAGAATGAACATGCAAAATTCGGTTGAAGTCCAATGGATAGAATGGACGTTACATGCAGTTAGACATTGGATCTATCAGCGCGCGTAAGATCATGCTGGCAACGATGTCATGTATGTGTTGCTCAGAATTAATCTGAAATATTATGAAATCCATTTGTTAGTTTAGAAGTTACATGTATTTAAAAATTGAACCTATCAGCGGGCTTATAACCATGTTGGCAGCACTGGCGTATATTAGTTACTCCAAATTAATTTAGAATATCAGGTACTATACGTGTGCTAAGTTTAGAACTGTTGGCTTGCATACTTTCTGATATACAGTATTGATATTAGGATGAGAAATAGAGAGAGCATTTATTGACAGTTGGCAGCCCTGTTGGCTCTTAAGAATACGCATAGTCATATGCGTTATGGTACACAAAGCACATACGAAATTTGGTTGAAATCCGTTTGTTAGTATAGAAGTTACATGCATTTAAAAATTGGACCTATCAGCAGGCATAGAATCATGTAGGCAGCACTGACTTATATCAGTTACTCCGAATTATTCTAGAATGTCAGGTACTACACGTGTTCAAAGTTTAGATCTGTTGGCTTGCATACTGATATATTGGTATTAGGATAAAATAAATAGAGAGCAAAAATTATCAGTTGGCAGCCTTGGTTACTCTTAAGAATGCGCATAGTCATATCTGTCATGGGACACATAGCACATACGATATTTGGTTGAAATCCAATTGTTAGTATAGACGTTACATGCATTTAAAAATTCGACCTGTCGCGGGCCTAGAATCATTTTGGCAACACTGAAAATTAATCTGGAATTTTATTATCTACGTGTGTGCCAATTTTGGAACAGTTCGCATGCACAACTTCTGAGATATCCAACATAGAATTCAAATTTCAATTGTGGATTTTCAAGAGTTGGTAGCACTGACGTCATTTTCAGATATGGCCTTGAGACATTCAGGTATAGCTCTTTACTCTTACTAAATTTGGTTTCAATAGCTGCAGCCGTTTAGGAGTTGATAGGGGGAGACACAGACACACATTTGCACGGATCGATCTCATAAGTTTTTTTTTTTTTTTTTTTTTTACAAAATGTGAAAAGTAGGCTAAACATATCTGTGGGATTGAGGAATGCTTTGGGAAAACAGCTAGATCCCCCCCCCCTTCTCCTCACACACACACACACACACATGTACTCTATCTAGATCTTGTAAGTCTACTTCCATTTTTTAGCCTACTTTCGATTTTTGCAAAAAATGAAAGTAGACTTATGAGATCAACACAGGGCGAAAAAAGTGTGTGTCTGTGTGTGTGTATGTGTGTGTGTGTGTCTGTGTGTGTGTGTGTGTGTGTGTACTCTGAATGTCTGTCCCCCCCCCTATCAATTCGAACAAGGTGAATGCGAATTGAACGAAATTTGGTACAAAGGTAGCACTAGCAAAGGACACCTCAGTGTCATGTTTTATATTGCCGCCATCTTGACGGAAACGTAATGGCGGCCACACAAATGTTCAAAGCTTAAATCAAATTACGACTTACCTAATCATCCGATCTCTACCAAATTTTGCAACAACATACCTTTATGGGGGGAGCATCCTTTGACCAAACCAATAGGCCATCAGCGTAATAGTTTGCGGATGGCGGCCATCTTTGTGTGAAAATCGATCCTCCCTATTAATTCGAACATGGTGCAACCGAATGGAACGAAATTTGGTACAGAGGTAGTACTAACAAAAGGCACCTCAGTGTCATGTTTTATATCGCCGCCATCTTGACGGAAACGTAATGGCGGCCACACAAATGTTCAAAGCTTAAATCAAATTACGACTAACCTAAACATCCGATCTCTACCAAATTTTGCAACAACATACCTTTATGGGGGGAGCATCCTTTGACCAAACTAATAGGTCATCAGCGTAATAGTTTGCGGATGGCGGCCATCTTTGTGTGCAAAATCGATTCCCCCTATTAATTCGAACACGGTGCAACCGAATGGAACGAAATTTGGTACAGAGGTAGTACTAACAAAAGGCACCTCAGTGTCATGTTTTATATCGCCGCCATCTTGACGGAAACGTAATGGCGACCACACTAATGTTCAAAGCTTAAATCAAATTACGATTAACCTAATCATCCGATCTCTACCAAATTTTGCAACAACATACCTTTATAGAGGAGGCATCCTTTGACCAAATGACTAGGTCATTAGCCTAATAGTTTGCGGATGGCGGCCATTTTTGTGTGAAAATCAATTCCCCCTATTAATTCAAACACGGTGAAACCGAATGGAACGAAATTTGGTACAGAGGTAGCACTAGCAAAGGGCATCTCAGTGTCATGTTTTATATCGCCGCCATATTGTCAGAAACGTAATGGCGGCCACACAAATGTTCAAAGCTTAAGTTAAATTACGACTAACATAACCATCCGATCTCTACCAAACTTTGCAACAACATTCCTTTATGGAGGGAGCATCCTTGGACCAATCTAATAGGTCATTCGCCTAATAGTTTGCGGATGGCGGCCATCTTTGTGTCAAAATCGATTCCCCCTATTAATTCAAACACGGTGAAACCGAATTGAACGAAATTTGGTACAGAGGTAGCACTAGCAAAGGGCACCTCATATTCATGTTTAATATCCCTATAGCACGTTGTATTTCAACAAGCTACTACAACCAGCATTCAATCATACTCCTTGAAAAGGACAAAGAGTTATAACAATACCCATGCATTTAGGAGAAAGTAGGCTATATGTTCTTTACTGAACATCTTGTTTTTAAATAAAAATCTGATCATTGTGGTCTTCCCCGAGTGGTTCACAACTAGTGGAGCGTGAGTTGGCGACCTCAGGACCCCAGCTTCCACTTACTTGTGCTGGGCTCCTCTCTGTCATCTTTCCTCATTATTTTGGGTTAACTCTTGTTCTCTCCGACCCCGACGGTATTAGGGTGTACGAGGTCTAGGGAGTTTTTCCCTTTCCCGCCTTCATTGCCCCTTGTCCCATTTTTCCTGATACCCCCATTCTTTGGTGGTCAGACCTCTTCTTTTTCTTTTCATGTTGTCTCCTGTCTTCTGCACAAGGCCTTAAAGCAGGCAGGGTGTATGTAGCCTCACCACTCATGGTGCACCCGGGATAGTGCTACACCCTCAAGGTCTCACGGTTGGTGTGTTTGGGAGTTGGCAACCCCGAGGGATTCCTGAGCTGGGTCCGGTGTTTCCTTTGCCAGTGACTCTGGAGCGGATCCTCTCCTCTTTCCCTTTCCTATCTGCCTATCCTGGCCCTACTTCTTTTCAAGTCCCTTAATGCTCATTCTTCGTGGGTTAATTTCCCTAATGCCATATGTTTTTGTCGGTTTCTTCTTCTAAACCGGGCTAGCTGTAAGTTGTAGTTAGTTTTCGTTCTAGTGTTCATTTCATCATTTTTCGTTTTCACCCAAGTCATTAGGGGGTCGATAACCTCGATGTTAGGCACCTTAAAACAATCATCATCATCATCATCATCATCATCATCATCATCATCATCATCGTGGTCTGAAGAGTGGAACGGGTTCCACCATCCCACCTCGTGGTTTCCTTACTTCTACTCATGATAAGTGTCCGTAGCCCCCCCCCCCCCCCAATTGAAATAACTAATACATTTTAATGGATTTTAATCTGTTTATTACCTTATCTGCAACGTGTTTTTTTAGCCATTTTCATTTTATGAAAATATAGGCTTATGAGATCACCTTTTGTTCGTGTGTGCGTATATGTGTGTGTGTGGGTACCCCTAATAACTTCTAAACGGCTGGAGCGATTTCAATAAAACTCGGTATAGTCATAGTACTATCTAGGCCAATCCCGACCGTGCCCTTCAAATGTTATTACGTCTCACCAATCCAACATAGCGGCTATGCGAAATATTTCACCGATATTCCATATCTCCGAAACTATTACTGATATCACCCTGAAATTTTGTAAAGTGATAATGGGCACTACTAGAAGTTCACCTATGCAACTTTCAAAAGCCTGTTAAGTACAACAACAAAAAAAACATGGCGGTCAAGCGAAGTTAAAAAATTTAAAATAGACTTTTCTCGCGTTTTAACCATCCAAACGCAATGCAACTTCGTACAGCAAATGTTAAAAACATATTGTAATGCACTGGCATCTATTTTAGTTCAGTTGTCTACATTACTTCAAGATGGCGGCTGTGCGAAATATTTCACTGGCATCCTATATCTCCGAACTATTACTGATATCACCCTGAAATTGTGTTCGGTGATAAAGGGTACTACTAGAAGTTCGCTATGAGACTTTTAAATACCTGTAAAATACAAAACGAACATGGCGGCCAAGCGAAGGTGAAACTTTTAAATAGACTTCTCTCGCTATTTAACCATCCAAACGCAATGAAACTTTGTACAGCAAATGTTTATACACATTGTAGTGCACTGGCATCTAATTTCGTTCAATTGTTTACATAACCTCAAGATCGCGGCTGTGCGCAATTTTAAAATTAAGTTTTTATTTCTCGTGTATTAATCATGCGATCAAAGTGAACGTTTGAATAATGAAACTACGCAAAAATCGTCATCTAATGGTACATAACTCCGTGGCCTACATATATAAAAATTCAAAATGGCGACCATCCGAAATATGACAGTTCTCAATATCTATTAATCTATGATAGCAATCGAACATACGTTCACCTATAGACTTTCAATAACCTGGTGAGCACAAATTCAACATGGCGGCGACGTGAAATATAAATATTTAAACGAACGTTTCTCGCTATTTAACCATCCGAGCGCGGTAAAATTTGGTATGGTAAATGCTTATAAAAATTTTAATCCACTGGCATCTAATTTATTTCAATTGTTTTTATAACCACAATATGGCAGCTCTGCGAAGTTTTAAAATTGGATTTTCATTTCCTGTGTCCTTATCATGCGATCGATGTTCGAATACTACACCTACACAATAATCTTTATGTAATAGTACATAACTCTAAGACCTACATATATACAAATCCAACATGGCGACCATCCGAAATATTTAGGTGGTTCTCAATATCTACGAATGTATTAAAGCAATCAAACTGATATTTTGTAAGTTAGTTGGTGTTGTTTTAAGTGGGCAGAACTACGAAGTCATCTGCCCCTATTTTGTATGTTGAGAGAGGCAATTAACATAAGTAGGATATTTGAAAACAGGCTGTATAGTTCTTCACGCAACTACTTGTTGATCTTCGTTTGTAATTTAGAGTTTTTCTTTGAGTGGTCGGTTGCTATAAGGCAGTTAAATATGAGTTTAAATAAAGGATTCATTTTTAGCAGTAAGATGTATTTTAGATCGAAAAAAAATCTTATGTCCCTAAGTCACATTAAGCAATTTGATCATCAATGATCTCTTCAGAGTTTTTTTTAGCCTATTTTCATTTATGGAAAAATAGGCTTATGAAATTACCTTTTGTCCGTGTGTCTGTGAGTGTATGTGTGTGTCCCCCCCCTCTCTAACAATATCTAAACGACTAGAGCTATTTCCATGAAACTCTGTAAGGACATAGTATTATTTTGACCGACCCCGACCGTGTCCATAAAATTTTATTACGTCCCACCTATCCAACATGGCGGCTGTCCGAGGTATTTCACCGGAATTCTATATCTCTGAAACTATTACCGATATCACCCTGAAATTTTGTACGGTGATAAAGGACACTACTGGAAGTTCACCTATGTGACTTTCAGAAACCTGTTAAATACGAAACGAACATGGCAGCGAAGTGAATTCGAAACATTTAAATAAACTTTTCTCGCGATTTAACCATCCGAGCGCAGTGAAACTTGGTGCCGCAAATATTAATATGCATTGTCATGCACTGACATCTAATTTAGTTCAATTGTTCACATGACCTCAAGATGGCGGCTGTGCGAAATTTTAATTTTTTATTTATTTATTGTGTCGTAATCATGCGATAGAAGTTTGAATAATAAACCTACGCAATAATCCTCATCTGATTGTTCCTCCAGGGGCTCACAACTTGTAGGACGTGGGTTGGCGACCATGGGACCCCAGCTGAGTCCGGCATTGCTTCCACTTACTTGTGCTAGGCTCCTCTCCGTCTTCAGTCCTGTCGACCTCCCTTGGTCAACTCCTGTTCTTTTCCGACCCCAACGGTATTAGGGTGTCTGAGGCCTAGGAAGTCTTTCTCTTTCCTGCCTTAATTGGCTCTTGTCTCATCTTTCCTGATTCCTCCTTCTTCGAGGGGTCAGACCTCTTGTTTTCTTTTCATTATATTTCCTTTTCTCTTTAAGATTCCCGAACTGTTTTTGTTAATTGGCTCCCCCTGTATCTAAATTCCCTTTAGCAAATTTTTGGCCTCTACCGGTACACTCCATTTTGTAGGTATTTTCAATATACGTTGCTTTTTGTAATTTTATTCGATCTAAATTGAATTTTGCGCTTATTTTTAACCTCAATTGCATTTTGTAAGGATTGACACTCTAAATTGCTTTTTAGTAAGTCTTTCAATATAGCGCCTGAGACTTTAGTGAGTTTTTTGAATTTCAATTGCATTTTGTATGTATTTTCAACCTAAACCATATTTTGCAGGTATTTTCAATCTAAATTGCATTTTGTATGGTCGGCATTTTGCAAGTATTTTGAATCTCAATTGCATTTTGTGGGTATTTTGAATCTAAATTACATTTTGTAAGTATTTTCAATCTAAATTGCGTTTTGTAAGTATTGTCCATCCAAATGAGTAGTTTGAATCTACCGTACATTTAGTAAGCATTTTCAATTTCAATTACATTTTGTAAGCATTTTGAATTTCAATTGCATTTTGTAAGTATTTCGACTCTACATTGCATTTTGTACGTATTTTGAACCTAGACTACATTTTGTTCGTATTTGTCAATCTATTCTTTTTGTGAGTATTTTCCTTCTATATTCCCTTTTGTAAGTATTACCACTCTCCATTTTGTGAGTCGTTTCAATCTGAGTTGCTTCTTGTAGGTATTTTCAGTCCCACTTAATTTTCGTTCTGGTTTCCATTTTATTGTCATTTTTGCCATCACCCACGCCTTTAGGGGCCGATAACCTAGATGTTAGGCCCCTGAAAACAACAATTATCATCATCATCGTCATCATCATCTTCTGTGGCTCTCAATTCTCCTCCCGGCGAATGCTAGCATGGTAGGTATCAAACGTCAGGGCACAAATATACATACATTAGGCCTATTCACCACTAACACTGTATATCTCATTCCCCTTCCCCACACGCCCAACGACAGGGGATGACGATTACGATATCGCATGCTTCTAAACGAAACAATTTAGTGGCCTAAACGCTGTATGACGTTTATTGGTGCGAATTTGAGGATATCTAGCCGCTGTCAGCGCCGGGATTCGAACGTCCATTCTGCGGTCTTGCTACAGCTACCTGTCGCAGTCGTGGTGCACAATTAAACGCGCACTGCTTCGCCATGGGCTGCCTCAAGTTTTAACCTAACTTACACCCAGTACTATATAGTAAAAGAAATATCAGGTCCCCTTGCGCTTATTATGGCTATGCTAATGTTGCCACTTGCATATAAGTCAAACGTTGATGTGATGTGTAATTACGTTTATATTTCGATTGTGAGCCTTAATGATGCACTTGTGTCTAACGACTTTGTTTTTGCCCTGCTCGTGGTCTACAGTATTTCAATTCATAGATTAAGCACGGCCCCTTCTCATGCGTTCACTCACACAGACACAATATTATATATTTAGACCAGTTTCTATTCTCGTCGTTGACTTGCACAGAATGTTTATTGCTGTGTACTTCATACATACGCGTGGAATGCATTTTCAAATAAAAACGAATGAGATAATTGCCACGAGTCTGGTTACCCTTTTAATTGCTGTGGCTCACCAAAAAAATTAGGCCAATTAAGGAGGTTGGTGTTTAAATGTTCAAGCCTTCTATCTTGATGACTTTATCTTCTCGTCTTGCAGAGTGACACGCGTCTCATGCATAGCGCCATGCGTATGTGTGTGTGGTTTGCCAGATGCTTAATGGCAGTGGTCTTGGGGTATGTACTGTTCGAGTCCAAGCTCTATGAACTTGCGGGGTGAGGAGAAAGAGCAGGGAAGGGTCGGGCGTGAAGAGAAGGATTTGTCAACAGCCCACCGTGATATATGGTATTCCTTTCTATTCCAATACTGCTAACATTCGGCCGTTGCTCAAACCACTGTGGTGTTAGGAATGACTGAGTGAGTCACCGACCAATGTATTTGGTTCTGTACTATGCACGGACCGAGAAAACTCATCACTCGTCAACACCACTACTGATAGTCCGCGATGCACATTCCTCTCAGGTTCACGCAGCTTAGACTCGATCAGTATTTGATTTCATGTCCCTAAGGTCCTGGCTTGAATTTCTGGCTATGCCAAGAAATTTAATTCTGGTCTGTGGGTTGGAACGTGGTCCACTCAGCCTCATGAGGTTAAAATTGAGGAGAAATGGTCTCGATTCCAATCTTAGCCATCCTAGACGTAGTGTCCCGTGGTATCCCCACTTCTACTTCAGGCAAAAGCCGGGATGGTTTGTAACTTAAGACCATTGGCTGACTCCCTCCCAATCATAGCCTCAGTTACAAATGTGTATGGTATACATACATGAAAATCTACAGGCACCACAATAACATAAGTTATTAGCGTCACATCCTAAGTACACGGGACTGAAATGATCACGGATATCCAAGCCTCTAAAAATGAAACAACTAACAACAAAGTTCATGACGGAAGCTGCCCATCTTCTAATATGGGCTGGCTGCGTGGCTCAGTGGTAAAGTTCTCGCTTGCTGTTCCCAAAGTTGCAGGATCGAATCCTGGTGCAGTCAGCTGGCATTTGAGGGTATGCAAAGGCGAGGGAGCCGTGCCAGTACATTTACTAGCACGTTTAAGATACCCCTTCAGGCAAAATTCCGGCACCCCGGCGTCTCTAAAAGCCGCAGTAGTTAAAAGGGACGTAAAACAAATAACATTATTATTATTATTATTATTCTTATATGTCGAGTAAGTACAGAGAGGAAGCCCGTTAATCTCGCTATCAGATGTCATGGGACCTCATTTATTTTTACGTGATATCGGAAACATCGGACATGACATTTCACTTCGAAAATCCCTCGTGGATTAACCGGGAATCGAACTCGGGGGAACTTGTGTAGTATAACTTATGGGACGAGCCGTTATGAAAATAGCAAACATTTCCTATAGGTACAGGTAATAGAAACGAGACGATGGAGTTGATATTTTTGTCGTTAGCGGGTGTTTTTGCATTTTTTCAGTAGTGCCAACATGTTTGCGTCTGGCGTGAGATTGGATGTGCAGTGCTTGGCGCAATCCAGGAGCCTTTGGTGAAGGTGACCCTCAATAGATCCCTCGTGAGGCGCTGCCCTCTAAATACGAAAATATGCTATCTGGTGGACCCTCCTCCGCCCAGCCAAGGATTGGCATTGTTTTTTTTAGAACGAACTCTTACGCATTTCTCAAGATCCATTATACGACTAACGAGTTGGGGCAGATGACGTAGATGTAATGCCTCTTTAAACAACTAAACGACTAGCAAGTAGAATTGAACCAGTGGGAAATGGGTCACGACTGTACGAATCCAAACCACTGCTGTATTGCGACAGTACGAAGCTAAACAATGTTTACGGGAGAAAATAAATACGAACATGCTAATGTTCCAGGTAGAAATGTTTGTAGGAGTGCACCGCGTGGCACGTTTGTGTAAAAACCCGAGGTTACACAAATTACTATAAACTCTGTGTACCTGGGTGGGTATTCTAAAAGAAAAAAAAACTATATAATTTTGGAAACTCACTTCTATAGGATGACTGAGGCGGGGAAAACTCACCTCTTCTCGGTTTTATCTCGTGAAACTGAGTGTACCCCGTAACAAACTCCACAACAGAATGATTAATCAATTATTTATTTATTTATTTATTTATTTATTTATTTATTTTGGTGGAGACAAGAATCTAACCTAGGGTCTTTGTGACTGGTGTCGCAATACGCACCCCCGAGACTATAGAAGCCGCATGGTTACAGATAGGACGCCCCAAAGATAAAGAAGCTCTTTGCTTTTGACGTGAGCGGTATAAGATGCACTGCTTATATGCAGCTAAAACCTTCAAAAGAAGGAGCCTCTTTGGTAATGACGCCATTATTGATAGCACCGTAATAACGGAGAGGCACAGACTAGAAGAATAAAACACAAGCCATAAACAGATAAGGGAACAACAGCTATATCATAACTTTTAACACTCGCGGGGCCAGGAAAACATAAACTACCATCATAATCAAAGAGAGAAAGAAAACGGTGCGTTATTCGTTGAACTCGGATCTCTCTCTTGTCAGAATTCTACTCTGTTATTTTAACTTATATTTTATGATTCATATTTTCGTCACGTGTTCCACTAATACAGCATACATAAATTAACACCACCGAACCTACTTTTGCATTTTCTGGGGAGGCTAATTGGAGGAAATAAAAAAAGTAAGGAAAGTCACATCCTTATTCTCACTGGAGCTGTTATAAAATCTCATGTTGAGCTACCAGATCAGCACCAACAGAACTTAATCTATGGTTTTATTTATATCCTCTCTTTGGCATAGGTGGGGAAAAAAGAGGTTTAAATTTAAGTAAAATGCACGCAAAGATGTAGCTGTTGTTCCCTTATTAGCCATTTACGATACGAGTGCCGGTGACACATCTGGAAAGTATTCTTTGTTTTTTACATGCCAGTTTGCACTGTGACAGGTACAGTCGTGCGTGTAGTACAGTATAAGGCTCAGCTCGAGTAGCCTCATTCATCGTTCTCCTCTCCGTGGTGACAAGTACATTTACCGGCGTTTAATTGTGCACTTGACCTTTAAAGCTCAGCGGTAGGAGTGGGGTGTAGGGTGGTGCGGGGAACGTGTCGAATACTAACCTACTGAGAACATTCACTCGCGTGACAGTAGGTTGTCACCATCAGACACAGACACGCTCAGCGGGGCGAATGTTATACGCTGCGGTAGTATACCGGCCGGGAGTGGAGTGGGGAAGAGCAGAGCTACGCGACGGGGAATTTTAATCCTGTTACGCTTAGCAGTGTCGAGCTTAATGTGGACCCTGTACTCCGTTACCACTGTATACCCCCTCCTCGTCAGGTAAAGCTCCATCTGCTGCCGTCAACAAACAGCGGTGCACTCAGAGGCACTAGTTTCTTATATAATAGAAAAATAATTATATCGTATGGCTTTGGTTGCCGGGTGCAAGCTTTGTTATTTGACACCCAGAGGGTAGCTTGCATGTCGAATTTCGTTGTTCCTTGAAGCATTATGAACGTCAAGGAGGTTCGTTCGATATCTAAGCTCCTTGATCACTATAGCGCTTTCTAGTAGAGAAATGAGGAACTTTGTGTTGGCGGAAACTCCCGAGATTAATTTTGCCATTATGAACACGGCCTACTGAATTCAAATGGACTTTAACATGCCAACATCGTATGACATGCGTATCGTATTTTTGCCGCCTTACCAAAATCACTTACCACGGCCAGGAGCGAACCTGCAAGCTTGGGGTCAGTAGACGACACGTTAACCACTCACCCACCGTGGCAAGCAATAATAATAATAATAATAATAATCGAACGTTTTTACGTACTGCTGGTTTAGAGACTCCGGTAGCCAGGATTTTGCCGTAAGATTGTTTTTTATCGTAGCAGTAAATCTAGACTACTGACCAGAGTCTCTCACACTCCCTAAATGCCAACAAACTGCGCAGGGGTTCGATCCCGCAACCTTGCTCACAGAAGGTGATATCCTTACCTCTGCACCGTGTAGTCTGTCCTTAAAGTGAAAACATAACATTTAATGTAGACTACAATTTTATGAAAAATAACATAAAAATCTCTACCTTTAAAAATGAAGGTACTTATACCGTAATCACAGCGCCTCTCAAGTTCAAATACAACAAATTAGGGAACGCTGTCTTGCTATGGGTGGTGTAATCAGAAAGGGTGAAGTCCCGCAGCTTTCTTCCTGCTACAGAAGGTCGCGAAGGTGGTATAACGGATACCCCTCCCCTTAATCATAAATTTAGTAAAATTGCACAATTAACTCAACATCCTCAAGGGCCTTTGATGAGAGATGGGCACGTAGACAATAATACGACCATGTTTTATAAATTAATCCGTTAACGATGAGTATGGCTCCTAATTCATAACACTGCGAATGGAGCTACTAATTTAATATAGTAACTCACACAGCAATCGTAAGTCGATGAGGTCAAGCAAGACACAGCCTACAGAATACGAACATCTTTACCGAAACGTCTTGCAACTAGGAACATAATGATTCAGTGAGGGTTGCAGGTCAACTATAATTAACGATAGCTGAAGGGCATTAAAATAAATAACCATTGTCCGTAAGATACCCATCCTACCAAGTGAAACCCTTGCATAATCATTTCGCTCCGCCCCGCACCGTACCAGATTAAATAGGAATGATTGTCTCCTTGCTATCAATTTGCCGTCCACAGAACAATGCCGGCCGTTCAACAATGCCTGGAGTGCAGGACCCTCCGGCAACATTACCTGCGACGTACTGAAGAGGACGTACTGAAGAGGAAAGGGGTTATCGGACCGACCCCGCCTTTATATTGCACTTCAATGACTGCATTTCTGCCTTAACTGCCACAATGAGGTCCCAACTGACCCGACTCAGTGCTTATTTTTTGTTGTTTTCCTTCTTGTGCTACTTTAGGGCGACTTGTTGTTGCTTCGTTTCAAGACCTCGTATTTCTTAAGCTGGGGTATTTACTGAACATAGATTTGGCGAAATCGGTTTAATATATACGTACCTAATATAATAAATCATTTTTAAAATTGTCAAATAACTTGTACATAATATATCTGTCAATAATAATAATAATAATAATAATAATGATATCGTATGGCCTTGGGTGCTGGGTGCAAGCTTTGTTATTTGACACCCAAAGGGGATTAACTGTTTGTTATTCCCTACGATTAGTTTATTATTCAATAACAGGAGACTTGTCGAATTTCGTTGTTTCTTGAAGCACTAATCTAATCTCCTTGAACACTATAGCGCTTTCTAGTAGAGAAATGAGGAACTTTGTGTTGGCGGTAAATCACGAGATTAATTTTGCCATTATGAACACTGCCTACTGTATTCAAATGGGTTCTTGGACATGCCAACATCGTATGACATGGTGTCGTAATTTTTGCCGTCTTTCAAAAATCACTTACCACGGCTAAGAGCGAACCTGCAAGCTTGGGGTTAGTAGACCGACGCGTTGACCACTCACCCACCGTTTATTCAAGAAGAAACTTTGGCGAGAACAGATTTTTAAAAATGTCTATTTCACACATAAAAAGCCACTAATTGTATGAGAAAGAAACTGCTTATAAATCATTTTGATGTCATATCTTCTACCTCTATCGCCGAGTGGGCTAAGCCATGCCTCTTCAACTCAACTGCCCGCTGGTCGGCTTGGACCCGCTAACCTGTGATGCCCTGCACAAGAGAGATTTGTTGTTGATTCAATTAGGGGTCATGTAGACCCGTGTATTTCAGTGTGTGGAATCTGTCTGATAACCTGTGTTATTGTACTAGTGAGTATATTTGTAATTGTTGCACGAATTAGGGTGGAAGTGGTCGTTGCCTCAATTTAGACATTACCTCGGCATTCGTCCGGAGAAGTGGGAAACAACGGAATACCACTTCTAGAATGGCTGAGGTAGAAATCGAATTATTGTCTTCTCAGTTCTGCCTCACGATCCTTAGTGAATGCCATTCCACCCCCCAGACCAGACTTAAACTTCTTGGCAGAACTGAGGATCGAACCCGGACCTAGGGGTGATAACCAAGAATGCTAGTCGCTACACTACGAGGTGGACTACAAGAGGGAGAAAGAGTTTGTGGCAAGGTGCGCAAGCAAGCAAGTAGGCCTACCACCTGGCTGGACTGGGCAGTGGTGCAGACGAGCCGTGAGCGAACGGCCTCGCCCAATGGGCTCGAGCTGGAGAGGCCTGGTCTTAAGCCATGCTTCAATTGAGGATTGGCCAGTAGCCCCAATTGGAGGCCCGTTCATATGTCGGTGCTAAAACACATCCTGGTGAAATGCTGGGATGGTATTTTATTTCAATAACAATAATAATATTAGACAATATAAAACGCTAAGGTTTATGTTTCACAAAACTTAAGCTCTTAAACTAAAGGGAGTTAGAAGGTGCGGTTTGTAGCAAAATCTTCCAAATCTTTAACAGTAGACCTACAGGAAAAATCTTCCATTTATTCAAAAGTCAGCGGAAATATATTTGTTTGTTTATAAAGTGCGTTTAAACCAATAAAACGATAGCGTCTGCCAGAACTGTGTCGCGCAAAGCCCGCATAACAGTAAAGATGGGCGGGTGGTATATAGACTACACATAGGGCGCGCACAAGTAACACGTGAGCATTCAAAAAATGAGAATCACCGCGGCAGTGATGAATTGGACTCGGATTTCAGAAATATTGGCAATTTGTTTGAAAAGTCCGGCTAAACAAACAAGATGATAGCCCCTGCTAGAAATGTGTCGCGTTGATCCCGCAAACCAATAAAGTGGGGTGGGTGGTTTATACACATTGTTAAAACTAGTATCAGTTATGCTGTCATTTGCCATATTCTTGGTCGTTTCACTATTCTATTGTACTATGTGCAGTAATAATTCTCATAACTCACTCTCATTTAATTATTAAATAACATACTTCAGCATCTGATTCATTCTATGCACACCTATATCAATGAGAATCGACTCAAATGAGAATATTACAAGAGAGAGCAAGCTCCTTTCCGTCCTGGCTAGATGCTCGGTCGGACGTATGAGACCATGGAGAGGGAAGTGCAGGTGTTACCCCGAGTTCGATCCAGTGAAGTCAGGTGCCAAACTATAAATGGGCCCTGATGTAAAGTTGTGTGGCTTCGGTGCATGAGACATTGACCGCGAGATGTCTCACCTTAAATTAATTCGATCAAACGCCTGTGTAAATCCTACATTATCAACCATCAATCAGTCAATAAGAATTACCGTATAGTACGCAAGGAAGTGTGAGGCTAACCGCTACGTTCCTTATTTACAAGCCAATAACGTACGGTGCCAGTACCGAAAAGTGTAGGCTGTATTTTTATGCTTCTTTTCACGTCTTTTTCAATTGTTCTAATTGTTAATTTTAGGGTATTCTTAAATGTTTAAATGTGTAGAACGATGAATGAATATGTATTACGATATAGGTTGTACTCGAGTTTAGGCTTTAAAAATTGAAGAATAGTGCTTGGACATCAATAATAAAGCTTGACAATCGTAATTCGAAATTACAAATATTCAGTTCGGTATCATTATGGTAATTATTCTTTTGTTGATGAAGTTTTCACTTTCCGTCTCCCGTATTAAATTTCATCAGTTTTCCAGCGTATTCTTACGTCTTACTTTCGAATCTAGCATTGGGTATTTGCTCTTACATTTGTATTTACAGTAATCTGGCGTTAAATCAGATACTATAGCTTTTATTGTGCAGTGTGGCGGGACATTAGGAGTAATTCCAAGAAGAAATCCCGAGTTGTCATTGCAGTTTTATGCCCCTAAATTCCAAAACTAGTTGAGTGGTTTCCGGTATTAAGCATAGGAACAACCATTTTCTTGCACCTCAAAAGGGGCGTGCCCACGCAGCTTAAGTTCCTTCTTCCGTGTATGAGACTGGTAAAGCTGTGTTGCAGTTCAATCGGGTCGAGGCCTGTTAAAAGTACCTAGGTTTATGTCCAGACCCTTCGTCTGGACCCGCGCCCCCTTCTAGGCCTTGGATACTCTTAATATCGTCAGGGTCGAGTACAAGCGCTGACCAAAGTTGATCGACAGGAAAGATGAAAATTAGGAACCTGGTAAAAGCAAGTAATGCCAGGCTCACTTGGAACCCCATGAACGCCAACCCATATCTCACTAGTTGTGAGCCTTTGGGAGACACATCATTCAATTTAATGTATTTGATGTATTAATTTCAAACCTACGGTAGCCATTGCGCAGCTCCATGTGAGTGAGGTCTATTAATGGAATGCTTTTACTTTCTAAGGCTGTCCTAAATCTCTACCTAATAGCAGCGTAAATTTATTCTTTACGATTGCATGGGGAGTAAATTGTTGGATTGTTCGCATGTATTTCAAGGAACGCATGTATTTCAAGGAAGGCATTGTAATTGGTCGTTCTGAGTTTGAACTAAACTATTACTTGGAAGTTATTACTGTGGTGTGAGAGGGGCGAGGTGTTAGACCTTCATTGAACCCAAGTGAAGAGTCTAAACCTTGCGTCATCTAATCGTTACTTGTGCATAAAGACCCTCGTCACGAAGTCTGATTTGTGAAGATAGATGATTTATTACTTTCATATTACTCTTATCACTGCCTGAAATGGTCTTCCGTTTGGTGTAGTGGCTAACAATCTTGGCTGTTGACCCTCGGATTCGATTCCTAGCGTTGAAAAGAAACGCAATCTTGATCTATGGGACGGAACGAGTACACTCAACCTCATGAGGCAAAACGGAGGGTAGGTGGATTTAATTCCTACCGCAGCCATCCTAGAAATGGTTTTCTGTGGTTTATTACGTCTACTGCAGGCAAATGCCGGGATGGTTCCTAACCTAAGGCCACGGCCGCCCCTTTCCCAATCCTAGCCTAAATTACAAATACATACACTATTACAGACATCACAACAACGGAGGTTGTCAGACAAATTCTTAACACACTAATGTTCTGTACTTGAGCCAGATAACCAAAATGTCCTAACCCCTAGCTCCCTCATTGCTACAGTTTCTTGTTCTGCGTAGGGGTAGATGACCTCGTAGTTCCTCCCCTTAAAACAACAATAACTAACATGTTCTGCGTGCTAAGACTCACTTCACGTTAGAACTGAGTGTGTCGTAATTCAAGTTCCGGGATACTTATCCAAAACTAAACCAATTCCATTTGCACTTGTATGTTGAGCTGGCTGCCATTTATGCACACAATATTATGAGTGGTGACTTTCCTGCATTCGTAGTGGGATAAGTGAAGGTAGTTTGATATGTTTTAGAGGGTGGCGGAGGAGGTAATGTTTACATTGCTGCTCTTTACAGTATTATATTTGGAGACACAGGAGCTGTTATTCCACCTTAATACGTTTTTTGCGTTTGTGTGTATGCGTAACCCTTATTCCAAATCCAACGCGTCCGGTATGAAATGCGATGGATTTCTATGTGGCGAGTGGTTTCTTACTGCTGGATGCCCTTCCTGAGGACAACGTCGTGAGAGAAATTAGGCAAGGAGTTGGAAGGAAGCGGCTGTAACCTATTAGAAGGTTCGTCTCAGCATTTGCCTGGAGTTAAGATGGAAAACCCATTTAAAGAATGGCTGACGATGGGGCTAAAATCTACTCGGCTACCTACTCTGGAGGTAGCTTCTCTGCATGACCTAGCCCTGCGAGCGTTGTTATCGCGCGGTACATTTTTGCGTTTGCGTGAAATGAAATTACAATAGGAAATAAAACCCAGCATAGTTCGCGGTAAGATTAATTTCACAAAAGAAAATATGTAATAATATGTAGTTATATCTGAGCTATTACTCTTAAGTTTGCTAGTCAACGCATGTATAATATAGCTGAACTATTTGCATGTTACTGTGCATTTGGAAAGTTTAGGGACGTCAGAGTTACTGAACCCCTTATTCAACAATCCCTGCTGCTCAGACTCCAGAATAGCTGAATAGGTCCACTTCCTGGTGTAGTGGCTAGCATTCTTGGCTGTCGCCCCGAAAATTTAATTCTGGTCTGAGGGCTGGAAAGAGGCCCACGTAGCGTCGTGAGGCAAAACTTAGAAGAGGTGGGTTCGATTCACACCTCAGCCATCCTGGAAGTTGCTTCCCACTTCTACTCAAGGTGAATGTCGGGATTGTCTACTCGAGGTGAATGTCGGGATGGTTTCTAACCTAAGGCTACGGCCGTCTCCTTCCTAATCCTCACTTGACTTACAAATATACACACTAATACAGCCAACACTATAACACATTTTATCAGACAAATTCCACACTCACCCAAGTACACTGGGCTAAATGACACGATAAATGAAACATTTATTTTTAGGTTAGCACGTACATCTAATCAGTATTGCTGGCATGACAACACAGCTAGGAGATAGAATGACATTGCTGGAGTTAGCATGCGAGAAACAGAGGAGAAACCTTCCGACTAAAAGGAGGATCAAGCCGTCTCCCAGATCTCAAACTTCCCAGTGTTCGGGAATCACGTCCAGGTGGGTTTCCACCAATGTCGATTGTCTTCATCTTTAAACGTACGTGCGCCTTCCTTCTCTACCTTCTTCTAATGTAATCCCGCTGTACTCGTTAGAGACGTGGAACCGTGTTTGGAATTACGGCGAGGGATTACCTCCACCGAGGCTCAAAGTTAAGGAAACTACCTTGTCAGCTGATTAAGCTTCAAGAATAAGAACATTGTGTTTTCTCCGTATTCCGTCTTGAGTATCTTGCTCTCATGAGTACCAGTGAGCGCTGTGTGATGTACGAGCTTCTGCCTGCACATGGTAGGCAACAGAGCAGGAATGGGAGTTCAGATCTAATGTTATTTTCAACATTGTTCTTGAGACATCGTGTTCATCAGCCCCGTTCTTGTGTCATAGTGGTGACTGCGAGTATGTAGGATTGAAGAGAAGGCGACCGGGACGTTTCGTTAGGTGATATCTTGGTATTTGATTGAGTAGAAGTTGGTAACAACGAAGAATCACTTCTAGTATGGCTGAGGTGCGAATCGAACCCTCCGTTTTAATTGATCTGCCGAGGCTGCGTGTTCCCCGCTCCAGCCCTCAGGCCAAAACCGGATATTGAACCTTCAAACAAGAGTCTCAATAAGTGCCCCTAGACCATATTAGGCGGCGCGATTTAGCGTGTATTTTACGTATGCATGCAAGTTCCAGATTATTCATTTTTGAAATAATCCACGGCCGCTCCTTACCACAATCCTACCTCAATTACAAATACACACATAAGTACAGCCATCTCTATGTCACAGGTTTACAAATTCTATACATACCCAAGTATAAAGGGCTTCATGCCCACGATGTCGCCAAGTCCATCTCCAACATTAGAAAACATGTGTTCGATCATATGACAAGGCACTATATACAGAACAATACAATGAATGTATGTATGTGTACTTTCCCCATTTCCAATGGGGTCGGGGATGAGATGCGATGAAAGTCTGTGTGGCGGATGGTTTTTACGGCTGGTTGCCCTTCCTTCCTTCCTTGTGAGAGGAGTTAATGAGAGATGAAATGAATGAAACTGGGCAAGGATGTGGAAGGAAGCGGCCGTAACCTGTCAGGAGGTACCGTCCCAGCATTTGCCTGTAGTTGAAAATGGGAAACCACGGAAAATCATTTCAAGGACAGCCAACGATGGGGCTCGAACCCACGTCTATTGAGTCAGCAGAGCCTAGCGCTGCCCGTTAGCGAGCGTAGCTACCGCTGTCGGTAGACCAATGCAATGAATAAAACACTGAATATGCACCAGAGTATTTAGTTACTTTTTATCAACTTTCCCAATGATCTGATCTAGAGAGCATGAATAAGAGATGCTTATTTTTAGAAATTAATAGTATCATCCATAATAATTTATAGGCCTACTGTATGTGTACCATGTACAATTTATGAAAAGTAAGATACAGATTTATATAAACTTACCTGTAGGTTTAGTTTGTTGTAGAGGTCCACTAAGTTATACCAAGTTTCACAGATATTGGATTGTTCCTGGACAAAATTCGAGCCATCTATAATTTATTACATGTAAGTCGGATATTTATATTATAGTCGTGGCTCATTATACACAGTTAAATTTCGATCGCTTGATTAGTACACAATATTTTTTTTTAAATTCACACCGAAGCTATCTTGAACATTTTATAACAATTGGATTACCTTAGAGACCTATATAATATTTACTATGCCGAAGTTTCACTGCTCCTGGATAATTAAGTTGCCAGAAAAATATATTCAAGTATTTGAACTTTGCATCGTCACCATGTTGGTTTTGTGCTCTTCAGTTTCTTGAAAGTCACATGTATGAACTTTCTTGAGTGTCGTCTATTATTGTACAAAACGTCGGGTAAATTACTTCTATAGGTTCAGTGAGAATACCGGTGAAATATTTCGCGCGGTCACCATGTTGAATTGGTGGTATTTCTTAAAATTTGGAACGCCAGTATGCCTTACCTGTTCGTATCCTGGCGCAGTCAGCTGGCATTTAAAGGTGCGCAAATGCGGGGGAGCCGTGTAAGTAGATTTACTCGAACGTTAAAGACCCCCTTCGGGGAAAAATCCCAGCACCCCGGCGCACAGTGGGTTGAATCCCAATTCTAGGAGGAAAAAATTAATAACTTCGTTAATAGTGCTGGGATTCTATTAAAAGTTGGCAATATGCCGTTTTGAGGTCGCTGAATTCATTTCTGGCATCGTCTAAAGTGTAAGATCTTCGGGGGGGGGGGGGGGGGTAAATATATAGGGGTGAGGGGTAAGAGGAGGTGTAAAAAATGACCGAAAGCAACAAAAGAATCATCCATTTTCGGTAGTAAAATTCACGATTTGGATGTGTATGACAGTGGTAAACACACTATTTAAAACTGGATAAAATATGAATAACAATGAGACTTTCAGTCAAGTATTCTTGTTACACCTTATTTGAGGGAATAGACGAAGTCACTGTATGTAAAATCATCCAGATTAAGAACGTACATTAAATTGTTATTAAACATAGAGCAACGAAATATGCACAAAAAGTAACATTTATTTTCTAAAATTAAAAATATTTGTCAAAATAATACAAACCATGTCTTTATAACAAAATGCAATTTTACAGTCCTGTTAATGACGTAGTTTTAGTAAACACACTTCACACACGAAAACAATATTATTTTTCTAGAAAAGCATGGAAATAAAGACAGCATATATTGAACATTGGGCCTATTTCTCCCTTGGCAAATGAAAAGAAAACGTCCATTCGTCAAGTAATGTTCTCATTAATCTCGTTCCCCTTAATAATAACAAAATGTCTAATATTCATTCGTCAGCTGATTCTTCTGTCGAGTCCAGAGCATCATAGTCATTGCTATACTGGTCTTCATCATATGATGTCAACGTTCCTTGGGAGTCATTAAGTAACTTCCATCGGTAGATTACTAGGAGTTTAAGTGGCATTGTTCTTCCTGCACTCTCCCATTTTTGTTAATATTATGGGATATCAACTTAATTTTGTATATTAACTCCTGCACATGAGTGTCAGTAAGAGTTGTAGGATCAAATTTATTCATAACATATTGAAATATGATGTCTGTACGCCCCTCTTTACGACACGACCGCAACGCGTTAAAAATTTCTTCTCGCGGTAATGCCCAGATAGTCACTGAAAATAAGAAAATAAACCATCATGCACACTCGTGCGCAACCAAAGCGCAACCAAACCACTACAGATCCTAAATCTACATTAAATTTCCTATCGAATGACGTTTAAAGTAAAGTGGCACTATGAGGCACTCATAAAGTAAATAATTTATTTAGTACAGAAAGCTTGTATTACGCATAAAAGTGGGAACACATACCTCTTTTCTCTATTCCATGAGCCGCAGAAGACAACACCTCGTTGAACTCACTAGAATCACAACTTTCTGTTCAATCCGACACCTCCTATCACATGACCTGATAACTGCCAGGAAGACTTTTCAGCACCTATACCCTCCCTCCTACGCACCTGACAGCGGAAAGGAAGACCGAAGGTCACCATCTGGTTTGTTCACTATCTAATGAACCAGTTTTCGCTTTCATTTGCGGCAGTGATTTTTTTCCACCTAGATATGGGATTCGACACACTGTGCGGCGTCTCCAAAATCCAGATTAGTTGAAAGGGACGTCAAACCAATAACATTATTTATATTATGTCCTTACCAAGTTTTATTGAAATCGCCCCATCCACATTTATTAGGGATACACACACGTGCTCGCATGGACGTAAGGTGATCTATATTTCACATGATGAAAGTAGGCTATAAATGCATTGTCTATCTGTCAGCTGTGTGCTATAATCTCCAAAACTACTCGACCGAGTGATATTCAGTGAGGTAATTCTGTATTTCTTGTATCAGGTTTCATGTATCTTAACATCATGCTACATAACGTCTGAGCTACAGCTAAGAATTAGCATAAAGGCTGAAGACGGTACCCTAAATTATATTTACAGTACACTGAATGGAGTTTCTGAAAAGAGCAAAGCCCCACTTCGCATTTGAAATGCGTCAGAGCCCTTTTATTGCACTATTTAAAAGGGATTAACCCCTATCTGATTTGGAGCCTTTGATATATTGACAATCACATTTTTGGAACCCGTACCGACTGCGGTAGTTACGCGCGCTGTGGAGCAAGATGGGGTCTATCTCCGTACTTGGTAGACGAGTAGGTTCGAACTCCACCGTCCCTGAAATGGTTTTTCGTGGTTTCCTATTTTCAACTCCTGGAAAAGGCCGGGATGGTACCTTTTAATAAAGCACAACCATTTCCTTCCAACTCTCTGCGCATATGCATTAATGTTCATTTAATCTCATTAACTCCTCTCATGAGGTTTAGGTCAGGAAGATCATTAGACTGTAAACATATTCCGCTACATAGAAATCCATCGCATCTCATCCCCGTCCTCGTAGAAATGAGAATCATAATGAGTATGACTACATACACACAATTTCATGGAATCCTTGTTATTATTGTTCACCGGGCGAAGTTATACAGTGGTTATTTAGTCATTTGAGCTATTGAAAAAATTCGAACCAAGTGAGTTCCCCTTAAAATTTCTACTTTATTTCGAATTTTCTTAGCTTACATTTAAGTAATTTTGAAGCAATGGTTTCACTGACTTCGAAAAAAATAATTTCTGGAGTTTATGTAATTATTACACGTTCAAGTCCGAAGGAGTTTTATGTAGATCACGGGCCATTGTTCAATTATTCGAGTTCATCTTCTATGATAGCCGAATAAAAAAAGGAACCTGAATACTTCACCCATAAAACTTAAAAAGATTGGGAAATTTAGACTCACCTTTGTTAGGTGAATGTTATGATCGTGAATTGCCGCTGTATTTGTAAATACAGTTAGAAAAGTTTTTCTTGTTCTGATGGTCCAAGTATTTGTGGTATAATTTGCTTTTATCTTGCGTTAATGTGCCAGCTGTTACGCGTAAATTCATTGTTTATTAATTATTAGACTACAATACATTGTGTTTGTTAAGTTTTCTGTAAGCCTATCGCATTTTAGATAATTGCGATAGTTTTTGCGTTCTCCTTAAAGTTCGGATTGAGAAGAATCATGTGAAATTGAGATGCTTATGTTTGTTGCTAATCACTGAGAATTTAATTTTCGTTTTAGCAAGGAATACTTTGCGTTGGCTCTACTGCAGGGCCATCCAGTCATTGCGCTCGGGGAGCACTGGGCAGTCAGACTAGCGCTCCTTCCCCTACCACCACTACACTGTGGCGGCGAGGAGACCTGAGACGGACGATGTTCGGACCACGCTGACTAGATACGTACGTACAGTCGTGCGGCGACGGCTCTTGTGGGATTGTTGAAATATTAATAGGGCTGTTTTGCTATAACAAATATACCGCATATACAAATCGAATGGTACTCCGATGTATGGAATGTGCAGGAAACGAACACAAGTCTTAAGTAAAGAATATTGTGATTTATTCCAAACTGAAATGTGAACATATTAGAGAGGAAAATTCAACAACAAATTGTGTTCTTTTTAACACATTACATCTCTGTTGCACACTAAACATTTGGCATGCCCTTCATAAGCTGTACAGAAAAAAGAAATTTCCCATTCTGCTTTAAAGACTGCTGCTTCACCACTCCTTTTTTTATGCTGTTCAGTCATGACCACTGCGAAACTGATTTACGTACACGCTGTCAACAAAGCGCATTGGACTAGACTAGCGACTGATGGATCGGCTGCACACTTCAGCGCGGTCAGCCAGCCAAGCTCCTCCAACCACTTCTGAAACTACCTTCAAACAAAGCGCTCGGAGCACTCGCTTAGACCGCGGCCGGAGCGCTAGCCCTCGGGGAGCGCTGTGTGGATGGCCCTGCTCTACTGATTAGCTTTCTTCGGACAGTGCGTGCAATGAGGATGAACTGGGCGGAATGTTGACAATGTCGTCCGCTCTTGACACCTCGCTGTGGTCGGCTGTTGTCCTCTTAATTGCTAACGTGTTTCATTGTACTGCCTGGGCCAGCACATCACCACACAGTGTATATGGACTCTGGCCAGGGTGCACGCACATCCATAATGCTGATAGAGCTGTCGTTATGATAACAGTATTTACAGAATACATTCGGAATAAGAAATCTTCCATTCCTATCTTATGTTGGTCAGGTCACTGATATTCGAGTAAAAAGCTTTTCCTTGTACACTGCATCTAGTTAGGAACTTATTGGTCTTGAGTACGATTGTGCTGTTTGCGATTGTGCTGTTAAGTACATAAACCCTAATTGTAATACAGAGGTTCTTATGTAGTTACTGTTGAGTCACACAACACGACTGAAATAGGGAGCTGGAAGAACGGTGATTGGAAGTTTCGAATCCCGGTGCCAATTTAGCCTACTTTCGATTTTTGCAAAAAATGAAAGTAAATTTTTGAGATCAACACAGGGCCGAAAAGTGTGTGTCTGTGAATGTGTATGTGTGTATACTCAGCATGTCTGTCCTCCCCTCCCCTATCAATACAAAAACGGTGAAACCGAATTAAATTTGGTACAGAGGTAGCACTAGCAAAGAGCACCTCAGTGTCATGCTTTATATCGCCGCCATCTTCACGGAAACGTAATGGCGGCCATCGAATTGTTCAAAGCTTAAATCAAATTACGACTAACCTAATCATCTGATCTCTACCAAATTTTGCAACAACATACCTTCATGTGGGAAGCGCCTTTTGACCAAACTACAAGGTCATCAGCCCAATAGTTTGCAGATGGCGGCCATGTATGTGTGCAAATCGATTCCCCCTATCAATTCGAACACAACGAAACCCAAATCGAACCACATTTGGTACAGAGGTAGCACTAGCAAGGGACAACTCAGTGTCAAGTTGAATATCGCCGCCATCATAACAAAAAAGAAATGGCGCCCACCCAAATGTTCTGAGCTTACACCAAATTACGACTAACCTAATCATGCGATCTCTACCAAATTTTGCAACAATATACCTTAATGTGGGAAGCGTCTTTTGCCCAAAACTACAAGGTCATCAGCCGAATAGTTTCAAGATGAGGGATGTGTGAATCATGCACGTATTATATAGCCTAACCGTAACTGACGATTACGGTAAACAAGGCCTGGCCTCAACAATTCAGCTTATAGTACCGTCCCGTTGTCAAAATGGCTGCTATTTTTGCTCGTAAATCCATATATTTTAGTAACTGCGTATGTGTATATCCTTTTAGGAATGTACTGAACAAAATAATACATATTCAGTATCAAATGGTTCATAGAAACGCAAGAAAACGTTGATGAAATCGTTGATTCCAACACAATATATGATACAGTTTAACTAAACCAGTTGTTTACCAAGTATTATCGTAGCGCATCCGTGGCGTAATGGTAGCGACCTCGGATCATAGTCTGAAAGTTCGTGGTTCAAATCCCTGCAGGTTCATTATTTTTAACTTCTCCTTTTTTTGGTATTTGATTTATAACTACTCACACGTTATAATGTTAAGCATATATAGTGTGTATTCGCAATCGAAAATATTATATATATACTTATAACATCCCATATTTCAACACTCGAATACACCGATTAATATTCGTTGACCTTGATCCGCGGTAGAGTCTATTGTTGTTGTTTTTGTTGTTGATTCTTTAGGAGTTGTGCGGCATTTTGATCTTGTAGCCCCGTTTACTTGGGTGTGTGTAGAAGTCTGATAACCTGTGTCACTGTGATGTCTGTAGGCTTACTAGTGTGTGTACTTTTATACGATGAAGGATTTGGGTAGGAAGCTGTTATTTCATTTGAGATGCATGGGCATCATTGTCATTTAGCCCCGTGTTGAATTTTGTCTGATAACCTGAGTTATTGTGATGGCTGTATTAGTGTGTGTGTATATATAATGAAATTAAGGCGAGGATTCAATCAGTCAACGTTTAATATCCGTATAGCACGTTGTACAGGGAGATTCTTTTGCTGGAACGGGGCCGGCGACCGGCTGCCGGGCGCGCGCGCCTTCCGCCAGCCAACCGAGCTGGAGCCGCGGATAGCGCGCAGGTGAAAACCGTAACAAATGGTAAATTCACCAGCAAATCATGATTAAATAACTTGCCTTTTCACAGAAGATGCTGAAAATGTTCTCCAGCTGATAGACAGGCGTTGTACCGTGCAAATAAATTAGCGTTTACACGTTGTAATTTCCTGGCTTAATTTTCGTTATGTCGTTACCTTATTGTTGTCGGGATTCCTGCCTAATAATGTGAATAGGGGTGAACTCTCCAAGAATGTGTGCTGATTTAGATTGTCTGGGTTATTTAATTTAGCTAAGTGATTTTCTATGGCTTCTTTAGTGTCAGGTTCCCGACCTTTCCAGGTCTGCTTCTATGTTTGTGAAGCTATGTCCTAGAAACATGACTTAGATAAACAACCCAGATAATCTAAATGAGCACACATTCTTGGAGAGTTCACTCCTATTCATATTATTAGGCAGGAATCCCGTCAAAAACAAGGTATCAACATAGCGAAAATTAAGCCTGGTAATGAATAAGTAGTGGGGAGTAACACGGAAAAATGCTAAGCGTGAATAATGCACTTAGTGCCGTTATCTCAATAAACCCAGGGCTTAATTAGGCAGTGTTAACGAGTTAAAGAACCTCCATCAAGTCCTGCAGTGCTCAATGACTAATTAGTTTATGCGAGGTGGGGAGAGATTGGTCGTTAATATTTGAGATCGTTCTTCACAGTTAGCGTACAATCATACAGTCATGCAGCTTAGATCATTGCTGGCCACGCAACAATCTACCGTACATTAAAAAAAGTAATGTTTCAAGTTGATACAACGGATAGCGCTGGCAACACATGGACTGAACATTAATGACTAATATTCAGAACAACTAACAGAGCGCAGCATAGGCGACACTATTAAACATAGCGTGTACACGGAGCGGTCATTCCGTTGGAGGTACGCAGCGGAAGCGGACCACAAGGATCAGCTCTAAAAACCAGATAGGTTGACATTCCATTACTTCCAGTGCATTTGTGTATTTTTAACTGTGTATTCGCCATGCGAAGCGTTGCAATACAATTAGGCCAATCGTTTAAATAGGAACGGTTGATTTAGAACAATGCTAACGAAATAAGCAGACAATTTCAATACTGAGATTACCATAACAATTCAATAGACAACAGGGAACATACTTAATCCACATTATTAATAATACTAATAATAATAACGTAACAACCATAGAAGTGTAATGTCTGCAAACAGTTGACACGTTACACAAGTTTTTTACAAACTCATGTAATATAAATAGTGTATATATTTGTGTTTTAAGTGTGATTCATAAAGTTCATATACAAGTTAAGCCTAAGTGAACAGGATCCGAGGATGAACGCGTGACGGTCGGAACATGTCGCCAATTAAGTAGGTATTTGTACATAAAAAGTGTGTTAGCTTGTAGGGTATGTAAATTTTTGTTTCCCGCCTATTGTAATTGGACACAATTCGTGTTAACCGACTGAAAAGCTTTCGTTATTATACCGGTTGAGGTGTTGGAAGTTTTTAGAGGTAGAACATCTAAATCAGCTGCCCCTAATTAAGCTGAATACTTGCGAATCAATACAATTTTTAGGAATGTATTTGGAATCTTTTGTAGAATCTTTTAAGGTATTAGAAACTTTTCAATCGGTCAACACGACTGTCCCCAATTAGATTAGATGGGGAATTATAATTAATTTCCTAATGCCTGAAATAAATTACATGAATGGTCAATCCATTTTAATGTATTTTGAATATTCGATTAAGATTTTAAATGTATACTAAAATGAGAGAGAAGTTTAAAATTGAGTTCTCAACCAAATATTTCAAGTGATTTGAGGAGCTCTGTCCTGACGTCCTTATACTTGGAAAATTCAGGACATTTCGTTTCTCCCCCTATAGGTGAGTTTCAGACGACTGGTGGTTACAATTTACTCCCGTTAAGGCGAATTAACTACACCCACAATGGTTCATGGCTGCTGAGTGCCGAAATCAGTCCTCTTTCTTCATTCGTGTCGGAAGTATCAATATTTAAAATAGAATATAAATACAGGATATCTACATTTCTACCATACATATACAGGGTGTAACAAAAAGGTACGGCACAAATTGCAGGACACATTCCTCACACGTAGAAGAAGAAATTATGTTATATGAACATGGGTCCGGAAACGCTTTGTTTCCATGTTACACCTCACTGTCTCCAACTCATTACGCATGGGAATCACACAAGAACAGAACGTTAGAATCGTGGGGAACATGCACTCTTGGTTACGTTATCATTATCGTAGGTGCACCGCCAGTGGTTGGTTTTACATGGCCCCGTTGCCATGCGACTTAGCAGATGTGCCTTTAGCTGCGCGACAAAACATGTACTTCATGCACGATGGAGCACCTCCTAATTTTAGTGCTAATGTCCGTCGGCTTCTAAATAACAGATTTGGTGACAAATGGATAGGTAGAGGTGGACCAATTGCCTAAAATCGCTGAACTTTATTTGTGAGGGCATTATTGAAAGTTCTTGTGTATCGAACCCCAGTACAAGATGTTCAGTCTCCGTGCCCGTATTATGGAAGGCTACGACACCATACGCAGTACTCCATGGATACATCAGCTCATCAGAGATTCACTACGGCGGTGGGTTGATGAATGTATCAATGCGCACGTAGGGCATATTGAACATTTCCTGTGAGAAAGAGTTGCATGTGGTATGCTGGTACGTTCTGTTCTTGTATGTTTCCCATGATAAATGAGTTGGAAACAATGAGGTATAACATGGATACAAACCGTCTCCGGACCCATGTTCATATAACATAATTTCTTCGTCTACGTGGGAGGAATGTGTCCTGCAATTTGTGCTGTACCATTTTGTTACACCCTGTATACAGGGCTGGTCTAGAATAAATCACATATTGAGCAACAAATTTGAGAACTAGATGATTTTTGCCCAGTATTGGACGACGTCAATAGCACTGGAGCAGGCTGCAATCAGTGACTCGGGGGGATTCTTCTCCAATGACTGAGGCGGAACCTTTAACGTGTCTTTTCTGTATGTCATTTCTGGTTCTCCTGTTCTCCTCGTTACGAGACTCCTAATTTCGAGGATTGATCGAATACTTGATCATCTCTCTTTTGCCTTTTTAGTTGTCCTCATCCCTAGGGACCGATATTGCTTCGTATTTGCCTATGAAGGAATGATCTGCTTGATTTCATCAGGACTCGAACCAAAATCCTCACAGTTTCTTGACAAAACAAATTGCCATTTCGCCAGGAAGAAACGGTTCAAAGGCATTAGTACATAAATCGTAGCTTATAGACGTTACTTAAAATTATTGTTAAGAGGGAGATCACTAACTGAAGACTAACCTTGAAATAGTCTTCGCATAGATTTTCAAGTGAGTTGGTGTTCGTGCCCAACAATTTCATATCAATATTTTATAGAAATATCAGATAACGTGAAACCCGTCCTGTAAATAATCTGTCTAACATTCTAATAATCATAATCACCATGAGACATTTGGCTATACGATCATCATTATTTTTAAGGTTACCTCGATCGAATGCTTTGAACATACCATTTACGTCCAGAAATTATTTTTTCTTGTTGTCACCTATGTAACCTACACAACTTGATAGAAATAGCTTGTTATTAGGCGGCTTTCTCTTTGCAACGGATAACTTAGATTACATCTGAAGATAGTATGCACATCAGTTTTGGTTGCTCCCATGCATGCTGCATGCATTTCAATACTAATTCACATTCAATAGCGGTGAGTTCATTGCTTCCAAGTGAGGAATTTGATAATAAGGTTGTTAAGTCACTCAATTTGACTGTTGGATTGGACCGACCTCAGATCAAGATACCGCCTTACCTGGAATAATATGCTTGGTATCATGATGATTATTATTGTTAGAGAGATGAGCCTACTAAAAGAAAGGATAAAATAAAACACGAGTGTTCGGTAATAATGTTCCGAATTTTTCATTGTATTGCATTGGTCTTTTTAAAATATTTGTTTACGATGCTTCTAAGGCAAAACCGTGGCAAATGTTTTTGAGTTCAGAATACAGGTATCTATATGGTATGCAATTTATTTTGTCTGTATTTTTAGAACAGTCGCATGAAGAGTTCTTTAATAAGTAAGCTATAACTTACAAAAATGATGGTATATTGGCTTTCATTGCCAGTGAATTAAAACTCAACAATTTTATGCCATCTTTTTGGGAGTATTTATAGAGAGATTAAAGATTTTAGCTTTCGCAGGCGCAAGTGCACTTCTTAAAAGGGAGGTAGCGCGCAGTTCGCTACTCCTGTTGGGGTCCGGGCACGGACACCAAGAGCCCGCAGATGAGCCAGCTTGGTGTGTTCAACCTCAATTGCATTTTGTAAGGATTGACAATCTAAATTGCTTCTTATAAGTCTTTGAACAATGTGGGGAGTCCGGAGATCCTACGAAGCTTTGTGATTATTTTGAATTTCAATTGCAATTTGTAAGTATTTTCAACCTAAACCCCTTTTTGCAAGTATTTTCAATCTAAATTGCATTTTGAAGGGTGAGCATTTTGCAAGTATTTTGATTCTCAATTGCATTTTGTGGGTATCTTGAATCTTAATTACATTTTGTAGGTATTTTCAATCTAAATTGCATTTTGTAAGTATTGTCCATCCAAATGGGTAGTTTGAGGTGGCCCGCGCTGAGGTGGCCCGTGCTGTGGTGGCATTTTCAATCTCAATTGCATTTTGTAAGCATTTTGAATTTCAATTGCACTTTGTGAGTATTTTGGATCTGAAAAGGGAGTTTTTTTTGAAAATCTGAGTTGCATTGTGTATTTTCAATATCAATTACATTGTGAGGTTTGAAGCCATTTTTCAGTGTTGCCTAAGTAAACAAAAGTTTGGTGCTTTTCAGTCGGTCAACACGAATGTACCCAAATAGAGCTGGGTTATGCCCTGATCCTGAAATAAATTACATAAGATTAATAAATACACTAGGATGACCAGTTTCGATCGTCAAGCGATCATCATCAGATCCATTACACTTAGGCTATAACATCTAAGTTTGAGAATACAGGTGAAAATATATACAATATGTACAATTATTTAGTTGCAGTGTTGGTAATGCAACAGTCGGTGTATGTTAAATGTGGTATATCTAATGTTCGGTAAACTTCTAAAATAGTGATGAAAATCCGGTATTTGTCTGTTAGGGGTGATTATGGTTTTACAGAATCAACTATGGTTATACTGAAATAATGCAAGCTTATACTTATCGAGTTGCGTGTTTCTATAGACACCAGTTGTAGTCGACTAACCCCGTGTGTTCGCTGGGTGGAACCGGTTTTCCCCTTCCTCCCCCTTTAGTTGCTATGTTCTTCCAGAGGTCAGTGCCATGTATATTTGTGTGACTTTGCCAAATCTAGATAAAAGTGTATGCTATTGAATGCAGGAGTTTGCAACTACTAAAGACCGTGGAACTATCTTAGCCACGCATGGGCTAAAAAGCCATTTATACTAAGCGGTACACGGTCTATTGAAGATGTCCCGGCACCTTTAATACTGCCGCGCATATCGGCCTAGGTTTATTGCAGAAAAATGTACATAGTACACCTGATCCAAATAACATTTACCTATAAACACCGCTATTTTCTCCCTTTTTTATCTAGCTTGGCTGTATCGCTAAGTTGTGTCTTGTTTTCGACAGGGTGTGTTTTTTAGTAGAGCGAAAAGGGGTGAACTCACCATAAAAGTGTGTTCATTTAGATTGTTGGGATTGTTTTGTTTGGCTAGGTGAATCTCGATTGCTTCTTTTATGTCGAGAGCTCTGCCTTTCGATTCGTGATGAATTATTTTTAGATCAGTTTCGATTTCAGTGAAGCTGTGCCCCGTGTCACACATATGTTCGCATACGGCTGAATGTGTTCCGTATCTTATTGCATTCCTATGTTCATTATAACGTGTATCTACTCGTCTTCCGCTCTGTCCAATGTAATTAGCTTGACAACCAATGTCTTGGCATGTAATAGAATATACCCCTGACTTTGAATACGGGTCTTGTTTATTTAGATTGCTATTGTGCAGGTGCCTCCCGGTCGTATTATTCGTTGTGAATGCTATTTTTATGCCTTGATTTTTGAATAGATTAGTGATTTTATATGTGTTCTCATTCACATAGTTGAAGCGCGCGAATTTTTTCTCATTAATGTCCGGTTTTGGAATCATTTTATCTTTATTTTTATGTTTGGCTACAATTTGGTCTATTTTGCTTGGCGGGAAACTGTTTTCCTTTGCTATTTGTTTAATGGTTCTTATTTCCTTATTATAATTGTCTGTTGACATGGGTATGTTTAAAGCTCTGTGCACCATTGAATTGAACCCCGCTAACTTATGCGTACTGGGGTGATTAGACTGATTGTCGATTGCATGCGAGGTTTGTGTGGCTTTTCGGAATATGGAGTATGAAAGCTCGTTGTCCTTACGTTCAATAGTTATGTCGAGATAATTTATTTTTCGATCTGTTTCGGATTCCTTGGTGAATTTGATTGAGTGGTGTTTCTTCGCTTGTTAATTCAGTATCGTAGATGCAAATTACATCATCTACGTATCTTTTCCATATTATTATTCCCTTTGTTGAAGTCTTTTCTAAAAACTCATTTTCTAGTGCATTAATGAAGATGTCAGCGATTAATCCGCTTAGTGGTGATCCCATCGCTAATCCTTCTGTTTGTGTGTACATTTTATTGTCGAATTGAAACGCGTTTTGGCTGAGGACGACCCTCAGTAGTCGCACGATCTCTTCAGATTCTTTTCCGAATTGTTGGATTTTAAGTTACTTTCGACGGTGTTGATTGCATCATTAATAGGAATATTGGTGTACATGTTAGTTACATCGAAAGATACAAGCCGCATGCTAGGTTTCATTTGTAGGGTGTTCAGTGCTGTTACCAATTCCGTTGTGTTCTTTACAGAGTTGTTTTTGTCGTTGGAAAGGCGGCGTTTTAAGATTTTTAGTAACTCTTTGCTGATTTTGTAATTAGGCGCATTCCTACAATTGACTATTGGTCTCATTGGGCACTCATTTTTGTGTATTTTTGGTTGTCCCCTCAATGACGGTATTTTCGGGTCCATGTTTATTAGCTTTGATTTTTCAGCTTTGGTCAGTATGTATTCTGTTTCTTTTAATACACTTTTTATTTGTTTTTGGAATTTATTGGTGGGGTCATTTGCTAATTCCTTGATTTCGTTGTTGTTTAGGAATTAGACTGTTTTTTTTCAATGTATTCTGTTTTGTTCAAAATTACTGTGGTATTTCCCTTACCTGCTTTTGTGATGATTAAGTCATGTTCATTTATTTTTTGTTTCAATGACTTTATTTCTTTTAGTTGTTTGTTGTTTTGAGTGAAATTGTTTTCGCCCTCTCGTTTGAGGATTTTTTTGGCTTCGTTGGTGGCAAGAGTTTTGGTTAATTCCCTGTCTTCTGCTGGGAGCTTGTGACTGTCTATCTCGATATCTGTGATTAACTGTTTTATATTATGGTTCGTGTGTGCGCCTGTGCAGTTGTATTTCAAACCTTTGTCTAGCATATCCATTTCATTTTGAGAGAAGGTTACGTTCGTTCTGTTGTTTACCCTGCTGTGGAAATTGAATTCATTGTTATTCGTGTGTTGTTCACTAGGTTGATTATTCTGTGTTTCTCCTAGTTTTCTTAGTTTATATTCTAGCGTTTCGTGTTTCCTCGTTGCTCTGATTTTGATGGTGCCATGTAGGTGCTCGGTAAAACTATCCCATTGGGATGCGTGCCAGAAATTACTTAGTTGCAATTGAATATCGTATAGTTGTTGGTTGATTTTTTGCTTTCTTATGTATGCAAATCTTAGTTCGTTTTTTTTTAATCCAAAGCGCTTTGGCTTGTTTAGTTGAAATGATTGAGGCTGATGTAATCGGTACGGTTTTAATTGGTACATATTTAGGGGTAAGATTTAGTTCTATACATTTTTTGTTGAACCAAATTGACTTGTCTATGTTCATGAGTTTAAGCCTGAGTGTTTTGAATCTCTTGGCTTCACGATTTGCCTGACTAGCCGTGAACATTGTGAGGTTTGAAGCCATTTTTCTCTCAAAATGAAATGGATATGCTAGACAAAAGTTTGGTGCTTTTCAGTCGGTCAACACGAATGTACCCAAATAGAGCTGAATATAAACTAAGAAAACTAGGAGAAACACAGAATAATCAACCTAGTGAACAACACACGAATAACAATGAATTCAATTTCCACAGCAGGGTAAACAACACAACGAACGTAACCTTCTCTCAAAATGAAATGGATATGCTAGACAAAGGTTTGAAATACAACTGCACAGACGCACACACGAACCATAATATAAAACAGTTAATCACAGATATCGAGATAGCCAGTCACAAGCTCCCAGCAGAAGACAGGGAATTAACCAAAAATCTTGCCACCAACGAAGCCAAAAAATTCCTCAAACGAGAGGGCGAAAACAATTTCACTCAAAACAACAAACAACTAAAAGAAATAAAGTCATTGAAACAAAAAATAAAAGAACATGACTTAATCATCACAAAAGCAGATAAGGGAAATACCACAGTAATTTTGAACAAAACAGAATACATTGAAAAAAAAAAACAGTCGAATTCCTAAACAACAACGAAATCAAGGAATTAGCAAAAGACCCCACCAATAAATTCCAAAAACAAATAAAAAGTGTATTAAAAGAAACAGAATACATACTGACCAAAGCTGAAAAATCAAAACTAATAAACATGAACCCGAAAATACTGTCATTGAGGGGACAACCAAAAATACACAAAAATGAGTGCCCAATGAGACCAATAGTCAATTGTAGGAATGCCCCTAATTACAAAATCAGCAAAGAGTTACTAAAAATCTTAAAACGCCGCCTTTCCAACTACAAAAACAACTCTGTAAAGAACACAACGGAATTAGTAACAGCACTGAACACCCTACAAATGAAACCTAGCATGAGGCTTGTATCTTTCGTTGTAACTAACATGTACACCAATACTCCTATTAATGATGCAATCAACACCGTCGAAAGTAACTTAAAATCCAACAATTCGGAAACAGAAACTGAAGAGATCGTGCGACTACTGAGGGTCGTCCTCGGCCAAAACGCGTTTCAATTCGACAATGAAATGTACACACAAACAGAAGGATTAGCGATGGGATCACCACTAAGCGGATTAATCGCTGACATCTTCATTAATGCACTAGAAAATGAGTTTTTAGAAAAGACTTCAACAAAGGGAATAGTAATATGGAAAAGATACGTAGATGATGTAATTTGCATCTACGATACTGAATTAACAAGCGAAGAAACAATTCTCCAATCCATTAATAGCCTACACCACTCAATCAAATTCACCAAGGAATCCGAAACAGATCGAAAAATAAATTATCTCGACATAACTATTGAACGTAAGGACAACGAGCTTTCATACTCCATATTCCGAAAAGCCACACAAACCTCGCATGCAATCGACAATCAGTCTAATCACCCCAGTACGCATAAGTTAGCGGGGTTCAATTCAATGGTGCACAGAGCTTTAAACATACCCATGTCAACAGACAATTATAATAAGGAAATATGAACCATTAAACAAATAGCAAAGGAAAACAGTTTCCCGCCAAGCAAAATAGACCAAATTGTAGCCAAACATAAAAATAAAGATAAAATGATTCCAAAACCGGACATTAATGAGAAAAAATTCGCGCGCTTCAACTATGTGAATGAGAACACATATAAAATCACTAATCTATTCAAAAAGCAAGGCATAAAAATAGCATTCACAACGAATAATACGACCGGGAGGCACCTGCAAAATAGCAATCTAAATAAACAAGACCCGTATTCAAAGTCAGGGGTATATTCTATTACATGCCAAGACATTGGTTGTCAAGCTAATTACATTGGACAGAGCGGAAGACGAGTAGATACACGTTATAATGAACATAGGAATGCGATAAGATACGGAACACATTCAGCCGTATGCGAACATATGTGTGACACGGGGCACAGCTTCACTAAAATCGAAACTGATCTAAAAATAATTCATCATGAATCGAAAGGCAGAGCTCTCGACATAAAAGAAGCAATCGAGATTCACCAAGCCAAACAAAACAATCCCAACAATCTATATGAACACACTTTTATGGAGAGTTCACCCCTTTTCGCTCTACTAAAAAACACACCCTGTCGAAAACAAGACACAACTTAGCGATACAGCCAAGCTAGATAAAAAGGGGGGGGGGGGGAATAGCGGTGTTCATAGGTAAATGTTATTTGGATCAGGGGTACTATGTACATTTTTCTGCAATAAACCTAGGCCGATATGCGTAGCAGTATTAAAGGTGCCGGGACGTCTTCAATAGACCGTGTACCGCTTAGTATAAATGGCTTTTTAGCCCATGCGTGGCGAAGATAGTTCCACGGTCTTTAGTAGTTGCAGACTCCTGCATTCAATAGCATACACTTTTATCTAGATTTGGCAAAGTCACACAAATATACATGGCACTGACATCTGGAAGAACATAGCAACTAAAGGGGGATCAAGGGGAAAACCGGTTCCACCCAGCGAACACACGGGGTTAGTCGACTACAACTGGTGTCTATAGAAACACGCAACTCGATAAGTATAAGCTTGCATTATTTCAGTATAACCATAGTTGATTCTGTAAAACCATAATCACCCCTAACAGACAAATACCGGATTTTCATCACTATTTTAGAAGTTTACCGAACATTAGATATACCACATTTAACATACACCGACTGTTGCATTACCAACACTGCAACTAAATAATTGTACATATTGTATATATTTTCACCTGTATTCTCAAACTTAGATGTTATAGCCTAAGTGTAATAGATCTGATGATGATCGCTTGACGATCGAAACTGGTCATCCTAGTGTATTTATTAATCTTACGTAATTTATTTCAGGATTAGGGCATAACCCAGCTCTATTTGGGTACATTCGTGTTGACCGACTGAAAAGCACCAAACTTTTGTTTTAATACCAATTACATTTTGCAAGTATTTTGAACCTCAATTGCATTTTGTACGTACTTCCAATCTCATTTGCATTTTGTAAGTATTTCGACTCTGCATTGCATTTTGTACGTATTTTGAACCTAACCTACATTTTGTGCGTATCTTTCAATCTTTTCTTTGTGTGAGTATTTTCGTTCTGAATTCCTTTTTGTTAAGTATTACCCCTATCCACTTTGTATTCTTCAATCTGTGTTAAGAGGGGCAGATGACCTCGTAGTTCCGCCCCTTAAAACAGCAATAACTAACTAGGCGAAACCCCACACGGCATAAACTTACAAAAATTGCTGAGTTTCTATAACTTACTATCGTTATTTTACACAGTCTCTTCTACTATAATCTCGTGTAAATGGACCATCGTTTAGTGCAGACCATACGGTGGTCTTCACCCTCAGAAGCTCACAGGTGATAAGTTCGGGAATAGGAGACCACTTAGGACACGTGACCTGGGTCATTTTTCTTCATTTTTTCAGTTTAAGGTGGATCCACCTCTCTTTCCAGCCTGTCTTATCATACCCATATTTCCTTCCAAGTCTTTCAGTACCTATTCTTTGATCTGAAATTGAATTTTTGTCTTGGGTTGGATCTTCGACTCTACCATGAAATGTAATTCTGGCCTGAGGGTTGGAATGAGATACTTAGCCATGTGAGGCAAAACTGAGAAGAGATAGGTTCGATTCCCACCTCAGCCATCTTAGAAGTGGTTTTCCGTGGCTTCCTCACTTCTGCTCTAGATGGATGCTGGGATGAATTCTAACCTGAGGCTACGGCCGCTTCCTTCCCGAGACCAGCCTCAATTAAAATTACATACACTACTGCAGACACTAATATAACACAGATTAAATTCTAGAACACCCATATACACGGGGTTGATTAGCATGATTTCTAAGCCCCTAAATGAAACAAGAACATCAACCATTGGCTTGGAGGAGTTGAAGAAATTCTGGCGGGTAACGTATTATTGTAGTATAGGATACGTGTTGAGGGGGAAGAGACAGAAGCCAAGCACACCTTCTAACGAGAGGTGATTCAGGGTATGATAATGGTTGGAAGTGTGCCAGCTATACAAGAATGGGATATGAATGGCGATGTATCTCAAGATAAATACTTTACACTGGATAGCGTAGGACGAGAATATATTTCATAAGACCAGTCATGAATGGCGATTCTCGCGAGATATCATGTATATATTTATGCCACGGCTGATTCTAAGACGTGACCTTGTAACTAAAGTGTTAGGCTATTGAGCACGACAGTTAACTGTGAGCTACATGCTACACAGAAAATACCTCGACTTCTACATATTTATCATCGGTTTTCTGTCCACTGTAATTAACACGTGATGAAGCTGATAATAATGATTGTGCGGCCTCCGGAGAGGCCGAGTGCAGGCGACCTGCGCGTCCTAATGAGGATGAAGTGATGATGAAGACGTCACATACGCCCAGTCCCCGAGCCACGGGAATTATTCCCAGGAGATTAAATTCCCTGATGGCTCGGTCGGGAATCGAACCCGGGGCATTTTGGGCCAACGCCTAGCTCGTTAACCATTTAGCCACGGAGCCGGACATGAAGCTGATAAAAAGGGTGAACGCAAAGAACGAAATGTCCTAAACAACCTCTTTTTGTAACCGCTGTTTCAAAACTTATATTTTTCGGTCAAATGTTGATTACTGATAGCTGTCGTAGATTGTAGTGAAACATCATATTCGATAGTGAGATTATACTTCAATTTACAGGTGAGTGTCGAAAAGCCTACGAGCTTTTAAATGAAAAGTAATGAGCACTTCGTTACTCCATTAGGATCTGAGTAGCCTATTTTACATAATATTAATAACACCGTTACTCCGTATCTATGTGACGGTCAGGGTGACGGACAGTAGAGAAAGGGTCAGACATTTTTATTCTCTATCTTCCATCTATATAGCTTGAACTATTTGTGCAGTACATGACTTAATAGCCTAATGTCTTCATTTTTTGAGTAGTACTATCAAGGATCCGTGGATAAGATGCTCGGAAATCATTGAATTGAAGAGCAAATATTTGGGTAAAATATGTAGTTCATTAACTGAGTTGAATGCTTATTCTCTTTCTGGTTACTTGATACACTCTTTCAAATGTGTAAAACATACTGTTATTATCAAATCACCGGAAAATTAAGATTTTGCCAAAATACTGAGTCCAAGAGAGATTGATTGTTAATTTTAGGATTATATGCATAGGGCTGGGTAGCCCCATTTGTTGTATGCAATTCTCTCTTTTAATTTAAATAGCATTACAATACATACATTAAACAACATTAGAATACATTACATTTAATAACAATACTTAAAATAATTACCTAATAACTAGGTATTCAATCCCATGATGCGCTTGCAAAAACACCATAACTATCTAAAAATATTACTAATAACCATCCAATAATACATCGGTAAGGTGTCTCCTGAGTACTGAGCGATGTGAATTCTCATACGCTTGCAGGTTATACTAATTATAAATGCGCGATGCACCACATGTAAACGATGTATTGTATTTAGAAGTACGATGAGAGGGAGATTGATTGATTGATTCATTCATTTCAGAGCCACTTGTAGGGCTCAGAAGCTCTTTTGTAGTATCCAACAAATATATTTTAATTTCACCATACGAAATTACAGTTGGCAGTCAAAGTGAAGGGACGTGTTTTTTCCCGAGCTCTCATGTGTGCTGAAGTGGGTTGTTCTCTGGAGTGTTATCGCGCGAGGATCGGACTGTGGTATGTGAAGTGTAGTCGGGATTTCCAGTGTTTGTGTGTGCGTACGGGACCTAGTAACTTGTGGTTTATAGCCCTAGTGATAGCTGCGTTGTTAGTTATTGATGGAGTGGAAGTGAATCCAGGCCCTGTTACTCCAAATGTGAATCAGGCAAATGATCCAGTGGCAGCATTCAAGTTTTCGACGTGCAGTAAAACATTGAAGAACGGTGTTCAGTGTGGACTATGTGAGAAATGGTTTCACTTCGGCTGTATTAAGGTCAAGAAGGAGGATTGTGATGTCGGGAATTGGTTTTGTAAAGTATGTGATACGCCGGACTGTTTTGAGTGTGCAAATCAAAGCAAGGGATCAAATAATACAGGAACTTAGAGCAAAGCTTAGTGAATCAGAGGAAACGTCGAAGGATGTGACTGAACGGCTTTCTACTGGGATCAGTGTGGAAGAGGGCGTGCAGGAGCAAACTGAGGATGACGTTATCATAATGGGTGATTCCATGATACGATGGAGTGCGAATATCTCGAGGAAATCAGGTGCGAAAGTGCGGTGTTATCCGGGGATTAAAATTGACCAGCTTGCCCAACAAGTGGAAGAAGCAAATGTAGAGAACTGTGACAAAGTTAAAGTGTTGTTGCTCCATGTTGGGACGAACGATTTGAAGAAGAGGGCTACAGCTGATTACATCATGGGGGAGCTCTACGAACTAGGCAGAAAAGCTAAAAGCAAGTTTAGAAATGCAAAAATTATAATGAGTGGCATTATTCGACGGAGAGATGTTCCGTTAAGGCGAGTTAAGACTGTAAATGACCGCATGGACTGGGTTTGTGCACAACTGGGATTAGTGTACGTAGATGCTGACTACTGGATTGGTGGCCGTGACTTCACCCGAGACGGGCTGCATTTAAATCGACGGGGCGCATTCAACCTAGGGAGCCTACATGACAGGGTCATCGGTTTGTGCCGGCCATTGTGAGGAGGAGCAGGTTCAGAGGTTGCCAGCCGACGGGAACAGAAGGAGCTACTTCGGGATATTTGCTGCGGAGGTAAGACTCTAAGATTACTGCAGGTTAATTGTCATAGTTACGGAAATAAATTAATTGAATTTTGGAATCTTGTAGAGACGTATTCTCCGGACATTGTCATTGCTACTGAATCTTGGTTATATGAGGATATAAATAGTAATGAAATAATTCAAGGGACATACGAAATGTACAGAAGGGATCGAGGGAAGCGAGGTGGTGGGCTATTTATTTGTGTGCGCAAAAATATAGCTAGTTTCTTAAAGTGGGCTGATACGGATCATGAAATGTTATGTGTACAAATTTCGGATAAAGGGAATAAATTCCCTCTTCAGGTGATAGGGGCGTATAGAGCACCGAAAGATAACTTTTCGCTTCTCGACACACTGTATGATAAAACTTGTACGGGTAATGTTATGAAAAAGAGCATAATAATTGCCGGAGATTTAAACCTCCCCAAAGTAGACTGGTCTGGTGAGTCAACTAGCTGTGGTCAAGCTCAGAGCGCTGCAAACAAATTCTTAAGGGAGGGGGGATTTTCCCAAGTAGTTGACTTCCTAACTAGAGGCAATAATACCTTAGATGTTTATCTCGTAAGGCCTGTAGAGCTGTATATTAACTGTCTGAAAGTACCAGGAATTAGTGACCATTCTGGGGTTGAATTAAATATTAAATACGGTGACATTACAAAATTAGACTCTGATGCAGCAAGTAAGATCATATTCCAGTATCGCAGGGCGGATCAGGGCAAATTTCAGGTTTGTAGGATGGGCATCGGAAGGAAATCACATTAAAATCCTGTGGAGTAACTTTTTGAAAATTTTAAATAGCGCTATTGATAAATTTGTTCCATTTAAATTACTGAAACAAAACCCAGATCCTGAGTATTACACATGGGAAATCAGGAGTCTTAAACGGAAAATTAGGAAATTATACAATAAAAGACATGATAGTGACAAGTATATGTTGAAATGTAAGTCCGTATCAAGAGAGCTCGTCTTAAAAAAGAGGGCTGCTCATGACAATTATATGCAAGGTTTACTTGGTTCGGGAGGCGATGGGTGGAAAAAATTCTACAGTTATGTTAGGAGAAAAAAGGGAAATTCAAATAATTTGTCGATGATAATGTCCGGTGACGGTAAATTAATTACTGTGAAGCAGGCCATTGCTAATGAATTAAATTTATTTTATGGTAAATCCAATAGCTGTGTGTTGGACCACGGCCGACTGAATACGAGCTGCGCTCTATACCGGCCTTGACATTCCCAGTCAGAACCCATGTATAACATGTAATTGGAAAGTTTCTACTCGTTGCCAGTAGAGCGCACTCCCCTCCCATTATAAGCGCGATAAGGAATCAGCTGTACAGTACGTATACTAAATGCGTAATCTCAAGAACCACTGGATGGATTTTGATGCTGCTTTCACCATTCTGTAAAGGTGATCTCGAGGAAGATTTGTGTAGAAAATAATTTATTTATGACCAAAGGGAGCCAAGCAATAACGATTTCAGTGAAAAGGTCGAAAAAATAGCCTGGCGTCCGTGCGCTTTTTAAGCTTACGCTGGGCAAACCGTTAAAAATATCATTATATTATGAGCGTAAGAATTGTTCAGCGTGAGAAATTCTACAAAAAGTCCGCGAGAGCATATCTTTATTTTCGATACATCGCCCACTATAAGTGGTTTTAGTTTGGACGGGAGGGGGATTTGGCTTGCACCTCGCCATTCTTAAATTACGTCTGTCAGGAATTCCTTGCACATTCATAACTGTTCCCGGGCGAAGCCGGGGCGGATTGCTAGTGACACTATATAATTATCATTATAATTTCCGCATTATCAAAATTAAAATTATATCACAAAATAAAATAGCGTGCTAATAAATCTAAGGGAAATTAGACATACCTTGCACCTTCTTCGGGTACAAGGACACAACTCCAGCACCGTCTCATCAAAAGGAAAGAGAGGATGAAAATTACAGCCGGGAACAAGTAGCAGCCAATCGTGTGTTGTGTTTTGTGCTAAGAGATCTTTCGACAAATTATCAGATACCGTGTGCCTTCTTTTTCACGAAGCAGCTGTCAGGACGGGACTTACATAAACTCCTGCTGGACGTTATTCTCGAGGTTGAACAATGCGGTTTCATAATTATAATAACTGTCTCTGATAATCACAAAACTAACACTACAATGATGAGGCATTTAGGGGGAGGGAATTTGCAACCAATGGTCAATCACCCATACGATGAGTCTAGGAATGTATTCCCTAGTTTTGATCATTGTCACATTCTAAAAAAAAAAAACCCATTAGAACGCAGTTTCTGTAACGAGAGATGACTGATGGTACTGGAATAATTTCAGGGAAATACTTGTCATTACTATACACAAAGCAAAAGCGTGAGATCGTCAAACCGGTCAGACACCTCACTAAAAAACACATCGAACCCACTAAATTTGAAAAAATGAATGTTCGGCGTGCCAAGGAAGTGTTCTCGTCAGACGTTATTGGTGCCATTAGTACACTGAAAGAAAATATAGGCATGCACCCGGAAGCGTACACATTCATGGACGCAGAAGCAACCATTTTTTTTAAACGTTAATAAATGGTTCGCTATGCATGACGTAAGCATCACATATCATCATATTCAGTCTAGAAATCCAGATAAAGGGCATTTTTTCTCATTAAAAGTCAGTCGCCTAAACTGGCTAGAGGAATATTTTCTTTCTTACCTTGAAACTTAGAAAGCTGCTAGTAACGCTGCTAGAAAGGACTTCCTGAGTTCTGAGACTTACGAAGCTACCTATACAATTAATCACGGATTTAACTGTCCAGTGCATAAGGTATCTTCTAAAAATGGGTAGAGGAAAGTCGCCAAATATGGGGAGTTTTTTTTATAGGGCTCACATTAGACATAAGAAGGAACGGAATAATTTTGGTTTTCTCACCAATGTAAACCTCAGGCAATATACTATGTATATTACAAATATGGGCACGTTTGATGTTGTAATACCCTCTGATATTATTGTTAACTTTAAAAGTGCACTTTCCCCGTATTAGGCAACCGGGTTTCGTAATATGGGGAGGTGAGAAACCTCACGGTTTTTATTTATAATAGGTACACTGAATAGTATACCCTACTAATTAAAGCATTCATTCTGACAATTTTTTTTCGTGTGGCCTCCTGAGAGGCCGAGTGCAGGTCTTTCTAGTCGACGCCCGTGGGCGACCTGCGCGTCAGGATGGGAGATGGAATGGATGAAGATGAATGAAACTGGGCAAGGATGTGGAAGGAAGCGGCCGTGGCCTGTTAGAAGGTACCGTCCCAGCATTTGCCTGGTGTTGAAAAATGGGAAACCACGGAAAATCATTTCAAGGACGGCCGATCGTGGGGCTCGAACCCACGCGTCTACCGAGTCAGCAGAGAGCTTGGCCCCATGGCCTAACGCTGCGCTTTAGCCAGCGTAGCCACTACTGTCGGTAATTCTGACAATGTAATGAAATCATGAACACAAATAGTACAAAAATACAAAAATGAATATTTTAAGTAAATAACAGTCCTAGTTTCTGTTGCCGAACTTCCAAACCGTTCAGCAGAAAAATGCATAAACTTTAATGAAAACCGAGTGATTCTGATCGAATTCAACTGTAACGAGGTGCAAGGTATGTCTAATTTCTCTTAGATTTATTTGCACACTATTTTATTTTGTGATATAATTTGCATTTTGATATTGTTGGAATTATGATAATATAATAGTGTCACTAGCAACCCGCATCGGCTTCGCCCGGGAACAGTTATGAATGTGCAAGGAATTCCTGTCAGACGTAATTTAAGAATGGCGAGGTGCAAGCCAAATCCCCCTCCCGTCCAAACTAAAAACACTTATAATGGGCGATGTATCGAAGATAGAGATCTGCTCACGCGGACTTTTTTGTACAATTTTTCATGCTGAACAATTCTTACACTCATAGTATATTGATATTTTTAACGGTTTGTCCAGCGTAAGCTTAAAAAGCGCACGGACGTCGAGTTCTTTCTTCGACCTATTCACTGAAATCTAAAATCGTTACTGCTTGGCTCCCTTTGATCACAAATAAATTATTTTCTACAGAAATCGTCCTCGATATTACCTGTACAGAATGGTGAAAGCCGCATCAAAATCCATCCAGTGGTTCTCGAGATTACCTGTGATATCCAAGAATCGGGGACTTTGTTTTACACTAAGTAGAGATAAGTCTTAGTCGTGCAATGCTTGGTCAACAGCGCTGTGTGAGCAGTTGAGTAACTAACAAGATTTCATGAAAAAGGTCTCATTGTCTAGGCCGGTATGAACGCATTCAGTCGGCCGTGGTTGGACCTTAACGGTGAATCAGGGGCTCCACTTCTCCAAATAAACCAGTCAGCAATTATAAAGCTAATACAAAAATTACGTTACAATATATCGAAGGGTCCTGATAATATTGTTAGTGAAGTACTTAAACTAGGAGGTAGGGCCGTGGCACGATACTTAGAGGTGATGTTTAATGTGTCCATAAACAATGCGCAAATCCCGGATGACTGGAAAAGAGCTACGGTAGTCCCAATATTTAAGGGAGGGAGCAGACTTGAATTGGGCAACTACAGGCCGGTTAGTCTTACGTCCATCGTTTGTAAACAGATGGACCATCTCATTTGCGACTACTTGAGGGAACAGTGGGAAACATTATCATGGTTTAATGATAGGCAACATGGATTTTGGAAAGGTTGCTCATGCGAGAGTCAGATGCTATCACTTTTTCAAGATATTAGCGAATCGTTAGACGATGGAGTTTCAGTCGACGCAGTAGTTATAGATTTTGCGAAGTCATTTGATGTCGTGCCGCATGACATGCTACTCCATAAATTAGCTTCGACGAAGATTGATAGAAGAGTAATTTTATGGATCCAAGAATTTTTGATGGGTCGTTCCCAGAAAGTGAAAGTTGAAGGCCGATTCTCGGATGAAATTACCGTAACGTCGGGTATCACTTAGGGCAGCGTAATCGGAACTTTGTTATTTTTGGCGTTTATAAATGACTTACCAAATGGGATTCGCAGTGACTGTCGATTGTTTGCGGATGATTGTGTAATATATCGAAAGATACATGACTCACAAGACAATGCAGTACTTCAAGATGACCTGAACCTGGTCTATAAGTGGGCGATTGAAAATAAAATGAAGATAATCACAAGAAAATGTTGTCTAATAAAAATAGGGAAAGTGCGAAGGCAAGATTTTCAATATAACATTGGCTCGGAAATACTTGTAGAAGAAGATTCTTGCAAATATTTGGGCGTTCACGTAAGAAATGATATGAAATGGAGTAGTCATATAGGATGTGTAGTTTCTAGAGCTTACAAATCCCTGCACTTTGTAATGAGGGTATTAAAAGGAAGTAGTACCTCTGCTAAAGAATTAGGATATTTGTCACTTGTAAGACCTATTCTGGAATACGCCTCGGCGGTTTGGGATCCATATCAAGTAGGGCTCATAAATGAGTTGGAAATGGTACAAAGAAAGGCCGCTAGATTTGTGCTCAGTGACTTCAATCCCAGGAGCAGTGTGAGCCGTATGTTAAAGAAACTTGGGTGGGAATCACTTGAGGCTAGGAGGATGAAATCTAGACTCTGCGCTATGTACAACACGTATACAAATCAACCAGCATGGGGTGAGCTTAGCAAACGTATGGAAAAGCGTACTTACATGGGTAGGGGCGATCATCCTTTCAAAGTTAAGGGCCGACCACAGCGAACAAATTATGATAAATATTCTTTCGTAAACCGTGCCATTGATAATTGTAACTCTCTATCTGCCGCAGTCTTAGAGCCTTTTCCCAAACATATAGGTGTGTTTAAGAAAAGACCATTTGTGTAAATACTCCAGTTTAATTGTTAGTGAATTGTTATGTACAATTATTTATTTGTTATGTATATCTAATTTGTCACCGGGGGACACACCCCCAATTGCAAATAAACGAATGAATGAATGAATAAATTTATATATAGGCCTAGTTTCACACAATTAATACATAAATATATACAGTAAAAATACTATTGTGAAAGGTAAAGTGAAACAAACAACAATTTGAAATGTAATTTAAAGAGAATTAAACAACCTATAAGGTTTAACATTATCAAATGATACAGAACATATATCGGTCTAAAACACAAAAAAGGGGCGAGGAGAAAGAGAAATAAGATAATGGGAAAGCGAGGCGGTTGTATGCTTCGTAATCCGATGGGAAAACTTCGTGTTGTCGATTGAAAGCTCTGAAATGTTCAGATAATCAAGACTTGACAAGAATATTTTTGTGAATATTTGAAACTTCAGAAAAAAATCATGGATACAAATAAATTGATAAATAATTCGCCGGTAAAAAAAGCTACGAAAATACTCGCAATATGGCATAGACAAGTATTTTCTTCTGCATTAGATCATTCTGTTCGCGAATATACGAGTCGCTATTTTTGCATACCTAATAGTGATTGATGGCTGCGTTTTAATGGTTTCCATCATACTACAATAAACACAGGCCGTTTGGTCATTATATGCAGGTGCTTGTACCTAATTATAATTTGCCTATTTTTGGCGTTCTGTATATGTGTATAGTTTACCATGCAAAGTTTGTGATCTTTCGCTTCTACTGTAGACGTCTGTGGACTGGGACGCGCGCTGTGGGTGGTACGCGGTATAGACTACACTGCAAAACACAACAGTAGCCCAACTACACTCCCGCGTGTTTGTAAACCGTAAAATACAGGAATAGTTACCACGGGCAATTGTCTGTTAAGACCAACAACCGCAACGCAATCATCCAGGAGGTCGGGACATGTAAGATGCCGTCGTTCTTGTAACACACTAAACAAAAAAATTACAGACATTAAAATAGGTAAGTCAGCTGGCAAGCAATATTGCCCAGAGGCGTGTAGTTCTACGAAATGCATGTAATTTAGCGTGTCAACTCACATATGCTTGGATTATGTAATGTACTCTCATATTTTATTTTATTGTCTTGGTTCACTTCCTGTTGTAGCGGTTAGCATTCTTGGCTGTCGCCCCGGAGGTCCGGATTCGATTCCCGGCTATGTCAAGAAATTTAATTCTGGTCTGAGAGCTGAAATGGGGTACACTCAGCCTAGTGGGGCGAAACTGAGAAGAGATGGGTTCGATTCTCACCTCAGTCATCCTGGAAGGTGTCTTCCGTGGTTTCCCACTTCTACTCCAGGTGGAATAGTTCATAATACAAGGCAACGGACGCCTCGTTTCAAATCCTCACCTAACTTACAAATAACTACTACAGACACCAATATAATAGGTTATCGGACAAATTCTATACACACTCAAGAATATGGGGCTAAATAACCACGATGACCAAGCCCCTCAAATGGAACAACAACAAACAAAACACAATTATATTCTTGTGGTACTGAATTTTAGTTATAACTCGGTGGGGGTGTGATGGTGCAATGGTCAAGCTGCTTGGCTCACACTAAGGCTGATCGGGTTTTATTCCCGATCAGTGCATGTGAGATTTTCGAAATGAAATATCGAGTCCTGTGGTTCGGATTCCTTCGTAAAACTGCAAGCTTTATTTTTATTTTTTACTTTTCTTCGTTGCTTAATCTCTCATAGCGTTATATCTAATCAAGACTCTTCATTAAAGCAGTGGACGATATGAAATCTTCAGAGAGGAAGTTAAGGAATTGTATGTGGGTCTCGGGTGGGGAAGGAGACGGAGACTGCCATCACCTTGCTAGGTACCATCCTAGCATTTCCCTGGAGTAGAAATGGGGAAACCACGGAAAACCACATCTCTTCTCAGTTATCTCGAGACTTTATGGATCCTATTCCAGCCCTCACACTGGAATTACATTTCATGACTTAGCTGAAAATTGAACCCGGCACTTGGAATGGCAGCCAATAATCATTACTTCATGAGGCGATTTACGGAAGTGTTGGGTCGTGGATTTACCAAAATTCAGTGAGGCTATTGTCGGAACGTTGTGCAGAGTTCCATCATACAATATTGTGTGTAGACTGGTGCGTGTAATAGTAATGTAAATTTAACTAGTAGATTTCAGTCTGTCAGAAATTGATCGGTAGTGTGGAAATATTCTGTGTTTAAGTTATTTGATAGGGGATTTCATTATGGATATGCGACTTCCGAGAAGGTGAAACATAGATTATTTACAGGCATGGACTAATAACATAGCGGCATAAATTGGCATTTTTCAAGATTCTGAGTTGATGGATACTGGTGTAAACTTGGAACTTTGGTTGTGCGTTCTTGGCAAGTCGATCCTGCAACACTGCCTAAATGTTGCATACATTTGTTACGTTTAAATAAGTTCCACACAGAAAGGGAACCGTTTGGAGATCCGACCCTCGGATCCCGCCACTGGTGCTGGCGGTATTGAGTCCCCGGAGTTATCCATTCTCACTCCAGGAAAATGCTATGATGTAGCCTCATATCAAATCCCGAGGGTTCTATTCCAATCTTGGATTCTAATAATTACAATTTTACCGGGCTGTCTCATGTTTTCCGACAACTGATATTTTTGTATGGTTAACATGTTAACGAGTCCACACAATGCTAAATGATATTGTTCGCTGAATTGAGTTCTAATCTAAAGGAGTGCATTGAAAAAAAAAAAGGGTTTCTCTTTGACAAAAAGCTTGAACTTACTTTCAACTATAATGAATACATTCATAAGAAGTTGCAAATCGAGTACTCTAACCTCCACATCGCGTCCCCTGTGCCGAAGTCCATCCTTCTAGAATAGTTCTTTTAAAATATAACATATAAAGGTTTGTCTATGTTAAAGCGCGGTGTGTCAGAAGTGATAATTAGAGACGGGAATTTGCCTATTTGCCTATTTTATTCCTGTGTTTAGAAACGTAGGCTTTCGAGATATAAATTCAGTTTAGGTTCTTTTAGGCTAGATTTCGTTGGTTTTATTGTGCCTATAAATGCCTATTTCAAGGGTTTGTGCCTATTTGTAGTATAATTGCCTATTTGATGCATTTTGACTGTATTTTAAAGTGCATTATATTGCGGCTGGTGTGCTCGACAGAATTATACTCTCATTTCTCAATATGTGTTTACCCCACGAACAAGAATGGGAATTCTCGAAAGTCACCAGAAATAGCGCCTGGGATCTCGATATTAAGCCTCCAAACTTAACAACCCTTTGTTTTGTATTTCGCTTTTCTTTATATTGAAAATTTACTCGTTAGTATGTGTGGAATTAATATCATAAACTATATGCTGATTGAATAACAAAATAACTAACTTAGTGCCATGTTTTCGCGTTTTTTCAATCTCGATATTAAGCCTTCAAAGTTTAAAAAAACCTTCGTTTCAGGTATCGTCCCCTCCAAAAGCCGCGTTAGGTTGGCGCTGCAACCTAACAGTGAATTAATATACAGTATATCCTGTACGCGTCTGAGTGTTGAATGGGCAGGCAGTTAAAAGCAGCCAGGAGGGATGCGATCCAGCTGGCAGTGAAAATGCCGCGGCGATCACAGTGCGTTGGTGCTGTAACCTATCATGTGTTGAATGGACAGGCAGTTTAAAGCAGCCAGGAGGGATGCGATCCAGCTGGGAGTGAAAATCAGTGCGTTGGTGCTGTAACCTATCTTGTGTTCAATGGACAGGCAGTTTAAAGCAGCCAGGAGGGATGCGGTCCAGCTGGGAGTGAAAATGCAGCGGTGATCAGTGCGTTGGTGCTGTAACCTATCTTGTGTTAAATGGACAGACAGTTTAGAGCAGCTTGTAGGCAAGCGATCTATCTGGCAGTGGGTGTAGCATGGCCTCTTACCAAGATATATGGAAACTTGGTGGTCCCGTCTCGAGCTACTGTTGCTATGGAGATGGCCGGCCTTGCTATTACTTCTATCAGTTTATTTTCTGCTTTTATTAGCCTTTGCTTGAGTGCAAAAAGGCCGAAATCAGAAGAATGAGAAAGACTATCGAAAATTCATGTAGCCAGCCGTTCCTTCTGGGTCCTAAACTATGTGTATGCAAAATTTGGTTGAGATTGGTGGAACGGTGTAGATTTGTATACGGAACAAATCTACCCACATACATACATACATACAGACTTTCACTTTTATATATAAGATAAGTATGTTATTAAATTATAAGTTGCTTATTGTTAATTCTTTTTATAGTAATTAAATATGTTATTAAATTACAAGATTTTTTTCATGCCTATTTTGTTGCCTATTTTACACGTTAGTGCCTATTTACATGCCTATTTTGGCTATTTTAAGAGCCTATATGCCTGCCTATTTTAACTGTTTTTAGTGCCTATAATTCTCGTCTCTAGTGATAATATTCTTTCTATGCTGCATTATATATTGGTGATGAATTTATTCATGATAAAACATACACAATGTAAGCTTACTTCAATGTAATTGCATGTTGAGAAGAACGCCTCAGTGGCTACACCCTAAAGCTTGATAATAAATTCATAGATTGGACTTTAACGACCGCAATGACCAAAGATACTATCAGATACTGGGTCGTGATGTGTGCCTTGAATACTATCCATATAGCTGTTACGTCGAGTTAAAATGTAAAATGAAAACAACACGACCTAATAGACGAAGGCCTCTTTTGTCTTAATAATAAATGTGTGCATACATATGAAAGGGAGCTAATGTCGAGTATTGAGTTGACACTACCTGGACTGCTTACAGCAGAATTTAGGTAATTGAAATGTAATGTTTTTCAGTCTGTCAATACGATTGTACCCAATTGTAATGGGCAGTTCCCTAATCCTAAAAAAATTACATGAAATTGCTAAATACTTAAATATTTATTAATCTCATTTAAATTGTTGACCGACTGAGAAACATTGAACTTAAGATGATAACTAGACGAATTAACCTAAATAACTTAATTGTGCATGTTAGTACTTGATTTACTCCTCCAATACCAGTATGCGTTTTGAGTCTGAAGAATCCGAATATGCGCAATGAATGTATGTAAATATTGTCAGGTTAGAGTTTAAACTGGAATATCTCCCAAATTAATCGTTGGAAACTGGTCCCTTTTCATATACACGCACATGAATGTTGTTCCTAACTATTTGTATGATGATTTTCAACAGATGTCTCCTCTCTCTTTTCAGGTAAGTCCTATCTGGCAAGTTATCTTCACATTTCTCTCAGTGCTTAGCTCAAGGTACAGTACGTAGACATTTTGATTTGTTTTGACACATCATTTGGGTGCATGCTTCCGTCGCTGTGTTTGAAGTGTAGATCACTGAAGTCGGAATAAGGTTATTATTATTATTATTATTATTATTACTATTATTATTATTTATTTACTCGCTTAGTGTGAAATGCATTTTGATAAGGTCTCATACGTTTCTGAAATATTTATATGATCATTTAACTTATCCTTAAAGGTTAAAACAGTATCATATAAACGATCATATTGAAGTAATAATAACTAGTTGAAACCCGTCAATACATGACGGCCAATAAGAAAATAATTACTGAAGAATGTTATTATATACGTTCTTTGTTCAATTATTTTTGGCACTATTGAAACTTTAAGGGCGTCAAAAGATTGCACTCTATAGACATTGCAACATAATGCTGGCCATGATTGAAAACTTGATGAGGCAAATTGAGACCTATACGTTCCAGAGTTCCCCCTTGAGCTTTATTGATTGTGATAAAGTATGCCAAGCGAATCGGAAAATGTTGCCTCTTAAAAGAAAATGATTGTTTTATCCGGTGGTGTTAAATCAAGTCGAAGGATTAGACCTTTCTGCCTAATTTTAACTGCACTTATTTCCAAATCCAAGCTTTTTCATGCATATTTCATATAATTAATATGGAATCAAGTCGAAAGGTTAGATCTCTCCGCCTAATTTTAACTGCACTTATTATTTCCAAATTCAAGCAATTTTCGTACATATTTCTTTTACGGTAATTAATATGGTAGCATTTAGATGCCCTTAGGAAACTTCAGATTTCTCAGGAGCATATCTATGGGTCAATCGTTTGGAGTATGTGGAAGCAAATCACTTAATTCCAAGGAATTCAAGAATTCTGAGGAGTCTAATATATACAACTGGCCGCAGAAACCGTCGCTTATAATTTTGGAATATACATTAACGAAGTTCTCTCTTAAATTCCTTGAGATATCATTTCCAGTGAAAAATTGTTGCAGTCTGTCAAATATGTTATATTTAGGAAGATTAATTTTGCCATTACAACACCAAAGGTCCAAGTAACCTGGCGTAGATTTCTCGCTATAGAAATACAGTGCAGAACAATGTTTACATTTGTTCGTCAAGGACCATACACTGTACGGCATAATATCTGGAATTGTTTCTGAAATGGCATTTTTATATTAGATTTTAAAAGTGGCTTCGTATTTTCTACGATTTCCCACTTTTTTGTGGCTAATGTTCCTTTTCGTCAAATGGATATATTTATTGCAGCATTTCTCTCCAAATTAACGTCATATTCAATAACACTATAGTGGCCTGCATCAACGCAGCCGCCAAATATTAAATGGCAAATAATACTTCCATTGCCAAAATCAACAGCGTGGTTAGACTCATTGTTATGTGCTCTAAACAAATCATCAATAAACAATAATAATCAAGTATACAATGAAGTTCAGATACTTTCATTCTCAAGTTTGTTGCTGATTAGAATGCGATGATACTGATCGCCAATAATAAAATCCTTATAATTATTCATGCCAGCAACAATTTTTGCAATTTGCTTGCAAACGCAGCTCAGGATAACGTCCTGCATTTTGGAATAAACAGTACGAAACTGCTCTAAATAAGCAATTTCCATCACCTGATGTAGGTACAATCCTTTGCATTTCCATGACAGTAAATTAAGCAAGGGAGCATACTTCGCCAACTACTGGAATGAGCATAGACTCACTTCGACAGCCACCGTAATGGAGGGAGTTTAAGAGTTAGACTATATGCTCAGTGCTTGTCAAAAATCGTATTAACACAGGGAAGCCCAATCTGAAGGCTACATTCTGAGCTATCACCCCGAATTCCAGGTTCGATCCCTGGTTTGCCAAGAAATTTACTTCTGGTCTGAGGACTGGAACGGGGCGCACTCTTCAGGCAAAATTCAGGAGAGCAAGGTTAGATTTAATTACAAATGCACACATCAGTACTGCCATCACAATAACACAGGTTATCAGAGAAAATTTGACACACACACCAAAGTAGACGGGGCTGAGTGACCACGATGTCTGAGTCCAACAAATGAATCATGTTCGTCAATTGTCTCTCATGGCGAAAGCGATTGTGGCCATCTTTTATTTAATAATTTAAAAGTATATGGGAACGTAAATCGTGAAGAATTCCTTACTTTATGGGAATAATAAAAGTAAAATATGTTAAGACAATGTATTACCAATAGGCAGAAAGAATAATTGAGAAATAAAAATATATGTCGGAGGTGGGATTCGAACTGCTTCCATTGCGCGATGCATAAATTAAGAGTTTTGAACGCTACCGTCTGAGCTACGGAATCACTGGTAGTAGAATGCAATATTAAGTTACTTAAACAACATTCACTCTCAACAGTCCGTATAAGTTCTTCTACATTTCCCGTTTTTTATAATATTCTATTTCCGTTTATATCCTGGAAACTTCATAATCAATATTCCCCTCCTTTATTATAATTCTTATAAATAACTATTGCATTAAAACGCGGTGGACATCCGCCATGACTGTCATTAATCAAGATGATTCTGCGCATGCGCTTGAGCCAATAATTTTGCAGCTTTGTTTATAAATTTAAAAATATGTGGTAACATATTTGTTTATTTTAAAGACACTCTGCAAATCTACAGGCCTACAGCTTTCGACAGATTGCTCTACGAAGTGAATCGGTTCTACCGTTCCCTCAATCTCGCGGTAACAAAAATCAGCTTAGTGTTTTAAATATATAGATATGGCAACAGAGAATTCGTTACTTTACAGGAATGATAAAAGTGAAATATGTTTCTACACTGTAATACCAATCGTAGGAAGGAAGAAAACAAAAAAAAAACATATCCGAGGTGGGAATCGAACCCTCTCGACCATGCAAAGGATGGCAACAGAGAATTCGTTACTTTACGGGAATGAAAAAGTGAAATATATCTCTACAATGTAATACCAATCGTAGGAAGGAAGAAAATGAAAATTAAAAAAACGTATCCGAGGTGGGAATCGAACCCTCTCGACCATGCAAAGGATGGCAACAGAGAATTCGTTACTTTACGGGAATGATAAAAGTGAAATATGTTTCTACAATGTAATACCAATCGTAGGAAGTAAGAAAACGAAAATAAAAAAAACATAACCGAGGTGGGAATCGAACCCTCTCGATGGGAACAGAGAATTCGTTACTTGACGGGAATGATAAAAGTGAAATATGTTTCTACAATGCAATACCAATCGTAGGAAGGAAGAAAACGAAAATAAAAAAACATATCCGAAGTGGGATCGAACCCTCTCGATCATGCACAATACAAATTTCTGGCCAGTAACCTTATCCCCTTGGCCAACCAGACAACTATGTGACAGTGCAGTATTAAGCTATCTAACCAGTATACACACTCAACCTGCACTTTATGTCCTTCAATTCGTGGTTTATTTAATACAATTCTATTTCAATGCATATTGTAAAAACATAACTAACATTATTGCAGACCCTTTTTGATTCTCATAAACAAAGATCTCAGTTAGACGCGACCGGACTCGCCATTTTCCTTGTTGAGAAAGGCCATTGTGCGCATGCGCGGGAGTGTCAAATATTACATATTTCTTTAATCATTTAAAAATATACCGTAACATATATTTTTCTTTTAAAGAAACTCTGCAAATCTGCATGCCAAGAGCTTTCTACAATGCAATACCAATCGTAGGAAGGAAGAAAATGAAAATAAAAAAACATATCCGAGGTGGGAATCGAACCCTCTCGATCATGCATAATACAAATTTCAGGCCAGTAACCTTATCCCCTTGGCCAACCAGACAACTATGTGACACTGCAGTATTAAGCTATCTAACCAGTATACACACTCAACCTGCAGTTTATGTCTTTCAATTCGTGGTTTATTTAATATAATTCTATTTCAATGCACATTGTAAAAACATAACTAACATTATTGGAGATCCTTTTTAATTCTCATGAACAAAGATCTCAGTTAGACGCGACCGGAATCGCCATTTTCCTTGTTGAGAAAGGCCATTGTGCGCATGCGCGGGAGTGACAAATATTACATATTTCTTTAATCATTTAAAAATATACCGTAACATATATTTTCCTTTTAAAGAAACTCTGCAAATCTGCATGCCAAGAGCTTTCGTTAGAATGTCTTACGAAGCCAATCGGTTAAGTGGTTTTCACAATCTCGTGTGTACAAAAAACAGCTTAGTGTTTTAAATATATAGATAATAATATCGTATGGCCTCGGGTGCCTGGTGCAAGCTTTGCTATTTGACACCCAGAGGATAGCTTGCATGTCGAATTTCGTAGTTCCTTGACTATGAAAGTCAAGGAGGTTAAATGTTAGATATCTAATCTCCTTGAACACAATAGCGCTTTCTAGTAGAGAAATGAGGAACTTTGTGCTGGCGGAAACTCCCGAGATTAATTTTGCCATTATGAACTCGGCCTACTGAATTCAAATGGGTTCTTTGACATGCCAACATCGTATGACATGCGTATCGTATTTTTGCTTGCCGCCTTTCAAAAATCACTTACCACGGTCAGGGGCGAACCTGCAATCTTGGGGTTAGTAGACCGACATACTATCCACTCACCCACCGTGGCAAGCTCATATTGAAGTAATTATTAAGGATAAGCATGTGCCATACGGACCTGTTTTGTAGTTTTAATTATGATACACACAAAATGCTTTCCTCTTTTGTAGTAGCATAGCCCATGAACTCCCTTATTAAAAGGGGAAGATAACCTCACCTTTTCGCTTCTTAAAACAACAATAACTAACTAATCTAACTCCCTTATTAAAGACCTATGGCTCACATTTACCTCCAAAATGCTCTATTTTATCGTTTCTTCATTCCAGTATTTCAAGACTACCCAGATGGCAATCAGACAATGTAAAAGTGCATAGCCTATTTTTCAAAAATGTAATACTGTATACTTAAATATAGTGTGTACAAATTTATATTGAATATATCAAGCCGCTTTTGAATTACGGTGAAACAAACGAGCCGACAGACAAAACGAACAATATTTTCTCGTGCTTGCAATAATTGATGTGTTTGGTGAGGGAAGTAATTATTCCTACGTGGTATATCGCGTAAGTTATTCATATCACCAAATAATTCCGTGTTTCGTTCCAAGTTCCGGAATTCATTTTTATCGGTTCTATACTGTACTTATTGTTTTATCATTATTCAATTATTATTACCAAATGTGGCTAACGAATCCTTTTGTAGATTATTTAGCAAATAATTTTTGAAGTGCCGTTTTCCTTAACCAATAACACACAGGAATATACACAAAGGGGAATATGTTTGATCGTTTCTTACAAGTGAAGGTTTTAAATGTTCACGCGATAGGTTAATACCACCTTTGACCCATCTGATAAGATAAGAACAGTGTCTTCTATAGGAAGAGAAATCTTTTAATATCCTTCCATCACTCAGACATCACCGCTGCCGCACTTATTGAAAAGGAGGCAATGCCCATTATGGATAGATTATATAATCACTATCGAGAAGCGCAAAGGAAGAATTTAAATTAGGGAGTACTGCATGAACCTTGCCTTTCATTCGACATGAGTGGTTGTATGTAGCTCTAGGAAGTGTTCACAGTCTGGAAGACATACAAATATAAATAAATCACACCTGGAGCGAAACGTCTAACACTACAGTATATGAAAAGGTTGTTTTACCGTACAATTTCTTAAAAAGGAAATGTTGCAAATATTTTGGCAACGGGTCGACTTATTATTGTGAACAACCGTCGGCCTATTTTTCATAATAAAAATTGCATTATAGATGTCAAATATAAAAGGACTTGGTTTCACATACTCAACAGTGCTATGTTACCTATTGAAAAAGAAATAGTGTCATACACGCACAGGAGCTCTGTTTTATTTTGCTTTGTTGCGCTTCTGATTTGCTAGTTTCTACTCTTGTTAATGTTTCTTCTTTATTTCGGCCCAATAGTTGTGAGATACAGTGGGCACCCGCTGTTCTCTTTCTTCGTAGCGGGTAACGTGTAGTACCATATCACAATTTGTTTAAAGTTGAAGATGATAATAAGAAATCGGCATTTTATTAAGTGTTCCGCGGGATTGCATTGTAACCGCTAAGGGGCAGGTGGTGATGTAGTAGCATGACGAATAGAAGGAGAAAGTGAGGAGACTCCTGAAGTTCAAGCGCGCCTCGCCAGGCAGCGCTAGAGTGGGCAAGTTCCACACTGCCGGGGTCAGCTGGTCTTAGGGATGGTGCTAAGGGAAACGAATTACTTTGTAACTAATACTCTTTTAAAAAGTAATTAGCGGTTACAATTAAAATAGCACGGCAGGGCACAATGGAAAATATAATTCACGGAAATAAGAACTACGGTCTTCATTGCATGTTACGGAACGCACAGATTCCTGGAGTATACAGTCGGAGAAAGCCCAGATCTTTCTCGTAACATCTGCAGGATTAAGGATGTGAGATTGTAGAGAGCTTGTCTTGCCACTGACTCCTAACGAATTCCTGGCCTTTGTATTTGATTAACTACCATCACAAGTAAAGCCAGCCACCCTCGCCCCAGCCTCTTCTAACTGCAAAATCACCTAGACTATATTAGAATTTTTGCGAGAAAAACCCCTGGAGTAGCATTTTTGCTTGCATAAACAACTGGCTGCACCCAATTATGCACGAAAGGTACGAACTTCAACACTAGAGCGTGATTTGCAAGTACGTTCTTCTGGAGGTCAGGTGTGTGTCCACCTAAATCAACTAATCCATCTACTTTATCAGAAAAGCTATTTAACTCGATTTCTTCTCTTAGCTTCTCTTCTTCGAAAATTACAACACCGTAACGTGAATTATCATTCTTTTCTTCCTTAAAATAGTCTTAAATAGCATTTATACGATGCGTATTAACTCCATAAGGGCACTTAAGTCCTTTACAAAGTTTTCTCAAGTGACTTTCTGAAGGCACAGGCAAGAGATTATGTCGCCGACAATGACGGGATCCTTTCGGTGATTTTATTCTCAACAATGAACACTCTAAAATGAATTCATTGCTGTACCTCATTCCATTGGGAGATTTTTCCTGGCATTTCTTGCTAAGGTGTTCGTTATCAGGGGCGGATCCAGGGGAGGGCGAGGAGGGCGACCGCCCAGGGCTCCGCGGTCCTAGGGGCCCCGCGCCATGGATTTTTCTACATTTAATTAATTAATTAATTAAGTATACTTTTCAAACTAATTTATAATTCATCTTCCTTTCTTCAGTGCAGCTATGACCTCTCGAGACCGTTTAGCAAGTTAAGATTTCAGTGAAATAATTCAAGTCTTCAGCCGGGAAAAAAGTCGCAAAGTAATATTTTAATATTTCATTGTTTACATAATCTTATTCAAGGGGACTTAAAGGTTTCTTTCATATTATTAAAATAATGTACTGTAGTGTATTCAAAATATTGTAACTATTCTTTATTTTATTATTATTATTATTATTACCAAACTATTTTCCATTTTATTCGATAATTTTTTTCTATTGTTGTGGGCCCCACCTTATCATATCGCCCAGGGCATCGCAAGGCCTGGATCCGCCACTGTAATCGTTATCTTTGTAATTAAATGCCTGTGAAATTCGAACCTGCTTCTCCAGCAAATTAATTCTCGATTTTGCTGAGTTGAGGCGGGATCTAACTCGAATTAAATTACGGTTAGCATTCTTTAGGCGCCTTTTGAGCAATATTATAGTCTTTTCAGCATCAGTAAGTACACTAGAATGACCCAAATTCTTATCAACATTGGACTGACCTTTTAATGCCTCATTCGTTGCTCCACTCCCATCTTCAATCTTCTTTCTTCTTTTTCTGGTGGTGTCGAGATTCTTTTTCCTGTTGGGAGCTTTACGGGACTTATTCTTACTACTTCGGTAAATTAGGGGGGAAATGAGGCACTGCTCCAGGACGTAACTTCCACCACACACGAGAGATTTCCACTTCTTCACCATTCACTATAAAATTATCTGATTTTACTATCAAATCAGCAGAGAAATGAATTTGACAAATTCTACTACTACGCGTTAACTTCGTATCCTTTCGTGGAATAGCTCTGGCCCATTTTTCAAATTGATTTGTATCCTTCGGTGGTGAAAAGAATCGTATATCGCCAACTACTCGACCATACCCTGACTTACAGCCAGGTACAAAACAATAAGGCATGTTGAACTATTAAATGAACCAAGCCACATAAGAAATATGTTTGAAGTACACAAAACACAAAACGCTGATGTACACAAGACACAATGAACTGAATTTAAGAACTGAAAGCAAAGAAAATTCAATTTAATTCACACAAATATCTCACACAGTAACTTCTCGCGCACTTTCTACGACCCGGCTCGACGGAAACACAGCACGTGTTGGACATAATCGCTTACAGTGCTTGTAGCGGCGGGACCAGAAACTACCGTGCTAAAATGGCGGAGTCCTCACACTAGGTCCTTCTATTCGTCATGGTAGTAGTGTAATGAGTTCTGGCAACTGCTGATATCTCTCAGGCTTGTTCACACGAGTCGAATAGCTGTCGAAGCCACTTCAACAAGTAACTAGAAGCAGGATACGTGGATCCTATCAAGTTATTCAAGCTCTGATGACGTACCTGAACCAGTAGAGTGGCCAGTCATGTCAGCCTGGATATACTGTATTTTAATTAATTTTTCAATATTATGCTAATACACTGAATTTTAAAATATAGTTTTCTGGGAGGAAGGAAACATGATAGCACAGTAATCAACCCGCTTCCTTCTCACAAAGGTAGATCGGGTTCGTTTCCTAGCTAATGTATGTGAGATTTTTCTCATAAGTCACGTTCATTGGTTCGGATTCCATATAAAAAGGAGATTCCATGGTTTGTGATCGCTAAGTTAAGAGCCACAGGAAGCTATAAGTTTGTTTTTATTATAAATAAGTTCTGATTTCTAAATTAGTTGATAAACGGCATAACATAGGCTAACGTTATTTTCAGTCTTTAATTTCTGTTTTATCCGGAACTAGCCTGTCTCTTGGCATGACAGAACGTACTGGGACGAAGTAAATTCCATTGCTTAAACACGATAGAAACAAGCGTGAAACCATTTTCTGAACTATGAAAATATACACACAAAAAACACACTAACATAAAAAATACTAAATTATTCAGTATAAGTAAAAATTATAATTCTGATTCTACCAATAGTTTATAAGAAAATCATCAAGATTGCCAAAAGCGAATAGTAAAGCAAAATATTTTAACAGGAAGTTCCGTGAAGAACTAATCTGCCTATTTTCTATATTATGAAGGTTCGTAGTTTCTCAGAGCTGTCCGTTGAAATAAATCTTTGTGATCAACTCTATACGCACGAATAAGACCCATTGATATCTAGCAAGTAGCGTGCTCATGGGAATGGATGTTTGAACTCCACTAAAAGAGCCATACAGCTGGTTTTTTCATAGTATACTGTACATTCATTATGTCATGTTTCGCAGGAAAAGCTCAAGATTCTCCCGATCACATTTCAGCATTCAACGTTGAATTCGTCCATCACATTCTGTTCATAGAAATGGTATTAGCCTATTTTGGATTTATACCGTGCCAGTGATACATTTCGCAGAGCATATTTAAGGTAAATTATGGGGCTGAGTGTACCCTGTTACAACCCTCAAACTAGAATAAATTAAATGTCTAGACAGAGTCGGGAATTGAACCCTGGACCTTGGGATCTGGAGTCTCAATACGTATCCCGTGACCACAGAAGAATGCGCGAATAGATGTCCAATTCCATGGAAACTAATGAAGTCAGATATAGAGGGTAAGAAAAGCAGAGGGAGACCTAGACCATGGTTAGAGTTGGGGTTCGATGATTTGAAGTAAGTTGTACTGTAGAATCAGAGGAGACAGTTCGGTATACCGTTAGACACCAAGGCTGTGCCTTGCTTGGGTAACACTTGCAGCTGTTTTTCCTTCGCACAATACCTTTCACAATTGGCTCAGCAGTGGATTTACCTCTCGTTGTGGAGAGAGTACTATCCGAGCGAAGCATGACATTTATAATCTAAAGTCTTCAGTATCCTTGATATTAATGGCTTTCCTTAAATTAGGCTATAGAATACAACCCTCATTTTATACACCAACAACTTCTTTTGACGTCTCTCAAGGATATCCCATTTAAAGATTTGTCCATGGATTATTTACAACTAGGAAATCCCCTGTAGCTGTGGTCTTTGCAGTGCAGTCGTTGTGATCGATGCCTTGTTGCTATGCGTCAAGAAAGTTTCCAAACGGCACATATGCTCTTTGCGGTTGGTCATCCGTCCCCTAGCACTGATCTGTTTGTTCACTTTCATTTTAGATGATTTCTAGTCTGCAAGTCTCTGTGAGCGAACAAGGTGCTGCCATGATCCCCTATTATCAGCTGACACTGCACATTAGGAGGTCCTAGCATTAACATCCTGAGAATGTTTTTCCTCGGCTTTTCCACACTCTTACTCCAGGAAAAAGCAGCGAAGGTACCTTACTTTAAGTCCGAAGTACCAATCCCAATCCTAGACCCAAAAGTCACAGTTAAACAGAATCAGTCATTACAATAACAGAGATTGCGAAACAAATTTCACGCACAATTAAGTACGTGGGAGTGTTGAACAAAAACCTATCCTTCAATTATTATGAAATATTCATTGTGATTTTCACCAAACCCCAAGTTATTCAAAGATATAAACTTACTAAGTTTACCGGTCACTGCAAGTTTTGCGATTCTTTTCCTCGTCAGTATGTTTCCTTATGTCAGTTTCACGCTAACTGATACACCCTCATCATCATCATCATCATCATCATCATTTCCCCTTATCCAGCTCCTGCCGGGTCGAGGTATTTATGGCACTTCTCCACCTTCTTTCCACCATTCCTCTTCCACGAACTTGTCCCAGTCCAGATTTCTTTTTCTTATGCTGTTCTTCACTGAATCAATCCACCTTGTTCTAGGTCTTCCTGTTGCTCTCCTACCCTTGCACTTTGCCTCCAGCATCTGTCTTGGTATTCTATTTTGCTCCATCCTCCTTACATGCCCAAACCACCTTAGTTTATTCTTCTCAATTTTCGCATTTAGTTTTCCCATCCCAACTTCCTTCCTAACATTTTCATTTCTCACTCTGTCTTTCCTTTTATACTTAGGAATTTCATTTCACTGGCTTGAATTCTACTCTCTTGCCAGCTTGTCAAGATCCAAGTCTCAGCTGCATAAGTCAATATGGGTACATAGTACACTTTATACATTATCCCTTTGCTTTACCTTGGTTCTTCCTTATCCCAAAAAGTTTTCTTACACTTTGATAGAATGCATTGCTCTGCTGTACCCTCCTGCTAATCTCCGTGTCCAACCTACCAATTTGCATTAATTCACTTCGTAGGTATTTGAACATGTCCACAATTTCCAAACTCTGACTTCCAATTTTCACAGTGCCCTTTCCTTGTCTTTCCCCTCGTGTCATCACCATGCTCTTGTTTTTCTCCATACTGATTTTCATGCCGTACTTCTGAATATTTTCGTTCAGTGCATCTAGTTGTCCTTGCACTTCTTCGTTGTTCCCTCCCCAGACCACAATATCATCTGCAAATAACAGATACACCCTATACACCAAAATTCAGCTTTTTCGCCATAGGTGATTACCAAAACAAAATACTACAATGACTGGACTATTAAGCCCAGCTTCTTGTTTGATACGAAGTGAGTTACGCACAATGTTCAATGCTGTCTAATGAGCTCTAACTGCCTATCCATTTCATAAGTTATTACATGACAGTTTAACCAGACACAAAAAAACAAGAAGAATTCAATAACAACGAATCGGAAAAGCAAGTAGCAATGACCTTAATTGGCAAACAGAGCTCGTCTTTGTGGACTCGTGTCCTTGAAGTGATAACAGTGGCCACTCACGAGAGCCCAGGGACCTCCAACGTGGTCCCGAGGGTTGAAAACTAGCCCACACACAACCAACCTGCAGAGATTCCATCAATTAAACGTGCTTTCTTGTAGTCTTGTTTGAACTCTTTTTAAACTCAGTCTGCCAGTATGTCTGCTTCCCTCAAGCCTGTATGCTCAGAAAGAAAAGATGCATCTTTGTTCAGAATTTGAGCGTGGCTATTGCTTGGCACTGGCTGGTTGAGTGGCGCAGTCGGTTAAGCGTTGGTTCTAAAATCCAAGATAGTGGGTTCGATCCCGGTTCAGCCCACTGACATTTGAGGGTGTTTAAATGCGGCAACCTCGTATCTGTAGATTTACTGGCACGTTAAAATTTCCCCCCTCCCTCCCAGAGAAAGATTATTTTGACACCTCTGTGCCTCTAAAGCCTTAAAAGTTAAAAAGGACGTTAAATTATCATTTTCATTATTATTATTATTATTATTATTATTATTATTATTGTAACTGTGTGGCTTTAGAGACATCACGGTGTCGAAATTTAATCCTCGATAGGATATTTAACGTGGCAATAAATATTCTGACACGAGGCTGACGGATTTAAGCACCCTTAAATTTCATCGGACTGAGCCGGAATCGAACCTGAAATCTTGGGATTTGAATTCGAGCACTTAAACAACTGCACCACTGAGCTCAATCCTTTCACTTTTCATTTAATGCCGCCGTCGTCGTCGTCGTCATCTTATTATTTTTCTTCTTCTCTTCTCCTTCATAGTGTTATTTCCACGCAGAATGTAAAAGACCCGATTACAACCCATGGCTATAACAAGGAATCAATAAATAGGCATCTTGACGCGGAGTAGTATAGCAGTGTGAGTAGCTTACATATAGTTGGAGTAAAGGTTACGGGAGAGCGGTGGGAGGTAGCTTTGGCCTTAAGTGAGACACCGTCTCGGTATTTACCTGGAAAAAAAGTGGAAAACAATGAAAAAACAAAACAAAACAAAAAAAAAACCTTATACTCGTAGTTTGGCTGAGGTAGAATTTAAACTTAGATCTCCTTAGTGTACCCAGGCTAACTAAACCCCGTTTATATTCATAGCATAGCAGAATCGAGAATCTAATCGAGAGCCTTTGGGATATGACTCTCAATACTTACAACTGAGCCACAGATGGCAGTGAAAGTTACGCATTCGCTAGATGAAAGTTTGATTAATGGAGCTGTAAATCCGCCTCCATTCAGGTATACAAAATAGATATTTCTGGAAGCCTGAATGCATGCCTAACATTTTAAAAGCAACTGCCAGCAGCACTCCCAGCAATATATCAGATTACCTTATACGAAACCTACACTGGAAGACAGCAATTAGATGGGCATGGTCCATCACGATTCTCCAGTAATCGTAACGCCATTTGGTTGAACTCGATAAAGCACGAGACGCTCTGTTGGGATTACGTCATTCAGGCATTCCTCCCGTCCCGAGCTGATGTTCATAAGCTGTCTGTGGATACGGCTTCTGCATTGCAAGTAGGATTGGTTCAGCAGCGACCAAGCTAACATATTTTCAAGGGACATTGGAATTAATCTGATCGACATCAATAGGATCCAGTGACAGGCTGCAGATATACTGACCATCAAAAAAGGTCTGTCTGTCAGAAGGCTGATAAGAAATGTATCCATCAAAAGCTCCGAACAGAGTTTTATTTACAGCTCGCACACTCAATAATACATTACACAGAATTGCGTACAGATATAACAATGTGTCTGGTCGAGTTTTCAAGTTAACTGCTCAGTACTCCCATTCAGCATTCCACGAATTCCCATTTTTATCTTAACCATGTCACTTCACTTGCCACTTCCTGATGATTCTAGGCATGGCGAGTGCCCTTAATAACTCCTTATACTACTTCTCCTTAATCTCATTGTTAGCCACTGTTGCCAGAGTAAAATATTGTTACAGAGTCTTTAAATGAAGTACCGCAAATCAGATAGAAATCAGTGGTATTCAATCTGTGGTACGCAAACCAATGGCTCGCTGTAAGAGGTGAAAAAAAATCCACAACCTGCTTCCAGTCTCCGACCGAGTCAGGAATGGAATGAAGCCCCCATCTAGCTGCGAGGATATGAACTGTGCCGGCTGCCGAGGCCTGACGCACTCCTCTGGGGCAATGATTAAATGAATGACAGATGAAATGAAATGATAGTGGCGAGTGTTGATGGAATGAAATTTGGACAGGGAAAACCGGAGGACTCGGAGAAAAACCTGTCTGCCTCTGTTTTGTCCAGCACAGATCACACATGGAGTGACCGGGATTGGAACCACGGACCCAGCGGTGAGAGGCCGGCGTGCGGCGTAAGCCACGGGGGACCGCTGTAAGAGGTACGCAAAATCATTTTATTATACACACATCAAAAAAAGTTTTGCATCACCTCGGTTCCCAGATCTCCGGCATATAGACGTTGACTGTATATATTGTATCAAAGATACAGTCCCTTTGACTGTTCATAGATGTCACTAAAACTGCTCAAAGATGTAAACAACCATGCATGAGCAGGGCCTATTAGACGGAGGGGGTACGACAGCCGATCAGTTCCAGTCATTCCACCAGGACGAAGGTACGCTGCTCATGTTGTCTGTAGTTCTACCATGCCTAGAAGGTCAATACCGCAGTTCGATCGCGTCCGCATTGTTACTTTGTGTCAAGAAGGGCTCTCAACAAGGGAAGTTTCCAGGCGTCTCAGAGTGAACCAAAGCGATGTTGTTCGGACATGGAGGAGGTACAGAGATACAGGAACTGTCGATGACAGGCCTCGCTCAGGCCGCCCAAGGGCTACTACTGTAGTGGATGACCGCTACTTACGGATTGCCGCTCGGAGGAACCCTGACAGCAATGCCACCATGTTGAATAATGCGTTTCGTTCAGCCACAGGACGTCGTGTTTCAACTCAAACTGTGCGCAATAGGCTGCATGATGCGCAACTTCACTCCCGACGTCCATGGCGAGGTCCAGCTTTGCAACCCCGACACCATGCAGCGCGGTACAGATGGGCCCAACAACATGCTGAATGGACCCCACAGAATTGGCATCACGTTCTCTTCACCGATGAGTGTCGCATATGCCTTCAACCAGACAATCGTCGGAGACGTGTTTGGAGGCACCCTGGTCAGGCTGAACGTCTTAGACACACTGTCCAGCGAGTGCAGCAAGGTGGTGGTTCCCTGATGTTTTGGGGTGGCATTATGTGGGGCCGACGTACGCCACTGGTGGTCATGGAAGGCTCCGAAACGGCTTTACGATACCTGGATGACATCCTCCGACCCATAGTGCACCCATATCGGCAGAATATTGGAGAGGCATTTGTCTTCATGGACGACAATTCTCGACCTCATCGTGCACATCTTGTGAATGCGTTCCTTCAAGATAACGACATCGCTCGACTACAGTGGCCAGCATGTTCGCCAGACATGAACCCTATCGAACATGCCTGGGATATGTTGAAAAGGGCTGTTTATGGACGTCTTGACCCACCAACCACTCTGAGAGATTTACGCCGAATTGTCGTTGAGGAGTGGGACAATTTGGACCAACAGTGTCTTGATGAACTTGTGGATAGTATGCCACGACGAATACAGGCATGCATCAATGCAAGAGGACGTGCTACTGGGTATTAGAGGTAGTGGTGTGTACTGCAATCTGGACCACAAATGCTGAAAGTCTAGCTGTATGAAGGTACAACATGCAATGTGTGGGTCTCATGAGCAATAAAACGAGCTGAAATGTTGTTTGTGTTGATCTCTATTCCCTTTGTATTTAAAGGTTCCGGAACTCTTGGAACCGAGGTGATGCAAAACTTTTTTTGATGTGTGTAGTATGTATACAAGAAATTAATAGTCCATCTGGTATCAGTTCCCTATTCTAAATTTTCGCTATTTCCACAATAGGCGGTGCATTGTTCATTGGCCCCTATCTATACACTTGTCACTTTCACTTCATGTTAAATGGTTTCAAATATCAGCAAATATCTAAAGATCATTGTTTGTTTCGTTGGTTCAAGTTGACAAAAGTTTTGTTTTCATTGGAAAAATATCACATCAGGTGATTTCGTATTTCACTTGTGTATGAATAAATATATATAGTTATTTCGGAGGAACATTAGGTTGGAAAAATACCAATATTCGACCTCATAATGACAGATTATTAATATTATGATATTTCCTCAATGTCCTATTTAACTTTTCTCAAATAGCATTTGTTTCGATTGGTTGTTGTTTAAATCTTTGCTCAAATATTTACGTAATTTACATAATTATCATACTTAATCGAATTTAACATTACAAAAAAAATCCATTTTAAACTTTCCATTTTCAAAGATGTTATTTTATAAATAACCTTATTGTATAACTCAACATCAAATTGTTGTTAACATTACTTCATTAAATCATTCATTTCATTGTCAATTATTATCAAAAATAACTAAGTTCAGAAATATCAGCAATTATTATTATCATCAAAAATATCTAAGTTCAGGAATATCAGCAATTTTTATCATTAATATCATTAATAATTTTCAAAAAATAGGTATCACTCCTATTCAAAGCAGTGTGTGTGTGTGTTTTTTTCAAGATGGCGGTTGTGCAAAATATTTCACCGGCATTATATATATCCGATACTAGTTACTGATTTCTACCTGAAATTTTATACGGTGATAAAGGGCACTTCGAAAAGTTCACCTATGTAACTTTCAAAAACCTGTAAAGTACAAAACGACAATGGCGGCCAAGCGAAATTGAAACATTTTAATTCACTTTTCTCGCGCTTTAACCATCTGGATGCAGTGAAATATGGTACAGTAAATGTTTATGCCCATTAGAATGCACTGGCATCTAATTTAGTTCAATTGTTTACATAACTTGAAGATGGTGGCTGTGCGAAATTTTAAAATTTAAGTTTTTATTTTTTGTGTATTAATCATGCGATCAAAGTGAATGTTTGAATAATAAATCTACGCAATAATGGTCATCTAATAGTACATAACTCTATGGCCTACATATATAAACATCCAACATGGTGACCATCCGAAATATTTAGACGGTTCTCAATATCTATTAATCTATGACAGCAATCAAACTGAAATTTTGTATGTTGATAGAGGCTATGGACGTAAGTTCACCTACGGGTCTTTCAATAACCTGGTGAGCACAAATCTAACATGGCGGCGACGCGAAATATATATGTTTAAAAGGACGTTTCTCGCGATTTAACCATCCGAGTGCAGTAAAACTTGGTACGGTTATTTCATTTACAAATGTTAATCCACTGGTATCTAATTTATTTCAATGGTTTCCATAAACACTAACAAAACTATTAATAATCTCCGTCTTTGCAATACAATGTTTTTGATAGTCTATTTATCCAACTGGGTACATGTTTCGCACAGTCGTCTGTACTTCCTCAGCCCAAATACACATTTAGACATAAACACGTACGATCCACACTACCAATCACATACAATAAAAATAACCCTGACAAAAACAAAGTTCAGACTAAACACTGATACCACACGTCAAAACACGATTTGCCGCCACAATTGGTCAAAACACCACGGGACAGGGCAGACACACACAACACAGCTCAACAGCTTACAGCAGTTTCATGTTTTCTCACTGATACATTTAGGACAGTCACTTCAAATTTCTTTGTATTTCCTCAGATTTTTTCAGATTTGCTCGCTGTTAAAATGGGATAATTTCATATTAGGAGATAACACACAACCTTTTCAAAGGTAATATAATCAGGCATAGGCCTACAGGCACGTTTTACGCTCAAATGAGCTTTGTTGTCATTTTACAACATAATTTTATTTCTTCTTTGGATATCGCCAACTTTCGTGCTGTTTTATCCAAGAAGATTTCCACACTCGAACTAATTTTGATTTCCGCTCCTCAGCAAAACAGCAGCATAAGACATTCATCGTCTCACCATACTCTGATGCAGCAAGAAATGCAATGTTTTAGAGAACCCATGTCAAAATTTGTACAAGGAGAAACACAGGCATAGATTCTTAACCTTTTAGCAAATAAGAAGATTTTAGGTTATCGGGAGAATATTGGACCGACGGACAAAGTTTTATGTGTTTTGACCAATTGTGGCGACAACTCGTGTTTTGACGTGTGGTATAAGTGTTTGGTCTGTACTATGTTTTTGTCAGGATTATTTTCATTGTATGTGATTGATAGTGTGCATCATACTTGTTTATGTCTAAATGTGTATTTGGGCTGAGGAAGTACAGATGACTGTACGAAACATGTACCCAGTTGGATAAATAGATTATGAACATCATTGTATTGAAAAGACAGAAATAATTAATAGTTTTGTTAGTGAATATATTCAATACGGACCTAAAATGGAGAATAATGATCTAATCGTTTTCATAACCATAAGATGGCAGCTGTGCGAAATTTGAAAATCATGCAATTGAAGTTTGAATACTATACCTACACAATATTCTTCATGTAATAGTACATAACTCTAAACCTACGTATATAAAATCCAACACGGCGACCATCCGAAATATTTAGACGGTTCTCAATATCTTCCAATCTATTAAAGCAATCAAACTGATATTTTGTATGGTGATAGATGCAATTAACATTGTGGAGGGATAGGGAGGCATAAAACTGACAACACGCACTAGTCACTATTCTAAAACTCTTCAGCCTTTTATTACATATCGCAGTATACAGAGTAACAATATAAAGAGCATGAGCGACAGATAAAACACTTTGCCACTGCAGTCCAACATAAAGTTAATGGCTATGGAGCTTGGGAGGTGGCACAATCTGTGGCCAAGTTGGAAGCCAATTCCCAACATCCTCCCCACCCTGGTCTACCTCTAGAGGTACGACCAGCTGAACGGGTCGGGCCAGCTGTTTTCCATCTGCTGTGGAAAGGATTACAGTCCTTACAATCCCGTCCCTTCCAGTACGCAGCTCGTGGATCCGGACCTTTCTCCAGAGATGTCTCGGCTGAAGGTCACTTTGAAGGAGCGCAACGTCGCCTACCCTAAGCGTGGAGTTCTTCTTGGGCTGCTGGACTTGATGGAAGCTCTGCAGCAACAGTAGGTACTCCTTACTCCAGCGCTTCCAGAAGTCGTCTGCCAGTTGTTGACGCAGTCGAAATTCTCGAACAGGAACTCCCGTTGGTGGTTCAGGCCCAGATGGAACTGTAGTGAGTTTCTCTCCCACAAGAAAGTGTGCGGGAGTCAACACATCGCCGGTGTCTCCATTGCGAGTCAAAGGTCTAGAGTTCAGTGCGGCTTCGATGCTGACCAGTACTGTTTGAAGTCCTTCTTCGTCGATGCTGGAGCGTCCAAGTACCTTCCGTAGGCACCGCTTCGTCGATCCAACCATCCTCTCCCACCATCCTCCCCACTAAGCCGCGCGCGGGGCGATGAATTTCCAAGTTACACCGTGCTCGGAGAGGTAGCGGTGAGTCTTCGCCGCAGACAGTGAAGCCCAAATGCCATTCAGTTCCCTGTTAGCCGCGTGAAAGGTCTGGGCGTTGTCCGAATAAATAGTGTGAAGCAGACCACGCCTACCGACGAATCTCTGTAGTGCTTGCATGAATCTGTCGGCGCTCATATCACCACTCATCTCCAAATGTAGGGCCCGTGTAGTGGCACACGTAAAGAGGGTGATGTAACACTTTTTGGCTGATGTTCCTGCCCTGACGTACAGTGGGCCCGCGAAGTCGATACCTGTGACAGCGAATGGCTTGCTTGGGGTCACTCGTTGTGAGAACAGTGGAGCCTCTATTGCCTGGCCGCCAACATTTTTACCATCTTCGGACTGACTTGCAGCCCATTTCTCCTTTCAGCTACGCTGAGAGAACTAGCCACTAGAAACAAATCTCAGTTTCCTTCCGCGGCTTCACTCATAGATGAAAACACATTCATGGACGACATTATCGCAGGTGCCCGAGGAGAAAATGAAGCGATCGCAATTTACTATGAACTCACCTCTCTCATGAAGAATATAAGTCTACCCATGTCGAAATGGGCCACGAGTTCCCAACAGCTGATCCAGATATGGAAGGCCGAAGGAAGAGAGATCACCACGGAAACACACGTTCTTGGCGTTCCATGGAACACAGTAACAGACTCGCTCACTATAGATGTTACAGAAATCACGAGACTGAAGGACCGCCCCGCTACGAAACGACACCTGCTCCAAGCGACTGCTAGTTTCTACGACCCATTGGGTTTAATGACGCCGGTATCAATACTGGGGAAAATCCTATTTCAGGACACATGGCATAGAGGACTAACATGGGATGAACTCCTACCGCAGGACCTTGCCAGTCGCTGGCACAGCCGGACCTCAAGTCTACCCCAACTCTCGCAGATCACCGTCCCAAGATGGGCAGGAATGCCCGAACGCGACATCACAGATGTCCATGTGTTCTGCGACGCCTCAGAGCGAGCGTATGGAGCTGTTTTGTATATGCGATCTCTCTGCAATGGCACCACATCTGCCCACTTGTTGTGCAGTAAAAGTAGACTTGCGCCAGTCAAGAAAGTGACACTACCACGTTTAGAGTTGCTAGCAGCGGTGATAGGCGTTCGACTCTTGAATTACTGCGCTAAGGCGCTGCCCTTCGACACAAGCGGAGGGACCCTGTGGACGGACTCAAGAGTAACCCTAGGATGGATTCAGAATGATCCGAGTCGTTGGAAGACGTTCGTCTGCAACCGCGTGACCGAGATTCAATCCTCTACCACTCCGTCACAATGGAGACATTGTCCAGGCAAGGACAATCCAGCAGATCACTTGTCACGAGGATTGAAGGCAGAGAAGATCAAAACTCTTCAGGCCTGGTGGAAAGGCCCATCATGGCTATCTCTCGACCGATGCCATTGGCCACACAGCTCACCCATCTCTACGCCCCTCCCTGAAGCAAGAACTCCCGCTCAGGATGTGCTCCAAATTGAATCACCAGACCCAGTAATTGAAGCTACCAGATACAGCTCCTATGTCAAACTTCTTCGCGTAACAGCATGGGTTCTTCGCTTCGTACGCCTACTTAGACATGAGGACCAATCAACGGGGGAACTGACAGCAGAAGACATAAATGGAGCCCTCCGCTATTGGATAAAGGCAGTGCAAATGGAATGTTTCCCTGCCGAAATTGCAGCTCTCGAACGGAAGACCCCTCTGCCTGAGAAATCGAAGATCAAATGTTTCAATCCATTTCTCCACAATGGCATACTTCGCCTCGGTGGACGCCTACAATATGCTGCGGTTTCAGAGAGTGAACGGCATCCAATCATCATGGAAGGACGACATCACTTCACACAACTGCTAATAAGAGACAAGCACATACGGCTCCATCATCTCGGAGTACAGATTGTTCTCTCTGACCTCCGAAGCACCTACTGGATCCTTGGTGCTCGCCGTGCCATCAAACACGTCCTTCACCAATGTTTACACCCCTCTATCCCTCCACAAACATAGGTAGTTCTTCACGGAACTACTTGTTATGTTAGTATGAGCTGTGCTTGATTTTTCTATGACAACTTCGATAGTTAGCTTATTTTAGCCTACTCCCCTGCACTAAAGGGCCGAAATAAAAGGAATATATTCCGAAACGGCAATAGTCCTTTATTGGATGGGAGGTGGGTTTGGTTCTTACCTCAACTGTCTAAGTGATTTTCCGTAGTTTCTAATCCAGGCTACTGCTACGGCTATTGCAATGACACAGGCCATCAAACAGTTTTTCCACCCTTACGCATGCATTTAATTAATTAGTAACATTCTATTCGCACCACCGTTTGATGCCGGTCCCTTCGATCAGCTTATGATTCATTCTCTTCGTATCCTACTGGCTGCGTGGCTCAGCGGTAACGTTCTCGGCTGCTGTGCCCTAGGTCGCAGGATTGATTCTGGGCGCAGTCAGCTGGCATTTGAAGGTACGCAAATGTGAGGGAGGCGTGTTACTGGCCCGTTAAAGATCTCCTTTGGGGCTAATTCCGGCAGTAAGACGTCTCTAAAAGGTGTAGTAGTCAAAAGAGAAGTTAAACCAATAACATTATTATTCTTCATTGGCTCAATCTACATTTTCCAGTGTACATTGATTGACTCAACGACGTGTTCGTTTCTGAATTATGAATTTTTGTTTATTCCGTAATTTTTGTTTATTTTTATAATTATTATGGTAGCTTTATTTATTTCTTTATTTATATATTTTAATTAATTTTCGGTCTTTGCAAATTTACGTGTCCACCTCTAAATTTTAAATTCCATTCCAAATGTGTATACTTTAATCTGTGTTAAGAGGGGCAGATGACCTCGTATTTCCGCCCCTTAAAACAATAACTTACTATTCTTCATAGGCCTATGCTCCTGCAACTGCACCCATATGTTTGTCTCGGCTTTCTTCATGTACCTCACACTATTCCGTGCTGCCTGTAATGGTTGGAGACATGACTGTGTTTGGTGGTATTAAGATTTGTATCATTGACCATTAAAATGGCTACGGAAATAGCAAATGAACAAATATAGGAAAAAGTACAGCATTCTGCTCAAATGACATGTTACTTCCACTCCCAGCGCCGCTTCAGCGACTGTTCTTCTCTTCCATGTATTTAAGACGTGTATTTTAAAATATGTTATTTGCAGACTCTTGAGTTCAAAGGAGCTATCTGTTCCTGAGTTTCTCACTCGGTCACATGAGGCCTCACATTTAAGAGGAAATAGTCGATACTGTCGTTTCTTATATTGACAGACTGGTTTAGCTGAGAGCGAAAACGCTTTCTCAATAGGTGGCTTGCAAATGTATGACCTGCCATAAAGAGTACCCCCCCCCCCACACACACACACACATAAGGATATCTGTGTAAGAAATAAATCAATCGTGGAAAAGAAGATATAAAAACTGCGCATTTGCTGCACATGTGACTAAATATTTCTAAAATGAATAAGGGATGTGGTGGTGTAGAGGTCAAGCTTCCTGTCTTTCACTAAGGTAGACTGGGTTAGATTCCCGGTCAATACATGTGAGATTTTCGAATTGAAATGCTATATCGTGTGGTTCGAATTCCACGTAAAAAGAGGGTTCCGTGGCTCATGATCGCGAGATTAAAGATCACGTAAAACTACAAGTTTCCTTCATTTTCTTAAGTGAATATACCTACTCCTGTTCATAGTAATATGTGTCTGTAAAATTTATTTGGTTTGTTATTCCTTAATTTGGTTTCAGCTAACCTGTCCTTCTCATAATCGTTACGCTAGGAGAGAATTACCTATAGCGAGGCAACGATTTCGAGGGTGGTAGCAAAGATACAGAAAAATACAGTTGATGCATCTAGACAGAAGGATTATTCCTACAATAATTTTGTAATCTACATCGACGAATATACTTGGCACTACATTAATAATAAATCGGGATAGGACGTGCTTAGTTCATCCAGCGAATATTTTAAAACCCTGGTTAATTAATCAGTTGTAATTATATCTTAGCCTATAATTGAAGTTGATTAATTTATAATATAGTTTATTACTAGCTATATTTATAGTTAATTAAATAATCAATCAGTTTTAGAAGGTGTTCACTTGGCGAACAAAAAACATATCCCCTATGCATAATGTATATGGTGTATATTTATGAAAGTGAATTAATATGTGTATGTATTTCAATGTACTCCGAAGTTTTTGTGAGAAGATTATATACTAATCGCGCAAGGTAATTAGATTTCCATCGACATGTTGTCTGATTTATAAGTTAATCATTACATGAAATCTATCAAGGCAACTCTGAATAAACAGCTTCAAGTTTTCTTTACAGGGTGTTTAGAAAAAAGTGTCCGATATTGCAACAGGAGTTGGGATTCGTCAAAACGAGAAGAAGTTTTCCTATAAACATATGTCCGGAAACAAATACCTGTTGAGATATGCACCATTTTACCCGCGTGGAGTCGGCGATGTGTTCGGTGGTGCAAGCGTCCTTCCGTCGAAAGTCTTTGCATGAGTCGGATGTTCAGTTATAGTATGCGGTTGTGCTGACAGTGCAGTGCGCCGCACTGATTGATTATTTACTTAGCTATAAATATACTTATAAATTAATCATCTTGAATTATAGGCTTAGATATAATTACAACTGATTAATTAACCATGGTTTGAAACTATTCGTTTGAAGAACAAAGCACGTCCTATCCTGATTAATTATTAATGTAGTGCCAAGTATATTCGTCGATGTAGATTACAAAATTATTGTAGGAATGATCCGTCTAGATGCATCAACTGTATTTTTCTGGATCTTTGCACTGAGTGCGGTACCCGCACCATACTGGTGGTCCCGTGCTGTGTGGACGACGTAAACAGTGCGATAGAGTATTCCTCCAGGGAAATGGCAGACATTTTTTTTTGCTATGGATTAGCAAACGGTAGTAGCATGGCCTCCGCGTTCGCTGGACCTTAATCCATTGGATTTCTGGCTATGGAGACATGTAAAGACATTGGTGTATGTCACACCCATCGACAATGAGCAGATGTTACAAGAGCGTGTGACCAATGAGTGTGCCCACATCCGCGACCAGCCAGGCGTGATTGGACGAGTTCGGGATTCCTTGTGAAGAAGAGCCAAACCATGTGTATGAAATCGTGCTAACCATGTGGAGCATCTCTTGTAACGCGCAGATGGTATCCGCAGATAGACCGCCTGAAATCATCACAGCTCCTGGTTGGTGGTGTTGATGGATGTTTGACCAACGTGTGTTCTGTTAAACGTGTATGACATTCGAGTGTTCATTAGAAGTAGCTGGTAGGAATACGTCCATTGTCTGAAGTGTAAATACACAACAAAGTAAAACGGCTCATATCTCAACAGGTATTTGTTTCCAGACATATGTTTATAGGAACATTTCTACACTATCTATCTAAATCCATGATGTAACTTGCCACGATCTCGCAATCCTATTTTAATGGTCACTTATAGCCCGCTATAACCCCAGGCTCCCCCTAGTCTCATGTTTATAATGATAAGTTTCGTTTGCCTCCCGGACACTTCAATGATCATTGTAAAATCTTATTGTATAATACGCTAAGGTTTATGTTTCACAAAACTCAAGCTCCTAAACCAGAGGGAGTTAGAAGGTGTGGTTATACCAAAATCTTCCAAATCGTCTCAGTAGTACAGGAAAAATCTTGCATTTCTTGAAAAGCCAACGGAAATATATTTATTTGTTTATAACGTGCTTTTAAACAAATAAACAAGACGATAGCCCCCTGGCAGAAGTGTCACGTACAGCACGCATAGCACTAGAGCCGGGCGGTTAGCCTGTACACATGGGGTGCACACAACCCATTATGCGAAAGTTCTCGCACGAGTCCGCTATTACATTAAATAGCTCTTTGGCAAATTTAATTGAGGAGGAAGAATGGGACCAGACCGTATCTAGACTTGAGAGACAAGTAGTTTTGAAACCCATCGTCGGCGTTCCTTGAAAAAGTCTTCTGTGGTTTCTCATTTTCGGTTGCAGAAAAATGCCCCGGTGGTATCTTCTAGTCGGCCACGACTGCCTTTTCCTTTTTCCGCAGTTTCATCTTAATTGTTTTCCCTCATGAACTCCCCTGATGATACTTGTGCAAGTATAAGGATTCATTGCTTTCATAATAATTAGTGTTAGTTATTGTAGCTTTAAGAGGCCGGGGCAGCGAGGTCACCTGCCCCTAATTAAGTAGTTACTGTCAACAATGTTAGAAAACTATTTTTGTAGGACCTCTTTACTTGGTATGGAACTAAGGAATTAAAACTAGAAATTCTGTGAAATTGGAATGTAGATGTCACTCTGATTAGATGCCTCTGATTTGCGGACGCAAGAGGTAATTGGCACGGCAGAGGCAAAGAGACAGAAGGAAGTTGCTTGTGTCTTCAATTGCATTAGTTTCAAAAGCAACCATTCCCATACAGTAGCTTGCTGAAACTATTATCATCATTACGGTCCAGAAAATCCAATTCTTGGAATCTAATCGTCTTGTCTTATTTCTTATCCCTATGGTATCTCGAAGAAAACCTGCAGCTTTGTATGTTTTCTGTCTTGGCACCGACCCACGTGATTCAAGCGATGTGGCTGCTTGACTCATATATTGGGACGGGGAATTGAAACTTCACCTGTATTCTGTCACTATTGCAGTTAGTATAGAAACACAGGTTGTCAAGCAAATTCAACACACACAACTTACACATGAGCAGGCTCGAGCTTCCCTATCCTTTCCCTGTGAATTAGGCAACCTGTACTACTGATATCGCGCCAGGAGTTGGCAGTCGGGTTTGAACTGCAGAGGTCTTCCCGCTCACTGCGTATTGCGCATTCCAAAAACATTCAGTTGGTCAATACTTGCTTCACTCACTCAGCACATCCCTTCTTTCACTGACTGAGTGTCGCCTGCTGCAATGACAACATTGGCATGCGGGAAGCTGATATATTTAAGTTAGGAATAGGTGGACCGCGCATGCGTACTGCAAGACCCCTCGCACCCCGTCTCAGCGTGTTCAACTGCCATCTCCTGCCGCGATGACAGTACCTTATCAGTTCTGCAGATCAAGGTAAGTAGGCTGCGGATGGCCTCCACACGGTGCGAGCTTAGAAAGTTTCACTGGATTTTTTGCTAGACGATTATTAATGTTATATAACATTATTTACTAGTTTCATAATATACCACAGGCTAGTGTTTCAATAGTGTATTTATTTATTTAAATAAATGAAGTCTTTAACTATTAGGTCGTGTAATGCACAACTAATCCGAGCCATACAGATGAAAGTTAGTGAATTAAATTATATGACCCTCCCCCATGTGGTACTCGAACAGGTGATCATCGGTGCTCTGACCACTGAACTATAGGGGGACACTTTAAATCTCATTTTGGCAATAACACTATGATTCTTTAACATCCATTTGCATGATTTGCACTATTCACACGACTTAATAGCTGAAAGTCTTTTTCTTTAGCCAATTTTCATTTATAAAAAAAAAAAACAGGCTTATAAGATCACCTTTTAAGTGGGGGAAAGGGGGGGGGGGGGCGGAGTGGTGGCGCAGTGGTCAAGCTGTTGGCCTCTCACCAAGGTGGATGGGGTTGATTCTCGGTCAATGCATTTGAGATTTTCGAAGTGAAATCCGGTGGTTCGGATTCCACGTAAAACGGAGGTCCCGTGGCTCATGGTCGCAAGCTTAACGGTCACATGAAACTAAAAGCTTCCTTCCCAAGATACCTTTTGTCCATGTGTGTGTGTGTATGTGCGTATGTGTGTGCGCGCGCCGGTGTGTGTGTGTCTAATAAAATCTAAACGGCTGGGGCGATTTCAATGAAACTTGGTAAGGTCATAGTACTATTTCGTCCGACCCAGGCTGTGCCCTTAAAATTTTATTACGTTTCACCAATCCAACATGGCGGTTGTGCGAAATATTTCACCGGCATTCTATATCTCCGAAACTATCACTGACATAAACCTGACATTTTGTACGGTGATAAAGGTCACTACTAGAAGTTCACCTATGTTACGTTTAGAAACATGTTATGTACAAAACTAACATGGCGGCCAAGTGAAGTTGAAACATTTAAATATACTTTTCCCCCTATTTAACCATCCGAGTGCAGTGAAACATGTACAGCAAATGTTTATACACATTGTAATGTACTTACATATAATTTAGTTGGATTTTTTACATAACCTCAAGACGGCGGCTGTGCGAAATTTTCAAATTAAGTTTTTATTTCTTGTGTCCTAATCATGTGATCGAAATCAACGTTTGCATAATGAACCTACGCATTAATCTTCATTTAATAGTACACAACTCTATGGCCTACATATATAAAATCCAACATGGCGACCATCCGAAATATTTAGACGGGTCATCATATCTACGAATATATTGCCGCAATCAAACTGAAATTTTGTATGTTGATAGAGGCAATTAACATAAGTAGGATATATGAAAATATGCTAATTAGTTCTTCACGGAACTACTTATCATTGCGGTTGTGAAAAATATTTTTGATCTCCTTATTTAAGTTATTTATTTATTTATTTATTAGTTCACTCTAATATTATCAGTACATTGTGTTACAAATTATCATCTGAACGAAGAGTTTCAGAATCAATAGAAGTACTTTGAAGTAAACTGTGTTGTTTCTGTTGTACCTGCAAGTAAGTTATATTAAAAACTTCACCTTTGTCTTCATCAGGAACAATTGCCGAAAGTGAAACTTCTTTATCCTAGGATAGATATAACTTAGTTATGTTTGTCGTGGCGATATCTGACTGCGATATATCGCACTCTCAGGAATACCGTGCCAGTGTGGAGGGTTCTATTTACCGCGATGTACAGTAATTAGATATCGCCCAGTACCGTCCCGAATTGAATATCGCGTGTGTGTGATCCTCTGATCCACAGGATCTCTAGCAATTTCTTTCTCTTCCAATTATATTTTCATAATTTGCATAAATACACTCGAATATCACAGTGTGAATGAAGGAAGAGTATTTGTCAGCACATGCTGCAAGGGAATGAGTGAAAAGAGCAAATCTGTGACGTCGACAGGAGAGGCGGCTGGGCCGTGATAAGCGAGTTGTGTGGAGGATGAAAGCTTGGAACTGCAGCGGGGAGCAAAATCGTAATGTAGCTCTGATCATAACTTTTGGGCAACCATGATTTGTACCATGATTAGCAGTTCTTATTCAATTATCAGTATTGTCCAGTTGATGATTAAATTACTCAAAGAAGTAGTGTTTAGCATTCTCAAATACGCACAAATGTTTGATTGCATACCACAATGCTGAGGGTTAAATACTACTATGTATTTGCAAATTCTGATTTTTAATAATATACTTTATCCAGTTTTTATTACAGACATTTTGACCTCTGGCCCCAAAATCATGTTCCATACCCTTAGGGTTGCGCGTACCACAAACTGAATTCTAAAGGAATCCCGCCAGTCTGAGTCGCAGTCGGTAAAGCGTAGTCCTTCAATTCCCAAGATAAACTGGCATTTAAGACTGAATGCGACAACCTTGTGTTGGTAGATTTATCTCCAGGTTGAAGAACCACTCCAGAGCACTCGAACGCAACGACAGTTAAAGGGGGCGTTAAAACCATAACATCTCATTATTTCAAGAGTCAAGCCCGCAGCAGACGAGAAATTGAATGCGATAGTGTTAGTACAGTCTAGCGTCATGGCATTTAAATTAAAACCGCATGGCACATACGATCAGTTAGTAGACCAGCAGCGTTTGCGAGACTTTCGCATACTTCGACATTTTAGTTCTCTGCCTTCCGTCTATTGTTTATAATCATTGTATAATATACGACTAGAACTAAAATGTGATCGTGAAAAATAATTCCAGGAATTATTATTGTTATTATTATTATTGTTATTCAGCCATTGGCAGCGGTGCGATGATTTTAACAGTTGGCGGTAGATACATAATAGTTGACGTGCTATCGGCTCTATTGACATTCTCATTATATGAAAGATATTTATGAGAAGGAGGCAGGGTCAGAGATAACAAGGTATTAAAATGTGAATGTGATGCAAGCCATCTGTGATATGACTTTTTCAACCGACATTCACTTATTTTTACAAGTTACGATAAGAGAAGTAAATTTCAGCTGAGTTGTCTCATGATTTCCATTCCCCAACGTCAAACGTCGAGCGCTTTGAAGGTCCATATACACAAATGGATCAATGGATGGTGTATATGAAGAACCAAATACTAGTCCAAAAGTCACAAAAACTGCCACGTATGGGGTAAAATGCAGTCGCGCTGTATCAAGGTTATATGACTAGAAAATACCGGTTACGTGAATTGTGCTGAGGGACTGCCGTTGCTTACAGCAGGTCTTTTGGTGACCACTGGGTTGTGTGGCTAAAACCAGTTCATTCTTATATAGGATAGGTGGAGTATTATTAGGCAGCCGGGAACTTACCACTCCCCTAGGTCAAGAAACGCACGGTGAAAGTGCATGGTTTAGGAGAAATTGGGAGGAAAATTATGTCGCATTCGGCAACACCGCTTACAAGCCTACTACAGTGCGAAAACCCGGGAACCTGAAGACGATACGTGTTAAAGTGGGTTTTGTCGTAATATCACAAATCTGAGAAACGTAAACAAGATAACATGTAACAGACATGTCGGTCATCAATTGTCGCTGGCAGGCCATGAGATAGCCGGTCTCGTGATGGGAGAGGAAACCTGTCCCACTGGTTTTCGTCCGTTGTCACGCGAGCTTTGAAACATTGCTGCCAGACTTCTTGCATGTGGCAGCCTTCCACATAGTGATCGCAGTAACATGGATTTTTTGGGGAGAACCAGTCACCGTACGTGGATCTTCCTTGGACACCATTCCTTCATTTTGTTATGCTGCCGCACAACATAGGGCAAGCACAAATTAACAGGCTTTATGATTAGCCTGCTAGACATGTTAAACTAATGTAACTATACCATTTCCCCCCCCGCTAAATCATGGACATTTTACTGTCTGTCCCATGGCGTATGGGTAGCGCCGATCTTGCGTTCTTAGCTGTCGCTCCGGCGGTCTGGGATCGATTCCTGGCTCTGCCAAGAAATTTAGGCTAATTCTGTTGTGAGGGATGGAACGGGATACACTCAGCCTGGTGAGGCAAAACTAAGAAGAGGTGGGATCGATTCCCAACTCAGTCATCCTGGAAGTGGTTTTCCGTGGTTTCCTCACTTCTACTCCAGGCAAATGCCGGCTTGGTTTCTACTTCAGGCCACGGCCGCCTCCTTCCAAATCCTCACCTGTATTACAAATACACACACTACTGCAGACACCATAATGATACATGTTATCAGACAACTTTTGAACACACATCCTATTACACGGGGTTAAATGACTTCGATTCCTAGCCCCTCAAATGAAACCACAACAACGTTCTAACATAATAGTGAGGACCTTCCAGCTGCCGATGATCCAGCTGCATCTTGTTATCAGCTGGAGGACTCGTATGGAACATTTCAGCGGACTTTGATAGTTTTGTTTACAGCCTGTTCATCAAGCAGAACTGATAAGTTAGCGGAGAATAAATCGGCTCTCCCTTAACTGATCTCTTCACTGTAATGCTTCGCGAATAGTTTAGTGTCCAGCCAACTTCAAAATCCAAATGAAACATTATTTATACTTTTTGGATCATATTCTTTGGTTTGTCCCAATGATCCTTTGTAAGTTCAATTCCCTACTCTGTCAAAAAATGTTAATTTTGGCCTGAGATCTCGAACGAGGTAAGCTAAACTCAATCTCTTAGGATAACAGACATGGGGTGGTGCCCGATTGCAACCTGCGCCACATTAGAAGTGGTTTTGCGTAGTTCCCCACTTCTAATTTAGCGGTTCAGCTGCTTGCCTCTGACCACGGCGGATTCGGTACTCCACAATAGCTCAGTTACATACACCTAATTAAATGGTGCTGATAATTAAACAATAACTTAATTTTTGGTTCTATGTTCTAAAATCCCGCTTTTTAAAGAAACTTAAATTGTGTTAAGCTTCAACTTTCCTATAAGCGGTACTGAAAATAGGGAACCTTTCTATCGTTTCCCAGACTAGCATTGGCACATATTCTTAGTACATAACTTGCAGACCAATGAGCACCCAATTTTAAACGTGTGCTAATTACCCTCAAAATGTAATTATTGATTAATTGTGGAAATCTCCGACCGAAACCAAATTAGGGATTGCTAGTTGTAACTCTTCAGTCGGTCAACACAATTTGTTCCAATGACTGGGTGGGGTTACAATATAAATTTAGAATTACGCGTTTCGACCTTCAAGCCGTAATCTTCAGATCCTGATCACCTGGTTGAGGTTTAAGTTTGTATAGTAATATTATCTGTTTGGTCTAATTAAGACTAATTAAACCTCAACCCAGTGATCATGCCTAATTAGACAACACACATAGTATTTGTATATACATTGAACCTCAACCCAGTGATCATGATCTGATGATGACCGCTTGACGGTCGAAACGCATAATCCTATGTCACCCCATTATAATAGTGATCATAACTAATGCATGTAATTTTTACCACGAGTGTTTCTTGACTAATTTACGCAGTCGGAGCACGAACCCCAGTCTCCTGCATTCAGGGCAGGCTCCGCCCATGCCACGGAAAGGTATTTTCAGGTCTTACTCAGCAAATATGTTTTCTTCTGTGTCATATAATTATTGCTTCTTGAGACATTTACCGCCACTATGATAGTACTAGGTAGCAAGCTGGTTAATTTGGACTCATTAGCCCTGTTAACTTGGTATGTGTAGAATCTGTGTGATAACTGTGTATTTGTAATTGGAGGAAGGTTACGGCCGTGACCCTAAGTTAGTTACCATCCCAGCATTTTGCCTGTAGTACGTAATCATCGGAAACCACTTCTAGGATGGCTGAGGTAGAAATCGAGCCCACATCTTCCGTTAGGAGGTTGAGAGTATCCTGTTCTAGCCCTCAGAGCCGGGACTTCAGAGATGGTAGTAAACAACGTGGCCACTCGGTAGTGAGGAGTTACACACTGTCTGTAGTCACTTGCCAACGCACACGTGCGTCGTAAGCCGACGGACACTCCTGCTGGACGGGCCTCTCCCAGAACCTGTCTCTCTTTTAACAACATTCCTGTGATTTAACTCCAGTACGTGGTCCTTGACAAGATTTATTCATATTAATCTTTTGGATTTCTCTTCTCGTAGCATTAGCTTTCATTAACGTGACTTGGTTCAGCGTCGTATCCGTGCACCACGGCTGTAGTGGGGAACTGCAGCAAGTTTTGAGATCTGAGGTTCGAATGCCGGTGCTGACAGTGGCTATCCAGAGTTCTGTTCCCCCCGGGTTTTTTCCACACACTCCAGAAAAGTACAGGGTTGGTACCAAATTTCAAGTCCCAGGGCACCTACCACAATGTTAGAGCCTAATAATTACGGTCACCGCAGGAATACTGGTTACCAGACAAATGCAACACATCGCAGTATACGGGGCTGATAAGCAAGATGTCCAAATCCTTGAAATAAATTGACAATTACGACGACGATGCACGATCATCGCGTAACGAACCATTTATCAATCAGGATTTGAGATATACAGTAGTCTACAGTCGGCATAATATCGCTGAACTACAGTACTGTGCTAGGAATCACAGATGACACTAAGGATCTACTGTAATTCTAAAGAGTTAAGTTTACCGCTGATCTTTCATCTTTCTCACCTCTCCCAGAACCTGTCTCTTTTTTTAACAACATTCCTGTGATCTAAATCCGTTACGTGGTCCTTTACAAGCTTCATTTATATTAGTATTTTTGATTTCTGTTCTCATAGCATTAGCTTTCATTAAATTGACGTATCCGTCACGGTCGTCTGCCAGTTGAAGTGACTGGCCTAAAACCCAGTAAACTGAAAGCGATTGAAGTGACGATTAGGGTTCGGTGAACCTTCTTTGGGCCTTCATAGGGGAAGTCCGTATTTGTATGAAGGTTAACGATAAGTTATAGAAGACCCACTTGTATCTGTGGAGCAGTGACGTGTGAAGGGAGGGGGTCAGAGGTGCATAGTGCCCCATATGTGTTTGATAGGATAGAAGAGTCAACAGAAAGAATACCTCCGATGATTCTGAGATCAACTATGAATATCATTAGGTACCATTTGTAATAGGTGTAGCGCTTTTTTTTGGGCAATATATAGTCAGCGTTTTCGGTTGATAGCCGTACACCAGTCACTTTAAATTAATAATCTTAAGTTACCTCCTGTCCAATCCAGACTACTATTACTAAAAGAGAGGAAAAAGGCTGACGTAGATATCAGGACAATCTTGCTGACGTTCTAAGAAGTATGATATTGGATTAGATACACAGTGATACTCCTAGGATTGTTTCTGTGACTCAGTCCATGGGGAAGATAATGTGATCATTAAGTGCACTAGGTGTACTAGTGGTGCATATTCTGTTTTACCGTTGTGATTTAATCGTATTTGGGTACACACATAACAGTCCTCACACACCCCGAAATATAGTTGATATTGATGTAGACCAAGAAACGTTTTAACTTGGTAATTCGTCTACAATCTGGTCAGTGCAGTAGTAGTAGTAGTAGTAGTAGTAGTAGTAGTTATTGTTGAAGAGGCGGACCTACGAGTTCATCTGCCCCTTATCTGATCAGTGTTATGAATAAAATTTAAGAATTAAAACACTAATGTTATATGATGTACAGTCAGTCGCTCAAACACATTAATGAATGCTCTCATTGGCAACTGATTAATGAGCGCTCTCATTGGCTAAGTCCCAATGGCGGGTATAAAAGAGAACCTATACAGCGGTGTCTGATTGTATAAGTACAGTATATATTGGGATGTTACGCTACCTATTCCGTTGAGTTTGGGCTCTGGAAGAAGGAAGGAAGGAAGGAAGGAAGGAAGGAAGGAAGGAAGGAAGAAAGTCCAGTTACCAAGAGTGCATGAATGTATTATTTCTTTAAAAAGCATAACTGAAAGCTATCTTTCAAAACAGCCGGTTGGTCAAATATTTAAAAATTGATTTTTGACAATTTTACGCCCTTTCCCATCAAGTTTATTCAATTTATTACACATTTATGTAACGTTTTAGGTCTTTGAAACATTCATTCTCTAATCATAAGAACAGGCCATGTGAAGAAGCTGAATTTTTAGTTGTAACCTTTTATGATTTTGTAATTATTTATTTAATCATTCATTCATTTATTTATTTATTTATTTATTTATTTATTTTGTGGGGCTTGTTAAATACTAAATTTTTGTACGTCTTGGAGTCATGTTATTTAGCATGAGGGAGGATTATGTAAGTCCTTATATGCGGGGTTCTTAAAATAATATATGTACCTCAAATCGAAAACACATGTCAAATGTGTGGTGACTGCTTAGGAAACAACCATTTGCAATTGTAATTGGCGTGTTTTCGCTGTCCGTATCGCATCCTAAATATTTTACTGGACGTTCTGTAAATCGTAACCATCGTTAAAGGATTCTGCTTCCAATTCACCCTCTTGTTATCCAGAGCTTGGCGTGTTCACTTTTTACAATGCGGTCCAATAAACTTAGGATCCTCTCTGCGACTGCGGTGTGCATTCATTCTTGTATACCGAGTTTTTAACATGGCATACCGAATACGGGTTACCAAATGAGAACAGAGAAGTGCAAAAAAGTGTAATAAAGGTTTACTTTCTGGCCGTAACTGGAAAGGCTCTCTCCGCATGTGAACTTTATAGCTATCAACACGCAATAACGAATTACTAACCAGGCAGAAACAGTTTCAGAATACTGGACAGTGTTGCCAACATCCAGGGAGAAAAAATAGATGGTTATTGGTGGCGTTTTGTTTTAAGGGTCGCAACATCGAAGTCATCTGCCCCTCGAAAAGAAGAACAAACTACTTGTATAAAATAAATTATTAAATGTTCAAAATAATATCTCGTTCTCTCTTACGAGAATGTAATGAGCCAAAACAATAGCTGAAATCCCTTCTGTTTTCAATGATAAATGGCGAAATAATCTATAAAGTAAAATGTAGCTTTTGTCATTTTCTATCTCTTTGCTTTATTTCTTCTAGCTATTTTCGTTGAACTCGGGTTACATATTAAAACTTGTGACCCAAAAGTCCTAGGTTCATTTCTGGACTCAGCTAAGAAATTTAATTTTGGCCTGAGGACTAGAACGGGGTTCACTTAGCCTCATGATAACTGAGAAGAGGTTACAACTCAGCCATCCTAGAAGTGGTTTTCCTTCGCTTCTCATTTCTCTTCCTGGTAAAAACCAGAATGGTACCTAACTTAAGGCCACGGCCACCTCCTTCCCAATGTTAGCCCAAATTACAAGTGCACTCATTAGTCCAAACATTGACAGATTCTACACGCATCCAGGTATAACCACGGTGTCCTAATCATATTGGTTCTCCACTTTAGTGTTGATTCGCTCGTCCCTGCTTAATCGTTTCTCGCTTTGTTTCTCTTATGTGCATACTGCCTTTTGTCCAACTGCTTCTGACAAATTACAATGTTTCGGTTAATTTTCTACTGGCGAGGGATCAGTGTGACTTGTTTACTTGTAAACGATGTAGCCTACTGTCTATAGACCAATCAATGTTCTTACCTGATAGTTCGCCTACCATATGGTCAGTGTTATGAATAAAGTTTAAGAATTAAACCAATATTATTATACTTACAGTCGCTCAGTCAAATTATTGAGCGCTCTCATTGGCTCAGTCCCAGTGGTGAGTATAAAAGAGAACCTATGCAGCGGTGTCAGTGATTGTATAAGTTGCCTTTATAATACGAGGTTACACTACCCATTCCTTTGAGTTTGGGCTCTGGGCTCGAAAGCTTAAGAAAGGAAAGAAAGAAAGAAAGAAAGAAAGAAAGAAAGAAAGAGCAGATACCAACAGTACGTTTGAGTTGACTTGTGAGAGAATGTCAGTACCGTATTATTTATTTGTTTTAACTGAATTCTCCCAATAATTGGAAGACGTTAATCTAATAACTCAATCGACTTTCATTTGTTTCTTCTTGTTGTTCCAATAGGCATTCATTCATTCATTCCGAGAACGTTTGTTTATTTTCTTCCGACCACTTTGGTCTGTACTGTTTTTGTTTAGGTTGCTCTGATGTAACTTACCATTTGTTTACTTTGTATCTGAAGGTGTCCCTTTCTGAAATGTCTGTTGAACTTAGGTTTGCGATTTTGAGGTCCTTTGGAAGTTCTTCTAGCCAATCTATTATCTTTTTCGTCAATCGATTTTCTGGTAGATGATCAATGAATTTCATTCGTCTTTTCGTAATATCAATTTCGATGTTTGAATACTGTTATATTGTTTAGATAGATTGTAGCCTGTAATCATCTTGGGTATATATCGCTCCTAAGATTTTCCTATTGATCTTCCTCTCAGCTTTTTTGATTTGTTCAAGTTCATGTTTATTGTTAAGTGTCGGAGTTTCGCTTGCGTAAAGGACTGTTGTGGTTTTTTTTACCGTGTTGTAGTGCTAAAGTTTTTCTGATTTCACGTGGTTTTTTTTGGTAGATATTTTGGACTAACCCTAATGCTCTTTGACTTTTTGGAGACGATTTTGTTGTGAGATTTATTCAAGGCCTGTCGGCTCGGTGAATTCTCCAAGCTATTAAAGTGCGGGACCCTGTCGATTATAGGCCTGCCGTATTTTGTTTTCAGGCTCGTGATATATGTCTTTGAACAGAAGAATCTAGAAGAATCGAACGAGATCTGCAGTCTCACCTTTTCTGCACTTTCTTTAAGTATCTCGAGCTGTTTGATAGCAGTCTCCTCATCTTCGGTTAGTATCGCCAGATCATCCGCAAATGCGAGGTATGCTTTGTAGAGGTTGTTAAGATTATTAAAAGTGTAGGCACCATAAATTTGTTTAGTATTAACATTTCCTTGAAGATTTTTTTATAAATATAAAGTGTGTCTACATTTGGGAAAGCCCAGTCGAATTGGCTTCCAAAATTCACATTTCTTGAGTTCTTTCTCCCAACCTTTCATAACCTTGTCTAGGACGATGTTGAACAAAATAGGAAAGAGTCCATCACCCTGTCGCACGCCTGTTTGAATGTCGAATGGTTCTGAGATTATCCCCATACATCTCACCTTAGACCTCGTGCCAGTTAGTGTTTGTTCTAGGAGTTCTCGGGTTGTAGGACCTAGTCCCCTTTTTTCTAGAATTTGGAATAATGAGGACCTATCTATCGAATCGTAGGATTTTTGAAGTCTACAAATGTGCATACTAGGAGTTTTTGTCCGAGAGCTCGCATTTTGTTATTATTATTATTATTATTATTATTTTACATAGTTATACCCATCGAAGCAGCGCTATTGAACCTATCTAGCGGATGTTACTTTCTTGTGCTCCCAAAATCTCTTCACCTTCTCGCTATAAACCTTTCTGGGTTCCTTTGTCCAGGTTCTGCTAGTTGTAGCGTTTGGGTGGTCTGACAATTGATGATTGTCGACTAGTTCCCTGAATTTAGATCTGCTCAGCACCGTATCACTTGAGATGCCTATTTCCTGAAGGTTTCATTTTCAACTTCAAACAGTTAGTTGTTCGTAGCTTTCATTTAAAGGGGGCAAAGTTCATCATTCATTTAGTCCTTGATCACTTATTCTGAGAATATGCCCATCAAATTTCAAACGTCTTTTCCTGAATGTGTCTGAGTTTTTCTCCGAATTCTGATAAAGCTCCTGAATTTCTTTCATCTGCATTTCCTCAGTACAAACTGGGCCGATAATTTTCATTAATAGACTAATAATAATAATAATAATAATCTCGCCCTGCCAGAGTTGGGCCCTCGTCTCCTTCCCTCACGGGGCTGCGTAACGCAGTCTGTAGAGGCACTGAGCTTCTAACTGAAAGGGAGTGGGTTCGGTTCCCACCCAGGTAGTTGATTTTAGAAACAAAAGTACCACTTTCTAAAACGCAATCGGCCCTGGGGTTCACTCAGCCTACAGCAGAAATGAGTACCAGTGTGATCCTGGGAGCAAACGTGGCCGGACTTGTAGCTGACAACTCCATCCCATCCAGTGCTGATGTCATGAAGGGTGGAAGCCTCTACCTACCACTACTCCATGGGCCTCCATGTCTGTACGGAATTGGCTTTGCTTTGCTCCCTTCCGCACACATCTCCTGTTACAGACATTAATACAAAAGTTTACAGAAAAAATCGATCCATGCACGCCCAAGTGCTTCGGGGCTGATGGCCAAGTTATCCATAGTTCGTAATGAATCAACATGATTGTTATGTTTACTAAATCGGTAAGAAACCAATATGACTGTGTACTGTCCATAAAGAAATATAACTCAGTTATCAATGAAACTGTGTACCATGCTGCAGGATACAGATGAAATTTGAAAGTTAGATCTTCGCGCCACATGTAAAATTGGCGGTGCTGCTGTACCTGCTGAGCGAGCACGTGCTCTTTATCTGTGTCAACTGCAACTCATTAGCAACATGTTATGTATCAGCTGCACCTTGTGCTAACCATGCCTCTGACACACTCCTCCGTTCTTATGTGGATATTTCTACTAGGTATGGCCCATGTTTCGTGATTAAAATGTTCAGCTACACTGTTCATAATGTGTTTCCTCAGCGGCTAAATACCATTCTCACCATTCCCACACAAACAATTTACTCTACCGCATACCTTCACGAATTACAGGAAATTAGAACTGTTCGGCGCTGTATGGATGTCTACCATGTATTTTTCTTGTTTCTTGGGGAGTCGGGGATAAAATACGGTGAATTTGGATAATTTTTATTTACAGCCAGATCTCTTCCTGGCGCCAATCTCATCATAGGACTTAACAAGGAGGTGCAGTTGTTCAAGGGATTGAAAGGTGCTATTCCCGGCATTTGGCTGGACCTGAAATTGGAAAATCAAGGAAATCATTTCAAGTGCGGCCAAAGATGTGGTTCAAAATATCTCTTCTATCGAGTCGGGGCAGCCTATCCACATGACCTTGTGCCTTAGTACGCGTAGCCGCCGGGGTTGGTAGAACTGTGTTTGGCACTGTGTACAGAAACTAGTGAATTCGATTTGACGTTTGGGTGTTAACGAGTAAGGTAATGCTGTACTTCATTAGGACTAAAATCTTGATTCTACATCAATAATGTCATATCGTGGAGATTGTGGGCGTAACTTTGACATATCCCTTGGAAAGAATCGTATTAGTAGAAGCCATCAACATTTAGTTGAAAACTTCTCTGATAACCTTACAGGGCTGTCGAAGAACAGGTTTTCGGGGTTTTCATGGTAGTCGGAGTTAAATAAAATAATAGGTTTTTCCATTATGTGGTATGTGACACACAATAGTCTGTTCTTAAAAGACGAATAAGAGACATACATTGACGTATGAAGTAGTCATGACATCCTCTGGGCATTAAACTTTAATTTATTTAGAAGCAAATTCTGATTGAACCTTCCTATTGTTAGGTGATAGAAATAGGTGATCAGGAAGGGACGAATATCTTGATAAGAGAGTAGATTATAGCCTATATATAGAAGCCATTTTTCAGTGTTGCCTTCTAGCCACTTTTCAGTCGGTCAGCACAATATAATCACAATTACTAGGACATGCGAACAATTAACATGAAATAATTACATGCGATTATATCTTTGTGTTATGGACTAAAGAAGAGAGAGTAAACTATTGGATGACATGTTTCGCTCGTCAAGCGACCATCACCAAATTCAAATATACAAGATAAAACAGTTCTATAAAACACTACCAAACTCCCAAATACGGTCTCTGCCCTCCAAAAATAAAAGAAAGCACGACAAATACTTAGAATATGTCGTTGCTGGTAAATACTTATGTATTAAGCACCCGAAAAAAAACCTATTTATTTTAATATCTACAATGTTGAAGACTGAAAATTGTCAATCCTATCAACAAACAGTCTCCCTCCCCCAACTAATGTATGAAGGTGTAGCTACTATTGCTGTGATGCACTTAAACAATACTCTCTAATCTAGCATTGTAAACTAATGTGCAGAAATGACCTAGGAATACTCTGCTGAGATGTACAGTAGACATTCCACAATTCAGATAAGGCTCCATATCAGTTCTTTCAACACATTAATAATAGATAAACACTGATTTTGCATGTTGCAGTTCTAGCTTTTTACCATCATCTCAGCAGAGTACTCGTAGGCCATTTCTGTATATTAGTTTACAATTCTAGTTTAGGGCTTATTGCTTAGCGTATCACAGCAATAGTAGCTACAACTTCATAGATTAGTTGGCGGAGGGAGACTGTTTGTGGATGGGTTCGACATTTCTCAGTTTTGCAACATTCTAGATATTAAAATAAATAGTTATTTGTCGGTTGCTTAATGCTTTAGTGTTTATTAGTTATAGTTGCCTCACTTTCTAGGATTTTGTCGTGCTTTTTGTTTTTGGAGGGCAGTGAAAATTTGTGGGTGGCATTGTGGGTTTGGTAGCGTTTTGTAGAGCTATTTTGTCTTGTATAATTTGATTTGATGATGCTCGCTTGACGAGTGAAACTTGTCACCTCATAGTTGTCTCCCTCTTCTGTAGTCCATAACAAATAGAAAAACTTGAATCGCATGCTTTTTTTTCAGTTTATTTTTTCGCATGTCCTAGTACCGCAATAGGGATTATATTGTGTTGACCGACTGAAAAGTTGCAATAGCAATTGATAAGAATGTATTGACTTCTTATATTTTCATATGATACTCTATTTTGAGGGGATTAAGTCATTTCAAATCGTCTTAGACCTGTAGTCTAGAAATTAAGGGGTGGTATCGACCAGTAGATATTAATCCGTTATACTCCCAAAATAACATTATTGCATTTTTTTTTACCAATCTTTAAAATATCAGCACCATGCTCGGTGAAAACTAGTGTGTTTCCAGCTTCTACTGTGTGTTGTCGTCTATTGGTATTTGCTAAAATGGAGAGATGCGCTGTGTGGACATTACTCGCCGATGGCATGGCATAACATTAGCGAGAGTAACCAACCAGGATGTTTTTCATCATATTATGCCTCTGTTGGTGATTGTTTTGTAGTAGGGGTAACACTTGTGTACAGTACCTGTTGACTGATGGCCGCCCGGAAGCCCGACAGAGAGCCGGCAGCAGGGATCGCCGCAGACGCGGTCCTCGCGGCCGGTACAAGATGCAACAGCAACAACGGCAGCAGCCTCCACATCTCAACACTGCACTGCGGAGCGTCGTCTGCAGCACTGCCAAGAGATGTTGGCAAGGCCACCAGACAGCGACACCGGCCGTGCCCTTCCATTCACAACTCTTCGTTCCCATTGATGCGAGAAGATCAGGCTCGCGTGAGACGTCGAATTTGCTGGCATCTTTTGAAATCCGCATGAAAATGATGTTATCATACCTTGCAGTGAAATTGCATTGTTGGTGACTTCTCAAAGAGGCCAGGATGCAGCCATGAGTCGTCATGAGCCGGAGTTGACGTGACATAGGATTGCCAGTTACTCTCTTTGTTACAGAGGCGCCATAAGCCACCGCACCAAGGGACCGCAAGATACTTAAATCATTATCCCGACCCCTGCTGCTTGCAGGTTAGAATGAAACGGGTACCATAAAGAACGTTATTTATTAATGATAGTGGTTCCGGATTCATATCCCTATACCTCCAAGGAATACTCGAATCCCCCTCCGTCTTGGCCGTCGGCGTATTTGCCCCCAGTCAACCCTGTTTGTTGGTCTAGTCGCACGACAAATGTAGTTCAATCTGTAAATTCCCAAGGATTCACCTCATTTGGGAAGTTATGGCTGCCCGAACTGAGCCATTTCTGTGAGATTGATAGTTTTTATTTCCACGGCTACACCTAGAGCTAAAGAGCTCCTTCACAGTAGCGCCCTACATATAATAAATAGGATCAGGGTTTATATGCATAGTGAAATATATTGATACAAAAAAGTTGAAAAATATAATACATTTCGTTAAAATTGAAATCATGTCATAATCATAAGCACCCAGTTTTAGGTTGGTATAATATTATAAAATACGTTGCATACAGCACTCAAAATATAAATAATAATAATAATAATAATAATAATAATAACCACAGTAATAATACAGAGAGAATAATAATGTTAAGGTTTTACGTCCTGTTTATCAATTGCGGCTGTTAGAGACACCGGGGTGTCGGAAGGAAGGAATATATCTGGTTGTGTTAAGAGTCCGTTAATCTCGCGATCATTAGCCATGGCTGCAATTCTTTCGGCCCTATTCTTTTATAACCTCATAACCTCATTCTTTGAGAGGCAGTACTCTTCCTTCGTAGGTACGCCTAGGTTAAAATAACTAGTCTATCAATTAAATATATGCTAGAAGTTGGTTTGAACCCCAGACCTTTGACTACAGAAACGAGCAATTACCTAATGGGTGCCAAATTCATCAAATGATTATGCGAAGCACCAGCGGAAGGAGAAAATGTACCCCTACTGTATATCTTCCTTGTTAAAGTATCGGGAATGATCCAGTGCTTGAAGATTCAGGAATTTAACAGTGAATGTATTTTTACTATTATTCCAGTGTGAGGAAAGCAATGGCAAACTACCTCACTCCTCTTCTTGCCTAGAACGCCTCAATATAGCGCTGCCTTGTTTTTTTTGTGGGTATCTACTCACATAACGTAACGGCGGTGCTTTTGAGGATCCAACCAGCCTTCGGGCTGACTACCTAACAGACATTATTTCAGTGATTTCAGGATGGGCTCTCTAATACACGTTAAGAATCTTTTATTCTTCAAGGTAACACATGAGCTGTAGAAATATTCACATGATGCGCTCAGCTAATATTTGCTATACAAATCGTGTTATAAGAACAGCTAAGTTTTATTCGGCATATTTTTACTTAACTGCATGTAGCTTCAATTATTTTCTATCATTTAACATTTACTAGAAACAGTTTTCTAAACTCAGAGTAAATTACAGTAGCAAAACTATTCATTCAAACTCTGAAAATGAAAATTATATTAGTTTGCTCTGATCCATGACCGCAATGGGAAGCTGCAGAAAGTACGGAGACTGGAGGTTAGAATCCCGGCGTTTACAGTGGCTATTCTGTGTGTAGATTTTCGCCGGTTTTTTCCACACACCCTCCGGGCAAATGGCGGGATAGTACCTTATTTCAAGTCCCGGGGCATGTACCCCATCCCCGACCCGAATAATTACACACTACTACAGTCACTACAGACATACAGGTTATGAAACAAATTCAGCACTCACCGAAGTAGGCGACATGGGGCTGATTGTCAAATATGTTCCAAGCCCTTAATATGAAGCACTGTAATAACAAACAACAATAACAACATCAATGAAGTTTTTGCTCTGTCGAATGTATTTTACATTCATAGAACTCCAGTATTTTGATGGTGTTCTAACTTATTGTTGTATGGTTCAGTCTAAAGAAGTAATTAAGTCATTTGGAGTTCAATAGATAATGGTACTGATTATTATTATTCGAGTGGTTTAAATTTGTTCGTCTTCGTTTTCTGTTTCGTCATATTATTTGTAGTCGTTTGAGCCAACAATGGACTTAGCTACGAGAGTATGATATGAATATATAGTTCCGTCACTTGCTGGTAGGCTATAGCTGACCTATCGTAATTTATTTGAAATGTTAACATTTGTTTCCGCCTTTGCATTTATTATCTGTTGATGTGGATGCAGCACTAAACGAAGTCTAACTTAGGCATACCATTTAGATAAACTAATATTTGCGTGTTTTGGTGTAAATGCTCATTAAAATGCTCATCGGAACGATGTTCTTGGTACCTAAATTTGCATAACTAATTGCAATATCTGCGAATATCAACAAACATTGTCACATTTGCATGACGAGTGGGTGCGGATAACGTTTCTTGTATCCGGGCATGGCTTTGTTTTTATAACATTGATATAATCCATTGGCATACTTATATGTCACCTTTGTGGTGCATCCCATAATAGCTTACTTGACGAAACAACGAATCGTAGTTAACTATGTGATACGTATCTAGATGCCACTTTGTGGGCCATCCCATAATACTTACCAAAACAACGAATCGTAGCTAACCTTTTGATATTATCAATTGGCATACCTAGATGCCACCTATGTGGGCCATTCCATAATACTTATCTACTCAAGTAATCGTAGCTTTTGGTACGTATCTAGATGACATTTTGTGGCCATCCCATAATACTTGCCAAAACAACGAATCGTAGCTAACCTTTTTTATTATCCTAGACTGTTACAAACACGCAGGTATTACAGCCTCACTGTGGCACAGGTTATCAGAAAGATTCCACACACAACCAAATACACGGGGATACATCACGATATTGCAAAGTCCCTAAATGACCAACGCTTCAACGGGAGGCTGTTCCCTAAAGTAATTTCCATGAAATCTTTCAAGTGTGTTCTGGGAATGGTTTAATGAAGACTCCGAGTGATTGATGTAGTTTTATAGCAGGACGTTTGGAAACCATCTGAAATAACTCAAGTGGTTCTCCTGTTGTTCGTTGAGGCACACTGAGTAAAACCTCTCCATATAATTGTGTTGAATTGTATCCTTGGTAGTAGTCTGGGCACACGATCTGGAATATGTGGTAGGGTTTGATATGGGGTTCTATCCCAGCCTATTTCCGACGTGTGTGGGAAATCCGGAGGAACACTCAGGTATGGTGCTGTTTCATCTTAACGTTCAACTTCTCACGTTATACGTCGGGTACCAATGGTCATGTAGCTAGATTGGCATGCAGGTGGGACTTGTTTCCCGCACTCGCTTCAGGCAGCTCTGTCAGTCCTTGGAAACTGATGGTCAAAGAAGCGACAGAATGTGTGGTGAAGCGTGAAGGCCGTCGTAATGTTTGCACTGGAGCATGAAGATCTTCAGAAATGAATGATGCGTCAACTTACATGGCTCCTGAACAACATTCCACCATTCCCCATTGTAGCTTTACAATGAATTTTCTTTGACTTCGCAGAGAGACTTTTGTGGAGCGATGTGCTGACAGCCCCGCTGAACTGTCCAGTTGGCACCCTCTTATCCAGCGTGTGGCTTACTGCAGTGTTTCTCAAACTATTTTCAAGTGCGCCCCGCCCTCCTCCTCCTCCTCCTCCTTCCCGAACTACTCTGAGGACCACCTTGCAGTTGACATGTTCAAATCATATTTTGAACGTGTCATCGTGTTTGGAGTTGCAGCCTCCCTGTATTATGCAATCTAATCTCTTAGTTCAAACACATTTATTATATTGTGCGGCATTAAAATGCATTACAATTCCGACAATTTTATTTAGAATCAATAATTAAACCAGTCGTTCTGTGAATAACTAATTAGCCTATTTCCATATATCCTACTGGTCTTTTTTATGACACGAGAAATGAAAACTAAAAAATAATTGCACAGCCGCCATTTTTAAGTTCTCATAAAATTTGAAGAAGTGTTTTCTTTTGATATCCGCACATGAATATTCTGAATTCCCCTTGGTTTTGTATCATGACTTTCACCTTATTCACCTGGACCTGTCATGTGTCCAAATATTTTTCATGAGGGATAACATTTTTTCTACAGGAACAAAAGTACCTAAGAGACAGTAAGTAAAATCGAAAACTATTCAAAACTTTTGATGTTGCACCACTTGCTTTCAGTTTCTTTGAAAGTTCAGTCCACTGACTTCCGCCTTTAAGGAAAATTGTGTTCTTTAAAATTAAATAAGTATGACACGGACACTGGTCTTTAAATACAAACTGACCGTACTAAATGCGGACGCTTGACAAACCAAGCATTAAGTGTACTCTTCATATGTTAATGTCTTCATTGCCCGCAGCGTAGCCATGCACGTTAAATCGGGCTGGAACTGGCAGGAACTTAGCTGAGTGTGGTTTTTCCTCGCGGTTTTCCACACTCCCTCCAGGAAAACGTTGGCATAGTACCTTATTTCAATTCCCGGGGCATCTATCTCATCCCGGTCCCTAACACAGCTACACGCACTACAATCGTCACATAAATACAGGTTATCAGACTACTTCAACACACTCACAACATGGGGCTGATGAACAGGATGTCCCAAGCCTCTAAATCGAATTAACAACAACAACAACAACGTCTTTAATGCTTCCCAAGTATTTCTCTGTGTCAAAATACGAGCGCCTGTCGTTATCCGTTTGTCTCCGCTTTAATGACTGATATCTATGATGCGAAGAAATTATCCTCTGCTTTAGGTTTTTGGAATAATGTTTATCACATCACCTACGCTATATCTAATCTATGGGAGGGGGGGGGGGGGGGGGCGTGGTGTGGTGCACTCGTCAAGCTGCTTGCCTCTCGCTGAGGCGGACCGGATTTGATTCCCGGTCAGTGCATGTGAGGTTTTCGAAGTGAAATATCACGTCCTTGGTTCGGATTCCACCTAAAAATTGAGGTTCCGTGGCTCATGATCGCGAGATTAACGTCACGTAGAACTATACGCTACCTTATATTAACCTGTTCTATGGACATTTCGTGTGCACGCTTTGTTTCATCGCTGGGCTTAGGATGACGTTGTCATTCGCCCCGTGATATTACTCTCATTTTACTGACGTCATACTAGGGATATGTGATCACTGATCAGCTTGCTGTAAAGTTTGTCACTATACATACTGTAGGTGCTTCCTGGGGCTTTATTGCCTTACGTAGCACTTGGCTGAAATTAGGTTTTGCAGGCTTTGTCATCAACCTGGAGTTATAGCTATATTATTTATTGCCGAATATGATGTAATTGGAAAGGAACACTCGATGAATTCGTTTACGGCAAGTGGTCATCCTGCCTATTAAATTAATCCAAAATCAATCCCCACGGATTAGTTATTAAAAATACAACCATGACCCATTAGCTATCAAATGCCGGCGATTATTTGTTCAACGGAACAAATAATGTAAAACATAAGGCACATCAGCTGCTTTGTCATTAGCCGCCCCTTCGCCCCTTCCCTACAAATATTTCCCCGCGTCCCTTATAGAACGAAATGTCCTTTGCAGCAGTAGTTAGCATGGTAGTGAATGTATGCCGCAAAATTGGAGGAAGGTGTATTCCCTAAGGTCTGCGTTAACTTTCAGCTGACATGTATGCAATAAATTTGTACCGATTTTCGTCGCTGTCCGTTTAGTAGGATAAAGCTTGTCACAACTCTATTGATTGCTGTATGTAAAGATTAAGCAGATACTCCTTTTTCTATGGTGAATTAAAGCTTAGTCATCATTTAAAAAATGTATAGAAATTCCTGTGTGGCTCGTTGCTGCAAGTGATAACTGAATGGGTCACTGATCAGAACCAGTGACTTTGTTGGTGGACTGGTCTCTGGCAGCTGCATGAATAAAAAGTCTTACCAGGAACATTTCACCTCTCCCGAAAATACCCAAGTGGGCTGTTGGTGACATGTTTGTAGAGATGAAACATAAATACTTAACGTACATTAAAACTGCCTTTTTTAATATGTAATTTTTAATATTTAATTTACTGTTAATCCCATATTGTTATATTTTAAAATATCCGTCTCGTACTCCTGTACAATTGTCGAGCAGTTCGGTGGCGAATGCTGCCTATATAACCATGGAGAGCTCTTTGCCATAAAGCGGGGGCTGTGAAGAATGAATAATGAACAATTTAGGTTCTAAATGTCGACTAGCATGCTCAGGTTCCCAGCCTCTTAACCTCCCCTGGCTATAGGTCTTAAAGAGGAACGGACTATCACTTATATAGAGACATAGGGTGACTTGGCAGAAGGTGTCTCGTGCTGAAGTAGGGTAGTGAAAATGGTGAAAGTCAGATCTACGTCATCCCATATTTATGTCCATATGGAACGCGTCGCAGGTTAAATATGACCTCTGTTTTTGAGTTTTTTTTGTTTGTTTTCGTTTTTTGTGACGTTGACCCCTTTCAATTATACCAAATACACAAAAGATGCGCCTTGCTCTTTTAAAACAGGAAATTCTGACCGGCATTCATAGGCTACACTTCCGGTTGATTTGCTAAATGATTGTAGTCGGAGTCTTCTTCATTTGAACACTGTTAAATGTTATGGGTTTTACGTCTCTTAACTACCGCGGCTTTTAGATACGTCGGCGGGGTGTCAAAGAAGACCTTGAACGTATCAGTAAATCTAATAGCACGGCTCCCTCGCATTTAAGCACCTTTAAATGCGAACTAATGTGGCGGAAATCGATCCCGCATCCTTGGGCACAGCAGACACTCTTACCACTGTATAAAGTTTGTGGGTCGTATCTACGCTACCAGTATAGATATTTGCTTTCGTGATCGTCGTAAAACCATGTAGCAATAACATTACAACAGGTGGCTTATAGTTGGCATAAGTTAATCTTGTGACAATCATATCACAGGAGATAGAATATCCACGAAGTGAAAATGGTAATGTTCTTCATAACATGTTATGCTTTAAACCGACAGTAGTGGCTCAGCTGGCTAGAGCGCAGCGTTAGGTCATGGGACCAAGCTCTCTGCTGACTCGGTAGACGCGTGGGTTCGAGCCCCACCGTCGGCCGTCCTTGAAATGGTTTTCCGTGGTTTCCCATTTTTCAACACCAGGCAAATGCTGGGACGGTACTTTCTGATAGGCCACGGCCGATTCCTTCCACATCCTTGCCTAGTTTCATTCATCTTCATCCATTCCATCTCTCATCCCGACGCGCAGGTCGCCCACAGGCGTCGAATAGAAAGACCTGCACTCGGCCTCTGAGGAGGCCACACGAACAAAAATGTTATGCTTTGTTATTAGGCTCTCGATAAGAATATTGACTACCATAGTCAAACTAGACAACTCATGCTGTCAACTTCCAAGTTTCATTACAAGTGCCAGTTTCATTGTCTACAAACATGGTGACTTTGAAACAGGGGTGGCGACGGCGAATGTAGCTCTGATTCAAACCAACGGCAAGATAATTGCTAGAAATCACTATGTATGTGGTGATGGAGGACTAGTTATAAGGTTTCATCCTTATTAACTTATTTAAGGTGATCCGGATTGTAACATGTGTTCAACCTTGCTGGGCTGCAACGTAATGTGAGCATCGTCTAAGGGAAAGATAGAGATCCAATTCGTTCCGATTTTCCCGGAAAAGTCCCAGTTTTTAGTCCAATGGCTCGGTGTCCCGAGAAACTTCACCCTGGACGAAAAACGTCTCGAGTTTTTATTTTTGAAATCCTGGTTTTAAAATTATAAATCGGACACTGAATTTGATAATGTGGAGTTTTTCAGTTTTGCCTGTACACACTATCAATTTATACTTTTCAGTCGCCCAACGCGCTATTTGCTCAATATGATTGGACGGGGGTACAATATATATGTCGTAGTCAGATAGTGAAATCCGTCATTTCATGAAAATCCTAGGCACTTCATGAAGAGCCGGCATATGATGTAAAAAGGTACAGTTGCACTATCTGACGCGTGGTTTCATGAAATGACTAAATTTCGCCGTCACATAGTGTAATTCATTTTGTACATCATCTGACGGGAAGTCCAGCCCGTCACTTCATGAAGTACCGTAGCGGCAGCGGTGATCACTTGTGAGGGAAGTGAGATTTCCAAGAATTAATCGGATAAAAACAAGATGTTCAGTAAAGAACATATAGCCTACTTTCTCCTAAATGCATGGGTATTGTTATAACTCTTTGTCCTTTTCAAGGAGTATGATTGAATGTTGGTTGTAGTAGCTTGTTGAAATACAACGTGCTATAGGGATATTAAACATGAATATGAGGAGCCCTTTGCTAGTGCTACCTCTGTACCAAATTTCGTTCAATTCGGTTTCACCGTGTTTGAGTTGATAGGGGGAATCGATTTGCACACATACTTGGCCACCATCTGCAAACTATTGGGCTGATGTTCTTGCAGTTTGGTCAGAATATGTTTCCCACATAAGGATATGGTGTTGCAAAATTTGGTAGAGACTAGATTATTAGGTTGGTCGTAATTACATTTTAGCTTTTAACATTTGGGTGGCTGCGATTACGTTTCCGTCAAGATAGCGGTGAAATAAAACATGACACTGAGGTGCCCTTTACTAGTGCTACCTCTGTACCAAATTTCGTTCATACGGTTCAACCGTGTTCGAATTAATAGGGGGAATCAATTTTGACATAAAGATGGCCGCCATCCGCAAACTATTAGGCTAATGACCTATTAGATTGCTCAAAGGATGCTCCCTCCATAAAGGTATGTTGTTGCAAAGTTTGGTAGAGATCGGATAATTAGGTTAATCGTAATTTGATTTAAGCTTTGAACATTCGTGTTGCCGCCATTACGTTTCAGTCAAGATGGCGGCGATATAAAACATGTCACTGAGGTGCCCTTTGCTAGTGCTACCTCTGTACCAAATTTCGTTCCATTCGGTTCCACCGTGTTCGAATTATTAGGGGGAATCAATTTTGACATAAAGATGGCCGCCATCCGCAAACTATTAGGCTAATAACCTATTAGATTGGTCAAAGGATGCTCCCTCCATAAAGGTATGTTGTTGCAAAGTTTGGTAGAGATCGGATGGTTATGTTAGTCGTAATTTAACTTAAGCTTTGAACATTTGTGTGGCCGCCATTACGTTTCTGTCAATATGGCGGCGATATAAAACAAGACACTGAGATGCCCTTTGCTAGTGCTACCTCTGTACCAAATTTCGTTCCATTCGGTTTCACCGTGTTTGAATTAATAGGGGGAATTGATTTTCACACAACGATGGCCGCCATCCGCAAACTATTAGGCTAATGACCTATTCATTTGGTCAAAGGATGCTTCCTCTATAAGGGTATGTTGTTGCAAAATTTGGTAGAGATCGGATGATTAGGTTAATCGTAATTTGATTTAAGCTTTGAACATTTGTGTGGCCGCCATTACGTTTCCGTCAAGATGGCGTCGATATTAAAAATGACACTGAGGTGCCTTTTGTTAGTACTACCTTTGTACCAAATTTCGTTCCATTCGGTTGCACCGTGTTCGAATGAATAGGGGGAATCGATTTTCACACAAAGATGGCCGCCATCCGCAAACTATTACGCTGATGACCTATTAGTTTGGTCAAAGGATGCTCCCCCCATAAAGGTATGTTGTTGCAAAATTTGGTAGAGATCGGATGATTAGGTTAGTCGTAATTTGATTTAAGCTTTGAACATTTGTGTGGCCGCCATTACGTTTCCGTCAAGATGGCGGCGATATAAAACATGACACTGAGGTGCCTTTTGTTAGTACTACCTCTGTACCAAATTTCGTTCCATTCGGTTGCACCGTGTTCGAATTAATAGGGGGAATCGATTTTCACACAAAGATGGCCGCCATCCGCAAACTATTACGCTGATGACCTATTGGTTAGCTCAAAGGATGCTCCCCCTATAAAGGTATGTTGTTGTAAAATTTGGTAGAGATCGGATGATTAGGTTAGTCGTAATTTGATTTAAGCTTTGAACATTTGTGTGGCCGCCATTACGTTTTCGTCAAGATGGCGGCGATATAAAACATGACACTGAGGTGTCCTTTGCTAGTGCTACCTTTGTACCAAATTTCGTTCAATTCGCATTCACCGTGTTCGAATTGATAGGGGGGGGGGCAGACATTCAGAGTACACACACACACACACACACACACACAGACTCGCACACACATACACACACACAGACACACTTTTTTCGCCCTGTGTTGATCTCATAAGTCTACTTTCATTTTTTGCAAAAATCGAAAGTAGGCTAATGTGGACACTAAAGGGCTGTTATTTCCTCAGAAAGTGAACACTGTGACATATGCTACAAATTTCTAATGGTCTGGACCTCATTTATCCCCTAATTTCCTCCCCCAGCATCTTGCTTGGCCTAGAAGGAATTTTATGCTGCCGTACTGTGAACGGAAGAATAACGTCGTTCCGATCCATTTTGTTTTTAAAACATGAGAGATAGATAACCGATAGTATAATATGACTTGGTTTAGCTGTGTCACCCTTTAAAACAACAAGAACTAACTCAGTTACGGACGCGCAATTATGAGATCTTGTACAGCTTTTAGCAGCCAGTGCTCTTATTGAACTTGTGGTCTCGGGGTATAGTGTTAGTTTTCGGAACACCACGTGGTGAGTTCGAACCCCACTAAAGGATGTTGTTTTTGCCAAGTAACTATTTCAGTATTTTTTGTTCGATCTGCACATTTTAATATAGTTCAGATGTTGCCTTGTTTTATAGTTGTTTTCTTGTATATTCATTTTAAGGGCTAGGGACATCTTAGTCATCAGCCCAGTGTGTTTGCATGATGACTGAAGTAGTGTGTGGGTATAGAATTTGGGAAGGTGTGTCGAGACTTGAAATGAAGTACCATCCCGGTATTTGCCGAGAGGGTGTGTGGAATGACCTGTGGGAAAACGCCAGTCAGCGACGGGATTGGAACCAGCATATTGGCCTACTCGTTAAGAAGACTTATGAAATCAACTAAGGTTACCACGGATAGGAACATAATTATGGTCTGAGGGTTGAATTGGGGAACACTCAACCTCGGGAGGCAAAACTGAGAAGAGTTCCATTCCTACCTTAGCCATTCTGGAATTGGTTTTCCGTGGTTTCCCCCCTTCTCCTCTAGGCAAATGCCGGCTTGGTTCCTAACTTAAACCATGGCCGCCTCCTTCCCAATCTTAACCTGAACTACAAATACACACATTACTACACATACCACAGATTATCAGTCAGATTCTACATACTCCCAAGTACACAGGGCTGAATGACCACGATGTCGAAGTACCTCAAATGAAACAACAGCGTCATTTTTCGTCTATTGTCTCTCAGCGCGACATTTTCGCGAGAAGTAAGAGGGGCATACACAAAAGCTTTACATTTGGTTGATTTAGTGGAGGGTTCAACTTCAAGAAAATCTCGAATTTCAGCCTATTTATTATTGACAGAAATATTTGAAAGAATGATTCTGCATTTTTCTTCATTGTGTGTATCTTACCTGTTATCGTTCCACTTTTGTTGTTAATTCATTTGGGGGACTTGGGTCACCTCAATCATCAGCCCCGTGCGATTGGGTGTGAATTGAACTTTTATTTATATGATGACTGTAGGGGTGGGTGGAACTGCATTAGGGAAAGGGATAGTGTAGGCGCCCCGGGACTTGAAGTGGTACTATCCCGGCATTTGGGTGAAGGGAGTGTGGAAAATCCACGGGGAGAAACCACACCCTGGATAGCCACTGTCATCGCCGGGTTTAGCACCTACGATCTCCCGACTTGCTGTAGCTACCTTCGTGGCCGAGGTGCAAAATTTGTACGTGTAAGGCTACGTCGCGGGACTCATTCCAGTTTCAATGGGCTTGGGGATGATGTTCGATCAATTTCTATATGGCAGAGATGGAAGGAAGCGGTCTGTGGCATATTAGAAGGTACCGTCCCAGCATTTGTTTGAGTTTCAAATGGGAAACATCATTTTATTGACCGCTGTAAGTGGGGTTTGAACCACTCGACAAATCCGTATATAGCTTGGTTTCATAGCCTAGAGCGGCGTTCTCATTTTTTTTTGAGACTGTGACCACCACCATCATGCCACACCAAGTCCCCAAACACCATTAAGCCCAAAATAATCATAATAATAGTAGTAATAATAATAATAATAATGTGTGTCTCTCCCATTGAAGTGCTGACATATCTAGTGATTCACCGCTCACCAGGCATGCTGCAACTGCTTGCGTGACTCATGTAGATAAGATCATTTACGTATGTACAGTCGAGTCGAATCAGCATCTTTTGCGTTACTCATAAAGCAGGGATGTCCAATTATGATTACTGATGATTAATAAATACTATTTTACAAGATATAAATTTTCACTGCCAAACCTCCTAGTGAATGAATACCCTATTATTCTTGTCCATGCAACAGAATTTGAATTAAAGAATGGATCTCAGGGGAGGTTGTGCTCGCGAGCACTTTTTTTCTCGTATGACGGGAGTACCAAATGTCCAGGTAGAGCGCCTGGCCTAGAGCTTTGCGTTAGTGAATGTAGCTACCGCTGTTAGTGATAGATGATGACAAACACACATAATTAATATTTTTACCATAACATGCAAACTCTCCTTCACTTGTCTCCCACAATAAATATTAGCCGATAGGAATACAGCATATAGGCCACAACTATTTCCTCTTTGGTTGATTGAGATTCCAGAGCTAATTCAATCGTTATAATCCAAGGAACTTACTATTTATTTAATTTGAGGAAGTTCTAAATAATACAGTGCAGCCTCAAGCTGCGTCACCCTGCAGGTTGTTCAACTTTTCTAGCGTGACAGCGTATACTAGCTTGCTAACGCCTCCCCAGCCTCCCACCTTCCTTCAAACAAAGAAATGAATCCCTCGATTAATATTTTACAGTATACGATGCAATTGAAGTATTCTAATGTATGTGTGAATTCATTTATTTATTTATTTATTTATTTAGGCTATTCATTTATTTAACAATATTAAGGTACATATCAAGCATATCAAGTTCAAAAATACAAATTGCATGAATGTAGGAAAGAGAGAAAAAAGATACACAATTGAAGAACAAAAACAAAAACTACAAATGAAATTATGAAAGTATGCATTACAGATTTGAAAAAATACTGTACATATAAAAATGTAAAAATAAAAATACAAACTTCCACAAAAAATACAAAAAAAAAAGATAGAGAGTAAAGAGTAACCGGTATTTCACGATTAGATTTAGGTTGTTGTGTGAAAATTAATTTCGAAAACCTTAATAAACAAGCATTAATTTATTTCTTGGAATAGAACAATTAAATGAATTAATGTACGGCTTCATTGCGTCAGTCATTTCATGAAGTGCCAAATCAACAAACACCGGATCTTCATGAAGTGCCTCGGCTGATAATGTAATATCATTTCTTACACCATCTGCCTAAATCGGTCCGTCACTTCATGAAGAAACGCGTCAGATGGTGTAACTATCTCTTTTTACATCATATGCCGGCTTTTCGTGAAGTGCCTAGGATCTTCATGAAATGACGGATTTCACTATCTGACTACGACATATACAACACAAGTCCTGACAAAATTACATGTATTACTATTCACATAAATAAGGTCAATTTAGGATGACGCTTTTCTACCATCAGGCAGTCTTCATCATTCCTAGGGATCAGGTTCTGATGATGACTGCCTGACGGTCGAAACGCATAATCGTAAATTTCCCTTATTTATCTGAATAATTAGTAATACATGTAATTGTTTTCAGGACTTGTGTTGTATAGACAATATATTGTATCTAAGGAACAGTTATATCAGAAATGTTCAAACAGGCTCTTATGTATTAGGTCGTGTTGTGTGCGTTCAATTTACTGCAAGGTAGATAGATGAAATGTCATGACGTGTGTAGAAATCGAATCTCAATGCATAGCTTTGGCCGCCAATTCACAAAGAATGTTCTATGAGTCTAAGATTTTATGAATATTATAGGATAGTAATGGAGAGTACAGAACCATTTTGCGTCTTAACATGGAGTCAGTCTTTTGTAGTTTTGTATTTGCTTGGAATAATGGCGAAAAACATTATTAACTGGAAAAGTACGATTGCAAATAATCTATGGAAAAATATCCCGGTTTTTTATTTTTACAATACGGGATCTTTAGGAAAAGAGTTGTCTACTTAAGGGGTTTGTGCAGGCTAGCTGGAAATCGGGGACGGAGGATCCGCTTCGTCTCTTTTGTCTTTATGGAATACAATTTTAAACTCAAATTATGCGGGGACTTCGATAGACCACCTTTACATCTATCTCTGATGTGCCACGTGCTTGAGCTGGGAGTACGATTGTACGTCCTTGAATTCGTGGGATCGGGCAGATTGTTTGACAGGTGCATTGAGGAGGTCGCGAGGTCGGGTCGAAGATTAGCGGTTGTCACTCCTCAGGGGTCTTCCTACTACTTCCCATCAGATGTGAGTCGTGACCAAGCCCACTCGGTTTTGTAATCCATCACTGACATGCTCAATTGATGGAACATATTATCGAAACTCTAGTGATAAAGTCCATTGAAATGTATATAAATTGCTTTGAAGAATGCCATTTTGCAATTAGCTCAAGAACTTACGTACGGCCTTTGCATTGTAATAACTTAGCTTGTCATAAAGTTCGTACTGTTGACCTTTATGATTTGATTAGCAACGTAGAAAATGAATGGTTGAAAGCCATAATAGTATGAACATTTAACACAAATCATAGCCTATCCGTGAGAGATGATGTGAGAGCAGCACATATTTTTATTTGGTAGAACGTATGTTTTGAAACTGCTAAGAATCATGGTTTGTTACAATACCTTATGCACGTTATTCCACTTGAATACTGTGCATAGCAGCCCCGCAAAGAACCACTGAAATATGTTCTATCACAGAAATGAAATGTTGTTTATACCGTTCCAATTTTCATCCTTTCAAATATTTCTTAAGACCGTCAACGTTTCAAATATAAGAAATTCATTTGGCCAAAAATTGATTGAAATGTTCCTTTTGCAAGAAAAACAAGAAGTTCCGTGAAGAACTATACAGCCTACTTTTCATGCCAATGATTATTCTACCTATCTAGAATAACGACAAAATTAAGTTGGTAATATCGAAATATCAAATTAGTTCAAAATATACCTGGTATAATGTAGCCTAATAGAGCACTACAGTTGGCGGCCCTGGTGACTGAATATATTTTTAGTTCCATATCTTAAGGTACAGAATACAAAATTAGGTTGAAGTCCAATGGTCGTTACACGCAGTTAGACACTGGATCTATCAGCACGCGTAAAAGCATGTTGCCAACAATACCATGCGTGTGCTGGTCAGAAATAATCAGAATTATTATGATATCTTGTTGTGCCAATTTTGGATGAAATCCATTTGTTAGTAGAGAAGTTACATGTATTTTAAAATTGGACATATCAGCAGGCATAGAATCATGTTGGCAGCACTGCCTTGTATTAATTACTCCAAATTAATCTAGAATGTCAGGTGCTATACGTGTGCAAAGTATAGAGCTGTTGGCTTGCATACTTTCTGATATATTGATATTAGGGTAAAAAAATATGGACAGCATTTATTAACAGTTGGCAGCCCTGATTGATCTTGACAATACTTTCAGTCATATCTGTTATGGTACACATAGCACATACGAAATTTGGCTGAAATCCAACTGATAGTATAGAAGTTACATGTATTTAAAAATTGGTACTATCAGCAGGTTTATAATCATGTTGGTAGAACTGACTTATATAAGTTACTCCAAATTATTCTAAAATGTCAGAATATACGTGTGCATAGTTTAAAGCTGTTGGCTTGATTATGATATCTTGTTGTGCCAATTTTGGATGAAATCCATTTGTTAGTAGAGAAGTTACATGTATTTTAAAATTGGACATATCAGCAGGCATAGAATCATGTTGGCAGCACTGCCTTGTATTAATTACTCCAAATTAATCTAGAATGTCAGGTGCTATACGTGTGCAAAGTATAGAGCTGTTGGCTTGCATACTTTCTGATATATTGATATTAGGGTAAAAAAATATGGACAGCATTTATTAACAGTTGGCAGCCCTGATTGATCTTGACAATACTTTCAGTCATATCTGTTATGGTACACATAGCACATACGAAATTTGGTTGAAATCCAACTGATAGTATAGAAGTTACATGTATTTAAAAATTGGTACTATCAGCAGGTTTATAATCATGTTGGTAGAACTGACTTATATAAGTTACTCCAAATTATTCTAAAATGTCAGAATATACGTGTGCATAGTTTAAAGCTGTTGGCTTGCATACTTTCTGATATATTGGTACTTGGATAAAAAAAATAGTGAGAGCAATTATTAACAGTTGGCAGCCCTGGTGGCTCTGAAGAATACGCTCAATCATATCTGTTTATGTACAGATATTACATACAAAATTTGGTTGAAATCCAACTGATAGTGTAGAAGTTATATGCATTTAAACATTGGACCTATCAGAAGGCTTAAAATTATTTTGGCAACACTGTCATGATTGGCCTCCTGGAAATTAAACTGAAATAGTATTATCTGCATGTATACCAATTTTGGAATAGCTCCCATGCATGCCTTGCGAGATATCCAACATGGAGCTCAAATTTCTAGTGCGTTTTTTCAGCAGTTGGTAGCACTGACATCATTTTCAAATATGGACATGAGATATTCCGGTGCACATCTTTACTCATACTAAATTTGGTTTTGATTGCTGCAGCCGTTTAGGAGTTGATAGGGGGGGACACACACACAGCCCCAGACAGACAGACAGAAGGACAGACAGACAGACGGACAGACAGACAGACACACATTTTCCCGGATCGATCTCATAAGTCTACTTTTTCCTCATTTTTGCAAAATGTGAAAAGTAGGCTAAGTCTACTTTTTCCTCATTTTTGCAAAATGTGAAAAGTAGGCTAAAAATTAATGAATATTGTGTAATGACTGAAAATGCTCATAGTTGTATACTATTTCTGCTGCCCTAAAATAATAGTCGCATTTCTTTAACGGGCTTTTCTTATACAGGGTCTTTCATATAAAATAAGAGCGCCAAGCGGCGGCTTTGTTAACCGCGTCTGCGGTCACCTTGGCCGAGCTTTTGGCGCGCCAAGGCCCCCTGCTTTAAGCGTGTGTACAATCCTATATGATGCAGCGGCCTTGCTGGCGTATGTACAATGCTGAAATCTTAATTTAGTTAGTTAGTTATTGTTGATGAAACCGAAACCCCTACTTGTGCTAATTTTGTGAGTGATTTATTCGGAGACCGTTCAAGATTCTCGCCAATGTCATCTAGCTCATCCTCTGTTAAAACTGTTCGTGTGCGGGCATGTTTTTTATTGAGCACCGAGCCAGTAGTGTCAAACTTATTTGCAATTACGTGAATCTGGTGAAGGTGGCACTTAATCAGGAAATTGCTGAACAATTGCATCACGTACCCGCCGAGCCGACTCGTACTTAAAATAAGTTTTACATAAAAAAATACGATGTTGCAATGATAACTGTCTCACCATGTTAGCACTTGAGGTTTAGACTGGCGACTGAGCAACTGCACGCTTATTGCAAGGTCAAGTTTAGTCTGTTCTTTTTATGCAGTCCATCGGAACTTGAAAAAGAAAAAACAGCCATCGTATGTACTATGCGCGCGCTTTCAATACTATAGGGGTTTCGGTTTCATCAACAATAACTAACTAACTAACTAAAGTAAGATTTCAGCATTGTACACACGCTAGCAAGGCCGCTGCATCATCTAGGATTGTACACACGCTTAAAGCAGGGGGCCTTGGCGCGCCAAAAGCCCGGCCAAGGTGACCGCAGCTACGGTTAACAAAGCCGCCGCATGGCGCTCTTATTTTATACGAAAGACCCTGTATAAACCAAAATTAAGCACAAAACACTGGTATAGGGTTTGTCACAAGGCAAATGAATGCTGGTTAATATGCGTGTCACATCAATTGTGGGGTGTTAGGTTCAAACCAAGCTCTAAAGAAGTGCAGTGGTTATTTATTTTCAAAACCACTCTTTATCATAACGTGGATTCTGTATCTAGGTAGCTGTGCAATAATGGAAAGAGTTGGAGATGGTCAACGGTGGGTCATATATTATGAACACTCAGGGGCCGTCCACATATTACGTATTCATATAGAGGGCTTTGAAGCTTATGATTACGTTCATGACGTGCGGGGAGGGGTAGGCCTAAACGAAGTGATTAAGTAATCACTTAACAAATAACAAAAATCAACTCATTTTTCGCTCTACCCTGCTTTCCAGCCTTGTTGACAGAAGGCGCGTGAGAAGCCACCGCACGGCAGGACGTGGGGGTATTTCCTGACTGGGGGTATTCCTCTGGTAATTTTTGTTTTACTTGTAAAATTAACCGAAGCCTTTCCTTGTAGGTTGAATGTAAAGGACATTTTTTTAACTTGTCAAATTAGCAGAAGCCTTACCTTTTTTAAAGAATACTTCCGTTCTGATCATAAAGAGGGTGGAAAAATATTTTTGATGAAAAATAAAGGACCAATTGTTCGTACATTTATTGTGATTTTCTGCCCTTGAAGCACCTCAGAAAACTACAGCGTTATATATATATTTAGCCTACTTTTCACATTTTGCAAAAATGAGGAAAAAGTAGACTTATGAGATCGGGCAAATGTATGTCTGTCTGTCTGTCTGTCTGTCTGTGTGTGTGTGTGTGTGTGTGTGTGTCCCCTATCAACTCCTAAACGGCTGGAGCAATCGAAACAAAATTTGGTAGGAGTAAAGATCTATACCTGAATATCTCACGGCCATATTTGAAAATGATGTCAGTGCTACCAACTGCTGAATAATCACAATTGAAATTTGAGCTCCATGTTGGATATCTTGTAAGGTATGAATGGGAGCTATTTGAAAATTGGCACACGTATAGATAATAATATTGCAGTTTAATTTCCAGGAGGCCATACTTGGCAGTGTTGCCAAAATGATTATAAGCCTGCTGATAGGTCCAAATTTTAAATGCAGATAACTTCTACACTATCAATTGGATTTCAACCAAATTTCGTATGTGCTGTGTGTACATAAACAGATATGACTGAGCGTATTCTGAAGATCCACCGGGGCTGCCAACTGTTAATAAATGCTCTCAATTTTTTAAAATCCAAATACCCATAAATCAGAAAGTATGCAAGCCGACAGCTTTAAACTATGCACACGTATAGTACCTGACATTCTACGTTAATTTGGAGTAACTTATATACGTCAGTGCTACCAACATGATTCTAAGCCTGCTGAGAGGTCCAAATTTAAATGCATGTAACTTCTATACTATAATTTGGATTTCAACCAAATTTCGTGTGTGCTATGCGTACCATAACAGATATGACTATGCCGATTCTTATGAGTAACCAGGGCTGCCAACTGTTAATAAATACTGTGTCAATGTTGGTGTCCTAATATCAATATATCAGAAAGTATGCAAGTCAATAGCTCCAAACTTTGCACATGTATAGTGCCTGGCATTCTAGATTCATTTGGAGTAACTAATATAGGCCTATGCCAGTGCTGCCAACATGATTGAAAGCCTGCTGATAGGTCCAATTTTAAAATGCATGTATCTTCTATACTAACTAATGGATTTCATTCAAAATTGACACAACAATAGATCATATTATTTCAGATTATTTCTGACCAATACATGTATGTCATTGTTACCAACATGATTTTACGCGCGCTGTTAGATCCAATGTTTAACTGCATCTAACGTCCATGATATACATTGGACTTCAACCAAATTTTGTATTCTGTACCTTAAGAGAAGGAACTAAGAATATATTCAGTCACCAGGGCTGCCAACGGTAGGTCTATTAGGCTACATTATGCAGGTATACAGTTGAAGCCTCCGTGGCTTAGGTGGCAGCACGCCGGCCTCTCACCGCTGGGTCCGTGGTTCAAATCCCGGTCACTCCATGTGAGATCTGTGCTGGACAGAACGGAGGCAGACAGGTTTTTCTCCGGGTACTCTGTTTTTCCCTGTCAAAAATTTCATTCCAGCAACACTCTCCACTATCATTTCATTTCATCTGTCATTCATTTACTCATTGCCCCAGAGGAGTGCGTCAGGCCTCGGCAGCCGGCACAGTCCATATCCTCGCCGCTAGCTAGGGGCTTCATTCATTCCATTCCTGACCCGGTCGGAGACTGGAAGCAGGCTGTTGATTTTCATTTCATGCCAGGTATACAGTATTTCGAACTAATTAGAAATTTCGATATTACCAACTTAATTTCGTCATTATTCTAGATAGATCCATATCATTGGCATGAATCTTAAATTTTAAGAAAAGTAGGCTTTTTAGTTCGGCACGGAACTTCTTGTTTCAGTAATTGATGTCCCTGAGTCTCTGGCATTGTTTCCTTTATTTAAACGGATATATTGTGACATCAGAAATATTAGGCATTGCTTTTTGATTTCGTAATTCAGGGGGGAGGGGATCGATGCGATGATTACGCGTGATTACATGGGGAGGGGATAATACATCGACCAAAAAGTGATTATGTAATGTATGAACGGCGCCTTACGCCTCAGCATTATTGGGGTACCATGAAAAGAGGTGCCATAAAGAATTGCGCTGTGAAATTCGCCGTTCAGAGCAAACCACCACCACATGCCTGATATCCTGAAGTGGATTGTTTTCTTTCTGTTGACTCGCCATTTCATTTTATAGGTGAATTCAGCAACTTTGTCGCCACTCAATTGAGTTCTCACCTTAGTTATTGTTGTTTAAAGGGGCAGAACTACGAGGTCATCTGCCCCTAAGAGTTCTCATCTTGTTTTCTTATGCGCTTTATGGACTTCCTTAACAACAAATGTCACTATGCTCTTTCATTGTATGGGTCAGATAACCTTGCTGTTCCGCCCCTTGAAACAACAATTATCATTAGGGCCCGGATGTTGATGACATCTCATCTTTCTACTAATCTGTCTAAAACTATGCTGAAGTACATAGAAACTCCGGACGGGCCACCCCGTCTTCAAATATGCCATTTTTATTTTGCATCTTTTTGCATTTTTTGTGCTATTTTTCCATTTTAAGAGAATTTTTTAAGTTTGGTAGCTTTTTTGGTCTTATTTTAGATAAATCGGCCTTATAAGGTCTTTTTTTTTCTTTTCAATTTAGTCCTGTCACAGCTTTATATGAGGGAGTTACGTCTCTGAGATTTAAGAAGAAGCTAGTAGCTGATACAAGATAATTTAAAATATTGAAATGTTTATTCCATTCGCTTAATCAACCGGGTGGAAACTAGTCTTAGCAACAATCGTGACGAAATTGCTGCGAGTATTGCATCAAAACTGAAAAAAGTGCTGGACAAAAACACATGGTATAAAACATTATGCAAAATCTCAGACATTCTTTCTGGCGAAGACTACTGCATGGATGGGATTGAGGAGGATTTAGCAGCAAACGACCTTCCTCACTTCAAGTATGCTCGGATCACATCAGTTGAAGTTGAACTCAGATTTTCGAGATATAAAAACCTGTTGGCTGATAACCGCAGTTCATTTACATTTGACATCAGAATGACATTCGTAGTGCAGTGCAACTAAGATTAAAGTGAACATAAACCTTTTGTTAAGTGCTAGAAACCTATTTTGATTGACTTTTCAGTTTGAGCTTAAGATGTCATTTTTGAAATGTTGGTGAGTTTTTTATTATAAAATCTTCTCCATTTTATAGTACACTTTTTGAAATTTTGAAATATTGATGAGTTGATTATTATAAGATCATTTTCTCCATTTTATAGTGCATTATTCGAATTTTTAGGTCATTTATTACAGTCATTTTTGAAAATGTAAAGCGTATTTTTTAAACTTTTTTATGGCATCAACATCCGGGCCCTAATTATCATCATTAATCTCTTTCTTTATGACAAGTCTTAACATCACACCATTATTGCTGACGAGACTTTGGTCCTCATAAATGGCCCGCCGTTGATCATCAACTGAAGCAGTTTTTACTCTTCTCATTGTTGCACTGCTACCTAGAAATAAAATTACAGTCAGTCTGAAAGACTAGACGTTATATCATTTCAAATGACGCATGCTACAAATGCTACACATGTTAGAAAGGCTCAGGAGGGCTTCTCGCTTCGCTCGAAGCCCCAGGACTCTTTTAACAGACTCTATTACCCATTAACTTAGGCTTCCCGCGCGGGCACCTCTTTAAGGGTCACCCTGTATTTGAGTCTGACATCTTTTACAACTCTTTAAGGGTCACCCATTATTTGAATCTGATATCTTGCAAACCTCTTTAAGGGTCACCCTGTATTTGATTGAATCTAACATACTATACACCTCGTTAAGTATCGCCCTGTATTGTGCTCTGACATCCTGCACACCTCTTTAGGAGGCACCCTGTATTCTTATCTGGCATCTTGTATATCTCTTTAGAAGTCACCCTGTATTCTTGTCTCAGTGGCGACTGGTGGTCACCGTTCTTGGTATACCGCACCATTTACCCCTTACCCCCCCCCCCCCCTTTTTTTTTCAATGCCTCGACCTCTTGTCAAAGTTGAATTATTATTATTATTATTATTATTATTATTATTATTATTATTATATGTATTGGAGAACATTTACATAACTTCTAAGAAACACACTTTATCGCTATAATTTTGGATAGGTTATCCCAATAAATTGAGGTCACTAGACAATTGTTTTGGCCGGGGATATAAGGTCGGATTCCCTTCCTAACGCCACGTGATCTTCCATGTGAAATATTTAGCGTGCTGTCACCGGAATTCGAACCTCGACCGTCCGGGTAAAGCCAGTGCGTCATCCTCCCTCTGCAAGGACTATGTCCTTATACATTAAAAAAATCTTCGTTAACGCCTGAACACGGCCTACTTGCACTGCTTCTCGGTAAATGTTCTTCGAATCCCCTCGCCCTCCTAGTTCATTTTGGCAACGTGCAGAGTACATTTCATCATTACGCTACCTTCTCTCTCTCTCCGTTCTTGACCAGGTCTTAAATTTTACGAAAAGATATAAACATTGATCCATTTCCGAAGGATCTCAATTATACATTGTCTCATCATTAGACATGTCCAAACATGAGAAGCGCATTCATTCATAACCAATGTAATAATGCAATTAAAGATGAGCCAGTATCTCAAAGTGAAAATATCTTCTGGAAAGCGAACATTCAGCCTCAATCAATAAAATAATTATAGTGTAAACTACCTTGACATATTGTTTCCCAATCTTGGTCTGCCAGGAAGAATATTTTACTTGAAAGTAAGTTCCATTCACTAAGATTTCTATCGGTCCACCTCGTGACGTAGTGGCTAGTATTCTGGGGCTGTTACTGCGGAGGTCCGTGTTCGATTCTCTGCTCTACCAAGAAATGTAATTCTGGTCTGAGGGTTGGGATTCGCTCAACCCCCAAGAGGCAGAAATGAGAACAGGTGGTTCGATTCCAACCCCAAACATCCTAGAAATGGTCTTTCGTGGTTTCCCACTTTCACTCGTACATATCGTAAGGCCACAGCCGCCTCCTACCAAAATCCTGGCAACGGTACAGCCATCATAACGACATAGCTCATCAGTTTCCACACGCACCAAGCCAGGGGTGGATTTAGGAGTGAACAATTCATCTTGCTGTTATACATTTAAAAAAACGAAAACAGTGGCTTTAGACAAATTCATTCACACTTAAATACTCTATATCAAAATGCACATTTTACGATAACCTACTATTTTGAGTGTTCGGCTGTAGAGGATAACAGAAGCAGATGTAGAGCTATGAGGCGATGGTTAGTTTCAGTGTTGAACGATTTCAAAGTCAGAGATGTAGAATCAGAGGGAGCCGCATTGCTAATTGCTAATAGGGGATCATAGAGGCGACTTGTTCGCAAATAGAGGCTTGTAGACTGGACGCTGAAAGGTAAAACCGTCTCAAATGAAAATGTATGTATATTTGGAAGAATACTATACATTTTTGACAGTTCTCAAAAAAATGGCTTTAAACCACGCGTTGGCTATGCCAGTAAATAGTAGAACTACCAAAACTAAAGTAATTTGGAATACAATAAATATTTGTCTTAAAATGGCTAATATCACGCTGGACGCTGAAAGGTAAAACCGTCTTAAATGAAAATGTATGTATATTTGGAAGAATACTATACATTTTTGACAGTTCTCTAAAAAATGGCTTTAAACCACGCGTTGGCTATGACAGTAAATAGTAGAACTACCAAAACTAAAATAATTTGGAATACAATAAATATTTGACTTAAAATGGCTAATATCACGCAAATATTTCCCAACTCTCAAAACGGACTCTGCGAGGGATCATTCCTCTACCGTCGCAAGGATGGTGTCTCGGAGCTGGATACACTCTGTCAAAAGATACAACTGGGGATGGTGACAGGCGACCGCTAACTTGGGTCTAATTAAGGAAGGACCAGGGAAGGGATTTTGGAGGGAAGTCGGTCGCTCGTGGACCTATTGAAAGGAACCATCACGGCACTTGCCTGGTGGTGAAAATAGGAAACCACGACAACCATTTTCCGGACGGCTGAAGTGGGATTCAAACCCTCACTCTCCCGATGCAGCGAGACACGAGCTAGCGCGTTACTGCTCTCGGCCACCATGATCGGTAACATTTATTTTTACTCCAAAATATCAAAAAAATAACCCAAATGTCCTATTGCTCACTAATTTGGGCCTAGTTTTAGCAAAATTATCCTACCCTGGCCCTCTCCCGCCCCTCTCTAAGCTAGGGGTATTCCATACTCTCTAGACTCCCTGGTGTGTTCACCTACCCCCATGATCTTGCCTTAAATCCGCCCCTGAACCAAGTACACGGGGCTCCATGACCACGATGCTTCAAAGCCCCTAATTGAATCAACAACTGCAAAGCAACAAATATTCCAAGTGTAAAATTCTACCTGATTTCGGCAGAAACCAATGCCTTCATTTCCTTGCACAAAGAAATTTTAGTAGCCTACATCCCATAGATCGCTTTAATTTCAACTTACTGAGGAAATCCAATGGAATAAAATCCTTTCAACAACGCTACTATCCACTTCCAGTGTTTCATTTAATCTAAACATGTTAATACTGTATTTCAGTGGGGAGTAATTCACGCCAAGACGAACTCAACATAACTGAAGTGCATGAGGCGCTGCGCTGGTGTGCCTTCGCTTGTGAGCAGGGTGAAAGTACTGTATGAAATCAGCCAATCAGCACTACACTCACCGCTAGTCTGTAGCGCGATACCCCATACGGAACTTCGCTGGGCTACTCTTACGTTCCCTCACCCCGCGGGCCAGTGTCGAGCCCTTTCAACGACCGGGCTAGACTTGCGGTATACCAAAGTACAGTCACTCACAGCTAAAAGTATGTACTCCAGAGGACAATTAGCGAGTTAAGCGGGGTTCGAGCGCCAGCTTCCATGACAACAATCGGCGTAACATGAATGATGACAAGCTCGATTTTCCTGTCTGCACTGCTACATACAAGTCGAGAAAATGTCGAGATAAACATTTTATATTTTTATCACTGGTGGTATACCGCCGGTATATGCGATGCATGGGAGAATCCGCCACTGTCTTGTCTGTCATCTTGTGCACCTCTTTAGGAGTCACCCTGTATTCTTATCTGGCATCTTGTATATCTCTTTCAAATGATCTTGTCGACTTCGTCGTTATGCTTGGGGTCTAACGTTACGCGGGACGGAGACGGTTGCGTTACGGAGACTGAGACTGTGACGTCATGCAGCCGCGTGGGACGCCTAAGTTAATGGGTAATGGACGGCGAGTGCGTGACCTCATGCAGCCACGCGGGAAGCCTAAGTTATTGGTTTATGGAGTCTGTTGAAAGAGTCCTGGGGCGTCGAGCGACCTGGGGCTTTGAGCGAAGCGAAAAGAATACAGGGTGACTCCTAAAGAGGTGTACAAGATGCCAGATAAGAATACAGGGTGACTCCTAAAGAGATATACAAGTAGTGATGTAAAATACCCAGGTATTTATAAATCGGGGTAAATACCCAGGGTGTCGAATACATAGAATACGATGTGGTGGACTGTATAAAGAAATATATTTTACACTGTATGTACATGATTAAACACTGAACAAGTACAGTAGATATTACATGCGTGCTATGACACCATGTCCGGTAGCCACTGCTACCTACTTGCAAGTGAATCCTGCTTGACGCAGGTAAGAAAACGACCCTTCCTCTTAATGGGTCAACAACCCTCCAGCAGGGGGACCAACTGTCATTAGAGTATGTACAGTGCCAGAGTTGCCAACATACTCCCCCCCTTGAAATAGCAAATATTTCAAACAACAATTAAATACTGTCACTTTGTTCTATTAACTGGAATGAGAGTTGAAATAAACACTATGTACACAAACATTTAAACAATTCACTTCTCTTCACTCAACAATGGGCAAAGTCTTGACACTGCTCTTTTCAAAAGAGCTCCGCTGGGTGTTTTGATGGTAACAACCCTCGTAACTCCGTCGGTTCCTGGATGCACTGCTGCGACACGGCCCAGTTTCCAATGAAGTGGAGGCACGCCCTCTTCCTTCAGAACAACCAGAGTGTCGATTTGTGGGGATTGTCCGGGCGACCGCCATTTAGAACGCTGTTGGAGTTGTCCGAGATATTCCTTGGACCATCGACGCCAAAATTGCTGGAACATAGCCTGAAGCAGTTGCCAGCGCTTCAGTCTATTCAAGGGAGTCTGAGACACATCTTCTTCCACAGGAAGATGAAATGAGCCACCGATCAGGAAGTGGGATGGGGTTAATACTTCCGGATCATTGGGATCAGAGGATAGTGGGCAGAGGGGGCGCGAATTCAAAACTGCCTCTATCTGTACAAGCACTGTAGTCATTTCTTCAAACGACAATGCAGCATTTCCTACTATTCTCTTAAGGTGATACTTAGCTGATTTAACTGCAGCCTCCCACAACCCTCCGAAGTGAGGTGAACCAGGAGGACTAAAATGCCACTGAATACCCTTCTCAGTAGCAAAGCTTATGAGTGACTGCTTGGTATTCATATCATTAAAGAATTTCTTTAGCTCACGTGATGCACCTACGAAATTAGTTGCGTTGTCAGTGAATATGTGGGTGCAAGTTCCTCGTCTAGCCATGAATCTTTTCAGTGATGCTAAAAAAGCAGCTGTAGACAGATCGCTTACAAGTTCAATATGTACAGCCTTTGTGGCAAAACAAACAAACATAGCTATATATGCCTTAATCCGAGCGCCCTTCCTGGAGGAAGGCCGTAAATATACTGGGCCACAGAAATCTATTCCTGAAGATGCAAATGGTCGACTGGGAACTACTCTCCTTTCAGGTAGCGATCCCATTATCGGTTGATACGGCCGAGACGAGAATTGAAAACACGTCTTACATCGATACACTGCTTTTCGAGCACCGTTCCTCCCACATAGAGGCCAGTATTGCTGTCGCATCATTGTCAATAAAGTCTGAGCTCCAGCATGAAGAAAAACAAAATGAAAATGATCAAATAACATTATTGTAATGCGATGATTGCCAGGTAATAAAATAGGATGTCTTCTGTTGACCGATAGTTTAGTATTTTGCAGACGGCCTCCTACCCGTAACAGACCCTGCTCATCCAAATACGGTGCTAATCCATGTAATTTGCTTCCCTTGGGTAGTGGCAAATTTTGTTTGAGAGCCTTTATGTCTTGTGAAAATTCAGAACCTTGCGCAATTTTACACCATAAATACTTAGCCTGCTCTAGTTCTACCGGATAAAGAGCACCTGTTTGTCTGTCTGTTTTAGTTTTAAGATTTTTGATAAATCTGAGCACGAGAGCTGTTATTATAATCAGCTTGCTCCAGGAATAGTATCTGTTAATCAGATTCGATCCAAGGGATTCTGTAGATGACACTAGAACGATTTTAGTTTTCCTAACTTCAGGTAATTCTTGAGAGCTATGCCTCTGCTGTGAAGGCCATTCGTCTTTATTAACTGAAAGCCAAGATGGTCCCGATAACCAAAATGATGAATTTAACAGCTTCTCCGCGGTAACTCCTCTCGAGATCATATCTGCTGGGTTATGATGAGTAGAGACGTGCTGCCAACAATCAATATTTGTCAACTGTTGAATCTGCGACACTCGATTAGCGACGTATGTTTTCCACTGGTGTGGATGGCCCGAAATCCATGCTAATGCTATTGTGGAGTCAGTCCAACAAAAACACTTTTCTTTAGTTACGTTTATGGATCTCATGACTCTTTCGACCAACTGAGCAAGTAATACAGCACTGCATAGTTCTAATCTTGGTAAAGTTACTGAGCCTAATGACGCAACGCGAGACTTGGAACACAATAAGTGAACTGTTATTTTACCATCTCCTGTCTGAGATCTTACATAAACACAAGCGCCGTAAGCAATCTGAGACGCGTCACAAAATCCATGAATTTCATACTCCACAAATTCTACTGCCCTAACATGACGAGGCACTTTGAACTCCTTCAATTTAGCAATATCCTGCATATAACGAATCCATTTAATTTGAAGTTCTATTGTGAGAACGTCGTCCCAATTTAAGTTCATTTGCCACAGTTGCTGGACGAAAATCTTACCCTTAATCAATACTGGGGCCAAAAGCCCTAAGGGGTCAAATATTTTAGCCAGGTCTGATAGAATTATTCTTTTGTTTATCTGTGTCGAACTGAAATCACTTCTCAACTCAAACTGAAAAGTGTCTGTGATGGGTTTCCAAGATAGCCCCAACAACTTCAAGTCTTCAGCTTCATCTACCTTAATAATGTACTTGGGATCTGTTTCGTGGTTAGAAATGCTCGATAGTACATTGGGCTCATTCGAACACCATTTTCTTAAGGTAAAACCTGCACTGGATAAAATATCTGAAACACACTTGTGAGTGGTTCTTAAGCCGTCAGTTGATTCACAACCTGTCATTAAATCGTCAACATAAAAATCCCGCCGTATTACATTCGAAGCTTCAGGAAATTCCGCCTTAGTGTCATTCGCCAATTGAGAGAGGCATCTTGTGGCCAGGAAGGGTGCACATGAGGTGCCATATGTGACGGGTTTGAGACGATAATGTTTAAGCTCGTCCTTAGGGGACTCCCTCCACACGATGCGCTGAAAGTCAGTATGTGCAGGTTCTATGAGGACCTGTCGATACATTTTTTCTATGTCAGCGGTCAATACATAGCGATGCATGCGAAATCTAGCCAATATTGAAAATAAATCATCTTGAACGATCGGTCCTACTAATAACAAATCATTGAGGGATAATACAGAATCGCCCTTCGAGCTGCCATCAAATACCACGCGAGTGCGCGTTGTCAATGAATTACCCTTAAATACACAATGATGCGGAAGGTAGTACTGCAATGGTTTGTTTATCTCATTACTGGGAATTTCCTCCATATGATCCAGGTCAGTGTACTCTCTCATAAACTGTACGTACTCCGACTTGACTTGGGGCTGCCTTTCAAAACGCTTCTCTAGGCTGTGAAACCGTCTAATTGCCTCATTAACATTGCTACCTAGCTGACTCGGGTCCTCTTTAAGGAGTAGTGGGACTATGAACCTACCCTGTGGATTCCTTCTGTGACCGTCAGTAAATAGCCTCTCACTAATCTCTTGCTCAGAATGTCCTTGGCCAAGCAGTGCTTTCCCCGGCTCATTGAATATCTTACCTGACACAAAGAGGCAGGAAGAACTGTTATCTGCGTGCTTTTCAGACAAACCAACACTACCTGCTGCTACCCAGCCAAGAGCCGTGTTGCGAAACAACGGTAGTTTGTTTGAGAAACTGTCGAGCTGAAATTGTTCTGCGCCGATAAGATCATAAAAGAATTCTGCTCCAATGAGAATGTCTATGGATGATGACACATTAAATTGAGGATCCGCAAGGTTTTCTAATATAAACTCTGGAATACTCCAATCTGTGATGTTGATATTTTTAGTGGGTAAGCACTGACCAGTAATTGAAGGTATTACGTGAAATGTCATGATTCGTTCAAAGGAACCGAACCGCGAAGAAATCTTTGTTCTTACCACCGACCCCACCTTGATGGTAGTGTTATGCAACCCATGTATCGGAATATTAGTCATTGTCTTTAACAATCGTAATTGATGAGCTAATTCCCTGGTTATGAAGTTGAGTTGCGAGCCGCTGTCTAACACAACCCGAGCATGACGGGTTTTTCCCTCTGAATTGTTGACATTCACTACTGCTGTCGACAACAATACATGAGAGGAAACATCATTGTTGTGATTGTGCAATGAAACAGCATTACTACTATGTTGCTCATTAAGGGGAGACAATGAAGTATTATTGGACACAATACTCTTGTTTGAAGTTTGACTATTATTGTGGTTCGGTGACCCTTGGTCCCTATGAAGCAAGGTGTTGTGTTTATCCTTGCACAGCTTACAACATGAACGAGTGCACTCGTTAGCGAAGTGATTTCCAGACAGGCAATTAACACAGAGCTTATGCTTCTTGATCTCCCGCCATCTGTCATAAACACCCATAGAAGTGAAGGTTCTGCATCTAAATATGGGATGCTCCTCCGTGCAAAGCGGGCATTTCTGATTTTTCTGTGAAAGGAAACAATTTTTTCCTGGGTTCGTGAATGGCCTCGGTTTGAAACCAGATGCATTCGTTTTAGATGAAACGCCTACCTGCTTCAGCTGTTTTGTGCGATCACAATTCTTAGTTTCGATCGATTCCAATGCATTACATGTTTCGAGCAGAAATTTGTCCAGTGTCTGATACGATGGAAGATCAAAGGTTGGTAACGAGGTCTCCCATTTTTTTAATGTTTCAGCGTCAAATCTGTTTGTTATTAAATGTATCAAAATGGCATCTAATTGTTCTTCACAAGACAGACCAAGCGCTGATAGCGACTGTATGTGCCTTCTGAAGCCGTCATACAAGTCTCTTAATGCCTTGGAAGATTCTACTTCTATTTTGTTAATCTGAAGGACCGAATTAATGTGGGAGGAAACAATTGCTCGCCGGTTATTGAACCTTTCATTTAACAGGTTCCACGCTATGTCGTAATTCGCTGCAGATATTTCTAGAGACTGTAACACGTCTGCCGCCCTGCCTGATACCACTGATTTTAGGTAATGAAATTTCTGTATTTTTGACAAATTTGCATCTTCATGAATGATATTCTTAAAAGTATCGGCAAAATTGGGCCATTCTAAATAATCACCTGCGAATGTAGGTAAACTTATTTGAGGCAGTTTAACTGAACGTGTTTGCGAACTGGTAGTTGATTCACCAATAGAATCACTTAGCGAAGTTGCTGACTTGGAAATTGCACTGTTTATGGATCTTATAAGACCAGATGTTTTGAAGTATTGCTCCTCAAAGTCGGAGCGATAAGATTCTTGTTCTGCTTGAAATGATTCATCCTCTTTCAAATCCTCTATTTGTGATTGAACTGTTTCATATTCTTCCCAGATTTTTGATAAGTGAGCCCGTCGATCTTCCAACTGATCTACGTCCTTAGATTGAGAATCTAATTTCTCTACGAAGCCTTGTATGCGAGATAAGCTAGCCTTTAACCTACCCCTTTTGCTACACAGTGATTTTATCTTTTGTTCCATTTTTCACTAGCAATTCCCAATAAACTGCTGAATGATATAAAATCACAATAGACCAAATGCCTATACGTAAAAGAATGACAAAACGAAAAGACAAATACCTAACATATTTACATAATACAAAGATGAACTCCTGGTTTTGTTTCAAAGAGTTGCGGGAAAACTGCGTACAAATAACATACAGTTTTACGGGCGAAATCATGTGTGATCACTAGCAATACCAATACATTGCAAGTACAAACGAACAGTTTTGAATGAAGAAAGAAAGGAATGCATATTAGTCACAAGGAATAATTAAGGATGATCGGTGACTTACCAGGATGATGAATTCTGTTGTCCAGTAGTCGCCATGCTGGTAACCACCCACGCCATTTGTGAGAAACCATGCTGTCTTTGGATCACACGAGTTCAATTTTCACTGTTTTTCTTGCCATATAATCCGGCCCGGAGGACCAAAACTTATGTCGAATACATAGAATACGATGTGGTGGACTGTATAAAGAAATATATTTTACACTGTATGTACATGATTAAACACTGAACAAGTACAGTAGATATTACATGCGTGCTATGACACCATGTCCGGTAGCCACTGCTACCTACTTGCAAGTGAATCCTGCTTGACGCAGGTAAGAAAACGACCCTTCCTCTTAATGGGTCAACAACCCTCCAGCAGGGGGACCAACTGTCATTAGAGTATGTACAGTGCCAGAGTTGCCAACACAGGGTATATACTCGGGTGAATACCCAATTTGGGTAAATACCCGGGTATTTTAGATTTTTTATTAAAAATACTTTGTCCTGGTAAGTTGAACCTAAAGAAAGGGTACCGGTATGCAAACTATTCTACATTAACTTTTTAGAAATGTAACAACATTAGATAATTAATGAAATTAAATTTAATTAGAATTGGGACTTAAAAACAGAATTAGAATTAGATCAGGAGATATAAACTAACAACTCCACTACACTGAAAAAGTTAGGTTAAGTACAGTAGGCATCAAACAGTTTGAATTCTGGGTAGGATGAGCTGAGCAGTGTTGCCAACTCACATGCTTTCTGGCATACATCTTCACCCATTATAAAGCCTACATACTACAAAAACTTCCTGACATGCATTTGTATTATCTAGAGTATGATTTAAAAATTTAATATTTTTTAAATATTTAAAGTTGAATGAAAAATAACTTAAAGTACTTTTACTACCCTTTTTTTTTCTCTTTCAAATGTCCTTTCTATTGGATATATTTTATTACCTTTTGAGTTTTGGCATACAAAAAAGTCAAAAAAGTCAACCCCTGGCACTATCCAGCCCATGACGGGCTAAGGCCGACCAAGCGACCGCTGCCCAGCCATTTGGCCTGCAGATATTGGGGTGACGCGTGATCAGCGCGTCGGGTCCCCTCGGCCGTTAATCTTGGTATTCGTGATCGGGGCGCTGTCTCACTGTCAGACAGCTACTCAATTGTCCTCACGAGGCTGAGTGCACCCCGTTCCAACCCTCACGTCAGTTTTAAAATCCCTGACGGAGCCGGGGATCGAACCCGGGGCCTCCGGGTGAGAGGCAGGCGCGCTACCCCTACACCACGGGACCGGCCGTTTTGGCATACACATATTTCAATTAATATGCACATAGCCTACTCTTATTACTACAAAAGTAGGTTTTCCCTCCCACATCCGTAATACAATTTTAAACACAAAACAACCAAAAGGTTTTATCCAATATCTTACTTTAGTTTAAGCAAAAAACACACTTAAAGACAAGGTTACAGTGTCAAAACATATAAATACTCAAAAATACCCGGACGTCCATTTTCCTTTTGTTTTGTTTTGTTTTGTTTTGTTTTGAAGGATCAATATTGTTCCTGATTTCAATTTAAGGCCTCAAATACCTGTGTTTCAGTCCTTGTTTGTCCATCACTTCATCAGCTCATGAAAAAGTTTTGTACAAAGCACAAAAACTGAAAATACCCTCATTTTGGGTATTTAAATGACCACTGGATAAATACCCGGTTAAATACCCAATTTATATTTACCTTCCCACTGGGTATTTACCCGGCCCACATCACTATATAGAAGACTCCTAAAGAGGTGTACAAGATGTCACACAAGAATACAGGGTGACTTCTAAAGAGATATATAAGATACCAGATAAGAATACAGGGTGTCTCCTAAAGAGGTGTGCAGGATGTCAGAGCAAAATACAGGGTGACACTTAACGAGGTGTACAATATGTTAGATTCAATCAAATGCAGGGTGACCATTAAAGAGGTTTGCAAGATATCAGATTCAAATAATGGGTGACCCTTAAAGAGTTGTAAAAGATGTCAGACTCAAATACAGGGTGACCCTTAAAGAGGTGCCCGCGCGGGAAGCCTAAGTTAATGGGTAATGGAGTCTGTTGAGAAGCCCTCCTGAGCCTTTCTAACATGTGTAGCATTTGTAGCATGCGTCATTTGAAATGATATAACGTCTAGTCTTTCAGACTGACTGTAATTTTATTATATCAGAAAAGCATGATACAGAAAGCAGACCATTATTTGGGGACAAAGGAAGTATCTGTCAAGTCCAGGACAGATATTTCTGATTTTGTCTGCGTAATGGGTGTAATTTGGGGCTTTTCTCTTGGCTACAATTAGTTGCTTGTTCAGCCAGTTGGTGGTCCAGTTGAGTGAGGCGCTGTGCCATAGGTCGCAGGATGCAATCCCTATGTTATTGGTTGACATTTAAGGGAAGAATAGGAAGTTGGATACACAACCTTCTGACTTATAAGCGGATTATGAACAGTCCAAACAACAGTGAGAGAGATTGCTCGAGGCTTCCGAAACCTTTTGTTGCACAGTGTTCTCGGGTCAGTTTTGTAATAGCTTTGGTTTACTGTGCCACTTTAGAAAATGTATCCTCCAGGTGCTACTGCATCCGTCTCTTGCCTGTTTACCATTTAAGTTGTGTCGTGTTAGATGTCCCTTGCTCGTGGAATTTTTGGAATTCTCGGTGTTGTAGTTAAGCCTTATAAGCCGAGGCTGGTTTGAAACCTACACGATAATATATTTAACTTTTTGTGGCAATGCCTGGTGATGAGACTGGTGTTGGCATTGTGCTCCGACAGCGGCTTAGTCTTCCTGCCAATTACATATTCTGCCGAGTCAAATTTGTTTCATTTCCAATGCGTGTGTTTCATTGGTGCATGAGCGGCTTGGTTGGCGTAGTTGGTAGCATGCTGAACTGCTGTGCCGAAGATCGCGGGTTCAAACCTGGCCGAAGTCGTCGGGTTTTTTAAAAGCGCTAAAATACTTCAGTATGCCTTCCTTCGGAGGGGAAGTAAAAGCCGGTGGTCCCATGTCATAGATTTATAGCATGTAAAGATCCTTCCACTAACTACACTTGTGGGAAGCAAACTTTATAGGTTAGATTTTGTTGAAACGCTCTATCAAAGTTCCAACGTTCACCACTAGATGTCAGTGACATCTGGTAGTGAAAGCTGGAACTACTTGAAATTGAACGTAACTTGTAATTCACCCCCATCGGTGTCCGCTTGAAGCAGCTACAGCCTCTGGCGAGCCGAACTTGTCCTTGGACACTCCTGGTACTGAAAGCCATACGATAAATAAATAAATAAATTAATAAATAAATAAATAATTGGTGCCTAAACTGTAATATACTCTATAATTATTACAAAATCGTCCATATACTCATGTGGATTCTTTAGAATTAAATGGCAGTCCTCATGGCCACCGAGAGAATTTAAGGGCCCCTACGAAATTTTGTTCTCGGGCCCCTGTGGAAATACTTTTAATTATTTTTATTCAGTACTAGCTATTCCGGAAACACAAGGTCATTTTGAGAATGGCATCCGATACTCAGTCATATTAAAAAATAAATAATCAATTAACAGATCTTATTTCATAGTTAACATTTTAGTATTTATTTTATGAAGTATATTTTGCGAAGTGCACAAAACAATTCGGAATTTTTAATACAGTTAACATGCATAGGGAAATATTTAGCAATTGTGTAAGTTTTCACTTTAATTACCAGTACGTAATAAAAGAAGTGGCCTGTTTGCCATCTCTTGATGAATACAGTACATTTGCATTTGTCAGTTGGCACAGGCTAGAGTAAAAGGTGGCTTTTCACCGATGTCTCAGTCTCACTCATGGCTGTGATTATATGGAAGCTACTGAGGTATGGGTGGTGCTTAGTAATGGCATTCAGGGCACAGTCAGTGCCTGTGGATGCTGTGAAAGGTTCTACTCATAGGGTTAGGACTACTGTTCTGACTCAGTGAGGAAAGCAATGGCAAACTACCTCACTCCTCTTCTTGCCTAGAACGCCTCAATATAGCGCTGCCTTGGGTTTTTGTGGGTATCTACTCACACAACGTAACGGCGGTGCTTTTTGAGGATCCAACCAGCCTTCGGGCTGACTACCTAACAGACAGAATAAAAGAAGAGGAGCATTTTAAAACTCCGCATTAGTTTTATAGATTCAACACTAAATTGTAGTGTAAATGGTACAATAAAGTACATTAACAGATTTTTGTTTGTTGTAATTTTCAGAATCGAGTAACTTCTTTTACCAATTGAATGGTAAATACTTTCGCTCATATAGCCTATGCCTCGGAAGTGTTTTTCTGCCTCATTTCTGTTGACAGTTAAAAGATAACATGGGATATCTTCTGCAGAGCTGTAGACAAATTGACATCCTTATTCTGCAAAGACTCGGACAGGTTGTAAGTTATAGACAACATTTTACATAAAACAAAAGTAGCTGCAACAAACTGAAACTAATGAGCACCACTAACGGGCCCTTATTGCTTACGGACCCCTATGCATTTGCCCCCTTTTCCCCTCCCTCTCGGCGGCCCTGCCAGCACTATGAAAATAATAATAATAATAATAATAATAATAATAATAATAATAATAATAATACCGTATGGCCTCGGGTGCGGGGTGCAAGCTTTGTTATTTGACACCCAGAGGGTAGCTTGCATGTCGAATTTTGTTGTTCCTTGAAACACTATGAAAGTCATGGAGGTTAGATATCTAAGCTCCTTGACACTGTAGCGCTTTCTAATAGAGAAACGAGGAACTTTGTGTTGGCAGAAAATCCCGAGATTAATTTTGCCATTATGAGCACGGCCGACTGAATTCAAATGGGTTCTTTAACATGCCAACATCGTATGACATCATCATCATCATCTTGAGCAGTTTCCAACCGCTGGTCGGGTCTGCTTGGAACATAAGCCTCTCCATCGTTTCCTGTCCATCCACCATCTCTCGTCATTTACTGTGCCCCAGCACACTCCTCTTTCCTCCACACTCTTCTTAACTCCTTTTGCCCATCTGTCCCTTGGTCTTCCCCTTGGCCTCCTTCCCGTCATTTCCATTCCAAACATCTTCTTCGGTATCCTCTCCTCTTGCATCCTCCTCACATGTCCATACCATTGTAGCCTAGATCGCTCTATTCTATTTTGCAATGGTTCCTCTCTTACCATCTCCCTGACTCTCTCATTCCTTACTCTGTCCATTCTTGTCACTCCTACCCTACTCCTCTGGAACTTCATCTCCACTGCTCGTATTTTATTCTTGTCCCTTTCCTTCATCACCCATGTTTCTGAACCATATGTCAAAATTGGCACAAAGTAGGTCTTGTAGATGATTCCTTTACATTTTTGTGGTACATCATTATTCCATATCATCCCCCTAACACTCTTGAAAAATCCATCTGCGCACCTTCCCCTCTCATTTATTTCCATCCTATTGCCTCCCTTTTCTTCAATTATGCTTCCCAAGTACTTGAAGCATTCTACTTTCTGCAACTGCTGTCCTCCAAGTGTTATGCCCATATCCAGTCTGTTCTTCTTCCTCGTTGTGATGACCACTTCACTCTTTTGTGCTGAGAACTTCATCCCATATGATAACACTACCTTCTCCCACTCATCTACTTGCTCTTGTACTTCTTGCTCATCCTCTCCCCATACCAGAAGGTCATCAGCAAACAACATTGCCTTCATTTTCCTTTCCCCAATGCTATTTACCACTTTTCGTATGATTTCATCCATCACCACTATAAATAACAGGGGTGAGAGGGCACTTCCCTGTTTCAGACCACTCTCCAGTTGAAACCATTCCGTTCTCTCTCTTCCCACCTTTACACAGCATTTGCTTCCCTCGTACATTGCTTTCACTCTTGCCACTGTCTCCTTGTTCACTGCTTTTGCTCTCATTGCTTCCCATACCTTGTTTCTATTAATACTATCATATGCTTTCTCAATATCCAAGAAGGTCATCACCAGATCTTTCCCATATTCATAATGGTGTTCTTGTAGCTGTCTTACTGCAAAGATGAGGTCAACTGTTGATCTTCCTGGCCTGAATCCATACTGTTCTTCCCTCAGCCCATCTTCAACTTCTGTCCGAATTCTTCTCTCCAGTATCTTCTCAAATATTTTGGCGCAGTGGCACATGAGTGTAATTCCCCTGTAGTTCTTGCATTCCTTCCTACTTCCCTTTTTAAATATGGGTATTATTATCCCTCTTTTCCAGTCCTCTGGTATTTTCTTCTCCCTCCATATCACTTTCATTACTCGAAAGAGCCACTGTGTTCCTATCACCCCTGCTGCTCTCACCATCTCCACACTCACTTCGTCTATTCCCGGTGCCTTTCCCTCTTTCATCTTCCTTAATGCTTCCTCCACTTCTTTCCATGTCAATTCCTTCTCTGAAATGTCTTGGTCACTGTCTGTTTCTTCCTCCACAATGTCCACTACGCTGGTTTTAGTTGGATTTAGGAGTTCCTTGAAGTATTCTCTCCAGATAACCTTTACTTCTTCCATATTTTCGACCTCCTTTCCATTCCTGTCCACCATTCTGACATTTTCCCCTGTATCTCTTCTCTTTGCCTTTATCATTCCATACAACACTTTCTTACTGCCATCACAGTCCTCCTCCATCATTTCTGTCCATTTCTCCAGCCATTTCTTTTTCTCTTCCTTCACTACTTCTCCTGCTTCTTTCTTCCGCTCTTGGTATTCTTCTCTTGTTCTGTCTGTCCTCTGTTGGAACCATTTCCTGAATGCTTCATTTTTCTTTTTCACTGCTTCCTTAGTTCTGGGGTTCCACCATGGTGTTTCCTTCCACCTTTTCTTTCCACTAGTTCTGCCACACACGACTTCCGCTGCTTCTACCAACACGTCCTTGAACCTATTCCATTCTTCTTCACCTGTTTTCGGATCATCCTTCGGTAATTTGTTCCTCACTAATATCTGGAACTTCTCCTTATTTCCATCCTCCTTCAGCTTCCATGTCCTTATTCTTCTTTCTTGGTTCTCAGTTCTCCTCTTTTCCTTCAGTCCTCTCACCTTGGCGACCAGCAGACGGTGGTCACTGTCCAGGGCTTCTGAAGGTATTACCCTTATATCCGTGATGCTCTTCTTTGTCTCCTTCCCGCATAGAATATAGTCCACCACTGATTTCCTAGTCAAATCCCTGCTGTACCAAGTAATTTTATGGCTCTCTCTCTTCTTGTACCATGTGTTTCCAACCATTAGCCCATTTATCTTGCACAGTTCCAACAATCTCTCTCCTTCCTTATTCCTGTTTCCCCATCCTTCACCACCAATCACTTCCTCAAAACCTCTTCTATCAGTTCCGACATGGGCATTTAGGTCTCCCATGACTATCAGGTCTCTCCCCGCTAACTGCTTCTGCAACTCCTCTTCAAAATCGTCCTTCTCGCCTTCTGTGCATCCCACCTGTGGTGCATAGACTTGCAGAATGTCCAGGTTTCTACCTTTCACTGTGATTCTGGCTCTAATTATTCTATCACTTACCCTCCTTACTTCCTCCCTCAGCCCTTCTCTCACCACCATTCCCACTCCATTTCTCTTCCCCTCCTCATTTCCTATCCAGTATAGCTGCAAGCCATTTCTCAGTTCTTTTCTTCCTTCCCCTCTCCATCTAGTCTCTGCCAGTCCGAGTACATCCAGTTTTCTCCTCTCCATCATATCCACAATCTCCTCCACTCTTCCCGTCAATGTTGTTATATTCAAAGTTCCGATTCGTAGTCCATTTCCATAGCCAGGTCTGCTTCCTTTAGATCTGTCCTTTCCGAGGCCCGTTCCCGTTTTAAAAGCAGTTTCATATCCACTACTGGCTTGCTAGGCCTAACGTAGCTTCACCATAACCCTGGCAAGGGGCCTGTTTTTGGTCCGCGCGGGTCGTAATTTTTTCCGCCCTTCAAAAATCACTTACCACGGCCAGGAGCGAACCTGTAAGCTTGGGATTGGTAGTCCGACACGTTAACCACTCACCCACCGTGGCAAGCACTATGAAAATGAGTCCTGGTGAAGGCGAAGTTCGCAGTAGTGTAAATAGATAAACGCTCCTGCCCGGAATGGAGGGGATTTGGGCCTTATTCAACAGTTAGAATAATGTTGTAGGCCACATTTTAAAATAACAAAGTGAGTTTTAATCTAGGGTTAAGTTACTACATGCTCAAATTTAGTTCAACATCGGAAATAAAACAGTAGGCCTACAGCCTTTAAAGTAGTCCATATTAGGGTTCACGATCAGAAACGTTTTTGCGATGTCCCATATAAACGTTTTAGACTATACGTTTAAAACCGTCTCATAGAAAACGTTTTTCTAAATTAAACGTTTTTAGAAAACGACATTTTCCAAAAATATACGTTTAAACGTTTTGAAAAAAAAAAAAATCTTAAACGATTTTGCATTTAAATGTAACAAATGTTTAGGCGACTTTCGTTTTGACTGATTCTGAGGGAAGTGTTCCGAAGGGTTTTCAGTTCACAAGTCAAGTGCGAGGAATAACTGCCCAGTTTAAGTTACTGTATTTTATACCACTATCTACAGTAGTTTGAGAAACACTGCTCAGGCTTAAAAGCTGATGACAGGAAAGTTGTTTATTTTACCGACAATAACACCCGTCAAACACGAAATATTATGGTGAGTTCATTATATTAGAGAAACAAAAATAGTATATATGAATTGCAGCCAATGGCCATAGCAGGGTATTTTAATTGAACGCTCTTGGGCTCCCAGCAAGTTCAATTTCAATTACTGTTCTACAAATTTGGATACACACTACCAATTGTACTGGTAGGTTCTTTTACATGCCATAAATCTATGACATGGGCCCGCCGGCTTTACTTACCCTCCGAAGGAAGACATACTGAAGGATTTTATTGCTTAAAGAAACAAAAATGGAACTCATAAAAGGCTAAAGAAACAAATTTAAGTGAAAACTTGTATGAAAATCGATTTATCTTCAAAATCATAAAAACATTTCAGAAAACCTTTCATTATCGATTTGTTACAAAACGTTTTGTCGTTTATCTATTAAAGAAAGCGATTATTTAATTAAACATTTTACGAGACGCGGTTGGTGCCTTTGAATTATATTCGGGATGTGATGTCAGCGGTGTAGCTACTTGTCTCTCACCACGGCAGGCCGGGTTCATTTTCATGTGATGTTTTGAAGTCACGTCCAGAGATTCAAATTCCACTTTAAAAAAGAGGTCGCATGGCTTATAATCGCGAGGTTAAGAGCTACGTAAAGAGACAAGCTTGCTTTGCTTGAATTATGCTGTCTAATGTCTGTTACTACAGTAGCCATACCCACAGTTGTTCATGGTGACCATATATTTTATTCTTGATGTACAGTGCTTTTTTAAGCTCTAACCGTTATTTCCTGCGACTCTTATGTAATGAAAGGTTGCGTTCATCTATAATTGCCCCTGTTCTGAAATAAACTATATTATTTGCTTTAAAATTGCAAAATCTGCCCAGTGTGTTGATGCCGCAGCATTCGCTGTTAAATTGACTGAGACTTTATTTCAGGACGAAGAACTGTCTGAACATTGCAAATTTATATACCCCTGGGTATCCAAAGGAGTTTACGCAATGGAGTCGTATTGTGTACAATCTTTGGGAAATAGACGAAGAACAGGAGAGGAGCTATTTATTTTTGGACTGGAGTTTGTAGGCGAGACAGTTGAAACAATACCAGTGAGTTGACTACATCGCTTAAACAAATTTGGTCTGAGTGACGGCTATCTTTCCCAGAATTCAGTCTCTGTCACAACTGATGGTGTAGTAATACCGCTTTAGAGACGTGTAAACACTGCATCGTGCTTGCTGTAGCCTACTCGCGTGCAATACTGTTGTTAAACCAACGACAGAGATGTGTTGAACTCAGCCTTGCGAGGACATTTCGACGCTGGGCATGCAAGGCTTACCTTACGAAACGTAAAACGATTTATTTTATATTGGAGCGAGTTGTCTATGAAATAAGCAAGTGGAGGAATTCGGCGAAACTTCGCAGGAGGAACGATGAGAGATAACCAAGGTAGTTGCCACCACCTGTGGAGGTAGGTTGGTACTGTATGCCTCTGTATGTAAGGAGAAGCTTTTTGTCTTATGTGACCGTTAATCTCGCATTTTTGAGCATTGTGACCATTTTTACGTGGAATCAGAACCACGGGAAGTGATATTTCAACTATGAAAATCCCACATGCTCTATGTAATGTATGTATGAGATGCATTACAATAAGATAAATATTTAAACGGATATGATCTTGAAATTGATAAATTGAAGGTGGATTTGAAATTACTATTGCTATATTATGATAATTATGTACTCTTCATTGTTGACAAATAACCCACATATGGCAATATAATAAATAGCCTAATAGAACTATAAAATCTCAAATTATGGGAGCAGATGACCTCGCTGCTCCGACCCTTAAAATAATATTATTATTATTAGTATGAAGAAAACAAAAACATGACCATAAATATGGAAGACACTTAACTATCAGCAATCGCGAACATACAGACACGCACTCAAACGTCCCGAAATGTAAACTGTATCGAGCATTAATTAATTAATTAATTAATTCTCTCATTCATTCCAAAATGTATTCATGGAACATTAATACATATAGTTACAGTAATTAAGAGCTATAAAGAAGCAAAACATGAAACTGAAAACATGAACAAAAGAAGCAAATAAGGTGGATTGTTCTTTTTGTAATGCAGTACGGTACTCTAAATTAGCCAGTCGAAGCCTGTGGTCTGAACGTACTACATTGATGACGAATCAGTTGAAAGCGCTCGATCCCTTGGGGGTGGTGTTAGCATAATGACCTGTGTGATATTCCTAGAAGTGGTGGTCTGTCATAAAGCAGCTATCTCCTCTGGCAAAGGGGCTATACTGCACGCGAGCGACCGTGCGTGACTCTACTGGCCCAATTAGTATGCCAGGCTATACCGCATTGTTACCTGGTTCTGTTCACGTTCATTTTTAACGTGTGATTAATTAATATCTACTATATATATATAAAAATGAATGTTTGTTTGTTCGTCCCTTATGCGTACATATAGGCTACCATTCATCGGATTGCGATCAAATTTTGGTGAGTTGTTGTGCACACTGGTTGGTTGGTTCCTCAGTTTAGGGGCTGCGACAACGCGGTCATGTAGCCCCGTGTACTTAGGGTGTGTTAACCGGTGTTAATTGTGATGGCTGTATTAGTGTGTGTATCTGTTTTTTAATTCAAGTAAGGACTGCAACTTTGAATTTTTCAGATAGTTCCTATTTTTGCCGCCAAACGCCACCGTCAACGACTACTAGGCCTAATTCAGAACTTAGCTACTAGACGCCACCGCAGTCGGTTCTTCTTGTGCACATTCCCGGGATGGTTGTAAACGTAGTTAATCTAATTTACAATAGAGAACGCGCGAGTAGTTTCAACAAATGAGTGTTGGCGATGCGTTCATATGCTATTCATCCGATTGCGATCAAATTTTGGTGAGTTGCTGTGCAAACTCCCGGGATGGTTATATGCATAGTAAAACCAATTTAGAATAGATAGTGCGCGCGCGAGTAGCTTCAACAAAATGGCGCGTGATTCGTTTCAACCAAGTCCCACATGCGTTCATATACCATTCATCCGATTGCGTTGAAACTTTGGTGACTTGTTGTGTACACTCCTGCGAATGTTTCTGACGTAGGAATTCCATTTTGCAGCAGGTAGCGCACAAGAAGTTTCAACAAATGGGTGACGGCGCGTGAATCGTTCACACAAAGTCCAGTATGCGTTCATATACCATTCATCCGATTGGGACGAAACGTAGGTGAGTTGTTGAGCACGCTCCCACAAATGTTTCTGAGATAGTAAATCCATTTTACAATAGTTTAGAGGCATTTAACGGAAAAAGAAAACCATATTATGTTTCCAAAAGCACTTCAAAAAAACAAGTTACAACGCCAACACGTTCTTTGATTGGCATTGCAGCGCATGCCGGGTACAGCTAGTAATGAATAAATGAGATCTGTTTTAGATTTTACCTTAACTCCGCGGCTTAGCCGTGTGCACCACGCCCGCAATAGGCATCTGCAGCAAGTTCGGAGATCAGAGGTTTGAATCCCGGTACTGACAAGAGGCTGTCCTGAGTTTGGTTTGTTCCTGAGTTTTTCTACACTACCTCCAGGCAAATGCCGGTATAAAAGCCTACATTTATATCAAGTCTCAGGCACTTACCCCATCCCAGTTCAAAACACAGCTACACACACACTACTACATCCATCAAAGACATACAGGTTAGCAGACAAGTTCAATACACATTCAAGTACACGGGGATGATGACCGAGATGTCCCATGTGCCTAAAATGAATCAGCAACTGCTAATACAATTACTTACTTATTTTACGGAGGTTATAATAAGTTATGTCTTCCCGCCTGGAATAAATCCTGTACGCCCCCTCTCTGGAACGTTCATGTCGAGAGCCATAGATCCAGAAGAATGTTAATGATCCAGACACCGGAGAAGGGTAAATAAAATAAATGAAAAGAAAAAAAACCGAACATGAGAACTTTGTATATCTGAACTTTCCGATCTTGATGAAACTTGACAAGCAAACAAGGTCGGACCACAAGGAAACCTGGGTGATATATTTTCCTCGATTTCACTTGGGCCATTTGTAAAGACGGCGAAATTGCTAGAGTTTGAATACGCGAGGGCATTATAAACCCCAACAAGAGGTACGCGCTATTCTTCCTGGTCAGCTCCGACCATACTGTGTGTGTGTTATATTAAAAGTGATCTAAATTATGTTACTGGGATTGAAGGCGAATGATTATTATGTATTTCAAAAGTGCCTCAAAAAGATTGAATGGAATTGCTATAGAGACTGACGGGCTAAATTTAGGGATATAGATGTTGCTAATGGGAAAATAATAAAAAATAAAAAAGATCAGGCAAGGTACGGCCGAGTGGAAACAGCTGTGAAAACCCGAGGGAAGGCACATGAAAGGCTGCAAATGGTAAGATAGTTCTACATAAATATATGCAACAGAGAACAATCGACAGTCGGTCAACACAAGAGTGACCAGATAGATTGGGCAGAAATTGGCGATTATTTTATCACACTATTATCTGAAAGTCCACTTGGTGTAGTGGCTAGGATTTTTGGCTGTCGCCGTGGCTCTGCCAAGATATTTAATTCTGGTCTGAGGGCTGGAACGGGGTACACTCAGCCTCGTGAGGCAAAACTGAGAAAAGGCGAGTTAGATTCCTACCTTGGGCGTCCTGGAAGGGGTTTTCCGTGTTTTCCCCACTTCTCTTGTAGGTGAATGCCGGGATGGTTCCTAACGTAAGATCACGGCCGCCTCCTTCCCAATCCCTACCTGAATTACAAATACACTTACTAATACAAACATCACAATAACACAGGTTATCAGACAATATTCCATACACACTCATGTACATGGGTATAAATGAGCACGAGGTCCAAGCCCCTCAAATGAAACAATAATAACATCATCTTATCATATTATCTGAAATAAACGTTACATGAATTAGTTATACATTAATACACTTCTCTAACAAATGGTCAGTCTCGATAGCTTATCGAGTCGTGCTTATTGATGTTCCCTGGAAAAAAAGAAAAAGAAAGGAACCGCTGCATTGTTGAGTTAGTACTTTTTTTTTAATGTAACCAGTTCCAATTTCGAACGCACATATTCCAACGATTGAGAACAATGTTCCGTGAAAGGAAGCTTTAAATCAAGAAGTATTTATGAACAGTCGATATGTAGCGCTTATTCACTATCTCTTGTTTGAATGTGTTGGAGAGTATATCCAGCAAATGGAATTATTTCTCAGAAGAAGTGCTTGCTGCACTGGATGAACAAGAAACGGAATGCAGATACTTTCCAGAAGCTAAAGAAAACTAGAGACTATAAAAGTGTATAGGACCGACAAAGAATTCCTCGCCGAATTCTTAACCGTTAGTCATATATAGACCTGCAAGAAATGCTTCCAATAGGACTGTGACACGTTAATAAGGAAGTCATTGGTCCTTCAAGCCTAATATCCTATAATTATTTTAAAAAGACATGCTAATTCTATGGACCAATCTGATGTATTGTGTTTCGCATGTGATAAATGGGCTGATTCATCAAGTGGAATCAACTGGGAATATATTCTCGCTGTAGCCCAGGTTTTAATTTGAGACTGGTATTATGCCTTCTGGAGTTGCGTTCTCTGCTGTGATTGTTGTTGTTTTTGTTGTTGTTGTTGTTGTTGTTTGAGTCTTCAGTCTTTTGATTGGTTTGATGCAATCCTCCATGCCTCCCCGTCCTGAGCCAATCGTTTCATCTCTACATAGCTACCACACCTCACAACCGAGGAAATCTGTTTAACATATTCTAACCTTGGTCTACCCCTACAGTTCATCTCCTCGACCCTTCCTTCTATAACTATCTTTGCAATTCTTGGGTGTCTTAGTATGTGTCCTACCTATCTCTTTTCCCCCAGGGGCTCACATCTGGTGGGACGTGGGTTGGCGATCACGGGACCCCAGCTGAGTCCGGCATTGCTTCCACTTACTTGTGCCGGGCTCCTCTTTGTCTTCTTTCCTGTCGACCTCACTTGGTCAACTCTTGTTCTCTTCCGACCCCGACGGTATTAGGGTATCCGAGGCCTAGGGAGTCTTTTTCTTTCCCGCCTTAATTGGCCTTTGTCTCATCTTTCCTGATCCCTCCTTCTTCGGGGGATCAGACCTCTTGTTTTCTTTTCATTATATTTCCATTTCTCTTAAAGATTCCCGCACTGTTTTTGTTAATTGGCTCCCCGTGTATCTAAATTCAACTTTTCCTCCTCCATTTTGCAGGTGTTTTCAATCTCCGTTGCATTTTGTAAGTTTATTCGATCTAAATTGCATTTTGTGAGTGTTTTCAACCTCAATTGCATTTTGTAAGGACTGACAATCTATAAATTGCTTTTTAGTAAGTCTTTCAATATAGTGGCTGGGTCTTATGTGAGTATTTTGAATTTCAATTACATTTTTTATTTTTAATCTAAACCGCTTTTTGCAATTATTTTCAATCTAAATTGCATTTTGTGGGTATTTTGAATCTAAATTACATTTTGTAAGTATTTTCAATCTAAATTGCATTTTGTATGTATTGTCCATCCAATTGAGTAATTTGAATCTACCATAGGTTTTGTAAGCATTTTCAATTTCGATTGCATTTTGCAAGTATTTTGAATATCAATTGCACTTTGTGAGTATTTTGGATCTGAAATGCGAGTTTTTCAATCTGAATTGCATTGTGTATTTTCAATTTCAATTGCATTTTGTAAGTATTTTGAACCTCACTTGCAATTTGTACGTATTTTCAATCTCATTTGCATTTTGTAAGTATTTTGAATTTCACTTGCATTTTGTAAGTATTTCGACTGTACATTGCATTTTGTACGTATTTTGAACTTAACCTACATTTTGTGCGTATTTTTCAATCTATTCCTTTTGTGAGTTTTTTCGTTCTAACTTCCCTTTTGTATCACCGCTCTCCATTTTGTGCGTCGTTTCTGTCTGAGTTCCGTTTTGTAAGTATTTTCCTTCTCCCTTAATTTTCGTTCTAGTTTCCACTTCATTGACATTTTTGCTATCACCCAGACCATTAGGGGCCGATAACCTAGATGTTAGGCCCCTTAAAACAACAATTATCATCATCATCATCATCATCATCATCACTTATCTCTTTTCTTCATTAGCAGTCGCCAGAAACATCTCTACTCTCCCAGTCGTCTTAATATCTCTTCATTTGTAACCTTATCTACCCATCTGATCATCATTCTCCTGTAACACCACATTTCAAATGCTTCTAATCTCCTCTTTTCTGCTGCACCAACAGTCCAACCAATCAACGAGCTTTCGAATAGTAGAAATTCGAGTAGAATGAAAGGAAAATCTCTCCACAAATTAGTTTAATAATTTAAATTCCCTTTTAACTGAACACTTCATAAAAAATCTTCCTGTAGAAAGGTAGGATATTTAATCTTGACTTACATCCGAGTTTTGTACATATATCTGGGAGAGTCGTATAATAAGTTACCCCCGTTTTATTTCAAGAGAATGTATGGAACTGGTGGTGGGTGGCCAATATGTTTACACATGCATCCTTCCCCCTTTGTTGTAGAACGCACGATCGGTATCGCACAGGTGCAGTTTAGTATTTAAAAAAATTCCTCTCGGCACGCCGGAAGGCGGAGGTAGATTTCACCGGGCAAACTAGGGGATAGGCTATAATAGGCAAAATATGCAGTTTTTCGTTGGAGGATCAGACCTCATTTATTGCAAGAAAGTATTTTACATTTGGAGGTTAATTAACTCTTTTGGTTTTTTTTCGTTTTTGTATGCATATTTTTATCATTTTATTGTCTTATGGGGATGGTAACCTTCTTGTCATTTGGGGTTCATTTTTATACTTGTGATCACACTGTCCTTATGCAAGGTTTGGAACTGATGTGTAACTATCTGACAGTCTGTTATTTCTTCACGCAAAATTTTATCTCCCGCAGAGATTTTTGTTGGTTCCTCAGTTTAGGGGCTGCGACAACGTGGTCATGTAAGCCCGTGTACATTGGGTGTGTGTAGAATCTGATAAACGGTGTTAATTGTGATGACTGTATTAGTCTGTAATTCAGGTAAGGTCTGCAGACAGTCAATTTTAAGTAGTAGTTCCTAATTTTGTACCATATACTAACGTCAACGACACCTAGTTGTGAACTTGGCTTCTAGATGTCACCGCAACCAGCAACTTGCAACGAACGATGGAACTTCCCCTCCCAAGGAAAGCATGCTGAGGGATTTTTAGCGCTCTTAGAAAATCCGACGACTTTGGCCGGCTTTTAACCAGCGACCTTGGGCATATAAGTTCAGCATGCTACCAGTTAGCCGCTTCCCACAGAGTCAGACGGAAAAATGAATGTGATCTCGTGCAATGGCGTTGTTTTGGTAACCTCTGATAGCTCATCCCTCTTCAATTTAGAAGCGTTGTCATGGTAACCTCTGATGGCACTTGGCATTTTCTTTAATTCCGAAATCATTTTTCTCATCCCTTGACGTAATGGTAGGTCAGATCAAAAATTCTTTCAGACAAAGTTTTAGGTAATTATTAGGGGAATATTATCCATTTCGTACGGTTTTGATATTGCGCCTATTAAGAGAGATATGATGAATGTTTCCCGAAAAACCCACTTTTTCCACCCCTTTGGTCAATGTTTGGTGCTATCAAAAACTTTTCAAACATAAATTTTTGGCACTTATCCGACACATGTTACGAACTTTGAATGGATTCGATATTTCACGTATTAGGAGAGTTATAGCGATATTTCACTTTTTCGAAAAAAATAAAATAAAAAAATCCCCTCCATTTTCACCCCGTTCAACCGATTTTGCCCATTAATGAACTCGACCGAGATTTTAAGGGGATACATATTATGTAAGACATTCAAGGTGATTGGTGAAAAATTACGGCAGTTATCGTGTCCACAAGAAACTGATATATATGCATATATACACACACACATATTATAAACTTTTGAACTGACGGTGGTTTGTGAGTCTGGGGGATGTGAAACGCGAAGATATGTCGAAATTTTCCGGAAGTCGAAACATGACACCCATTGCAATAGTTAGCTTTCTGATGAAATTTACCTAAAATAGGCTACATAATTAAAAATACTACCATCAACGACACCTAGCTGTGAACTTGGCTTCTAGATGCCACCGGAACCATCAACTCGCAACGAACGTTGGAACTTCCCCTCCGAAGGAAAGCATACTCAGGTTTTTTAGCGCTCTTAGTAAATCCGACGACTTCAGCCGGGTTTGAACCCGTGACCTTGGACATAGAAGTTCAGCATGCTACCAGTTCCGATACCGAAGTCGCTTCCCACAGACAGATGGAAAACTGATTGTGATCTCGTGCAGTGGCGTTGTCATAGCAACTGCTGATGGCTCATCCCTTATCAATTAAAAGTAATGTTGTCATGGCAACCTCTCTTGGCACTTGGCATTTTCTTATAATTTAAATCATTTTGTTCACCCCGTGGTATAATGGTGGGTCATATCAAAAATTCTTTCAGACAAAAGTATTAGGTAATTATTGGAGGAATATTGTCCATTGTACGGTTTTAATATTGTGCCTATTAACAGAGATATGATTAATGTTTCCCGAAAAATCCACTTTTTCCCACCCCTTTGGTCAATGGTTGGTGCTATCAAAAAACTTTTCAAACATAAATTTTAGGGCCTTGTCCGACACATAGTATGAACTTTGAATGGATTAAATATTTCAGATATTAAGAGAGTTATAGCGATAATTCACTTTTTCGAAAAAAAAAAAAGCCTCCCATTTTCACCACATTTGACCGATTTTTCCCATTAACGAACTCGACCGAGATTTTAAGGGGATACATATTATGTAAAAAATTCAAGGTGATTGGTGCAAAATTACGTCAGTTATCGAGTCCACAAGAAACTGATATCTATACATATATACATACATAAATTATATATAAACTTTTGAACTGACGGTGGTTTTAGGGTCTGGGGGATGTGAAACGCGAAGTTATGTCGAAATTTTCCGGAAGTCGAAACATGGGACCCATTGCAATAGTTAGCTTTCTAATGAAATCTACCTAAAACGGGACAACGGAATAGAGCATGCCCGGTGATGGCGCATTGCTGTGTGCAGACAGGACAACGGAATAGTTCGTGTCATTCAGCATGAAAAACAGAGGTGTATTACAATTGCAGACGATGCTGGAAATGCAAACTGTTGTTCGCTACAAACGGCACGTGGTACCATAGCTTTCGTCGCTAAATCTAGTGGCTTTTATGAAACTTTGGTGACACAATATTTAGTATTATTTTGATGGGGATTTAGCGACAATTTTAAACTCCCGTCAGTGGTAAAATATATATATTTTCTACTGAGACCATAGGAATCGAGTGACGTTTCACTTACACTTAGCATTTTTTTTTAAATTCTGCGTTGGCAACACTGTCCATAGCCGTGTAGTGGAGGTATATGGTCCAGACGGGCGAACGAGTGTGTTGGGTAATGTGAGACCTGCGCGCCCAGCTACAGCTACAGATGAGAGGATTACTGGACGAGATGATGAGCTGAATTAATGTGACCGACGTGTGGCGGTGGATCCTATCGCTACTTCAAGTTCGTTTCGGCCATGCGTGAACCCACAAAATCATCCAAGACATCCAACAATACTGTCAAGTGTCATCACGGTGAGTGCCTCGTCAGCTCACATCTGATCACAAGTCACTACGAATGGGAAAAACTCGTATCAGCATCATCTCTTGCGCTACGAGAAGGAATGGAATACGCTTCTGTTCAGAATTATGACTGGGTTGACAATTTCCTACACGAGTCCAATGCCATCTCCATGGCTTGAAAGCATACGGTATCCTCCTTACGAAATAAGTTTAAGTCAACCCCCTCAGCGGGCTAGGTGTGTTTGACTGAGTCATGGAATGTCGAAGGGGTTCTTTTGTTGGAACTTTGTCACTGCAGGAGTCATCCTTCTGCTCGACATTTGACATTGACACCTTTGGACGGGTCCCCGAGTCCCTACTTGGCGACCAGCAGGTTTTTACTTCTTCTATAGATAATGTTGTTGATTCATTTAGGGGCTTTGCGACATCGTGATCAAGTAGCCCATAATACCTGTTTGTTTGTTTGTTTGTTTGTTTGTTTGTTTGTTTGTGTGTGTGTGTGTGTGTGTGATCTGTCTAATAATATAACCTGTGTCATTGTGATGGTTGTACTGTATTGGGGCTATTAGTTGGATAGGAGATGGCCCTTGATCTTAATTTGGTACATCCACGCGTTAGGAAAATTAACTATAGGAAACAAAACTCCCCATGGCCCTTCGAGCCAAAGCACTCAAGCACGTGGTGGAACTTCTTTGCCGATCAATGCCTGTGAGATTTTCGAAGTAAAATGCCATGTCCTGTGGTTCGGTTTCCACGTAGAAAGGAGGTCCCGTGGCTCATGATAGCAAGATTAACTGTCACGTTAAACTACAAGCTTCCATCCGGATTTCTTCGCCGCTCACTCCTGTCGATGAGGTGCTCAAATGAGTAAACGTTAACACCTCTATTAGTCAAATTAGACATAAAAATGGGCCCGACCTTGCAAAAGGTCATGTAGTTCAAATTTTTTTATATGTTGTTTGGACCTCTGCCAATAGTAAAAAACCAAATTTGCAACTTCGAAAGTCCTGTGCTAGCTGTGTAATAGCCAAATAACAGCCAGATATTTGCACTTTTTTCCGGTATTGCTGAATATCGTCTAAAATATGCATCTGAGAGAAAACATTGTGAATACCTGTTTACAAGTATATTAACTTGTCTACAATTTGAGTCGTAAATGAGCTCTCTACGTTTAGTAGTTCACGAGATACAGTTATTTAAAGAATGGATGTTTTTTTCAAAAAAGCAAAACTTGTTGGTTTTGGTCACCTAATTGGACAAATATTGTCAAAAATTCTCACCTTATGATAAATGTCATTCATAATTAATTTGAAGCTTATTTGTTTACCTTTAATTTGAGCCTTGACGGGTACCTGTAGGCCTTGTGCTTCTCCCAAAAGTGGCATGTAACAGAAAAACCTTGAAAAATAGAAATCGGGTGAAATCAATTAAAACAAGTTTTGGGCATATCAGACAACACATACAGGGCCTGTCCTGATTGAATCAGAGTTAATATTATGATAAGTGTATGTAGCAATGGTTTCATAATATGGGAATGATTTCGTGTTAATTATTAATTATTTATTGAAATGATGTGTTAGATTCCGGTACGTATAATATTACTTATTATGGCGTGCAGTTATTTGCGATCATTTTCTGTGTTACTTTGGTTTGAATATTTTTGTGTGATCATAGCATCGATATGCTTCAACTCTGCTAGAACTGGCTGGCATTATTATGGATGAGGTAGAAATGACGAGGAGGAAAGAACTGCAACTGAAATTATGCTACGTGAAAGTGAGCCATCTCCCATCATGTTTGTAAAGGAAAACGAGACTTACCAAATACTAAGAGCCAAATTCAAAACTGCATTGGATAAGCTGTGGGTCCAATATTTTCGCATGAGTACTCTCATTAAATATTCATTCAGGCAGAGCGTGCTGGTGATTGGAACCTTCACCTGTATTCTGTCCATAAAATGCTACCTTTTTCATTCTGCTGGGCACTATTTCTACGCAAAGAGTGCTCACCTATATCTGCAAGATATGATGGCTCTAGAAGATCAAATGGATCATACTGAGTTTAAGATGCTTACAGAAGGAGGTTTTACTATCCGCCGATCTTAGAAGTTTTGGTCTGGCCTGTGGTCAGACTTAAGAATTGAGCAAAAACTGATGCGGTCTATGAAAAGCTATGGTGGATTGACACAGAGGCGTGGAGTCTCCAGCAGTGTGCTAGTCTGGTGGACCGTAGAAATTGTGCTCATGGTAAACGTATGCGAGGAACTGGAACGTTTCTGCCTCATCTCCTATTCTACTGGTGAACATCATGTTGTCATGAGGCCTTCTCGAATCATTCGAGATAATGGTGATGCAGAAAAACTAAAAAAATGGTTTGTTCTCCACCCTCCGTTTCCCATCCTTGATAAATTGGTATCCATCAGTAGGGGAATAGTTGGTGGCCCTAACATAAATTGCCACCTGGCCCAACAATTGGGAACTGAAGGTGTTAAGAAAATCATTGGGAATACGTTTGATAAAGTAATCTTTAAAAGTAAGGACAAAGTAGCCACATTTCCATCCATCACCACGTCTGTTAAAGTGGGGAACAAGAGAGTAGTTGTCGATCCACTTACTATTTTTCAAATGGTGTGCATAACCAAAAAATCGGACGAAGACCTGAAAGAACATTTTAAACATGAATTAACCTCATTCCCAATGTCTTTGTTTAATGAACAGTGGATGCGAAAGGGGACCAAGTCCAGTCTCTTCTATGCTTTCACTTCACTATCCAGTCACACACCAGCTGACTCCAATACTTACGTTGTTTTGAATGGGGGCTATATCTTTTACACAAGGTTGTCTGACAGTGCAAAACGTCGGTGACAGCAATTGTTTCAGGTTACATCAGCTACAGTAAAAACCACACAAAATTTGCTGAACGACTCCGACACTTTGCTACTCACTTCTGCAATGACATCATTTTTGAAGAATCCACCATCATCCAACTACCTCAGAAAAATGAGAACAACAAGAGGTGCCTCATCCCACATCTTTGCGATTCATTCGAGCAACATGGCATACAAGTAAAAGTAGCCGAAGAAGATGCTGATCGGGACATCATTGCCATGGCACTATCCAAAAATCCTACATTCGACCGTGTGATTGTAGTAGGAGATGATGTTGACCTCCTCGTACTCCTCAATGGTTTAGGCTCAGGTGCAACTAACATCTACCTTCAGAAGAGTAGGAAAGGTGATGCCGGCTCTGTCCATTACTCAAGCTCCTCTTTCATACATCGACCTGCTTAACACTCAGCAGGTACAGTGCTTTTTATCCATGCGTTCAGTGGGTGTGACACCACTTCAGCCCCTTATGGGCTTGGTAATACCAAGTTAGCTAATATATTAAAAAAAATCCCCAACTTGTAGAACTGCTGTCAGACTCCAGTAACGAAAGATAGCAAAAGCTGGGAAGAAGTGCTTTGTGTATTTGTACGGGGGGGGGGGGGTTGATTTCCTAACAGACTCCCTGAATAGCCTTCGCTACCAACTGTTTGTTTCGGCCGATAACCTAGATGTTAGGCCCCTTAAAACAACAATCATCATCATCATCAACAACTGTTTGTTACATCTGCAGCCAACATCAAAATCAATGTTGCTCGCTTGCCCCAAACAGGGGAAGCAGCATGCAACACAGGATGCAGCATGCAACACGGGATGCAGCATGCCACGATGCTTACAGAACTTACCACCAAGTTCAAAAGTGGTTGGGGGTCAACAAAATTCCTACAGATTGGGGATGGAAGCTTGATGATCAAGGGTTTACCCCTATCACTACAACTACGTGCTCCTACTGCGCATGCTTTCCTGCAATTGCAGAAAAGGTTGCTGCGGCGGTTGCATTTGCCGCAAAGCTGGATTGAAATGCTCAGCCCTTTGTCAATTTGTGGTGGCACAATATGTCAAACTGTGCCATCGCTTCAGCTAGAGGATTCTGACAATGAGGAAGACATCCACACCCCTACATTTCTAGAACTGCAAAACGAGCCTGCGCCTGCTGTTCAGTTCAAAAATTCCTCCAATAAACCTGCACCATCGTCAGAGGAAGATTTTTCGAGACCGAGGCCATCACAAGTGAAATTACGATGAGACCTGTTGCTTCATATAATATTGTAAAATAATTTTTGATGTAACGTTTTTCTTTTGTAATAAAACAAAATAGTACCTATGTGAACTCTCTTCTTTCATTTTTCTCGAATTCAATATTTCAAGGTTTTCAGTTACATGCCACATTTAAGAGAAGCACTGGGCCTACAGGTACCCGTTAATGCTCAAATTAAAGGTAAACAAATACACTTCAAGTTCATTATCAATGACATTTCTCATAGGATGAGTATTTTGGAAAATATTTGGCAAATTAGGAGGCCCAAACCAACAATTTTTACTTATTTGAAAAAATATCCAATCTTTGAATAACCGTACCTCTGGAACTGCTAAACGTACAGAGCTCAGTTAGGACTCAAATTGTAGACAATTTAATATACTTGTAAGCGGGTATTCACAATGTCTTCTCTCAGATGCATAATTTAGACGATATTGAGCAAAACCTGAAAAATGTGCAAAAATCTGGTTGCTTTTTGGCTATTACACAGCTAGCAAAGAAGGCCTTTCGAAGTTGCAAATTTGGTTTTTTACTATTGGTAGAGGTCCAAACATATACAAAAATTAGAACTATATGACCTTTTGCAAGGTCGGATGTATATTTTGACTGGACTATATGTAACTTAGTTGCTAATAATACGATTGGATATATAGGTATCGTTGAATAAAGTATTCTTACTGACTTTGATGTACCACATCTCTATCACATCAAACGCTTACATTTCAAAGGTATTGAAGCGTTTGCACTACTATACGTACCAGTATGTGACCTGTAACATAGTTATAATTTTGATGTATAGAAAACAAGGAATGCTCTGTCTAATTACATTTCAGTTTTTATCCTTGCTATTTTAATTCACCGTGGTCATTATCCCCGTGTATTTGGGTGTGTGTTGAATTTGTCTTGTTGTTTGAGTCTTTAGTCTTTCGACTGGTTTGATGCAGCTCTCTATGCTTCCCTGTCCTGAGCTAATCGTTTCAACTCTACATTGTTACCACACCCTATATCCGAGTCAATCTGTTTAACATATTCTAACCTTGGTCTACCCCTACAGTTCTTAACCTCGACCCTTCCTTCTATAACTAAGTTTGCTATTCCCGGGTGTCTTAGTATGTGTTCTACCAACTATCTCTTCTCTTAATTAGCAGTTGCCAGAAACATCTCCCCTCTTCCACTCGTCTTAACCTCTTCATTCGTAACCCTATCTCCCCATCTGATCATCATCATTCTCACTTAACACCACATTTCAAACGCTCCAGTTCTCTTCTTTTCTGCTGCTCCAACAGTCCAAGTTTCACTTCCATAGAGTGCCACGCTCCAGACAAAGGCCTTCAAAAATTACTTCCTAATACCTAAATCTATATTCTATGTCAACAGATTACTTATAACCTGTGTTTGTGTGGTGACTGTGTATGTAATTGCAATTATTAGGATATACGATTTGGGATTGGAGCACAGGGACCTGAAATAAGGTACCATCCCGGCATTTGCCTGGTGGGAGTAGGCCTATGGAAAATCCTGGGGAAAACCCACACTCAGGGACGGTGCTGCCAGAGTCACGATTCATGGTATCTCTTCCCAGAGATATACAGCAACTGAAAAACAACATGACTCAAAATGCTGTAGGTATCCAAAATGAATACCGCTCGTGTCTGTCTGCCTGTTAGTGAAGACATTCGATGTGAGAGAGCTGCACATTTTCAACTTTCGTTAGTGCATCATGATAAATGTCATCTCTCTCACTTGAGTGATCAGTCTGATCCAATGCGTAGAATTGAAAAACTCTTCATAGGTTACCTCTCCGATGAGTGTGGTCAGCGGAGGCTGTCGCATTAATGTACGAGCTTTGGGTCACGCGTGCTACGAGATAAGCCATCGAATGTCTAGAAGTAGACGTAATGGTGTTTGGTGGTGTCAGTTTGTTTCCAAATATGATGCGGACCTATGATACATTCACAAGTACACTTGTCTCTTGTTGACCATTTAATGAAGTGGATATTTCCATGGACCAATAGCGCATAATACTAGAATTCACTCTTCCGTGATGTTAATGAAGTTTCATATGAGGAGGAATTAACTCCTGAATTGCAAATATGCAAAATTTAAGCAATCACGATGCTAATTATGAAGTAATGCGCAGTACGGGTCACAATCGTGACGGTGCATAATGCTATGAATACTATCTGTTGTATACTACTTCGTTTTTTTGTGTGTACCTGGGCGCTTTTGTAAGTTCCAGCTTCCTGTTTCTTAGAGACTCATGAGATGATATCCATTGTACGAGGTGAAGGACGCCATCGATCCAAGGTATCGTTCAGTGTGCAGTGTCAGCGCTCTTGACACTCGCCATAAATAGACATTTTGTCTGGATTTTCTTCCCTTCTACGTTTGGACTTCATAGACTAGGGACATTTTAGTAATCAGCTGATGTGTCGTCCACTAGCAGTAAAATGATCACTTAATAACAATAGCGCCAAACCTGCTCCACCTCTAAAGAATACTGACTAAAGGCTCTTAACGGCTCAGTATTCGGTCCTTGGCTAAGCGTTGGGTGTTTGTGATATCATCATTCATTACATTCTCATTACGACGTGCGGCCCTTGGGCATCAACTTGTGGCCTCCCTGGAGGCCACATGCAATTCTTCTTCTTCTTCTTTTGTCGAATGAGCCAACTATTGGACTACGTAGGTTAACCAAAATGGTTTTCAGCTTTATGCGTTGGGATTGGTTTCACATTCTAAAGAGTCTTCTTCCTAGTCCATATCACCTTTATTTTCTGACTTTGTAGTTGTTTAGCTGCTTCTGACCTCTTTGGTCTCTGCCCTTTTTTAAGTTTAATCTGTGGATCTTCTTTTAACATTTTCCGGAAACCTTGTCTGTCTTGTATAACGGATTCAGAGATGTTAAAGGTTTGCAGATCTTGTTTAACTTGCTGGTACCACAGTGATGTTTTCTTGCAGGAGCTGGCTTTGTGGATTACACTGGTCAATCTTGACTCGTTCATTCTCTAATAATAATATTACTATTCTATTATTAGACTATTATTATTATCAAAGTAAATAGCAGTTGCTATTATTACAAAAAATATATTAAAAAGTTGTTATTGAAATACTGTAGAATGTTAGGAATTTCATAGGTAATGTAAAGAGTACAATTTTGTAGAGAATTTCAGAAGTATGAGTTTAACTCTCTATTTCATGGATTTCTGTAACAAATGTTTAATACATTCTTTTAAATTCGCGAGGGTGCGTTAGGCTATACATTTTATATGAGCACTATTTGCATGTTTAATGTATTCAGAAACATACAGTACGATCTTCAGTATGTTGCTGTCCATAGTCAACGTCGACAACAACAACAAAAGAACAATGCAATGTGTCGGCAACGTAAGTTTAAAATACGGTGTAAAATAGACGGGTGAGGAAAGAACTCTAATTTTGGGTCCCTATAATGTTCTCTTAGTTCGATCGAATTTCGCGAGAGGCAGGCTCAACTGGAGGTCTGAAAGTACCGAAGGTAAGGGAAATGTTAGTGCTTTGCCACGTACTTCATTTGTAATAGAACACTCTGGAAGGAGGATAGCCTTGATTGAATTCTTAGGCCATAACGACGCTTCGTGTAGGCCCCAAGTTGGGGGTGCATCTCGCGAATTTTGCCTGCACTAAGGGTATGCCTACATTATGGGAACACACATTAATGAGTGAGAAAGATAGCTCGTTTTCCCACCAGTCTATCGTTGTCGATTGTCATTTCATTTCACAACAGGGCCGTTACTCGTGTGGTGATGGGCCCCTTCCATGGGCAGTCTACTATCCACTGTGGCTTATTAAGAAATCTATTGAACGGAGCATAAAATTACTAATCCTGTATTTCTGTCATCTGTGTGTAAAAGAACTACTGTACAGTAAGCAATACGGATTTCGATCGAATTCTTACGTCATTGGTCCAATTCGAAAGAGTAATTAGGAGTACAATGATAAAAAAATGCAATCTATTGTGCACTATAATTCTGAAGAACTGCTTGAACCCTAAGATTCGAACCTTGTATCTCCGAGCGATCGTGGAGAGTTTCTAAGACTGCTCATGAGCTCATGTATGGTATTTACGGACCAATGCTGGTGGGTAACAATACGGATAGTGGAGAACTACAGTAAGTATACCACAAATTGTTATTGCAATTTAGTGCTCTTTTAGAATATGCTCTCATTTGTTCTAGCTGATGAAGACCCCCATAGGGTTCGAAACACGTACTGGTTTTATTAGTTACCTCTAATAAATAATATTGTCATAAGGTCGATAAGTTTGTTTTTTACCCTTTACGAAATATTTGATATCAGCAGAGTTTAAAAATCTCTAATTTCCTATGTCATCAACAACATTCTCCAGCACATTAGGGATTTGTGTAATAGGAAAATAAGATTACATTTGATCATCAGCAAACTGTGATATTTGACATGTTGAAAGATGCTCAATATGTCGAAGGTATATAGTATACACTTAAGTGGGCCAAAGACTAACCCTTGTGGCACGCCAAATTGTGACCAATGCCCATTCAGAACAACTGCCATATTTACTTACGGTTCTTTGATATCTTTTATCAAAGTAAGAATGAAACCAGTGGACGACACTCTCGGAAAACCGTATGTGACGTGGTTTAGATAGCAACAAATCATGATGAGCACAGTCAAATACTGTACTGAATTCAAACAGGCACAATAAAGTTAACCGTCTCTTGTCCATAGCAAGGCGGATATAATCAGAAACTTTTTATTAATCAGTGACAGTGCTATGATGTTTTTTTGAACCCTGAATGATACTGGTCAATTATACCAAAGTAATTGAGATATGAACAGAGCTGCTTATGTATAGTCTTTTCAAGACCCTTGCTTAGGAGACAGAGGATATTTATCGGACGAACATCCTTGCATGATTGAGGTTTGTATATTTTGGGAATAGGTAAAATGTTCGCAAGCTTCCAATTCGATGGAATTACACCACTCTGTAGGTAGAAGTCACAGACATGTTCAATATAAGGGAGTGGAATGTGGAGAAATTTCATTATTAGGAAGATGGAAACATTATTATCAGATACATTAGCCTTTGTTCGAATCGAAGTGATCTCTTTTTCAATGCATTCTGGAGAAACATATCTAAAATAAAGCCTGTCTCATCGATTTAAAGGGAGGGATTGGTAAAAGCTATTACAGCCCTTAATACGCTCATTGTCAGGAGGCCCAGCTGCCTCAACGAAATACATATTAAGTTCCGAGGTGGAGACCGGCAAGTCAAAATTGTTGATGTTAGAGGATTCAGATCCAATACCCAATGATTTCGCAGCTCTCCACCGATCAGACGTTGATGTTGCATTCTGAATAAAGCCATGTACAGTATATATTTCAATTTAGAATTACAGATCATCCGTTTAGTATGATTTTCGTAGCTTCCGAAATACCTCGTGATCATCCGGATATTGCAAGGCTTCATAACTTAACATAACGAAAATGGTTGTTTGGGTAGATTATATAACAAAATGGGCCTTGGTCACATTGTGGTCGTTACGTTTCATATCCGGACGTCATTTGTATCGCATGGTAACGTTATTGGGCCATATAACGTTATTCTGATATTGGTTATCGTAGAAACGTAATAGTATTGTCCGACAAAAATAACGTTATTTGAATAAGTCTCTCGAAAAATATCCCCGAATACCGTTATTCGGACTAATAACGTTCTTCGGATATCGGTTATCGTAGAAACGAAATACTAGTGCCCACCTGAAATAACGTTATCGGAATAGATATCTCGAAAAAAAATCTCCTAATGTCGTTATTTGGACTGATAACGTTACTCGAATATCAGTTAACGCAGGAACGAAATGGTAAAGCCCGCCTGAAATAACGAAATCGGAATACTTATCTCGAAAAATATTCCCCCAATACCGTTATTAGGATTAATAACGTTATTCGGATATTGGTTATCTCAGGAACGAAATGGTAGAGCTCGCTAGAAATAACGTTATTTGAATAGATATCTCAAAAAAATACCCCCAATACCGTTATTCGGACTAATAACGTTATTCGGATATCGGTTATCGCGGGAAAGAAATGGTAGTGCTCACTATACATAACGTTATTTTAATACATCTCTCGAAAATTATTCCCCCAATACCGTTATTCGGACTAATAACGTTTTTCGGATATCAGTTATCGCAGGAACGAAATGGTAGTGCTCACTAGAAATAACGTTTTTTGAATACATCTATCGAAAAATATTCCCTCAATACCGTTATTCGGACTGATAACGTTATTCGGATATCGTTTATATATTACAAACGGCATCATCGATTGAGAATGGCACCATTTTGATACATTTTGCATTGGAGAACTCCATAGAGTAGAAAGAGTGGAAGTGTCACTTTGCGACCTACGTCGTGTTAGGTTCTGAGTTAGCCGCGAGGTTAATAAATACTCGAAAGTGTTTACCGTGATAGGGTATTGTATTTTTTAGCCTACTTTTCACATTTTGCAAAATTGAGGAAAAAGTAGACTTATGAGATCGATCTGGGCAAATGTCCGTCTGTCTATCTGTCCTTCTGTCTGTGTGTGTGTGTGTGTGTGTGTGTGTGTGTGTGTGTCCCACACACTTATCAACTCCTAAACGACTGAAGCAATCAAAACCAAATTTGGTATGAGTAAAGATATATATCTCAATATCTCAAGGCCATGAAAATGAAGGCAGTGCTACCAACTGCTGAAAACCCGCAATTGAAATTTGAGCTCCATGTTGGATATCTTGGAAGGTATGCATGTGAGCTATTCCAAAATTGGCACATATATAGATAATAATATTTCAGTTTAATTTCCAGGAGGCCATGCATGACAGTGTTGCCAAAATGATTCTAAGCATGCTAATAGGTCAAATTTTTAAATTCATATAACTTATATACTATCAATTGGATTTCAACCAAATTTCGTATGTACTATGTGTACATAAACATATATGACTGAGCGTATTCTTAAGAGCCACCAGGGCTGCCAACTGTTAATAAATGCTCTCTCTATATTTCTAACAAAATACTAATATATCAGAAAGTATGCAAGCCGACACCTTTAAACTATGCACACGTAGAATACCTAACATTCTAGATCAATTTGGAGTAACTAATATACGTCAGTGCTACCAACGTGATTCTAAGCCTGCTGATAGGACCAATTTTTAAATACATGTAACCTCTATACTATCAATTGGATTTCAACCAAATTTCGTATGTACTATGTGTACATAACCAGATATCACTTTGCGTACGGTATTCTTAAGAGCAACCAGCTGCTGACAACTGTTGATAATTGCTGTCTCTACTCTTTTACCCTTATATCAATATATCAGAATGTATGCAAGCCAACAACTCTAAACTTTGCACACGTATAGTACCTGACCTGACATTCTATATTAATTTGGAGTAACTAATATTATGCCAATGCCGCTGACATGATTCTAAGCCTGATGATAGGTTCAATTCTAAAATGCATGTAACTTCTATACAAACAAATGGATTTCATCCAAAATTGGCACAACAATAGCTCATAATATGTCAGATTATTTCTGTCCAAGACATGCATGACATTGCTGCCAACATGATTTTACGCGCGCTGATAGATCCAATATCTAACTGCATGTAACGTCCATGTTATCCATTGAACTTCAACCAAAGTTTGTATTCTGTACCTTAAGAGATGAAATTAAGAATATATTAAAGTCACCAGGGCTGCCAACTGTAGTGCAGGTATATTTCGAATTAATTAGAAATTTTGATATTGCCAACTTAATTTCGTCATTAACTTAGATAGTTCCATATAGGTTAATCATTGGCATGAATCTTTAAGTTTAAGAAATTTAGGCTCTTTAGTTTGTCACGGAACTGCTTGTTGAACTTGAGAAAGTGGCGAATGTCCGGAAAAACACTCTTAAATGCGCTTTTGAAGAAAGGAACATCAGACCGACACCACTTGAAATACATAGGCCTAGGTGGATAGCACACGACCGAAGCTTATAGAGATCAAGTACTAGCGAATCAACTAGACAACGGGGAAAATTCAGTGTACAATAAATTAGTGTACACCTTACTTTATGAAAACATATTATCTCGACATGAAGGTGTAAAATCCTTCCGGCTAGCTAGCGGTAACACCACAAAGATAACTATCACTGCTCCAGACTCTTTAACAAAACGTGTGCGTGTCTGTTTAATCTCCTCCCGAAGTCAACAATGAAAGGCTCTCCCGCGTGCTTTCTACGCATGGAGTTGTCAAGGACATACGGAACGAGTGCTGGAATGAAGTATACGAATTTTCTGCTGTATGTAATGGCATACGTATTGTAACAATTGAACTTAAATACCCCATACCATCATATTTGACGGTCAATGATTACAAAGTTCTGTTAACATATGAATGACAAGCTAAGTATTGCTTTTATTGTAAAGAAACCTCCCACTTACAAATAGACTGTCCGAACAGAAGGAATCGCCCGGTACTTCCTGTGAGACAACAAACCTACAGCACGGTGCTGGGTGAGTCTGATGCGAGTAGTACGCTAAGCAACACAACGGACATGGAAACTGCAGTACTTTCCCCTGAATATCCAGCCATATCAGAGGCACTTGACAACAGGCCCCATTCTACAAACACATATAGCATTGCGGAAGTAACTCAACCATCAGATAACGTGCTGAAACATCCCTGACTACTTTACATAGCAATGTAGAGGGAACTGTGACGTCACGATCGGACAGCACGGGGAAGGGACACACCAGCAGGCAACACAGCAGTCTGTGCAGCAGCCAGATACTACTAAGGCTAAATGTCCCGATTTTTAGTTTGTAATTCTGACACCACGTAGCAGCACCAAAGTGAGACAATTTCTTTTTTAAGTTTTCTCTTGAATGAAAGCTTGTATTAGCGATGTCAAAACCACTATGTATACTAGAGTGCAATAGAATTGATATTAATTCAATGCATTTTCCAAAATGTGAAAAACAAAGACGTTACTAGCAGTTTTTTATATTTCTGCTTAAAATATGAAAAAAAAAAACTGGTAATACGAAAACGGAGATTTATTTCCTGTTTCCAATGCATTTTTCATAAATAAAATCGGGTGAATGGAATCGTCGGCATTAGTTTGGGAATTGTTTTGAAAAGGGTGGTAGGGGTAGCGGCGCGGCTACACAAGATCTCTTGCGCAAGGAAAATGATGAACACGCCGAGTTGACGAATATTGTAGTTCGGCGAGTTGCATGTACAAGTGCCTAGGCGTGGAACAATATCTGAGCAATAAAATTATAGTAATGTCACGCTTATGTAACGTTGACACAATGTGTTTATACAGATACTTTCTTACTTCCTCAAACATTCTAGTTCTTGTTCTTGTTGATAATAATACATTGTAGGGACTTGGGACATATTGGTCATCAGATCCATGTAGTTGACTATGTGTGTTACTGTATTAGAGTCAGGGATGGGGCAGATGCCCTGAATCTTCAAGTAAGGTACTGTTGTGGGTTACGAAGCACCACGGCCTATCAACCAGTTGCATATGTTTAGTCTGGTATGCCAACCAGAGAGTGTAACAATAGAAAGACGGAAATAAAGAGGGTCGTGGAGAAAGACGTGTTGTCCATCACATAAAATTGGTGCCGAACCACGAAAAACTTGAGAGTTTGCACGAACCAGGAACACTATCTCAGTTTCGCATGCAAGTAGAGGCTTGGATATACATATATACGGTAATATTATTTCCTTTTTAAGTAGTCATAATCTGGAAACTACCACTATAAATGGACCTCCATTTTGTCAAAGAATAAGAACTGCATGCCCAACACGAGCGCACGGAATACGGAGTAATACAACACACACTAGTGCCATCTGTCGGATAAGCGATAATTTACTTCTTAGCATTAGACGTCATGGAAGACAATACAACGGCTCAGCTCACGAAATTGAAACGCAGACGAGCGACTTACCGTTCTAACGCGACGCGTTTTATAAATAAAATTAATTCCTTTAGCCAGTCCACGGAATTAGATGAAATTGAACATTTCCACGAGCGTCTGCAGGAAACCTTATCGTCCCTAAATGCTCTAGATGAAAGTATCCAAGACTCACTCGATGACGCAGAATACGAAAACGACATAGTAGCTTGCGAAGAATATCTGGACAACTCCAAACGGGCAATCAGAAAGGCCACGGGCCTCATGGAATAGATATGCGCTGGGAGGGAGACAAATTTAACCACTCAGTCTCCTAGCACCTTCGTTCGACCCTCAACTACACAGGATATAAAGCTTCCTACTATCAAATTGCAGTCATTCTCGGGGAACATAGAAGAATGGGAGCAGTTTGAGTGCTCCATTGACAAAATTTCTTCAGGGTCCGTTATTAACAAACATGTGTTTCTCCGCGGATACCTGGAAGGCGAACCTAAACGTCCTGTAAATGGGATATCCATAACAGCAGGTACCTATGAGCAGATTAAACAAATTCTGACAGCACGATATGGCGATAATAATAGAATTATTCAATCTCATCTCAATTACTTAGAAAACCTCGAAGTTGCAGTCTCAGAAGCCCATGAGGTATTAAATGCAACCTACATTGAATGTCACCGGCGTATCGAAGCTTTGAATTCACTTGGAGAAGTCGTCGACGCATATGGTCGAATATTGGCACCCAAGTTACTGAGAGCCTTTTCGGAAGACATATGTCGCCGCTGGCTTATCCATGCTAAAAGACTAGGCGTACAAGAAGGAGACACCAGCCAACTGATGGTGTTCCTCAACGAAGAAGTTGAAGGAGCCCTCAATGCGCAAAAGGTAGGGGGGATGCCCCGTTGGTTACCACTTCAGTGCCCACAGCAGCCAATCTTCACGTTCATACGAAACCCAACAAACAAAAGGAAATACAGAAACTGGGTATAGTTCCGTTCTGCGTATATTGCGAAAACCGAGTTCACTGGGGTCAAGATTGCCAGAAGATGAAGGACCCCCAGGCGAGGATTGAGAGATTAAAGACAACAAATCGATGCTTTCTTTGCCGGCGCCGAGGGCACAATAAAACCAACTGTTTCAAGAAGGGGAAGACGACTTGCACCAAATGCCGTGGGCCACATCACGTGTCAATCTGCTCTGAAGGTAACAACTTGCGAACCTTCGTAGGTAAGATAGGGGTCGCCACGTACGATTTTACTCACCTACAAACGGCACGTGTATGGATCAAGGGGCCGACAGGGCGAAGCAAATTAATCCGTTGTATCCTGGACGCGGGAAGTCAATCGAGCTTCATCCACAAGTCTCTGATTGACTCACTACAGCTTAATGTCACTGAGCGCAAGACTCTAGAGCTAAGCACGTTCGAATCACCCTCCAATACCCAGTACACTAGAAGGAAGGTCTGTTTTGACATGACGGGTTATTCAACCAGAGCTCAAATCTCGATTACAGCGTTCGAAAGCCACTGCACCTACACCAAACAGCCGACCGCTCCTCAAGACATAACCACGCTGGCATCGTTAAGGAAGATAAAGCTAGCAGATCCGAGAGATGACCACGCCACGGATCTTCCAATCGAGGCACTCATAGGTGCTGATTCTTACTGGCAGATAGTTACAACAAGAGAACCCATTAGAGTGTCACCATCACTGGTCCTCCTACCTACTATCTTTGGGTATATCCTCAGTGGAAATAGGTCAGGCGTCACAGTGAACGAGATAATTGTCCATCACATTTCTTCTGCTGTAAATGATATCTCTGATGACAGTCTACGTCAGTTTTGGGAGTTGGAAGCTATTGGCATTAAGGAACATCAAAGGCGAACACTGTCACCCAAGGATCACGCTATTCTCCAAGATTTCCCTAACACCTACCGTAAGGAGCATGGGAGGTGAGTTGTCTCGTTGCCTAAGAAAGAAGGCGTTCTCTTTTCTTACAACTTTACAATAGCAGAAAGGCGATTCTCATCAATAAAAAATAGACTACAAGGGAATGATGAGCTGAAGTCCATTTACCATAAACACATGTTAGATTATATACGGAGAGATCAAGTAGAGGTTGCCCCTCACAATGACTACTCTGGAGATGTATATTACCTACCCCACCACATCGTAAAGAAATCCAACGCGAGTAGCACAAAATACAAAGTCGTTTTCGACGCATCCTCTCACGAAATAGACTCTCCATCACTAAATGACGTGCTCGAAATGGGTCCTAACGTGTTACCAGAAATTCTAGGGACACTGTTAAGATTTAGAAAACACTCCAAAGCAATTGTATGCGGCGGCGAACAAGCATTCTTACAATTGACACTCAACGAAGATGATAGAGATTTTACGAGATTTCTATGGTATCGTGTCGAGCAGAGAGAGGACGGGATTTATGACACATCAAACGAGTTGATATCCTATCGTTTTAAACGCCTACCTTTTGGATTGACGTCTAGTCCATTCCTTCTGTCGGCCACTATAAGGGAAACAGCCACACTGAATCAGGACAGATATGCAGCTGCATCAGAGTTAGTGGACAAATCTATGTTTATGGATGACTTCATTGCAAGTGTAGATGATGACACAAAAGTAATTGCCATATATCAGGAACTCATCGCACTTTTGCAGCAAATTAAACTCTCACTTTCCAAGTGGGCGACCAACTCGGAACCGTTAAAAGCGTTATGGCGCAAGGAACATCAGGAGGAAAGAAGAGTGAAAGGAGTAGAATGGAATACAGTTGAAGATTGTCTCTTTACTAACAAGGAGAAGATTCCTAACGAACTCATACATAAACCAGGAACCAAGAAGAACATTCTTCGTGCCGCCGCCCAGTTCTACGATCCACTTGGACTTTTCGCACCAGTGGGAATTGTTGCCAAATTAATATTTCAGGATACCTGGCTAAGAGGATTGACCTGGGACGAATTACTACCTCCAGATATAACTAAGAATTGACACTCTTGGCTTACCAAACTTCACTTATTGTCTTTTGTACACATTCCCAGATGGATCGGGATAGGGAAAACAAGTCATGAATCACATGTGCACGTATTCTGTGATGCCTCTGAGAGGGCATACGGAGCAGTTATTTATATGAAATCAACACGGGACTATACCACCTCCGCTCGCATAGTTTGCAGCAAAAGAGACTTGCACCAGTGAAGAAAGCCACGCCTCCGAGATTAGAGCCTCTAGCTGCACTTATAGGCACGCGCCTCCTGCGCTACTTTTGTGAGGAAACCGGTTTTGATCTCAATAGGGCTACCCTGTGGAGCGACTCTACAGTGACGTTGGGATGGATAAAAAACTACCCAAACAAGTGGAAGACTTTCGTTGCCAATCGTGTAACAGAGATCATTAGCCACACAACTCCCAGCCAGTGGCGACACTGTCCCGGAGACCAAAACCCTGCAGATTATCTCACGCGAGGAGTAGCTATCATCTTTAGACACGTGGTGGTGTGGTCTCCACTGGCTTACTCAGAGCGATACCTGGCCACCTGACATAACAACGGAACACCTAACATTACCAGAAATCAGAAAGATGCCTAATGTGTTTGTGATCACCGCCACTGAACCCATATTAGATGTATTAAAGTTCAGCTCATATTGGAAACTGATAAATGTTACTTGCTGGGTTTTACGGTTTGTCAGAGTGATCAAGGAAAGAGTACGATACCCCAAGTATCTGACAGAAAAGGAACTAAATGATGCCCGACTTCACTGGATTCGTCAGGTTCAAGAAGTGTGTTTCGGTATGGAACTCACAGCCTTGAAGAAAAACCTTCCACTTCCCAGTATGTCCAAGATTGCAAGATTCAATCCATATATTCAAGACGATCTGATTCGACTTGGTGGTCAACTTCAAAATGCAGATCTGACGCAGACAGAAAAGCATCCAGTGCTTTTGGATGGGTCCCACACTTTCACGCGACTTCTAATAAGGCAGACCCACCTCAGGCTCCATCACTTAGGTGTACGGATAGTACTGTCAGAGCTACGATCAGAATATTGGATTCTTCGAGCCCGGCAAACCATAAAGAAAGTTCTGCGCACTTGTCTGCCTTGTAAAATGGCACACAAGCCCTTTGGCCAGGGTACTGAAGCACCCTTGCCAGCCGACCGTGTGAAGCCCTTGCAACCCTTCGAAGTGACTGGCATTGACTTTGCAGGGCCTTTATATATCAAGGTGGGGAGATAATCGAAGAAATGCTACATTGCTCTCTTCACGTGTGCATCTACAAGGGCCTTGCACCTGGAATTATGTTCAGATATGACTACTGAAACATTTCTCCTCGCATTACAAAAGTTTACAGGAAGACGAGGGTTGCCACACATAATCAATACGGATAACGCCAATATATTCCACGCTAATAACAAAGAATTGTCTTCACTATGGCAACACCTCACCGAATCGTCCGTCCATCAGTGCCTAGCACTCCTTAAAGTGGCGATTCATTGCTCCACGGGCGGCTTGGTGGGGAGGATGGTGGGAGAGCTTGGTTAGCACTACAAAACGATGCCTAAGGAAGGGGTTAGGCAAGGCATTGACAACCGAGGAAAGGCTAAATACCATCCTAGTGAATATTGAAGCCGCCATCAACTCACGATCCATCACTCAAAATGAAGACGGAGCAGAAGCTCTGACTACCGCCCACTTCTTGACAGGACAAAGACTAACTACCCTACCAACTGGATCAGAACCAACGTTAAGAACTAACCTGACAAAAGAGTTTACTGCACGACAAAAGATCACTGACGAGTTCTGGAAGCGCTGGACAAAGGAATACCTCATGGAGCTGAGGAGCTTTCATGAAGTCCGTCATCCTCGAGGCAACACTCCACAACTGCGAGTTGGAGACGTAGCACTTCTGCAAGAAGACAGCCAACCCCGACACATGTGGAGGAAGGTCCGCATAGCGGAGCTCCGAGCTGAGAGAGATGGAGTGACAAGAACTGCAATACTCAAGGACTCAAAGGGAACTATAATAACTCGTCCAGTGCAGCTGGTCATCCCCCTGGAGATAGACCAGAGTGGGGAGGATGTTGTGGATTACGAAGCACCACGGCCTATCAACCAGTAGCATATGTTTAGTCTGGTAGCCTAATATTAATCTATGCCAACCAGAGAGTGTAACAATAGAAAGACGGAAATAAAGAGGGACGTGGAGAAAGACGTGTTGTCCATCACAGGTACTATCTCGACATTTACCTGGAGGGAGTGTGGAAAACCCTGGGGAAAACAAGACTCAACTGAACTTCAGGTGCAACCACAATGGTAGGTTGATTGACAGGTGTTGGAACTAGTCAATGAGAGATGTTTGACTGATGACAGTTTCCTAGGGAAAAAAATCATAAAATAAGAAGGAATTTCTGAATGGCAACAAACATCTGCTGTAAGAAACATTGTTTCAGTTCCTTACTTTTTATTTCATTCAATACGCCAATACACAAGCTCTGCTGGGACTTTTCCGCGTTTTCTGTGAGCGTACTAAGGGAGTGGATATTTATGCAGGGCACTTGCATCTATAAACATGCACTTGACTGTCGTCAGTATTTATGGAGACCTATTTTCGATTTTCACAATGGCTACGTCTTACTTTTCCACACAACGCATTGTTTCCATTTGAATTCGAACTTGCTTCTCTGAAAAAAGTTGTCACTGAATAGTTCGTGGTCTTGTCCTCTTACACTTTTTTTAAAATTTCGTTAGGGCCTTCTATGGACCACGGTGCTTGTGTTTTAGCTGTTTCTTGATGTCATCGTCAGGCTTGCCACGATTGGTGTTCTTAGTGGTGGGTTTGGCAGCTGCTTTCATGTTGGTACCTCGAGCTTTTCTGATGGCCCAGTAGTCCTTCATTTTCCGGCTAAATTCATTTATATGGAGTTCCGAAAGATCCTTCTCCACTTGCTTCTTCCACAAAAATCCAGTAGCTTTGCCCTTGTTAGCAGCCTTGAAGATCCTATGGGATAACCTGTTCGAGTCCATTCTGAATAGATGTCCGTAAAAAGCCAGTCGCCTTCTTCTGATGGCATCTATGAGAATTTCTTGGTGTTTATATAGCTCACGATTTGGTTGATACCATCGGCTTCCATCTGGTAGAATTCTTGGTCCTACTATCCGTCTCAGGAACTTTCTTTCTTGTACCTCGAGGGCTCTTAATGGGGTCTTCTTAGTTAGACATAGGCACTCTGCTGCATAGAGGACTGAAGGTCTGACTACTGCATTGTAGTGTCTTAGTTTGACACTTATTTATTAAAAGTTCAAAAAAAAAGACTAAACACGTGGCGCGACAGCCGTTGAAGGGCCTAGGTATACCAAGCAACCGCTGTTCATCCATGTAGCTTGCAGATTGTGGGGTGACGTTTAGTCATCCAACTTGTACAGATAAAATATAAGTGAAATCAAAACTGCTCAGTACTTTACACATTCTCTAATGCAAGCGTAAAGAAATATATAATTTCAAATATAAACTAGAAATAAAATCTTATGTGTGTGTAGAAGTTTTTCTTGGGGCCTGGCTTCCTTTTCTTTGTACAGTACTTACTGTCGACCAAAATATTATGTGCACTCGAGTTTGAAGGTTGTTTGTGAAGTAACCAATAGACCTACATAAAATCCACTAACATAATCATTTTCGTCGTTCTATTTTACGTTAGTTCATGTAGGTTTGGATTTTATATATATATATATATATATATATATATATATATATATATATATATATTTATCGCAGTTGAAACACAAAAAGTGCTTTTTTTAAGCGTGTTTCAACCATGCGTCACATTTAAGAATTATTATCACACAAATCCGACATCAGATCGAATCCAAATTTTAGCACAATATACATTGGAATGTTGTATAACTGGTTTATTAATTTTTCAAAATTTTGTGTGTTTAAGAACGAAAGTTATCATTTTTGTAAGGTAACTATTTCTCGGCTCGGGGTCGTTGGAAAATGTAGTTCTTGGTTGCGTTGCAATCCTTATACATCAAAAAGTTATGTTGTATGACTGTAAAATACGTAAATTAATTCACTTATTTTATATCGGTTTGTATTTGTACGGGGAATTAAGACATGGTTCACCAGCTAGCCGCTCCGGTAAATGCTGTACAGCGTTGCTGATATGGAGCCCATCACTTCCGAGCGAAGCGCGCCATGCCGCGTGTTGGAGCCCATCTTGGCAACGCTGTACAGCTTTCACCGGAGCTGCCAACTGGTGAACCATGTGTCCACTTTCTATGATCCTGTTCATCATAGCACAGGAACTCTTCCTCCGGAGGATAAACCAGAATGTAACAGGTCTAACGATCAAAGAGAAGAAAGTGGCAGTACGAGCATATGCCGATGATGTATGTATTGTTCTCACAGACGAAAACGATGAAGACCGTATGCTGACTATCATAAGCGAGCTTCAGGAAACATCTGGATCCAAAGCAATCCAACAAAGTCAGGAATGATGTTGCTTGGGCAACATACGTTACCCACGCCTACTCGATCATTACCTATTGTGCAAAAGTTGAAGATTTTGGGAATTATTTTCCAGAACAAATTTCAAGATATGATTAGTGAAAACTGGACGATGGTAATCAATAAAGTGAGGCATACCTTATTCCAGCAACATACCAGGTCCCTCAATCTCATACAAAAAGTATGGCACATTAATGTGTTTGCTTTATCCAAGATATGTTATCTCGCACAATTCTCACCTGCAACGAAACAAATTAGCCAACGCTTAGAATTGTCACTACCTCTGGAGAGGATCGCTGTACAGAGTCGCCCGTGATCAATTGTACTTACCAAATCTCCAAGGAGGCCTCAATCTAACCTGTGTCGGTATGAAATGTAAAGCCCTCTTAGGACGCACCATCCCCCGATCAATGTCAGGAACGCGGAGTCAAAGAGAACTGACTTTTCTTCACCCACCAGCACTTATCACGATAAGTGGGCGACATAGACACATACAGTTCACCAGGCTTTTCGTGCCGTTATCAATTTAATAGACAGTTTACCTCAGGAGAGGAAAACTCAGGGGGAATTTAATTCAACGAAGAATCTATACACTTATTTGCTGAAGGGGCAACAGAAGCCGCTATCAATAGAACATAAATTCACCCAAAGACATTGGAGAACGATTTGGTTGAATGCCTCAAATACATCCATCCCAACACAGTGGAAATCCCCACTCTACTCTGTGATCAACGACATTGTGCCTACAGCGACTAATCGCACACGTCACAATTTGGCTGAGGATGCTCAATGTAGACGATGTGGAGATGTCGACACATTAGTGCATCGAGTGACATCCTGCCAAGAGGCTCGAACAGTTTGGACCTGGACGACTGCTATACTGCGGAGAATACATCCGGGGATAGACTACTTACCAGTGGTGTGCATAATGGTTTGCGATTTTGAACTTACTGGGAAACCAAAACAAAACGCTGTAACCTGGTTTATAGCGTCAGCAGTGGATTGGAACATAACAGTGCACGAAAGTGGTGGGCGCACCTTAAGGGACTTTGTAAGTTCCATCAGAAGAATACGCTGGACAATGGTTCAAAGCAAAAGTGTACAGAAGTAGGTCAGCCCTTTAAGACGGCCTAAAGAAAATTTGGACTCGTAAGCCCTCAATAGAAATCCTTTTGTAGATCTCCAATAAACAACTAGTCGTCTAATAGAAATTTAAGAGACGTCCATCCCTAGACGCCTAGACGTCTATTACAGATCTACGTTAGACGTCAATTAGAAGTCTAGATAGCCACTTTTTGTCCCACTTTTAGACGTCTATATATATATATATATCGATTTTAGATGTATATAATAATTCCCACACGGCAAATAGATGTCTAACAGACGTAAAGTACTCGTATATTAATAGACGTTTAGAGCAATTATTGTTGGTCTAAATTCGGTGTAATCTATAGTCTAATAGACTCCTTAATGTCGCCTATTTTTTGTCTAGTAGACGATCTAGCATAGACGGCGTGTAGAGGGTCCCATTCAACTAAACATTTAAACTAAATACAAATAATATCCACATTTCTCGTGCCTTTAGAGTCTCTTCCATCCACACAAGCCCTGGGCACGGCTTCAGACAATTTGAAACCTCACGGTAAATTTCCATGTTGTACTCACCGGAATTTGAACCTAGGACCTCCGACTTCGAAGTACGGCACGTTATCCACTAGACCACGGGCACTGGGTACACGGTAAACTGCCTGTAGTACTCTTGTATCGCTAACTATTCAGGGAATTTTTACGTGATATAAGAAGTGCTATGGCCATGTGAAATTACTCAAACTACACTAACCACAAAACTTTTAATTCCTATGTGGTCACATCGGATGAATATCCTTAAAGCCTATCGATAGAAAGCATCCTCCATTTAATAGAAGTCTATTAGACGGCTGTCTGACTGCATGAAATACTACTTGTGAAGTTTTGTGACTGTCTTAAATTTATAGATTATTTCATCAAATAGACGTCTATTAATTGTCTACTTACCTGATTTCAATAAACTAACGCTGAAACTTAGTGTCTATCTTATGTCTATGGCTACACAGAAATATTCTCTATATTACGTCATTTAATAGACGTCTAATAGATTACCGTCTGATTGGAAAATTAAGCTGCTGACATTTTGTGTCTACTTTAAGTCTAGGAATAGACTCAAAAGTTTGTCATATAATAGACGCCCAATAGACGTCTAATAGACATCTGTTTACTGAAAGTGTAATACATGCTAAAACTTTGTGTGTCTATCGATAGACGGAAATAGACTGCACATGATCGCATCTAATAGAGGTCTATTAGACATCCAACGGATGTTCTGATACAAAAAGTTTCACTATGTCTAAAAAGCATCTATCTCACATCTATTGCTAGAAGTACATTTCATAGAGGACATTTAGATAGTGTTAGTCCATCTATTAAACGTCTATAGACGTCTATTTGCCGTGGGAAGTTCTTTTAGATGTCATTACGTTTTCTTCTATTTTCGATAACGGCTCTACTTTTTTTTACTGACGTTATCGACACGTCGAATTTACCTCTATGGAAGACGACATATTAACAAATGTTAGACGTATATTGATACATGTTCTAACCACTTTAATTAAACATGTATAAATATTTTGGATATACGTATTTTTATCTGTTTTCATGGACGTGTCGAATTCACATCTAGGAAAGATGACAATTAGACGAATTTTGTACTGGTACCGGATACTGGTACCTGTTCGAACTCCTAAGACACTCAAAAATCTTTTGGAAATACGTATTTTTATATGATTTCATGGACGCGTCGAATATATAGGAAAGACTACATTCCGAAAAAGTTTGGAATAGTACCGGGTACTGGTAGTCTACCTGTTCGAACCCCTAAGACATACGCATACATCTTTTTGAAATACACATATTTTTAAAGAGTGTTGTCTCTGATCTTACAGACGCGTCAAGTACGTCTATGGAAGACGATATTTCGACGATATTTATACGAATTTTAGACTGTATCAGGTACGACTGTTGTAAGCAAAACTGCAGCATTTCAAATGAAAACTGTTCAAAGTCGACCGTCAATGTCATTGAGATCTATTCCATTGACATCTAGAGACAGACGTCTAGACGTCTATTAGACCTCAGTAGCATTTAGACGAGTCTATAGACGTCTATTTGTTTATTGGGGCACCGAAGCACGTGAACGTTTGGCAGGGTATTTTACAAGCTTTTATTAATATAATAATAATGTTATTGGTTTTACGTCCCTTTTAACTACCCTGGCTTTTAGAGACGCCGGGGTGCCGGAATTTTGCCCCGAAGGGGATCTTTAACGAAGCTTTTATTAAGTTTCACTGCGCGTGCTCTCTTAAAATGTTTCAGGGATTTCTTTTCTGAAATCTTCAATGAAATGATTTTTAACTGACCTTCGGTGGAAATACACTGGAGTTCAGTGGTCTTGGGTCGGTCACTGAGACATCATTGCGTTAGTCGCTGATCCTAAAGTGAAACATTCCGTGAGACTATCAGTGATATTTTATGGTGCACTGAACATCATGTGTGCTTATTTCCATATCCTTCACTTAGTTATCAACATTAGCTCAATGGAAACAATATGGTCTGCCTTCCAGTTCGATTCCATGAATCTACCAACAGATCAAAGTTCAAACTCTGCCTGGAACAACGTGATATACTTTAATTTTCCCCAGTCTTATACTTAACCAACTTGATTATTAAGGCTTGTACATCTCGTTAAACATGGTTATTTATTACTATTATCGTTAGTTTACTGGAAAATCGGATAAATAATCCCGGGAAACGCGAGTAAACATTCACTGAAAACTTCAGTGGATTTTCACTGCTGGAAAAGTCAGTGGATATTCACTGTAATTTTCAGTGAAGTTCCACTGAACGTCAGAACTGTGTACTTAAGTGATTTATATGGCCTTTAAGCCACTGATATAAACCGATATCTGAATAACGTTATTAGTAGCCTACGCATTGCATGATTAAGGTGATCTTTTTTACGAACGAAGAATTTAATTAACGCCCTTTCTGGTGGGCGCTACTTTGTTGTTCCTACCATAACCGATATCCGAATATTAGTCCAAGTTACGGTATTAAGGGATATTTTTTGAGAGACTTATTCAAGTAACATTATTTCTGGCAACACTACATTTCGTTCCTTTGGTAACCGATTTTTATATGTGAAGGCCTTATACACACATCAAAAAAAGTTTTGCATCACCTCGGTTCCAAGAGTTCCGGAACCGTTAAATACAAAGGGAATAGAGATCAACACAAACAACATTTCAGCTCGTTTTATTGCTCATGAGACCCACACATTGCATGTTGTACCATCATACAGCTAGACTTTCAGCATTTGTGGTCCAGATTGCAGTACACACCACTACCTCTAATACCCAGTAGCACGTCCTCTTGCATTGATGCATGCCTGTATTCGCCGTGGCATACTATCCACAAGTTCATCAAGACACTGTTGGTCCAAATTGTCCCACTCCTCAACGACAATTCGGCGTAAATCTCTCAGAGTGGTTGGTGGGTCAAGACGTCCATAAACAGCCCTTTTCAACATATCCCAGGCATGTTCGATAGGGTTCATGTCTGGCGAACATGCTGGCCACTGTAGTCGAGCGATGTCGTTATCTTGAAGGAACGCATTCACAAGATGTGCACGATGAGGTCGAGAATTGTCGTCCATGAAGACAAATGCCTCTCCAATATTCTGCCGATATGGTTGCACTATGGGTCGGAGGATGTCATTCAGGTATCGTAAAGCCGTTTCGGAGCCTTCCATGACCACCAGTGGCGTACGTCGGCCCCACATAATGCCACCCCAAAACATCAGGGAACCACCACCTTGCTGCACTCGCTGGACAGTGTGTCTAAGACGTTCAGCCTGACCAGGGTGCCTCCAAACACGTCTCCGACGATTGTCTGGTTGAAGGCATATGCGACACTCATCGGTGAAGAGAACGTGATGCCAATTCCGTGGGGTCCATTCAGCATGTTGTTGGGCCCATCTGTACCGCGCTGCATGGTGTCGGGGTTGCAAAGCTGGACCTCGCCATGGACGTCGGGAGTGAAGTTGCGCATCATGCAGCCTATTGCGCACAGTTTGAGTTGAAACACGACGTCCTGTGGCTGAACGAAACGCATTATTCAACATGGTGGCATTGCTGTCAGGGTTCCTCCGAGCGGCAATCCGTAAGTAGCGGTCATCCACTACAGTAGTAGCCCTTGGGCGGCCTGAGCGAGGCCTGTCATCGACAGTTCCTGTATCTCTGTACCTCCTCCATGTCCGAACAACATCGCTTTGGTTCACTCTGAGACGCCTGGAAACTTCCCTTGTTGAGAGCCCTTCTTGACACAAAGTAACAATGCGGACGCGATCGAACTGCGGTATTGACCTTCTAGGCATGGTAGAACTACAGACAACATGAGCAGCGTACCTTCGTCCTGGTGGAATGACTGGAACTGATCGGCTGTCGTACCCCCTCCGTCTAATAGGCCCTGCTCATGCATGGTTGTTTACATCTTTGAGCAGTTTTAGTGACATCTATGAACAGTCAAAGGGACTGTATCTTGGATACAATATACACAGTCAACGTCTATATGCCGGAGATCTGGGAACCGAGGTGATGCAAAACTTTTTTTGATGTGTGTAGTTATATACTATTGCATGAAGATTATTGTGTAGGTGTATTATTCAAACTTCAATCGCATGATTAGGACACAAGAATTAGTAAAAACCATATTTTAAAATTTCGTACAGCCACCATCTTGTGGTTATCAAAACAATTGAAATAAATTAGATGCCAGTGGATTAAAATTTGTATAAGCATATACAGTACCAAGTTTTAGTGTGCTCGGATGATTAAATCGGATTTCTGGCAACACTACATTTCGTTCCTGTGGTAACCGATTTTTATATGTGTAGGCCTTATAGTTACGTACTATTGCATGAAGATTATTGTGTAGGTGTATTATTCAAATTTAAATATTCAAATTTCGCGTCACCGCCAGGTTGGATTTGTGCTCCCCAGGTTATTGAAAGGGCCAAAGGAGTAGGTAATATAGGCCGAAGCTGGCACAGGGGCTAATGGGCAAGATGGCCGCCGCGCGCAATCACTCTATGTTATTCTTATGGAGGGGTCATTCAGAGCTGGCACAGTGGCTAATGGGCAAAATGGCCGCCACGCCCTGAGACCGTGAATGACGTCACAGAGAGAGGTCGGCCGTGTACTTGCTAAATGGAATATTTATTATTAATATTATTATTATTATTATTATTAGGTAATTATTAATTGATCATGTGCAATTCAGACCAGCCTTATATTGTCCACTTTTGGTGTAGTTGCTAGCATTTTAGCTGTTTCCCTACAGGTGTGGGTTTCATTCCCGCCTCAACCAAGACATTTTATTCTGGGCTGAGAGCTGGAATGGGGTACACTCAGCCTCATGAGGTGAAAGTAAGAAAACGTGGGGTTTCATTCATACCCCAGCCATTCCGCCTAATCCAACTTTACCTAACCTACCCTAACCTAACTTAACCTAACCTAACTTCGCCTAACCTAACCTAACCTAACCTAACAAACATTATTTAACCTAACCTAACCTAGCCTAACTTCAAAGTGAGAGCAAATATGAGAGCAAATGTGAGAGCACACATAATAAACTAAGTTATAACCTAACCTAACCTAACTTCACCTAACCTAACCTAACTTCAAAGTGAGTGCAAAAGTGAGTGCAAAAGTGGGTGCAAGAGTGGGTGCAAAAGTGGGGTGCAAAAGTGAGTACAAAAGTGAGTGCAAGAGTGGGTGCAAAAGTGGGTGCAAAAGTGGGTGCAAGAGTGGGTGCAAGAGTGGGTGCAAGAGTGGGTGCAAGAGTGGGTGCAAAAGTGAGTGCAAAAGTGGGAGCAAAAAAGTGGGAGCAAAGAGTGGGAGCAAAAATTGGGAGCAAAAAGTGGGAGCAAATAAGTAAGAGCAAATGGGAGAAACCTCAGAAACCTCATTTAAATATTTTAGATTCAACATTTTAACATTTTACATTTTAACATTTTAGATTTTTGATTTTTCATTTTACATTTTGTTTTGATTTTACTTTTTACATTTTAGATTTTTTGTATTTTAGATTTTAGTTTTTTTAGATGTTACATTTTCAATTTAAGATTTTTTGATTTTAGATTTTACATTTTACATTTTCCGAAAAGAGTAAACTACAAGGTCACATACCTAACCTCACCAAACCTAAATTTACCAAACCTAACTTAAGCTAATTCAAAGGCTAATGCACATACACAAAGTATATAAGGGCACATGCAACTAGCCTTATGCTAGTCTTATAGGCTACTGTACAACATGATCACTACCCCAACCGGGGTTTTTTTTTCATTTTGTTGTTTTCTCATTTGTCAATTTTCCAATTTCCCATTTTCAGTTTTTTTTTAATGTCAGTTTTAAGTTTTTCAATTTCATAATATGGAGACATGGATTTTGCATTTCGTTGTTTACACATTTGCCAATTTTCCAATTTCCCATTTTCATTTTTTGTTAATGTCAGTTTTAAGGTTTTCAATTTCATAATATGGAAACATGGATTTTGCATTTTGTTGTTTACACATTTATTAATTTCACAATTTCCCATGTACAGTTTTTAAAATGTCAGTTTAAAGTTTTTCAATATCATGATATAGAACCATGGATTTTCCAATTTGTTGTTATACATTATTTGTCAATTTACCAAATTCCCATTTACAGTTTTTAAAATTTCAGTTTAATGTTTTTTCTATTTTGTCAATATGGAATCATGGATTTTCCAATTTGTGTTTTACATGTTCATTTTGCATTAGGAGTGGGGAGAGGCGGGTAGTAATTAGAAATGTACAAGCAGTGGCCATAAAATATTTTTATTTTAAATACATGTACACTATTTACACATAATACATTTTTATATATATTCTTTTTTGTTATAAATTGTACAGTTGTTTTTATTTTGTTTTCTATTTATATATTTTTTAAATTATGAATACCATTTTTTATTTTTGTAGTGTTATTGTTTTATTTCCTAAATTGTTTTATGTATTTGCTAGTTGCAGGCAGAAGATTTTGAAATTCATAACTTAACTCTTTAAGCATGGTCAATGATTGAGTAATGACCATAGGCATGTGTACCTATACCATCAGCATCAATCACTCTTTTATCATCACCAGGACACAAAGCAATTTTGTTTAGTCTTATAGATGATATGTCATGTTGTTTAGAAGCGATAATGTTCATTGGTATTCTTTTTACATTGTTGTTCATGACACAATCCTTATAATCTTGAAAGCTTATACAATTTTTGACAACCCCTTTGCTAATACCTTTAATCTTTTTGATTTCTTTACCATTTATGTCTAAAGCGTACATTTTAGCTCTAAGTCCAACAAATGCTTTTATAATTTGTCCACAAGCCTCGTCTTTAAATTTCCCCAACGTTTTCTTATTTGATGTAGAGTAACATATGTGATTAGTAGGATAATCTGATGTGTCCAGGTGTTCTAGGAAATCCAACTTGTCTTGATATACATTTGGGGTGTTAACCAAATAAATGAACGAGTCGGTATCCATATACATGAGTTTAAGATTGTTCATTCCATAATAGGGTAGCAGGACATCATAGTGGTGGGAATACATTAGAGTTTTTGAAATATCCAGTATACACATTCCAATATATATAGGCTTATTGAATACAATGTTACGTTTAGCCATGTGGAAAGCAGCTAGGTTGGGACCATAAATTGTTCTGTCGATGAATGTTGGTTTAGCTATTAGCTTTTCTGCCTTTTTGCTGTCAGTCACAAGACGTATGTCTATTCTTTTACGGATATTTTCCATTGTTTTCCCAAAAATGGCATTGTTGAATAATTTATACAGATTTTTCTCAAAATCATTTCTGGCTTGTTTTCGAAGGTTGTTATTAAAATCAACGTATGCCTTTAACCAAGGTCTTTGTTTAAACTTTAACACACGATGAATTTTTATCAATTTTATTCCATGATCTAAAGCCTGTTTTAATGCCATGTAGTGAACAACATATCGCCTTCGATTTCCAAGATGAGGAATTAGTTTTTTCAGAGACGAATCCTTAGGTTGTGTACACTCTGGTAGGAAAGGTAAATCGTTGTGTAGATCATGAAGGTCAGATGGGTAATCAACATCAACGTCTAGAATGTATCCCACAGGATCGTCGTTCTTTAGTTTTTCTAGATCAACAGTATCTGGAGAAACCCACTGAAATCCACCATAAGGAAGGGAGTGGCACATAGCCCACCCGTATTGGTTGTTGGCATCATCATAGGTAATAAACTGCGATGGTTTCTCAGAATCATAGGTTTCCATGTATTTATTGTTAGCTTCAGCATACCGATGAGACACCTGGCATATGCCTCCACGTATTCCAGACTCGATTAAAAGAATCTGATCGTAATCCTGTAGCAATTCCAGTTCAATGCCTGTGTAAAGGAGCATTGCCTCGAAACTTAAACCAGGCGAAGTAAAGAAGTGTGCAGCATCCACTCGGTGTGTTTCTAGTGTTTTGTTTCTAAACGTTTCAAAGCTGTCTGCAAGAAGGAGTACATCTGATGTTAGGTAGAGGTCACTATATTCCCCTAGAGTTTTAATGTTGAACTGTTTCCAGACATTTTTGGCATGTTCATAGTCTTCTTGACTAACATCTTCTTGACTTAATTTGTTAAAGAATGCCTCTTTTGGAGGTAAACACGTTTCACTTAACTTTTCCCATGAGTCAATGTAGTCATAACAAAATACCCCTTTACGAGTCATGAGCATTGCATTTTCTTTTCCAAAGTACTTGTCTGTTTCAGGGTATGATGTTAAGTTGGAAACTAAGTTTTCCAAACTACTCGGCATTAACCGAAACGTGTCCACAAATCTAAGCTTAACATTTCCTACATATTTGGTGAAGGAAATGTATTTTTCCTTGGAGTTAGCGATAACATCCACTCTCTCAGTAGTACATCCTAATTGCTTTACAATGAAATTTGCGTCGTAGCCACTCATATTATGTAGAAATACAGGAACGGGGTTACGTGTTTTACACCTCAAATTACAGTTATTGTGAGCACTTCCACGGTATTCCCCTGTAATATGGCAATGGTCTCGAACTTTCCAATCCTCTTTGGTATACGGTTTTTGACACAAATAACAGGTTTCAGAACATTGGAACTCTGCTTCTTGATCCTCAGTTAAAGCCTTTGGAACATTTAAGCTGTAAAGGCGATCAATTTCATTAGCTATTGAAATCAAACAGACCATAAACTTTTCTGCAGCGTCAGGTCCACGATAAATAAGAGGTTGGCTTGGAAGGTTTGTCTTTATGTGTTCCACAGCAGGTGAGGGTTTAACGTATATACCAAAGCTCATAGGAACATGACTCTGGTATGGCACTGTATAACTTGCTTCAGGATTGGGTAGACATGTTTGATAGGGTAACAGTATACTTTCAAAATCAGCATAGATAACGTAAGGTATTCTCAGCATTTTTTCCACGTTTAAAAATTTGACAATGGGGTTTTTAATAGGCATTTCAACCCTAGCAATGTCATGCTGGACGCACAAAGCTCTATGTTCTTTCAATTTTTCTATTCCTTGTTGACCATATCGATTATCGAAGTGAGTAAAACACCGTTTACACGTATATATCTTATGTCCATGGTGAGTAATCTGATGTCCTACTAGTTTATCAAAATCTTTGATAAAGACGTAGTGGTTCTGGCCGGATGATGAACTTAGCAGAAGGAGGTCACGATGGTCTTGCATCTCTTGATCCACAACCTTTAGAGGGAACAGTTTATTGTTTTGTTCCAATCCAAATACATTAATGGATATATCGTTGGCTTTTTCAAATTTGGGAATGTCAACTAGCGATGTAGGAAACGATATTACAGAAAAATCATACTTGTTGTCCAGGTCCTTGTATTTACTAATGCGATGAGCATTCTTTTTAACCAGTTTTGCTAAAATGGCATACATAAAACACTTTTCATCATTCAAATTTTCAGGATTAATGCAGGCTTTTCTTGCTTGTATAGCTGCTGGTAATGGAATATATGTGCTTCCACGCAAGGGATTGTACTTATTTATTTTCAATCGTACTCCTTCCACTGCTAACAAAGCCCAATTACTGCCTTTTAGCTCAGATTCTTCCATTTCCGTAGTTAACTTTGTAAATTGTGTTTCCAAGAAACTACTTAAGTCCGTTTCCAAAAATAGGGCCTGATTTCGTGTTTTAAATGCACGATCTGTAATTTCATTGGTAGATGTATGAATGAATCTACATTCAGCCACAAGATTAACTTTTATCGACTTGTGCATTGCTAGTTCTTTCTGCATAGCTTGTATTATTTGCTGTTTGGACTCTTTAAGGTATGAATTTAAATCCTTGCACGTATCGCAACGAATGAAATAGGATTTAAGTCGACCTTCAAAAGATGTCTCATATTCAATAAGTCCATTTTTGTCAGGGACCAATGACAGTAGGTAATGTTTTGTAGGCTCTGCCTTTTGTCTTTTAGCTGCCGACACAACATTACAACATTCTTCATGACGACGTCCATTGTAGGCATTGTTGAATGTACTACCACAGGTCTTGCACTCATGAAATTCACCACACGATACTTCATGTCGCTTCCTATGATAGTCTCGAAGAAAAGTCTTTCCACACTCTTTACACATATAGCTAGGAATGGCTTCTTCCATTATGAATGTTGATTTCTGCAAACAGCTGCTTACTGCGTATCACAGGGCTAGAGGTTGGTCAGTGAGACGGTCTTTCACGATGTGAACACCGTGAGAGGTAGTAGTCAACTAGTGATATTCTTGTGAAGGGTCCACTAATATACCCCTAGTCTAGACCAACAGCTCTTTACAGCGTATGACAAGGCTGTATACTGGACAGTGAGACGGTCTTTCACGATGTGAACACTGTAACAAGTAGTAGTCAACTGATTATATACTTGCTAAGGGTTCTCTAATATACAATAGTCAAGACCAACAGCTACTTACTGAGTAGTACAAGGCTGTACAATAGTTGTTTTGACAGTCTTTCACGATGTGGTCACTGTGGATGGTAGTAGTCAACTGATGATATTCTTGATAAGGGTCCTCTAATGTACCCCTGGTTAAGGGTAACAGCTGTTCACTGCTTATGACAAGGCTAAAGACTGGTTGCTTCAACGGTCTTTCACAATGTAAACACTGTGACAGGTAGTAGTCAACTGAAAATATTCTTATGGCCTACTCAAGGTTATCAGGTACTTACTGCATATCAAAAGGCTGTACACTCATGTGTGTTAGGCACTCTTTCTTGCTAAGGACCCCAATATTCCCTACACAAGGCTATACATGTTAGTTCTAAACACTTAGTGGTTAATTGTATATTCAATTTTTGTACAAAGCATATACGAGCACGTTTTTATGAGGTAAAACTTTACCAAATAGTCAAATGCGACACGCAAAGTATGTTGCCGCTATCTAGCAGTGACTATGAGAACTACTTGACCGACCAGCATGCTACCTAGCGCTCCATTTCAATACTCGCTCACTGAACGAACAGCATGCTATCTAGCGGTCGATATCAATACTCACTCAATTACCAGCCTGCTACCTATCGGTCAATATAACAACTCACTCAACTACCAGCATGCTACATGGCTTTTTTGGTCAGTTTTTGTTGGCTTTTTGTTGGCTTTTGTTGGCTTTTGTATTAGCTTTTTTATATTTGCTCTTGTTTGTTGGGGGCTTATTTGGTCTTGGAAAGTATGTCAGTCCTTTTTTATGGCTGCATATTGCTTACAGCCATGATTGTAAGCAGCAACAACAACAACAACACACAAAATTCCAAAAAAAAAACGAAAGTACTCTAAGTTTTATCAATGACTCTCAACTCTTACACTTACCTCTATCCGGGGGCGTGGTGGCTCAGCGGTCTAGCTGTATGCCTCTCACCAAGGCGGTCCGGGTTCGATTCCCGGTCAATGCATGTGAGATTTTCGAAGTGAAATGCCATGTCCTGTGGTTCGGATTCCACGTAAAAAGGAGGTCCCGTGGCTCATGATCTCGCGATTAACGGTCACGTTAAACTACAAGCTTTTTTTTTACCTCTATCCCATGCATAGTCAAAAATTAGTGTATTTTTCAAATTTTTCAAAAAATATTTGGAAAGTAGGCTATATCATTAAACTAAAAATCCTGAAAAGACATATGTTAACTCCAACACCTACTTCTATACCCCTCTCAGTCCAAAAATAGTGTATTTTTCAAATTTTCCAAAAACATATTTCCAAAAAGGGTTATATTTCCGAAATTAAAAAGTTAACAAAAATGCTTGTTTGACATAAATGAATGGCCTTTGCCTCCTCTACCACTGTACCAAGTCCCAGGTCTCCAGGACAAAAAAAATTAAAATTTTTAAAAAGGGTTTTATTTCCAAAATTAGGAATTTTACAAACACATTTGTCTGACGTAAATCAATGGCCTTTACCCCCTCTACCCCCCCCCACACTAAGTCACATGTCTCTAGGACAACAAAAATAAAATTTTGAAAATGGGCTTATATTTCCAAAATTAGGAATTTTACAAAAACGTTTGTCTGACGTAAATCAATGGTCTTTACCCCCCTATATCCCCATACCAAGTCTCAGGTCTCTAGGTCAACAAAAATAAAATTTTGAAAAAATGGTCCCTATTTTGGAAACTAGGAATTCTACGAAAAAGTTTGTTTAACATAAATGAAAGGTCTCTACCCCCCTCTACCTGTAAACCAAGTCCCAGGTCTGTAGAACAAAAATGAAAAACGTTCAACTGGGAAAGTAGGCGATTTTTCATAAAACTAAACATTCTAAAAAGTGTTCTATGGGCTTAAAAGAATGGCCTCTATGTCCTTTATTTTTTTAAATAAAACATTTTAATTTTTTACACTTTTTTGAAAAAAGTTCAATTTTTAAAATTCTATATTTTGGAAACTAGTAATTCTACAAAAAACCTTCTTTGACATAATTTAATGGCCCTGACCCCATCTACCACCAAAATAAATTTCAAGTCTCTAGAATGAAAAATAACAGTAATGGAGTGGTGGTGCTTCTAACCCACCCATTTTATTTGTACCAGACTGTACAAGTCACGCGGCGGCCATGACACTGGTTAGAAGCACCACCACTCCACTACTGTTATTTTTCATTCTAGAGACTTGAAATTTATTTTGGTGGTAGATGGGGTCAGGGCCATTAAAGTATGTCAAAGAAGGTTTTTTGTAGAATTACTAGTTTCCAAAATATAGAATTTTAAAAATTGAACTTTTTTCAAAAAAGTGTAAAAAATTAAAATGTTTTATTTAAAAAAATAAAGGACATAGAGGCCATTCTTTTAAGCCCATAGAACACTTTTTAGAATGTTTAGTTTTATGAAAAATCGCCTACTTTCCCAGTTGAACGTTTTTCATTTTTGTTCTACAGACCTGGGACTTGGTTTACAGGTAGAGGGGGTAGAGACCTTTCATTTATGTTAAACAAACTTTTTCGTAGAATTCCTAGTTTCCAAAATAGTGACCATTTTTTCAAAATTTTATTTTTGTTGACCTACAGACCTGAGACTTGGTATGGGGATATAGGGGGGTAAAGACCATTGATTTACGTCAGACAAACGTTTTTGTAAAATTCCTAATTTTGGAAATATAAGCCCATTTTCAAAATTTTATTTTTGTTGTCCTAGAGACATGTGACTTAGTGTGGGGGGGGGGGGGTAGAGGGGGTAAAGGCCATTGATTTACGTCAGACAAATGTGTTTGTAAAATTCCTAATTTTGGAAATAAAACCCTTTTTAAAAATTTTAATTTTTTTTGTCCTGGAGACCTGGGACTTGGTACAGTGGTAGAGGAGGCAAAGGCCATTCATTTATGTCAAACAAGCATTTTTGTTAACTTTTTAATTTCGGAAATATAACCCTTTTTGGAAATATGTTTTTGGAAAATTTGAAAAAAACACTATTTTTGGACTGAGAGGGGTATAGAAGTAGGTGTTGGAGTTAACATATGTCTTTTCAGGATTTTTAGTTTAATGATATAGCCTACTTTCCAAATATTTTTTGAAAAATTTGAAAAATACACTAATTTTTGACTATGCATGGGATAGAGGTAAGTGTAAGAGTTGAGAGTCATTGATAAAACTTAGAGTACTTTCGTTTTTTTTTTGGAATTTTGTGTGTTGTTGTTGTTGTTTCTGCTTACAATCATGGCTGTAAGCAATATGCAGCCATAAAAAAGGACTGACATACTTTCCAAGACCAAATAAGCCCCCAACAAACAAGAGCAAATATAAAAAAGCTAATACAAAAGCCAACAAAAGCCAACAAAAAGCCAACAAAAACTGACCAAAAAAGCCATGTAGCATGCTGGTAGTTGAGTGAGTTGTTATATTGACCGATAGGTAGCAGGCTGGTAATTGAGTGAGTATTGATATCGACCGCTAGATAGCATGCTGTTCGTTCAGTGAGCGAGTATTGAAATGGAGCGCTAGGTAGCATGCTGGTCGGTCAAGTAGTTCTCATAGTCACTGCTAGATAGCGGCAACATACTTTGCGTGTCGCATTTGACTATTTGGTAAAGTTTTACCTCATAAAAACGTGCTCGTATATGCTTTGTACAAAAATTGAATATACAATTAACCACTAAGTGTTTAGAACTAACATGTATAGCCTTGTGTAGGGAATATTGGGGTCCTTAGCAAGAAAGAGTGCCTAACACACATGAGTGTACAGCCTTTTGATATGCAGTAAGTACCTGATAACCTTGAGTAGGCCATAAGAATATTTTCAGTTGACTACTACCTGTCACAGTGTTTACATTGTGAAAGACCGTTGAAGCAACCAGTCTTTAGCCTTGTCATAAGCAGTGAACAGCTGTTACCCTTAACCAGGGGTACATTAGAGGACCCTTATCAAGAATATCATCAGTTGACTACTACCATCCACAGTGACCACATCGTGAAAGACTGTCAAAACAACTATTGTACAGCCTTGTACTACTCAGTAAGTAGCTGTTGGTCTTGACTATTGTATATTAGAGAACCCTTAGCAAGTATATAATCAGTTGACTACTACTTGTTACAGTGTTCACATCGTGAAAGACCGTCTCACTGTCCAGTATACAGCCTTGTCATACGCTGTAAAGAGCTGTTGGTCTAGACTAGGGGTATATTAGTGCACCCTTCACAAGAATATCACTAGTTGACTACTACCTCTCACGGTGTTCACATCGTGAAAGACCGTCTCACTGACCAACCTCTAGCCCTGTGATACGCAGTAAGCAGCTGTTTGCAGAAATCAACATTCATAATGGAAGAAGCCATTCCTAGCTATATGTGTAAAGAGTGTGGAAAGACTTTTCTTCGAGACTATCATAGGAAGCGACATGAAGTATCGTGTGGTGAATTTCATGAGTGCAAGACCTGTGGTAGTACATTCAACAATGCCTACAATGGACGTCGTCATGAAGAATGTTGTAATGTTGTGTCGGCAGCTAAAAGACAAAAGGCAGAGCCTACAAAACATTACCTACTGTCATTGGTCCCTGACAAAAATGGACTTATTGAATATGAGACATCTTTTGAAGGTCGACTTAAATCCTATTTCATTCGTTGCGATACGTGCAAGGATTTAAATTCATACCTTAAAGAGTCCAAACAGCAAATAATACAAGCTATGCAGAAAGAACTAGCAATGCACAAGTCGATAAAAGTTAATCTTGTGGCTGAATGTAGATTCATTCATACATCTACCAATGAAATTACAGATCGTGCATTTAAAACACGAAATCAGGCCCTATTTTTGGAAACGGACTTAAGTAGTTTCTTGGAAACACAATTTACAAAGTTAACTACGGAAATGGAAGAATCTGAGCTAAAAGGCAGTAATTGGGCTTTGTTAGCAGTGGAAGGAGTACGATTGAAAATAAATAAGTACAATCCCTTGCGTGGAAGCACATATATTCCATTACCAGCAGCTATACAAGCAAGAAAAGCCTGCATTAATCCTGAAAATTTGAATGATGAAAAGTGTTTTATGTATGCCATTTTAGCAAAACTGGTTAAAAAGAATGCTCATCGCATTAGTAAATACAAGGACCTGGACAACAAGTATGATTTTTCTGTAATATCGTTTCCTACATCGCTAGTTGACATTCCCAAATTTGAAAAAGCCAACGATATATCCATTAATGTATTTGGATTGGAACAAAACAATAAACTGTTCCCTCTAAAGGTTGTGGATCAAGAGATGCAAGACCATCGTGACCTCCTTCTGCTAAGTTCATCATCCGGCCAGAACCACTACGTCTTTATCAAAGATTTTGATAAACTAGTAGGACATCAGATTACTCACCATGGACATAAGATATATACGTGTAAACGGTGTTTTACTCACTTCGATAATCGATATGGTCAACAAGGAATAGAAAAATTGAAAGAACATAGAGCTTTGTGCGTCCAGCATGACATTGCTAGGGTTGAAATGCCTATTAAAAACCCCATTGTCAAATTTTTAAACGTGGAAAAAATGCTGAGAATACCTTACGTTATCTATGCTGATTTTGAAAGTATACTGTTACCCTATCAAACATGTCTACCCAATCCTGAAGCAAGTTATACAGTGCCATACCAGAGTCATGTTCCTATGAGCTTTGGTATATACGTTAAACCCTCACCTGCTGTGGAACACATAAAGACAAACCTTCCAAGCCAACCTCTTATTTATCGTGGACCTGACGCTGCAGAAAAGTTTATGGTCTGTTTGATTTCAATAGCTAATGAAATTGATCGCCTTTACAGCTTAAATGTTCCAAAGGCTTTAACTGAGGATCAAGAAGCAGAGTTCCAATGTTCTGAAACCTGTTATTTGTGTCAAAAACCGTATACCAAAGAGGATTGGAAAGTTCGAGACCATTGCCATATTACAGGGGAATACCGTGGAAGTGCTCACAATAACTGTAATTTGAGGTGTAAAACACGTAACCCCGTTCCTGTATTTCTACATAATATGAGTGGCTACGACGCAAATTTCATTGTAAAGCAATTAGGATGTACTACTGAGAGAGTGGATGTTATCGCTAACTCCAAGGAAAAATACATTTCCTTCACCAAATATGTAGGAAATGTTAAGCTTAGATTTGTGGACACGTTTCGGTTAATGCCGAGTAGTTTGGAAAACTTAGTTTCCAACTTAACATCATACCCTGAAACAGACAAGTACTTTGGAAAAGAAAATGCAATGCTCATGACTCGTAAAGGGGTATTTTGTTATGACTACATTGACTCATGGGAAAAGTTAAGTGAAACGTGTTTACCTCCAAAAGAGGCATTCTTTAACAAATTAAGTCAAGAAGATGTTAGTCAAGAAGACTATGAACATGCCAAAAATGTCTGGAAACAGTTCAACATTAAAACTCTAGGGGAATATAGTGACCTCTACCTAACATCAGATGTACTCCTTCTTGCAGACAGCTTTGAAACGTTTAGAAACAAAACACTAGAAACACACCGAGTGGATGCTGCACACTTCTTTACTTCGCCTGGTTTAAGTTTCGAGGCAATGCTCCTTTACACAGGCATTGAACTGGAATTGCTACAGGATTACGATCAGATTCTTTTAATCGAGTCTGGAATACGTGGAGGCATATGCCAGGTGTCTCATCGGTATGCTGAAGCTAACAATAAATACATGGAAACCTATGATTCTGAGAAACCATCGCAGTTTATTACCTATGATGATGCCAACAACCAATACGGGTGGGCTATGTGCCACTCCCTTCCTTATGGTGGATTTCAGTGGGTTTCTCCAGATACTGTTGATCTAGAAAAACTAAAGAACGACGATCCTGTGGGATACATTCTAGACGTTGATGTTGATTACCCATCTGACCTTCATGATCTACACAACGATTTACCTTTCCTACCAGAGTGTACACAACCTAAGGATTCGTCTCTGAAAAAACTAATTCCTCATCTTGGAAATCGAAGGCGATATGTTGTTCACTACATGGCATTAAAACAGGCTTTAGATCATGGAATAAAATTGATAAAAATTCATCGTGTGTTAAAGTTTAAACAAAGACCTTGGTTAAAGGCATACGTTGATTTTAATAACAACCTTCGAAAACAAGCCAGAAATGATTTTGAGAAAAATCTGTATAAATTATTCAACAATGCCATTTTTGGGAAAACAATGGAAAATATCCGTAAAAGAATAGACATACGTCTTGTGACTGACAGCAAAAAGGCAGAAAAGCTAATAGCTAAACCAACATTCATCGACAGAACAATTTATGGTCCCAACCTAGCTGCTTTCCACATGGCTAAACGTAACATTGTATTCAATAAGCCTATATATATTGGAATGTGTATACTGGATATTTCAAAAACTCTAATGTATTCCCACCACTATGATGTCCTGCTACCCTATTATGGAATGAACAATCTTAAACTCATGTATATGGATACCGACTCGTTCATTTATTTGGTTAACACCCCAAATGTATATCAAGACAAGTTGGATTTCCTAGAACACCTGGACACATCAGATTATCCTACTAATCACATATGTTACTCTACATCAAATAAGAAAACGTTGGGGAAATTTAAAGACGAGGCTTGTGGACAAATTATAAAAGCATTTGTTGGACTTAGAGCTAAAATGTACGCTTTAGACATAAATGGTAAAGAAATCAAAAAGATTAAAGGTATTAGCAAAGGGGTTGTCAAAAATTGTATAAGCTTTCAAGATTATAAGGATTGTGTCATGAACAACAATGTAAAAAGAATACCAATGAACATTATCGCTTCTAAACAACATGACATATCATCTATAAGACTAAACAAAATTGCTTTGTGTCCTGGTGATGATAAAAGAGTGATTGATGCTGATGGTATAGGTACACATGCCTATGGTCATTACTCAATCATTGACCATGCTTAAAGAGTTAAGTTATGAATTTCAAAATCTTCTGCCTGCAACTAGCAAATACATAAAACAATTTAGGAAATAAAACAATAACACTACAAAAATAAAAAATGGTATTCATAATTTAAAAAATATATAAATAGAAAACAAAATAAAAACAACTGTACAATTTATAACAAAAAAGAATATATATAAAAATGTATTATGTGTAAATAGTGTACATGTATTTAAAATAAAAATATTTTATGGCCACTGCTTGTACATTTCTAATTACTACCCGCCTCTCCCCACTCCTAATGCAAAATGAACATGTAAAACACAAATTGGAAAATCCATGATTCCATATTGACAAAATAGAAAAAACATTAAACTGAAATTTTAAAAACTGTAAATGGGAATTTGGTAAATTGACAAATAATGTATAACAACAAATTGGAAAATCCATGGTTCTATATCATGATATTGAAAAACTTTAAACTGACATTTTAAAAACTGTACATGGGAAATTGTGAAATTAATAAATGTGTAAACAACAAAATGCAAAATCCATGTTTCCATATTATGAAATTGAAAACCTTAAAACTGACATTAACAAAAAACGAAAATGGGAAATTGGAAAATTGGCAAATGTGTAAACAACGAAATGCAAAATCCATGTCTCCATATTATGAAATTGAAAAACTTAAAACTGACATTAAAAAAAACTGAAAATGGGAAATTGGAAAATTGACAAATGAGAAAACAACAAAATGAAAAAAAAAACCCGGTTGGGGTAGTGATCATGTTGTACAGTAGCCTATAAGACTAGCATAAGGCTAGTTGCATGTGCCCTTATATACTTTGTGTATGTGCATTAGCCTTTGAATTAGCTTAAGTTAGGTTTGGTAAATTTAGGTTTGGTGAGGTTAGGTATGTGACCTTGTAGTTTACTCTTTTCGGAAAATGTAAAATGTAAAATCTAAAATCAAAAAATCTTAAATTGAAAGTGTAACATCTAAAAAAACTAAAATCTAAAATACAAAAAATCTAAAATGTAAAAAGTAAAATCAAAACAAAATGTAAAATGAAAAATCAAAAATCTAAAATGTTAAAATGTAAAATGTTAAAATGTTGAATCTAAAATATTTAAATGAGGTTTCTGAGGTTTCTCCCATTTGCTCTTACTTATTTGCTCCCACTTTTTGCTCCCAATTTTTGCTCCCACTCTTTGCTCCCACTTTTTTGCTCCCACTTTTGCACTCACTTTTGCACCCACTCTTGCACTCACTTTTGCACCCACTTTTGCACCCACTCTTGCACCCACTCTTGCACCCACTTTTGCACCCACTCTTGCACTCACTCTTGTACTCACTTTTGCACCCCACTTTTGCACCCACTCTTGCACCCACTTATGCACTCACTTTTGCACTCACTTTTGCACTCACTTTGAAGTTAGGTTAGGTTAGGTGAAGTTAGGTTAGGTTAGGTTATAACTTAGTTTATTATGTGTGCTCTCACATTTGCTCTCATATTTGCTCTCACTTTGAAGTTAGGCTAGGTTAGGTTAGGTTAGGTTAGGTTAGGTTAAATAATGTTTGTTAGGTTAGGTTAGGTTAGGTTAGGCGAAGTTAGGTTAGGGTAGGTTAGGTAAAGTTGGATTAGGCGGAATGGCTGGGGTATGAATGAAACCCCACGTTTTCTTACTTTCACCTCATGAGGCTGAGTGTACCCCATTCCAGCTCTCAGCCCAGAATAAAATGTCTTGGTTGAGGCGGGAATGAAACCCACACCTGTAGGGAAACAGCTAAAATGCTAGCAACTACACCAAAAGTGGACAATATAAGGCTGGTCTGAATTGCACATGATCAATTAATAATTACCTAATAATAATAATAATAATATTAATAATAAATATTCCATTTAGCAAGTACACGGCCGACCTCTCTCTGTGACGTCATTCACGGTCTCAGGGCGTGGCGGCCATTTTGCCCATTAGCCACTGTGCCAGCTCTGAATGACCCCTCCATAAGAATAACATAGAGTGATTGCGCGCGGCGGCCATCTTGCCCATTAGCCCCTGTGCCAGCTTCGGCCTATATTACCTACTCAAAGGTGAACTTATGTTTATAGCCTCTATCAACATGCAAAATTTCAATTTGACTGCTGTCATAGATTTTGTGAACCGTCTAAATATGTCGGATGCTCGCCATGTTGGATTGTAATATACAGGGTCTTTCATATAAAGTAAGAACGGCTAGCGGCGGTTTTATTATCCGCTGATGCGGTGGCCTTGGTCGAGCTTGTGGCGCGCCGTGGCCGCCCGCTTTAAGCGCGTGTACAATCCTGTATGAAATATTACCTTATAAAAGATGCTGGAAGTGTCGTCCTTCCTGGGTTATACAGGCATTGCATCCGGTAACTATATTTTGGCTCACGCGAGTGAGTTCTGCCACTGTAATGTTTCTGATTTTGTATTTTGTGTTCTTTATTTAGCACTGAGCCAGTAGTGTCAACCTTATTTACAATTACGTGAATCTGTGCTAGTGAAGGTGACACTTTATCAGGAAATAGCTGAACAAATGCATCACTTACCTGCTGGGCCGACTCGTACTTAAAATAAGTTTTACATACAAAAATACGATGTTGCAATGATAACTGTCTCAACATGTTAGCATCTGAGGTTCCGACTGGCGAGTGACAACACCTGCACGCTTATTGCGAGGTCAAGTTTGTACTATGCGCGCGCTTTCAATAGAGCTTCCACGAGTTAAAATGGCACCGGAGCTTAAGCATAGCGAACTTCCGGTCCGTGAATCTCCATTTGATTTCCATTGCCAATGAATCGTCCGTGATTATTTTCATTATTATTTCGAATTGCGGTTTTGTTTTAGGCGTTCAACTTATGAAATAAACACTAGAGGGTTGGCCTTTCTTGAATATTCCAAAGACAAATGTCTCCTAAAAGAGTAATTAGTAAAAATTCGCAACAGAAACGACCATAACAAACAGCTTGGTTACAAGTGTGCGATCTGCACATATCAAACGGCAGTGGTGTATCATATCTTAGACTACAATTATATTAAATTGGTGCCAATTAAATATGTTTTATGGAAGAATATTATAACTATTTGCTAACCGGTTGTTATATTGGTATATTATGCATTAACATGACCCGTTTGAATGTTAAAACGTGACGAAACGAGTTATAGGCTATTCGCCATACCGGTAGGCCTAATATTTACTAACAACTCGTTGTTCCTTCTTTAACTTTTAATTAATCATTATAATTGCCTAGGTATCTATTAACACGTATTTAACCAATAATCATTTTATAATTATATACCGGTACATATTCTACGTAGGCTACTTAGGCCTATTGCAAGAAAGCGATATTTGATAGCACATTCGGTTTCACCTTAAAATCCAACCGTGCCTAGTTTTCAGTATGGAAAATATTACCGTAAGTTAATAGACCAAACAACAGACGACAAACTTTTTAAAGAAATGTCTACGTAATGTACGGTACGCTATCATACGGCAATCGTTGAAAAGGTAAATTTCAAAAACGTACGAACTTCATTTTGCATGGATTATTGAACCCGAAACCTTCTAATGGAGGCATGCATTGTCTGTCTTTACAAATATTTTAGTCAATAATTTGAGACAAGTTGCCTGAAAACTAAATACGAAGAGCTGCGTGCCTACTACAGTTGCTCTGTGAGAAAAACAACCTTGCCAAGAGTATACGACGTGCATACAGTTAAATACAATCATTCAATTGGAGATACACTTTCTTCGTCACGATCTTTTAAAAAATTTCAAACATAATCTGTTGTAAATTGACGGGAAAATGTGCAACATTTAGAGACTGCGAGTGTTGTAAGCGGCACAACGTTAGCCGACATTTCGCATCATTAATACATACGAAATAAACACATGCAGAGCTTTCTCATTGCACACAGGGGAAGATCATATCGCTCTTGGTGCATTTTACAACTTTTATTTCTCCTAACAACAATAATTTGCTTAGTTACTTGCAAGGAAAATTGTAGTACACAGTTCCCATTGCTTCCATTACCTGACTACTAAACCGGAAGCTGGTAATGCTTAACCATACGCCGGTGGCGCATCCTATGGCAAGTGAAAGAACGAAAGAAAGTGTAAGCTCTATACTAAAGCAGGGGGCCGTGGCGCGCCACAAACTCGGCCAAGCCCACTGCAGTAGCGAATAACAAAACCGCCGCTCGTCGTTCTTACTTAATATGAAACACCCTGTATGTAGACCATAGAGTTATGTATTGGGGAACAAGTTAGATCTGAACCTTCCGATGCGCATGTGCGTCCAGTTGCATTACGTCATCCCCCTGCCTGGATTCTTTGTCAACCAGTGAGCACATACTTCATCACGCGCTGGTTAGATGTTGCCAAGTTCCCAACACCTTGGCACGGTACAGACGCTGTCAAGGCAAGCGAAGCACGACTGAGCAGCTCTGTTCTATGACAAGCACGGCAACAAGCTTGCTGTCAGGAGTGTGTGAAGTGGGCGGGCTCTCAGTTCATTACCACCAATACCAATGCTATGTCACTGAGAATGCTCCTATTCGATACTTTAGGCTTGCATAATATAACCACGACGAGCAGCGAGCAGCCCCAAACAGTTGTTGCACCAAAGAGGGGAAATCGCATTTGCGCCTAGTGATCCCACTACTTCCCCTCCTAGACGAGACTCCGCCATGACAGGCCAGGTCAAACTTGCCACGCTATACTATTAGATGACTATTATTGCGTAGGTTCATTATTCAAACGTTGACTTCTATCGCATGATTGGGACACAAGAAATAAAAATAATAATTTTAAAATTTTGCACAGCTGCCATCTTGAGTGTATGTAAACAATTTAACAAAATTAGATGTCAGTTCATTACAATGTATGTAAACAATTTCTGTACCAAGTTTCACTGCGTTCGGATGGTTAAATCGCCAGAAAAGTCTATTTAAATGTTCAAATTCACTTCGCCGCCATGTTTGTTTTGTAGTTAACAGGTTTATGAAAGTCACTTAAGTGACTTTTATCACCGTACAAAATTTCAGGGTGATATCGGTGACAGTTTCGGAGATATAGAATGCCAGTGAGATATTTCGCACAGCCACCATGTTGAATTGGTGAAACGTAATAAGTAGGGCTCGGATTCGAGCATATTTGCATATTTTTTCCTGAATAGTACACATTGAGAGAAACCTTTCGGTGGTATTTTCACCTCTCTGGGACCAGCAGAATTGAAATTTATCGAGCATATTAATGCATAAAACCGCGGTTTTCAGAATAGAAGCATATACATGGATATTCTTGTGGTTTTCGTCTAAATAGTTTGTTTTTCTTCGAATTCTCCCCCGAATTCGGGCCCTGACAATCCTTAAGGTTCGAAAACAGAAATAATTATTGAAAAGCCTATCTGCTGCGAATAATAGAACCGCTCGCTGGCTTTTAACCTTTTGTGAGGTCGTTCTCGTCATTGAAACTTTTATTGACTGATTTAAGAAAATCATTCAAAACTGAAAACATAGAAAATTTCTTGTTGTACAGACCAATGCAGATCTACTTCATTGACTCGCCTAATTCTGAACATTTTGTAAATGAACTTTTAAACTGTATCTTTTATAAGAGCACTTCTCTTATATACTTTTAAAACTTGAATGCGAGTATTTTGCAGTGTATCATACATACAATTAGAAAATAAAGCTCGTATTTAAAGGTATGTTATTGGTTTTTTCGTTTCACTTTCCTTTCTATAGTTTTTAACGGTGTTTTTCGAGCATATTCTGCATATTTAACCGCATATAATGGGGGTTTCGAGCATATATATCGAGCATGTAATGGGTTTATAATGTTTTTTCGAGCATATCTATCGAGCATAAAACACATGGTTTTCGAGCATATCTGGAGATTTTATCGAGCATATCGATCCGAGCCCTAGTAATAAGCTTTGAAGGGCACGGTCGGGGTCGGCCAAAATAGTGCTATGACCTTACCGAATTTCATTGAAATCGCTCCAGCCACTTAGATTTTATTAGGTGGGGTGTGGGGGAAGAGGTGGTGGGGGCTGCACACCAAGGCCCTGCGTAGGTGTGTGACGTCATGTCATGTCAGTATGTAATCTGTGTCCTTGACTCTCCCCGCCTGCCGCTAGCTACGTGTGCGAGTGAGCTGTGTATAGTATGTCGTGGTACCCTGCAAGGCAGGCAAGTGCTTTTAGGGCCATATGACCCAGGCGCACACTGTCAGCACTGTCTACGCTGAAACTCGCCAGTTCAGGGGTGCGTGGCCAGCCTGTCGCGGCTGGATTTCTCGAAGCCGTTCTTCTGTTTTCTTCTTATTATTATAATTATTATTATTAGACTATTATTATTGGCAATAAAATGTTATTGGATACAAATAGACTACGTCTCATACTGTTCCCGAGTACATTGTAGATCAATTCTCTATTATTGAGTGGATTCATTTGATAGCAAAATTATGCAATTTATACTTAAGTTAGGCATACCCAAACACGATAAGTTACTAAAAAAAATGTTGATGTTGTTTCTTTACCTTATTCGAAACGTACCACAAGCTTTCAATTCTCTTTGAAGCCTATCGTTAGCTCTAAACGACCTGTCTTGTTATGCCGATGGTTACTTCACATCTGATGGGGTCCAGCATAAATCTTGTATCCTTCTTACGGCCAATAACAATTATTATTCTATTGTACTTTTGCTTCTAACACGAGGAAGACACGAAAACATGGATTGCGTAACATTTCTGAAATGTTACAGATGCATCTTAGATCTATGTCGGTGATTCCTAACGTTTGTAGTGAATCCCCTTCTTAATTATGGTGTTCGAACGTGAGCTACGTTATCAGACACTCCGCAGTGTTTGTTGCATACAGTCTCACTCAAGAGCAACCTTTGCCTCCACCTATTTGGGCTTGGCTACTCCCTTTCATGTGTACTTCAGGATAAGTTGTTCTCCATAAAATATGGTGATTAGACACTTTCGCAATCAACCAGCAAGTTCATTTTGTTTTTTCCATACATCCGCTTCAGCCTTAATTCTCAAGTATTCCTTTGGTTCCTAACTAGTAAATCACCGTCTTCATCGTTACCACCATCTTCATCATCATCACCATAATGACAACCTCATTCCTTATACAAACACAAATTACGCACCATGTCACCTTGCCTTCAAGCAATTCTTGCACACTCTGTATATATGTGGCACGGTGTCCCTACATGATGATAACTATGGACGTTCATTCACTGACAATTGCGAAATTAGCTTCGAGGTTTTCCTATGCCCAGAACATAGAATGCTATGAAAATCAAATGTTCTTAAATACGACGTGTGGATTACATATAAATATGCAATTTTATTAACTCACGACGGCTACTTGTAGCATTGACCTTTGAGAATATTTTACGGAAGCTATTCTAACAACTCGACGAGGTGAGTTTCTCTCCGAGTTCCCACATGACTGTTCGAATTGCAGAATAAGAATGTAGAAAACAAAGGAAAACACGTGCTCACTGACCTGGTGCAAGTCCTCGAAATGAACACCCCTTTGATGACTTACGGATCATCGATACCATTTCAGTACCTCAAACCGAAATTAAATATCTTGGCAGGGCAGGGAGTCAAACCCGGATCACCGGGGCGACAGCCAAGAATGTTAGCCGCTACACCTCAAGGTGATCTCTTTCATTGTCAGCGCAATCTATTGCACGATGCCATGTAATTTCTACACTGGGCGAACAATAATAGTATACATTTCTTCTTATTTTTGGCATTACATAGGCCCTGGTAAGTTAGAGAGATGGTTCGCATACCACAACCCAAGAGCCTAATAGTTCCAGAAACCAACAAACAACCGAAAGAAATACCGACAAGCTGGTAGAAAGACAGACAACATATTTTGTAATTTTCAGAGCAAAATTGATTTACAATGAATAGCACTCTTGGTCTCCATACTGTTGAAATAATAAAAATTGTCCTAAAACTTCAAAAGTTAGAAGAATATCATGTCAACTTGCTTATTTTGCCGCATATATTATGTGTAGGTAAATTCCATGAGTTATTGTTTCAGGCGATGATGAAAATACGAATAAAAGACATAAATTGCCTCAGATTGCGACGGAATAATGTTCAGTTTAAAAACCTGATAAATTTACTAAAGCAAGTTTCTCGAATTCACATATCGCTGAACAGCATCAATCTAATCAGTTGGTGAATTCAGAATCATGTTATTGAAATAGACTATAGCTTTATAGTCCTAATGTAGTTTCTTTTTGTTCTACCCGTAATTATTTCGGTTGCTATGAGGAAGGGGATGTGGTGAGACAGTTTCCTAGTGGGAATGATATTACGGATAGATGCCCTTCATAACTTCAATCTCATGAGAGGATTTAATGACAAATGAAATTAATGAGGTAAGGTATGAAATGGTTGTGTGTGGTATTTCGAGTTCGGTGTAGTCTGACCATGCACGTTAGCGTGTGTAGCTACGTCGGCTGGTTTGTGACATTATGTCAACAAATTAAAAATATATATTTTAACACTCCTGATTCCATACCGGTCCCTGTTACTGTCACATTCATGATTACCAATATGCTTGATTCCATTTTTAGGATTATTATATCTCGCTGCACCTGCTGTATCACCCAAAAAGTAGGGGAAGATGACCTCGTAGTTCCGCCCCTTAAAACAACAATAACTAACCCAAAACGTATGCAACTTCTTGTATCCTTGTTGCAGATCTGGTTCATGTACGTCCAAATATACGTCTTCGGTGTGTTTCTTTAAGGTGTGACTTTCCCACTATGATATTTTTGTTATGAGCACGGCAAACCACACGCATATGACAAAATGTTGGCTCCAGTGCGCCTAGTGCCCAAGCTCTGCGCTCAGTACTGAACGTACTGCAGCACCCCGTCAAATGGACAGTGCCTGTGCGACTAAGCGCTGCAGTGCTAGCGTGATGTCGTGCTGCACTGCTCAGAAATGGGCAGGATAGGGCTGCGCTTCACCTGCTAGCACTGCTTCACCTTGCCCATTGCACGGCCCTGGTGCACACACCTGGACAAAAGGTGATCTCATAAGCCTATTTTTTCATAAATGGAAATAGGCTAAATACGAGATTTTAAAATTTCGCCCAGCCGCCATCTTGTGGTTATGAAAACAATTCAGTTTGATGCTGTCATTGATTAGTTGACATTGAGAATCGTCTAAATATTTGTAGACCATAGAGCTATGAACTATTAGATGACGATTATTGCGTACGGTAGGTTCATTGTTCAAACGTTGGCTACGATCGCATGATTAGGGCACAAGAAATTAAAACTTAATTTTTAAATTTCACACAGGGACCATCTGGCGGTTATGTAAACAATTGAGCTGAATAAGATGTCAGTGCATTACAAGGTGTATAACATTTGCTATACCATTTGACGGCGCTCGAATGGTTTAATCGCGAAAAAAAACTATTTTAATGTATCAACTTCGCTTGGCCCCCATGTTCGTTTGTTACTTAACAGGAATTTTGAGAGTGTCCCATCTAGTAGTTCATTTTATCACCGTACAAAATGTCAGGGTGATATCTGTAATGGTTTCGGAGATATGGAATGCCAGTGAAATATTTCGCACAGTCGCCATATTGGTATGGTGAGCTGTAATAAAATTTGAAGATCACAGTCTGGGTCGGACAAAATAGTACTATGACCTTACCGAGTTTCATTGAAATCGCTCCAGCCGTTTATATTTTATTGGAGGACACACACACACACATACGTACACACACGGACTAAATGTGATGTCATAAGCCTATTTTTTCATAAATGAAAATAATAAAGAAAGATTTTCATTCGGTCAACATGAAATTCGTGTTGACCGACTTAATAGCTTTCTTCATTAGAAATAACCATCGCTGAAAATGGCTTCTATCACTACTAAATGAAAATAGGATAACGAGTAAACGAAAAGCAATACTCTTATTGGTCACAAAGGAGTGAAAGTTTGGTGTGTAGGTTACACTCTGCCTTATATGGCAACACTGCGAGAAGGTGAGTTCGATTCCCATCTTAGCCACCTTTGAGTGTTTTTCTCTGGTTTCCCACTTCCACTCCAGGAAAATGCGTGGATAGTTCCTAAGTCAAGGCCATTGCCAACTCCAAAAATAACAAAGTTTATCAGACTTCAACTACATGGGGCTGATGAACAATAGGCTATGTTCCAAACCCCTATATGAAGTTACAAGAAATATTTCGAACCAAAGGGATCCATCGTATTGATTTTAGGAAACATGATTCTAACGTAGGCTACAGTATGACCGCGATCGAAACGAGCAAGGTGCCTTGCCCTGTCTGATGGGGCACGCGCTCAGATTGAAATCACGATGTTGATTATTATTGATATTTCAAGAAGTAATTATCCTATGTTTGAATAAATAATTGGCCTGGAATTACATATGGCCCAGCATCGTCAGTTCACGGTCACCTTCCATGCTTGTCCGGGTAACGGGCAAATAGACACTTCCATAACGTTATTGACGATATTCTTTTCTGAATCAACGGAATCAATTTCTCCGCTTAGAATAATGTTACTGATAGCGCATAGCTGGAAAAAATCGCGTGTATACCGTTACTAGACTTATAACGTTGTTGGTAGGTTCGCATTTCAAAATAACTGAATTAATTTTTCTGCCCTGAATAACGTTATTGATAGCGTATAGCTGGTAAAATTCGCTCGTATACCGTTACTAGACTTATAACGTTATTGGTGGGTTCGCATTTCTAAATAACGGAATTATTTTTCTGCCATGAATAACGTTATTGACAGCGCAAAGCTCGTAAATATCGCTCGTATACCGTTACAAAGCTTATAACGTTATTGGTAGGTTCACATTTCTAAATAACGGAATTATTTTTTCTGTCCTGAATAACGTTATTGATAGCGTATAACTGGTAAAAATCTCTCGTATGTCGTTACTAGGCTTATAACGTTATTAGTAGGTTTGCATTTTGAAATAACCGAATCGATCTCTCTGCCTGAATAACGTTATTGATGGCGCGCAGCGTGTCAAAATCGCTGTCATACCGTTACAAGACTTATAACGTTATTAACGGGAGCGCATTTTAAAATAACGGAATCTTTTCTTCTGCTGGTTATAACGTTAATAGCACAAACCAGGGAAAATTATAAACCCTTATTTCGTTGCCGCACTAAAAACGTTATTCATATACCATTTGTTTTGGGTACGGAAGCAGTAATGTAACAAAAATTAATTCGTTATTTTTGACAATTCTGTTACGTTATGAAGCCTTGAGATATTGTGTTGTGATGCATTTTTCCTGGCTTTATCTCGATCGCTAATGAAGCTCTTTGTTTATGGGGACAACCAAGGCATTGTTTTGGTTTTAGACACGACGGTTCTCACAGGTGCATGTTTATCAAATAGTGTGAACCAGTCAAGTACGAATCTATATTTTGAGTGTTTAATATTGTGTGGCAAGGTACTGCTAAAGCATCTACTCTAAATCGACCAGGATCAAAATCCTTCAAATCAAGAAACGTGTAAGTAGTGGGATGAGGGGGAGAGCTGCTTGGTCTCCTACTTTCATACGAACTTTACCGATATCTCCCGAACGATATTAAAGGACGATTCTATTATGAAGTGCAAAAAACATAATATCCCAACGATTATCTCATTGAACGAGTAATTAAAGTCAAAGGTGCAAAATATTTTGTAAAGTGGTTAGGGTTTCCTTCCACGTTTAATTCATGGGTCAATAAACATAATTTTTTGTAATAAAACCCTATTTATTTATTTAGTTAGTTATTTTAGACAAATTTCCCTTTCCAAAAAGATGTATCACATTACCTTTCACTAATCCCACCCTTTTGTTTCTTTACATGTCCAATGACCTCTTTGCTCCACCCCATGACATCATAAATCATGTGTGTATTTTTTATTAGCAACATCTTAGCGCTTGACATCCCAACACAACGTCACTTCAAATCTGGTTCCTTTTTTTTTTTTTTCACGTTTTCCTCAAATATCTGGAAACATAACGGAAACGCCCTTTTTATACCAAAAACATGGTTTTATCTTTTCAACACCTACATCCCCGTAAAGAGGACAATGAAACAAAACATCATCATGGGCATCATACCCATAACTAATCCAGTTTTCCAAAATATCTGAAATATGACAAAAACATAGGTTAAACCCAAAAACGTGCATAGGTTTTTCACCTAGAGACTTGGAATTTATGGTGCGGGTAGAGGGGGGGGGGGGGGGTAAAAACAAACTTTTTTCTCATCTTCACCGTTTCGAAAAGAGTGACTATTTTTTCAAAATTCATTTTCTTTTGCCCTACAGACTTGAAGCTTGGTTTCTGCCTAGAGGGCATTGGGACATTTCATTAACGTTTTTCTAAAATTCACCGTTTCCAAAATAATGACACTTTCAAAAACAAACATTTCCATTTTTTTAAATACCAACACACATTCATAGCAAAGAGGACGTCATCCCAATGCCAACAACACCTCATTCGTTAAAATACAACCATGCGTTCGCGAATTATCGCCAATGTTCGCGAGAAAGTAGGCTATCATTTTTTTTGTCCTACACACTTGAAAATTGCTGTCAGCCTAGAGGACATAGGGGCCTTTCATTGACGTCAAACAAACTTTTTTTTCTAAAATTCACCGTTTCCAAAATAGTGCCAATTTCAAAAACAATATATATATATTATATATATCTCCCGAACGATATTAAAGGACGATTCTATTATGAATATTGATATATATATATATATATATATATATATATATATATATATATATATAGTGCCTCCGTGGCTTAGGCGGCAGCACGCCGGCCTCTCACCGCTGGGTCCGTGGTTCAAATCCCGGTCACTCCATGTGAGATCTGTGCTGGACAAAACGGAGGAGACAGGTTTTTCTCCGGGTATTCCGGTTTTCCCTGTCAAAATTTCATTCCAGCAACACTCTCCACTATCATTTCATTTCATCTGCCATTCGTTTAATCATTGCCCCAGAGGAGTGCATCAGGTCTCGGCAGCCGGCACAGTTCATATCCTTGCCGCTAGATGGGGGCTTCATTCATTCCATTCCTGACCCGGTCGGAGACTGGAAGCAGGCTGTGGATTTTCATTTCATATACAGGGTGTTACAAAAAGGTACGGCCAAACTTTCAGGAAACATTCCTCACACACAAAGAAATAAAATATGTTATGTGGACATGTGTCCGGAAATGCCTAATTTCCATGTTAGAGCTCATTTTAGTTTCGTTAGTATGTACTGTACTTCCTCGATTCACCGCCAGTTGGCCCATTTGAAGGAAGGTAATGTTGACGTAATGTTAGAGCTCATTTTAGTTTCGTTAGTATGTACTGTACTTCCTCGATTCACCGCCAGTTGGCCCATTTGAAGGAAGGTAATGTTGACGTCAGTGCTTGTGTTGACATGCGACTCATTGCTCTACAGTACGAGCATCAAGCACAAAAGTACGTAGCATCAACTGGTTAGTGTTCATCACGAACGTGGTTTTGCAGTCAGTGCAATGTTTACAAATGCGGAGTTGGCAGATGCCCATTTGATGTATGGATTAGCACGAGGCAATAGCCGTGGCGCGGTACGTTTGTATCGAGACAGATTTCCAGAACGAAGGTGTCCCGACAGGAAGACGTTCGAAGCAATTGATCGGCGTCTTAGGGAGCACGGAACATTCCAGCCTATGACTCGCGACTGGGGAAGACCTAGAACGACGAGGACACCTGCAATGGACGAGGCAATTCTTCGTGCAGTTGACGATAACCCTCATGTCAGCGTCAGAGAAGTTGCTGCTGTACAAGGTAACGTTGACCACGTCACTGTATGGAGAGTGCTACGGGAGAACCTGTTGTTCCCGTACCATGTACAGCGTGTGAAGGCACTATCAGCAGCTGATTGGCCTCCACGGGTACACTTCTGCGAATAGTTCATCCAACAATGTGTCAATCCTCATTTCAGTGCAATTGTTCTCTTTACGGATGAGGCGTCATTCCAACGTGATCAAATTGTAAATTTTCACAATCAACATGTGTGGGCTGACGAGAATCCGCACGCAATTGTGCAATCACGTCATCAACACAGATTTTCTGTGAACGTTTGGGCAGGAATTGTTGGTGATGTCTTGATTGGGCCCCATGTTCTTCCACCTACGCTCAATGGAGCACGTTATCATGATTTCATACGGGATACTCTACCTGTGCTGGTAGAACATGTGCCTTTACAAGTACGACACAACATGTGGTTCATGCACGATGGAGCTCCTGCACATTTCAGTCGAAGTGTTCGTACGCTTCTCAACAACAGATTCGGTGACCGATGGATTGGTAGAGGCGGACCAATTCCATGGCCTCCACGCTCTCCTGACCTCAACCCTCTTGACTTTCATTTATGGGGGCATTTGAAAGCTCTTGTCTACGCAACCCCGGTACCAAATGTAGATACTCTTCGTGCTCATATTGTGGACGGCTGTGATACAATACGCCATTCTCCAGGGCTGCATCAGCGCATCAGGGATTCTATGCGACGGAGGGTGGATGCATGTATCCTCGCTAACGGAGGACATTTTGAACATTTCCTGTAACAAAGTGTTTGAAGTCACGCTGGTACGTTCTGTTGCTGTGTGTTTACATTCCATGATTAATGTGATTTGAAGAGAAGTAATAAAATGAGCTCTAACATGGAAATTAAGCGTTTCCGGACACATGTCCACATATCATATTTTCTTTCTTTGTGTGTGAGGAATGTTTCCTGAAAGTTTGGCCGTACCTTTTTGTAACACCCTGTATATATATATATATATTTAAATTTAAATATCAACACACATTCTTCGCAAAGAGGACCTCATCCTAACACCAACAACACCTCGTTCGTTAAAATCCAATCATGCGTTCGGGTGATATCGGCAAAGTTCGTATGAAAGTAGGAGACTAAGCAGCTCCCCCCTCATCCCACTACTCGTGTAGCTTACTTACTGCCTACTCGTATGCTTTAGGTGTGGCCAAAAATCGAATAAATAGTATATTATAGTATATATAGTCAGTAGATCATGACGATTTGATGCAGCGATATCCAGATTAGTCACACGTAGTTGTGTAGTAAGTGCTACTAAATGGCATACATGATCTAAGCATATCACTCAAATTCTCAGTTTCAAAAGTGCCACTACCAAAATTTGCATTTACATCAACGAGAAATGTATATTTATAATTACAGGGGCCGATAGCCTAGATGTTAGGCCCCTTAAAACAACAATTATCATCATCATCATCATCATCATCATATTTATAATTAAATTAATTAATTCATTTAGGCATGAATATCTTCAGGAACCATGTCCTTAAATCCTACTTCAGGCGAGCGATAAATGCACACGAACAGTAAACAGAGAGTGAGAGTGTGAGAGAAGGATTCGGTCACGTAGTGGGGCCAGCCCTCACCTGTTGTTGATGAATTGGTTTCTTTATATAAACCGACAGCAGCCGACAATTATTTTAATTCTACAGCCCCACAGTCAACCATAGCTTTGCTGACTGTCTTTTAACGGTTTAGTTTTTAGATGACTCATTTCCAGGAAATACTGTAGTAGATATTGGATGGCGATACGTGTTTTAAGATGTCAGTGACCTCTTTACCTCTGCTTGTTTGTGTATGATAGTTCTTTGGCCTCAGCTGTTCTTTTGTTTCTGATTAGGTTGTTGGCAGCCCTTTTTCGGTTCAAAGTGGCACTGGCTAGGGATCCCTGGTTGCAGTGATATCTCATTAGCATTCCTCCGCTTCGCGACTATAGCAAGGAACGCAATGGGACGAGTCGCTAGCAAGGCGGTAGATCATACTTGGAATATTAGGCTTCCTGTGTTGGCAGCATTCAGAGATTGAGATACATATAGAATCTAGAGGCTTCTTTGCAGTACATACGTTTTTTCACATTTAGGGACTTGGACATCAGCCCCGTATACCTGGTTATGTGTAGAATTTGCCTGTATTATTGAGGTGTCTAGTAGTTTGTAATTCCCACTACGTCCTATTTGTAACAAGTTCATGTGAAATCACTTTTACTCATATTTTCTATTTAATTGCAATGCGACGTGATGGATCGATACGTCAGTGAGGAACCTGATGAAATACTCTCATAATTAAAGACATCACAAACATCGAACCGACAGCAGCCGCTTTGCACAGTCCACGGTCTCGTACGGTAGTACAGTTCTGAGCTACCTGTCCCTTTATATCTGTGATCAGATACGACTTTTGAGTGCTGCAGTGAGTGTGTGTATTAGAGAGGGAGGGAGAATGGTAATTAATTTGCTCCATTTTCATGATTGTGGAGGTACTGAAGCAGCTTACCTTCGCCTGTAATGCAACTTCTATAATAAGAGTGCTGGTTTATTATTACAATTTTAATTTGTAAATTACTTGCTCGTTATAATAATTACATCATTTCCTGTTCCTGTCTCCACGACCCCAGGGCTTATAAAGTGTGCATGTTATCAATTCAACGCGAAACGCATTTCAAATTAACTAAACGTGTGCTAATCATGCACAGGCTGTATCAAAAGTAAATTCACTCCGTACAATCTCATTCACTACCGTTTTTTCAACCTACAGACGATTAAGAACCCATTCATTGCTAATATAAATACTGTAGTATTAATAGTAAGCTTACATTTATTTGATCGTTGAAATTCTGTCAATTCTATTCTCTAGTGGGGTTTGAAAGCCCCAGACAGTTGAACAGTTTCTTTCGGTCAGAGTTGCGTAAGTTATGAAGCGATATAGAATATTGGGATTGGGAAAACAATTGTTTTGTTATTCTAGGTGAAAATGTAGTTAAAATGACTATAGAATAGAAATCGAAATGAAACGGCGTCGTAAAAGTTAAAAAGAAAAAAAGGTGAAAAGCTCCTCGGGGAAAATAAATAAATAAATAAATAATATTCGCCCATGCGTCAGACATTGGGTTAAGTGCTCAATTTAAAACGAATCTTAACGTCAGATTATTAATATTAGTATTATTATTATTTGAGGGTAAAAACTCAATTGTAATATTTCTAACGGTTGATGAATGGCTGGAAAGATGAAATTCAGTTCCAAAATTACCATAAGGGAAGATGAGAAAATAAGGAGAAGCATCTGGAGCGAAAGAAAAAGATTAGGAGCAAGGGACTGACCCCAATAAAACAATTTTATTCACAAAGGTAACAATAACAAACAATGAAAAGCGTACTGCTATACATTTCGAACGAGTTTGGCGAGATAGTGCCAAGTACAGGGAGAGCTCGTGGCTCATTTACAATATAATTGTTAATGGCTATTCTTATTATTATTATTATTATTATTATTATTATTATTATTTGATCACAATTGATCAAGTAATGGTTGTCACAGCAAATGAGTGTGCTTCTCGAAAAGCATGCTAAAAAGGGGATTGTAACTAAAGTTCAAAAGCAAAAGAATAATATACAATAAGATCCACGTGGCGTATCAACAAATTGCAGCCAAGGGGAAATTGCTGATAGAGTAAGAACAATCAATGTGAATAATTGCGAAAAAAATGGGTTAGAAACCCGAAGTAAGAATTTAATACCTAGACTTAGGAGCAGGAGGCACCCGTGGCCTATAGAAAAAAGGTTATAATTAAGAGTAATTACAAAGGGGGAACACTTGTTGTGCTCAAAGTAAACTAAGCTTCCACCCAGCAAGGTGCTGATTATAAGTTTAGCAAAGAATGAATAATTCAAATCTTGATTAAGCAAAACACAATTATCAAGGAGCATAAATTGAAATGACCAGGTAGGAATTACCTCAAGTAGGAAGTTGGCAGAACTGTACTTGCATTTGACAATTTAAAGAGAAAGGCAAGGCAAAAATTAACAAATTCCATTAAATGGAGATTTGCCTTGAACACAACAAGATGGCAACAAAGCTTACGCGATGAAAGTAAAGTAATTTCTATTGATTCAGTAAGTGAAATGAGTAGCTTGAAAGGGTGCGTAAGTCATCACCACTCATTAGGATGCTCTTCGAGTAAGGAGAATGAGCATGCAACGTAAGATGCCTCCAGGAGGCGGCCGTGGCCCAAAGCTCAATGATAAAAGTTATCGCACGGAGCAAGCAATTAATTGCAATTGCGTTATTTAAGAATAATTTTATTATCTTGCTTAAAGGTTTAAGACCTATAAAATGTAAATAATTATTTAAATGTTGGCAAGATTATTATTATTTATTTCTCACCAATATATTGAGCTAGTTAGCATTACCAACTAGAGTGCATTCACATAAAGACGTGAAAATGAACTAAAGCACTCCTAAAATTTAAATTCCCAAATCTTGGGAACAGCAGGCACTGAAGTATTAAAACAATACTAGCGGACCCGTGCGAGAAATCTCGCATGTTCATAAGTCATACTTTCCCCCAATAGGTTTATAATGAGTGACTTAAGGAGAAAGGTTGTTATCTCATTATTTCAACCAAATGCTTATAGAACACCATTTTCATTTCAGTTAGAATTCCAAGCTGTACGTTCTCCAACTTAAGAAGGCAATTAACGAAAATTCCATCATTATAACACTCACCAGTTATTTGATATTTATGAAAGCATCGTGGTCAAGATTTCCTGCTTTATCTTGTTGGCTGAGAAGCCTCCTTCTCCCTTATCAGGACAGCCCTCGTTGGAAAACTTCTTCACGCCCCGCTTACAGTGAGGCTTCCTTGTTCCTAAGTGCAACGATCAGCCCTAAACTCCTTTGCACGTTACCTACAGAGGTGCTTTCGCTTTCCCGAGTGGAGCGTCAGCATGAGAGCGTGCTGAGGCAGGTTTCTTTCTTTGATTTTTATGAAATTAAAATGCAATTCGTCACTCTTGATTCCATTTCTGTGCTGAATCAATTGATTGAGAGCTTAGCAGTAACACTCACCGATTATTCGATACATTTCAGCCAGAATTGCAAGTTGTACGTTCCGTAACTTAAGAAGGCAATCACTGAAAATTTTATCATCATAACACTCATCGGTTATTCGATATTTATGAAATTATACGATTTGAGTACCCAATCCATTTATTTAGTAATTCTGAAAACCATGGGAAATGATAGAAGAAAAACCTGTAAAAGAATTAATGTTTAATAGTTCTAAGGTTTTAGACGCCGAAACACACGCCGCTTATACGATTTAGAGTACTCAATCCATTGATTTACTGTTTCTGAAAACCATGCGAAATGATCGATATTTATGAAATTAGAATGCAGAAGAAAAACCTGTAAAATAAATTAACGTTTAATAGTTTTAAGGGTTTAGACGACAACTCATAATGCAGAATGTTAGAGCATCAGTATCTGCAAATCGCACACTTCTTACAAAAATTAATATTTATGCAACTACGCAATTCGTCACCGCTAATTTATGAAATTATAAGATTTGAGTACACATTCCTTTGATTTACTGTCCCTGAAATCCATGCAGAATGATAAAGGAAAGATCTAAGAATGTTAAAATGACAATAAACAGGCGTCACAGAGGCTAAGATGTGAAGTGGACAGCAATTATGGAGCTTATTTTCCTACAGCAACAGTATCTAAAATCACAAACTTCGTATACATTATATACATTTATGAAATTAGAAAATCTCGCTTGTTCATAAACCACACATTTCCCAATAGGTTTATAATGAGAGACTGAAGGAGAAAGGTTGTTATGTTTTCATTTCATCCGAATGATTATAGAACACTGTTTACTTTCAGTTAGAATTCCAAGTTCTACGTTCTCTAACTTTAAGGCAATCACTGAAAATTAGATCATCATAACACACATCAGTTATTCGATATTTATGAAAACATCTTGGTCAAGATTTCCTACTTTATCTTCTTGGCTGAGGAGCGTCCTTCTTCCTTATCAGGACAGCCCTCGTTGGAAAACTTCTCCACGCCCCGCTTACGGTGAGGCTTCCTTTTTCCGAAGTGCAACGATCAGCGCTAAAATCCTTTGCACGTTACCTACAGGGGTTCTTTCCTTCTTCTGTGTGTAGCACTCAACGCTAAACTCCTTTGCACGTTACCTACAGGGGTGCTTTCGCTTTCCCGAGTGGAGCGTCAGCATGAGAGCGTGCTGTGGCTGGTTTCTTTCTTTGATATTTATGAAATTAAAATGCAATTCGTCATTGTTGATTCCATTTCTGTGCTGAGTCCATTGATTAAGAGCTTAGTCGTAACACTCACCTGTTATTCGATACATTTCAGTCGGAATTGCAAGTTGTACGTTCCGTAACTTAAGAAGGCAATCGCTGAAAATTGGATCATCATAACACTCTTCGGTTATTCGATATTTATGAAATTATACGATTTGAGTACCCAATCCATCTATTTAGTAATTCTGAAAACCATGGGAAATGATAGAAGAAAAACCTGCAAAAGAATGAATGTTTAATAGTTCTAAGGTTTTAGACGCCGAAACACACGCCGGTTATACGATTTAGAGTACTCAATCCATTGATTTACTGTTTCTGAAAACCATGCGAAATGATCGATATTTATGAAATTAGAATGCAGAAGAAAAACCTGTTAAATAAATTAACGTTTAATAGTTTTAAGGGTTTAGACGACAACTCATAATTGCAGCATGTTAGAGCATCAGTATTTGCAAATCGCACACTTCTTACAAAAATTGATATTTATGAAATTAGAATGCAATTCTTCACTGCTAATTTATGAGGCCTATATGATGATGATGATGATGATGATAGATTTAAGGTTGTAGACGACAACTCTAGCATGATACAGCAACAGTATTTGCAAAAAAAATCTTAATAAATCGATATATATGGAATTAGAATGCAGAAGAAAATCCTGTATCGCGGCTTTTTTTTAGCGTATGGCTTTTAGTGCCGGGAGTGTCCGAGGACATGTTCGGCTCGCCAGTTTTTGTAGCTGCTTCGAGACGGGCACCCAAAGGGTGAGCTACAAGTACCGTTGAGGAGGAATGTTGGATGGGAGGGTCGAGGAGTTGGAAGGTAGCGGCTGTGGCCTATAGTTAGGGACCAACCCCGGCATTTGCCTGGAAGGAAGATGGGAAACCACAGAAGACCATCTTCAAGGTTGCCGGCGGGGGGATTCGAACCTCCTCGCCTCCCGGATGTGAGCGACTGCCAACAGTCATGCCGCAACGACCTCGGCTAACTCACCCGGTGCGGCTTATTAACAAACCTGGAATATAATAAATCCATTGTTTAGACGGATGAGCTTAAACCATGTTTGTGCTGCGTCCATTGATTGAAAGCTTAGCAGTAACACTCGCCGGTTATACGATTTGAGTACCAAATCCATTGATTTAGCCTACTGATTCTGAAAACGTACACATTCCTTTGATTTACTGTTTCTGAAATCGATGCAAAATGATAAAGGAAAGACCTCAGAATGTGAAATTTTAAAAAAAAGGCGTCACAGCGGCCAAAATGTGAAGTGGATACCAATTATGGAGCGTATCTTCCTGCAGCAACAGTAACTGCAAATCGCACACTTCGTACAGTTTTTTTAAAGTATTTTTTTAAAGAAATTATAGATATTGATGAAATTAGAGTGCAATGAGTCACTGGTAATGTATATTCTCTTTAATTTGAATTCTCATTTTTCACGATCGGTCTCTTGTGAGCGCCGCAGGAGGGATGCATACTACTGAAATAATATATATGATAATGTGGTTAGAAGAAAACCTTTCAAAAGTTACACACAACAGTGGAAAGTACCTTAGTAATGGGATGATTTTGGAGCAGGATAGCTCCAAGAATGGGGAGGACACTGATTTAGTGTAACCTCAATTTAACAAAAAGGACATAAATTGCTTAAATTAAATTTGTTATTAGGGAGTTGAATGCGGAAAGAAGGAAAAAGGGGATGTATTTTCTGGCCAATATTGTTGCACACACGAAGTGACCCGAATCGACGGTAGAACGCACTAGGTATTGAAGCACTGAAAGTTTATGAATTGTTTAATTTTACTGTCACTTTTGGAGAAATTAGTATAGTTCTGTAGAAAAGGGTACGTTGCCAGTTTATAGTAGTGGAAGTGTTCGTAGTTTCTGGTAAGACTTGCTTTATGGAGGTACCCTGTTAAACGGTTTCACGATGACGTCACAACATTTGAATTAGAGATGAGGTTAGAATTAGAATTTCTAGTTTATTCAGGTGAATCTCACAAAATAGGCTAATGCAGTTGACATAAGTTGAGTTCCTCGGTGCCCCATTCGATAGGGTTTAACAAGATTTATGGGGAGATCCCATGGTGTTTAATTGAGAGCAATTATCAAAGTTGCAAATAATTCCCACGTTGGCCCGTACATAAATTACAATATAGAAGTTGATATCCCAAGGCGGAAGATGCTATTAAAACAAATCAATGCTCTGGCATTGTATGAAAAATTCCGTACATCTTGAAATTGTGACTGGCTAGCTGAATAAAATAGCGATGAGATTGTTTAAAACAGCTCCTAGCCGTATTAAGAGTTTTTGAATACTTAGCTCTCACATGATGAGTTTGCAGAGCAGCTGAATGTACTTAAAAGTACGATTACTTCAAAACGTCGGACATGACCACTCCTCGGATAGAGGTTGAACAGCGAACGTGCGTGCCTCACGAGAACTTGTAGCTGACTGGGATCACACGGCGAGATGCAACGGTCGGTAGAGCAAGGAGAGATGGGTATGGGAAGGGGAATGGCGTTTTAAGTGCCAACATGAGGAAACAAAAGATCCTAAATAATTTATACATCTTAGGCGGAGTTTAAAAAGAGCATAGTTTCAAGGTAGGCGTAGAAGCGAGACGGTTACCCTCTGGTCCAGATGAATTGAACTTGAGAATTCATCATGAACGGCCGAGAAGCAGTAACTTCAGCGTATAGCCACGAGGAGCGCCGCAGAAAGATGCTTGTACATAGCTAGTCAAGGAGAAAACATCTCGATTTTCTGAAACACACTTTCAAAACCATAAGAGAATGCACAAAAGGAGAGGAACATGAAAATAGTATGTTAGTGGTTTGCACGGAAGAAAAAGGGGTAAAAATAACAAGGAACCCAATATGGATGTAAAATACTAAACCAGGGAACGTATATTCAGAAGGAATATACCAATGTTTTAGACTAAATGACATAAAAGTCTTAGGAAGATTTTCTAATCTGGAAAACGTCATTTGACTTATTTAAAGAAGATCAGAGATAAAACTCAGCATTTTTTTCTAGGTTTATGCCGTGTCTCGTGTAGTGTTTCACCTAGGAACACGAAGATAAGCTATTCAGCGGGCTCTTGGTGTCCGTCAGGAGTAGCGAACTATGCACTACCTCCCTTCTTATGGGAATACGGGGGCTCAAAAGGAAATTAAGGAAAGCTTATAACAAACGACACGATAGTTACGGGCATATGCTAAAGTTTAAATTATTATCGAAATAGCTAGCCCTCAAAAATAAGGCTACTCACGATAATTACATACAAAACTTAATCGGGGGAAGGGGTGATGGGTGGAGAAAAAAAAAGTTACGTTAGAAAGCGGAAGGGAAATTCCAATGATTTGTCTAGGATAATGTCCGGAGATGGTGAATTAATTAGTGAGGAACAAGCAATTCCTAATGAATTAAATATATGGTATGGTAGTGTGTTTATGAATTTAATAGCTGTGTGTTGGACCTTAACTATGATTCTGATAGCCCACCTTTCCGAATAAACCAATCGTCGACTCTAGCAAGAATTAAAAAGCTACGTAGAAATATATCGAAAGGCCCAGACAATATTTGTGGAGATGTGCTAAAACTGGGAGGTGCGGCCATGGGGCGATACTTGGGGGTGCTGTTTAATGTATCAATTAATAACGCACAAATACCCGAAGACTGGTAAAGAGCTACAATAGTTCCAATATTCAAGGGAGGGAACAGATTGGTAATGGGAAACTATAGGCCTGTTAGCCTCACATCCATCACTTGTAAACTGATGTAGCACGTTATTTCTGATTACTTAAGGGAACAATGGGGAAAGTTATCATGGCTTAATGGGAGGCAACATGGATTTGGACAAGGGTACTCAAGCGAGAGCCAGGGTATTAATGACTCTCTAGACAGTGGAGTGCAAGTTGACGCTGTAATTATAGATTTTGCTAAGGCTTTTGATGTCGTCCCACATGACATACTACTCCGTAAATTAGTGGCAACGAAGATTGATAAGAGTAATTTTATGGATTCAAGAGTTCTTGATTGGTCACTCGCAAAAGGTTAAAATAGGTAATGTATTCTCGGAGAACATTTTGATAACGTCAGGTGTCCCTCAGAGCAGTGTGTTTGGGCCCCTGTTATTTCTAACATTTATTAACAACCTACCGAAAGGGATTCGAAGTGACTACCGACTGTTTGCGGATACTTGAGCATCCATGTAAGGAATGATATGAAATGGAGTACCCATGTGGGTTGTGTCGTCTCCAAAGCGTACAAATCACTTAATTTTGTAACGCGGGTATAAAAGGCAGTAGCTCTACCGCAAAAGAATTAGAATATTAGACCCTGGTGAGACCAATCTTGGAATACGGCTCAATGGTTTGGGACTCATATTAGGTATGGCTCATCAATGAGCTGGAGATGGTACAAAGGAAGGCTGCTAGGTTTGCGCTCAACGGTTTTAATTCTAGGAGTAGTGTAACTCAAATGATAGAAAGACTAGGGTGGGAATCTCAGGAAGATAGAAGGACTAAATCCAGACTATACGCTATGTTTAACACTTACACTAATCGACCAGCATGAGGAGAACTAAGCAATCCCTCAGGGGCTCACATCTAGTGGGACGTGGGTTGGCGACCACGGGACCCCAGCTGAGTCCGGCATTGCTTCCCCTTACTTGTGCCGGGCTCCTCTATGTCTTCTTTCCTGTCTACCTCCCTTGGTCAACTCTTGTTCTCTTCCGACCCCGACGGTATTAGGGTATCCGAGGCCTAGGGAGTCTTTCACGTTCCCGCCTTAACTGGCCCTTGTCTCATCTTTCCTGATTCCCTCCTTCTGTGAGGGGTCAGCCTTCTTTTTCATTTCCTTTTACCTCCTGCCTTGTGCTCAAGGCCCTTAAGGAGGCAGGGTGTACGTAGCCCCACCACTTCTGGTGCACCCTAGATAATGCTACACCCTCAGGGGCTCACGGCTGGTGAGTTCGGGAGTTGGCGACCTCGAGGGATTCCTGAGCTGGGTCCGTTTTCCCCTTTTGTCCCTTACCTTTGGGGCGGACGCTCTCCTCTCTCTCCTCTCCTCTCCTCTTTTCCTTATATTTCCTTTTCTCTTTAAGATTCCTGCACATTTTTGTTACTTGGTTCACCGTGTATCTAAATTCCCTTTTAGCGATTTTTAAGGCATTTTTAATCTACGTTGCATTTTGTAAGTTTTTTCGATCTAAATTACATCTCGCGATTGTTTTCAACCTCAATTGCATTTTGTGAAGATTGACAATCTAAATTGCTTTTTAGTAAGTCTTTCAATGGTGGCGCAGGACATTTTAGTGAGATTATTGAATTTCAAGTGCATTTTGTATTTTCAACCTAAACCGCATTTCGCAAAAATTTTGAATCTAAATTGCATTTTGTTTGGCGGGCATTTTGCAAATATTTTGATTCTCAATTGCATTTTGTGGATATTTTGAATCTAAATTACATTTTGTCACGTATTTTCAATCTAAATTGCATTTTGTAAGTATTGTCAATCCACATGAGTCGTTTGAATCTACCGTACATTTTGTACGCATTTTCAATTTCAATTGCATTTTGTAAGTATTTTGAATTTCAATTGCAGTAGTGGAAATGAATCGGTTCTAGCGCCCCCACGTCCATATTCCTCCACACAAGATGGCGGCGGTGCGATATCTCTCGAACTTATGGTCGAATTTTAACAAATGACGTGTCATTGAACTCGGTATGACAACCCCTTTCCAATGGACAACATATTTCCACCCCAAAATAAAATCTACCCCTACTGGGAGGTGAAATTGTTTTTTTTAAGAAAATCTCTCTTTCCAAGTGCAACATGTGAGAGTTTGAATGCCAATATGGAATTAAACGTTGTTCTACACAAGAGACATGTATACGGTGGAAAGTCAATATGAATTAGCATGCTTGTTTTTTTGTTTTTAAGCATGCCCACTCATGGCTTTTGTAAGAGGGCGGGCTTTTTTAAATAAATGTTGTTCTACACAAGAGATATGTATACGGTGGATAGCCAATATGAATTATCATGCTTGTTTTTTGTTTGTGCCCACTCATTGCTTTTGTAAGAGGGAGGGCTTTTTAAAAGATGGCGGCTGTAGTGTAACCTAACCTAACCCAACCTAACGGGTCCTTGTTGACAGGTCATTGTTGACGAGTCCTTGATGACAGGTCCTTGTGGATGAGTCCTTGTTGATGAGTCCCTTTGGACTGATTCCTTTGGACCGGTTCCTTTGGACTGGTCCCCCAATGATATGATGAAATTAAACGTTGTTCCACATGAAACGCATGTGAAGAGCCGATTGCTACTATGAATTAACATGTTTGTTTTCTATTTTTACGCATGTGCAGTTGGGGTTTTCGTAAGAGGGCGGACTTTTTAAATAATGATTTATAGATGAGTTATTTAAAAAAATAACCAAAAGATCCAAAACTAATAGGTCATTGGCTTTTTTTTAAATATCTCATGAACCAATAAGGCTGACTTGTATGAGGGGTCGTTGGACTTGGGATGACGCTCCGTTTTTCAATGTATTTTTGATTTTTGTCGAAAGGGCCTAAGTACACTTTTGTTAATATCTCGTGAACCAATAAGTCTAAGGACTTGTATGAGGGGTCGTAGCACTTGGGATGTCATTCCCTTTTTAAATGTATTTTTTTGAAATTTTGACAAGGGGCCTAACTACACTTTTGTTGTTATTTCCTGAACCCATGATGGGATTTTGACCTGTGAGGTGTCGTTGGACCTGGGCAGACACTCTATTTTTGAATGTATTTTTGACATTTTAACAAAGGGCCTAACTACACTTTTTTAATATCTCGCGAACAAATAAGGCTAGGGACTTGTATGTGGGGTCCTAGCACTCGGGGTGACGCTCTGTTTTTGAATATATATTTAATGTTTGTCAAAAGGGCCTAACTGCACTGTTGTTAATATCTCTATAACTAATAATGGGAGAGAGTCAAGTGAGGTGTTATTATACTAAGGATGGCCAACCCTTTCCCATGACCAACGAATTTACCCCAAATATTCAAAACAACAAGGTCATTGACCTGAGATTATATAAACTAATACTCGGATATCGACATGTGAGGTGTCATAGGTCTTAGAATGGTCAACTCTTTCCCATGACCAATGAATTTACCTAAAATATCCAAAATATTAAGGTCATTGACCTGAGATTTTATAAATTAATAATTGGATATGGACATGTGAGTTGTTTACCGTGAGTGATGAAACATAGCTAGGTAGAGAAAGAATTAGTGTAGGCTACATGTATGGTGACTGACAAGTCTTTCACTATTGGAACTTGTTTTCAGATCAGACTATAGTACAGAGAGAGTATAGGTTGCAGGCATGGGTTAATAAATGACAAACGGTGTACACAAAATCGGATTTATTGATTCAAGAATTAAGAGTAGACTATCTTTAATTGATTGGTTAAAGAGGATAGCTAATGAAACAAAATGGTGACTACATTGAACTAAACTGAACCAAGCTGAATCAAACCGAACCAAACCTAATCGAAAACAAGCCAAGGGTTTAAGTGTAAATCTTGTGGATGAATGTGGTCATTGGTAATGTCAAAAAGGAAAGGGATAACGCTCTACCTATATAGGGTAAGGTAAAGCTAGTGCATGGTGCTAATGCACACACCCAAGTACATGAACCACGCACACAACTATCCTATGCAGTTTTTATTGGTTGACTGTTAAAACTTGCTCAGTGGTTACTGGGACAAGATGGTCGCTACACACAACAAGCTTTAAATACCTGAGGCTAATAATCTATACACACACACACACACACACACACACTTTTTCTAAACTAAACTGGCATTGCTCACACAGTAGGCAAATGACAGAAATGCTTGGCTAACAGAAATACAATCATTTTCGGTTGTCTAATGTTACCAGCTAAACATTACGTGCTATAGTGGTGAGCAAATGTGCCTCTTTCACTGCAGATCTTAACTCGATTTCCAGCTCTAAGGCCTAGAACGAATCAAACTAAGAAAAGAGGGTATGGTGACGCAGTGGTTAAACTGTTAGCCTTTCACTAAGGTAGACTAGGGTTTGATTTTAGGTTAATATGCATGTCATAAACAAACAAATAAAAGCAGAGATAATATTTAAAACTGATTACACTTGTCTCTTTTCAAATTATTACTTAGATTACAAATACAAACGTGGATTGGGTTTGATATACAGTTAATGCTTCCTATCACATACTAGACTGTAAGAAAGCCAAACAAGCAAAAGGCGTAGGTAGAGCAGTGATAAAATTGCTATGTGTAGAGAAATACCTAACGGTTTTATGAACTGGCAAAGGTATGTCGCATAAACAGTGCAGGATACAACCCAGCAACCATAATGTTTATCTTGTGGACAAGAGAAAACATATATACATAGAGAGAGATATATAGAAAGCTTGTGTATGAGTGGGTAGCATTGGTTGTTTGACCAGAGAAAATACGGTGAGGTAGGGTGGGGAGAGGGAGAATTAGCAGTTATATATGAATGGAAAATTTTTTTTTTTTCAGTAGTTTTGTTTTTCAAATGCAGTGGTAGATAGTCGTTATTTTGTAAAACATTCTTACTTGCAGTAGTAATAAGCCTATACGGTTCCGCTAACACATAGATAGTCTGTATTATTGCCATGGTCAAGCACTCACATTAAGATTATTTACAAAATCATAAAATGAAAAATAAAAAATCTTGTTTTGGAAATATCGGTTTTCAACATACTACAACAAATAAATAAAAAATATGTAAACAGCAAAATGGAAAATCCATGTTTCCATATAGACAAAATTTAAAACCTTAAACGGACATTTAAGAAAATATATGCAAATGGGCAATTGACAAATGTGTAAATATGAAAATGGAAAATCCATGTTTCCATATCATGAAATTGAAAAACATCAAACTGTCATTTAAAAAAGATGCAAACGGAAAATTGACAAATTGCAATGTGTGAAATGTGAAATTGAACAATTGGCTATCATTATTTAAAAAAAATTAAAAAACATGGTGCTCTATGGTTGAGGTGTGAATCAAACCCTCTCTACTTATTTGGACCACCCGAGACTGAGTAGACTAGTTTTAGTTGTCATACCACTTTTAAAAGTTTGTGTTAAATCTAGGAATTGAACCCAAGAGCTTGTAGGGGAGATCAAAGGTTATAATATGTTAAACAGATAGCCTTGAATGTAGGGTGTGGCAGCTATATAGAGATGAAACGTTTAGCTCGGGGCAGGGAGGCATGGAGATCTGCATCAAACCAGTCAAAAGACTGACGACTCAAACAACAACATGTACAGCTCACCAAAATAATGTTGTGTAACGGTAAATGTTAGTCACGAACAGTAATGCATTACTAAAACCCATGACACGAACCCTAAGAGCTTTTCTAAAATTATTTTAAAATGCCTTTAACCCTATATTAAACACCCAGTTCACAAGACTCATAACTGCAATGTTATGGTCAAACAAAACAAAATCTATATTTCAAAGCAAACAAGTGGTTTAGTAAAGGTATACTGGAAAAAGTTTTATAAACACTCAAGTCCACAAAAATAATTAAATTTGTAACTGTCAGGTTGACCGAGTGGTTATGGTGTATGACTCAAGTTCAAATTTTCCGTACAAGAAAGCAAGGGTTCGAATCCCTTACCTGATATAACTATTGTCTCAACATGGCTTGACCACACTGTATTATTGTGATACTCGGTACACAAACCATAGATAGAGTGTATTGTTTAAGGTCACTCTCTTTCCGAACATAGTCAAAGACTGTTGATGGTTAACAATTGTATTAATAGTGGGGCATGGAGATAGCAATTAAGAAAAACAGACAATACCCATACACTATTTTTATTTATTTAATGTAAGTGCTTGTACAATAGTTATATACAAACTACAACTCTCTTTTGTCTATTACTATCTAGTCCTTTTCGATCCACTTGCATATCAAGGGCAGATGACTTTGTAGTTCAACCCCTTATAGCGACATCAACAGCACTACCTCTTGCATAGTCTGTGATGTTGATGACTCTTGAGACGTGGAAGATGGATACAACATAACTTTTACAACAGGGGTTAAACGTTGCTCAACAAACAATGCACTATTTTGAGTAGCAACATCTCTTGTACTAACTTTTTAGCATTCTGATGATTTTCTGTCAACACCATCAGTGTTTTGTCTGGAGCACTACATTGATGATCACTCACACTTAAAACCACAGCATTTCTACTTTTCATATTGCCTCGACATCTTGTTGACCTCTGTTTTGAGCATCGCCAGAATATTATTCCTTTTACATTTTGTCGTCTATAGTTATAAGAGTAGCCTTTATAGAGTACACTTTGTATACCTCGGTTAGTTGTAGTAAGTTCCATAGTAGCAACTAACCTGTTAGTATGATTTGCACACTACAAATGTTATATATGTTCTGGTAATAGAATTATTTAGCGTTGGCTTTTATATTTAATATGTGCAGTTTAAAGTGATAGGAAAGTGGTAAATACGTGGTAGCAATGTGGTAAACAAGTGGTAGACAATTGATAACAAAGTGGTAGAAAAGTGGTAGCAAAGTGGTAGCAAAGTGGTAGCAAACTAGAACAGTGGTAGCAAAGTGGTGGAAAATATTACATGTATTGCTAAGAAATAGTTTAAGCGGTTACATGGATTCATTACACAATAATTTTAGCATGACGAAGCTCATTTTCTATATCCAATACTTCTTCCTCATATTTAGTATGACCAGCCTGTTTACAGGTATGCAAGTACTGAAGCCGCTGGATTGGCTTACTGGGATTGTTCCAGTAAACAAATTTAACAAATGATTTTTTTGGGTGTAAACTATTATCATCATAATCATCATCATCATCATCATCATCATCATCATCATGGTTATCATCATCAATATAATTATCATCAATATAATCATCATCACTATTACTATCTAATCCTTTTTGTTCATCTTGCAATGCAACAACCTTTGGCATAGTTTGTGATGTCTTTGATAGTGTTAGAGGTTTCTTAGACGTTAGCGACTGTCCTAACATGTCTTTTTCAGGAGATAATAAATGCTCTTTTACAAACAAAGCGCTATCTTGAGCCACACTATTTTTTTTCTTGGTCTTGCTTTTTTTACCTTGGTTAGAGTATTTTGTCCATTTAAATAAGTATTATTTTGAGATTTACAATGATGATCGATTGAAATAAGTATGTTGGAGCCTTTTGTTTTAATCATTCCTCGACACTTTTTAGATCGTTGTTTCGAACAGCACCAAATAACAGTTCCATTTCTATTTGTTTCTTTTTACAATATATGTATATCCTTTATAGTAAGCACATGGCTTACCATAGCTAGTCGTTGATACTTCCATGTCAACTGTTAAGCATAAACTAATCTCTAGTAAAGTTAACTCGATAATAAAAATGATAGTTTGTAGTATGTGCAGTTTAAAGTAAGAGCAAAAGTGAGAGTCAAATGGTAGAAAAGTGTTAGCAAAGTGGTGGAAGAGTGGTAGCAGTTTATAGTAGTCATGATCTTTTTTACCAGAATGTGATTTGAGTAAATGTAATTTCTAAACCTTAGCAGTGAGTAGTCAGTTAGTCTTGGTTCAGACAAGCGTAAACAGTTTTCCAATGAATCTGAGCTTAAGATTTTCATTATGAAACAGTTGTGTAACCAATTAGGTATCGGTACTTGATAGTTTCACACATGAACAAAAATTCCAACATATCTGACATGAATTACATGATTTGAAAGTTGACAAAGAATATCCAATCAACCATTGTAGTTACAATGTCAAACACAAAGACAAAATCAGCATGAACTTTTAAGTTACAGGAAAATTCTATGAAATAGACTATGCAGGAAATTTGGAAATACACATCAGAAGTTTGCAACACCATCCTTCTAGCCTATATAAATTATCGACATGGAAAGTATGCACTGCCCCTAACATTAAACCAATTTATCAATAACACAAGTCAACAATCAAAACATTTTGTGTTGAGTCTATTATTTAATGCATATATTCTGTCTACATTGAACAGTAACAAAAAAAGCCAGTCATAATTAATTAAGTTTGCTTTAATTCTTTATGTAATGATAAATACATATTTAAAGTTTTGGCAGACTGTTCAGGGTGAATCGGCATTGAACACATAAGAGAGGGAGACTTAACCTCAGCTCATCTAACATAACCTAAATTTACCCAACCTAACCTTGTCATATAGGTAAGAAACGGGTCAAGCTATGCTTTCGACTACCGAGTTTCAGCTACTTTGCAAGGTTACTCTCCCGAACATTGCCGGAGACTGCTGATAAACACCTATGTTCCCACGGCGGCGGCGCGCAACGACTTATATGACGCGCTTCCCCCTTTTCATTGATCCCTGTTGATTTGTCCCTTTGGACTGGTCCCTGTTGACTAGTCCCCTTTGGACGGGTCCTTTTGAATGGAGTCATTTTTGACGGGTCCCTGTGGACAGGTCCTTTTGGCTGATCCCTTTGGACCGGACCCTTTGACATAATTTGGATAAATGCATGGGCCAGTCCATAAGGACCAGTCCAAAGGGACCGGTCCAAAGGGGTCATTGCAATTTGTCAATTTTCCATTTGCATCTTTTTTAAATGACAGTTTGATGTTTTTCAATTTCATGATATGGAAACATGGATTTTCCATTTTCATATTTACACATTTGTCAATTTCCCATTTGCATATATTTTCTTAAATGTCCGTTTAAGGTTTTTAAATTTTGTCTATATGGAAACATGGATTTTCCATTATGCTGTTTACACATTTTTCATTTATTTTTTGTAGTATGTTGAAAAACGATATTTCTAAAACAAGATTTTTTTATTTTTCATTTTATGATTTTGTAAATGATCTTAATGTGAGTGCTTGACCATGGCAATAATACAGTCTATCTATGTGTTCGCGGAACCCTAGAGGCTTATTACTACTGCAAGTAAGAATGTTTTACAAAATAACAACTATCTACCACTGCATTTGAAAAACAAAACTATTGAAAAAAATCTATTTTCCATTCATATATAAGTGCTAATTCTCCCTCTCCCCACCCTACCTCACCGTATTTTCTCTGGTCAAACAACCAATGCTACCCACTCATACACAAGCTTTCTATATATCTCTCTCTATATATATGTTTTCTCTTGTCCACAAGATAAAAATTATGGTTGCTGGATTGTATCCTGCACTGTTTATGCGACATACCTTTGCCAGTTCATAAAACCGTTAGGTATTTCTCTACACATAGCGATTTTACCACGATTTTACCACTACTCTACCTACGCCTTTGCTTGTTTGGCTTTCTTACAGTCTAGTATGTGATAGGAAGCATTAACTGTATATAAAACCCAGTCCTCGTTTGTATTTGTAATCTAAGTAATAATTTGAAAAGAGACAAGTGTAATCAGTTTTAAACATTATCTCTGCTTTTATTTGTTTGTTTATGACATGCATATTAACCTAAAATCAAACCCTAGTCTACCTTAGTGAAAGGCTAACAGTTTAACCACTGCGTCACCATACCCTTTTTCTTAGTTTGATTCGTTCTAGGCCTTAGAGCTAGAAATCGAGTTAAGATCTGCAGTGAAAGAGGCACATGTGCTCACCACTATAGCACGTAATGTTTAGCTGGTAACATTAGACAACCGAAAATGATTGTATTTCTGTTAGCCAAGCATTTCTGTCATTTGCCTACTGTGTGAGCACTGCCAGCAAGGCAGTTTAGTTTAGAAAAAGTGTGTGTGTGTGTGTGTGTGTGTATAGATTATTAGCCTCAGGTATTTAAAGCTTGTTGTGTGTAGCGACCATCTTGTCCAAGTAGCCACTGAGCAAGTTTTAACAGTCAACCCATAAAAACTGCATAGGATAGTTGTGGGTGTGGTTCATGTACTTGGGTGTGTGCATTAGCACCATGCACTAGCTTTACCTTACCCTCTATAGGTAGAGCGTTATCCCTTTCCTTTTTGACATTACCAATGACCACATTCACCCACAAGTTTTACACTTAAACCCTTGGCTTGTTTTCGATTAGGTTTGGTTCGGTTTGGTTGGGTTTGATTCAGCTTGGTTCAGTTTAGTTCAATGTAGTCACCATTTTGTTTCATTAGCTATCCTCTTTAACCAATCAATTAAAGATAGCCTACTCTTAATTCCTGAATCAATAATTCCGATTTTGTGTACACCGTTTGTCATTTATTAACCCATGCCTGCAACCTATACTCTCTCTGTACTAGAGTCTGATCTGAAAACAAGTTCCAATAGTGAAAGACTTGTCAGTCACCATACATGTAGCCTACACTAATTCTTTCTCTACCTAGCTATGTTTCATCACTCACGGTAAACAACTCACATGTCCGTATCCAATTATTAATTTATAAAATCTCAGGTCAATGACCTTAATATTTTGGATATTTTAGGTAAATGCATTGGTCATGGGAAAGAGTTGACCATTCTAAGTCCTATGACACTTCACATGTCGATATCCGAGTATTAGTTTATATAATCTCAGGTCATTGACCTTGTTGTTTTGAATATTTGGGGTAAATTCGTTGGTCATGGGAAAGGGTTGGCCATCCTTAGTATAATAACACCTCACTTGACTCTCTCCCATTATTAGTTATAGAGATATTAACAACAGTGCAGTTAGGCCCTTTTGACAAACATTAAATATATATTCAAAAACAGAGCGTCACCCCGAGTGCTAGGACCCCACATACAAGTCCCTAGCCTTATTTGTTCGCGAGATATTAAAAAAGTGTAGTTAGGCCCTTTGTTAAAATGTCAAAAATACATTCAAAAAGAGAGTGTCTGCCCAGGTCCAACGACACCTCACAGGTCAAAATCCCATCAAGGGTTCAGGAAATATCAACAAAAGTGTAGTTAGGCCCCTTGTCAAAATTTCAAAAAAATACATTTAAAAAGGGAATGACATCCCAAGTGCTACGACCCCTTATACAAGTCCCGAGCCTTATTGGTTCACGAGATATTAACAAAAGTGTACTTAGGCCCTTTTGACAAAAATCAAAAATACATTGAAAAACGGAGCGTCATCCCAAGTCCAACGACCCGTCGTACAAGTCCCTAGCCTTATTGGTTCGTGAGATATTTAAAAAAAAAAGCCAATGACCTATTAGTTTTGGATCTTTTGGTTATTTTTTTAAATAACTCATCTATAAATCATTATTTAAAAAGTCCGCCCTCTAACGAAAACCCCAACTGCGCATGCGTAAAAATAGAAAATAAACATGTTAATTCATAGTAGCAATCGGCTCTTCACATGCATTTCATGTGGAACAACGTTTAATTTCATCATATTGTTACGTGCCACCCCTAGTGGCACTTTTTTTAACTGGATTACGGTGGGTAGGAAGCACAACGCAAATTACTGCTTAAAGAAATAATTAACTTTATTGTGGCCAGAAATATACACTACTCAACAGCAAATAGCAATTATTTGCTTACTCCAGTTTCCTCAAGTCGAGAATACTCCCCTTTCACTTGTCAACAGACCACAGTTAATCCCTCGTAATGAGGTGGCCCCGTACGCTAGCTCGAAATAGCTGCACTAGCTCTGTCACTCACTGTTTCACAAGTACCACAATCACTTCCTCGGTGTCAAGAGAATCAGCTTCACTCGCTCAAAACACAGTTCCTCTGTAGGAGTCTCACTTCCCCGCTCCACTAGGGGTTTCGCAAGTCACCACACTTCTGTCGCTCACGATAATCGCTCACACTAGCTCGTAAAACACAACAACAACCACTGCTTGACGGGTCACTCTTATATAGCCGGCCGGTGACTCAATAAATGCTTCTAGATCCATCCAGAGTCCACGGCTTCTCGAGGTTTCCAGCGCTGGTCCAGTCACGAATGTTCTGGACTATCCCTTTGTCCTAGTAGCCCTGTTGCATAAGGCGCGCGCAATACAGGAGACAGGGCACAGCCCAGCCCTGGGGCAGTTGTGACTCACGCGGCGACTGATGACACAAACTCACAGCCGTAACAATATCATTGGGGGACCAGTCCAAAGGAACCGGTCCAAAGGAATCAGTCCCAAGGGACTCATCAACAAGGACTCATCAACAAGGACTCGTCCACAAGGACCTGTCATCAAGGACTCGTCAACAATGACCTGTCAAGAAGGACCCGTTAGGTTGGGTTATGTTAGGTTACACTACAGCCGCCATCTTTTAAAAAGCCCGCCCTCTTACAAAAGCTATGAGTGGGCATGCATAAAAACAAACAAAAAACAAGCATGATAATTCATATTGGCTATCCACCGTATACATGTCTCTTGTGTAGAACAACATTTATTTAAAAAAGCTCGCCCTCTTACAAAAGCCATGAGTGGGCATGCTTAAAAACAAAACAAAACAAGCATGCTAATTCATATTGGCTTTCTTCCGTATACAGGTCTCTTGTGTAGAACAACGTTTAATTCCATATTGGCATTCAAACTCTCACATGTTGCACTTGGAAAGAGAGATTTAAAAAAATCACCCCCTAGTAGGGGTAGGTTTTATTTTGGGGTGGAGATATGTTGTCCATTGGAAAGGGGGTGTCAGCCCGAGTTCAATGTCACCTCATTTGTTAAAATCCGACCATAAGTTCGAGAGATATCGCACCGCCGCCATCTTGTGTGGAGGAATGTGGAGGTGGAGGCGCTAGAACCGATTCATTTCCACTACTAATTGCACTTTGTGAATAATTTGGATTGGAACAGGGATATTTCAATCTGAATTGCATTGTGTATTTTCAATTTCAATTGCATTTTGTAAGTATTTTGAACCTCAGTTGCATTTTGTACGTATTTTCGATCTCATTTGCATTTTGTAAGTATTTTGAATTTCAGTTGCATTTTGAAAGTATTTCGACGCTGCATTGCATTTTGTACTTATTTTGAATCTAGCCTACGTTTTGTGGGTCTTTTTCAATCTATTCTTTTTGTGAATCTTTTCGTTCTAAATTCCCTTTTGTAAGACAATATTGTGAGTTGTTTCCATCTGAGTTTCTCTTTGTACGTATTTTCAGTCTCATATAATTTTCGTTCTGGTTTCCATTTCATTCTCATTTTCGCTATCACCCAGATCATTAGGGGCCGATAACCTAGATGTTAGGCCCCTTAAAACAACAATTATCATCATCATCAGAACTAAGCAAACGTCTGGGAAATTCCACCTACCTGAGCAGGGCAGTTCATCCACATAAAGTTAAGGTCCGACCACAGCGTACAAATTATGGGAAATATTCTTTCAAAAACCGTGGTAGGCTATTGATAATTGGAACTCATTACCTGCTTCAGTCTTACAGCCTTTCCCCAAACATATTGATGTGTTTAAGGATAGAAATTTTGTGTAAATACTACGATGTAATTTTATAGTTCCTATATTGCGAATTGTGTATATTGTGTTTGATGTTATTGTTGGTAATGTTCTGTAACTTATTTGTACAATTTGCCACCGGGTAATTACCCCTATTTGCAAATATTATGTATATAATAATAAAGACACGGCATAAACCTAGAAAAAATGCTGAGTTTTAATTCCCTGGCCGTGAAAGCCAATATACCATCTTTTAAAGATCTATGATATCTGCCGTTTTATGTGTTGCAAAACTGTTTTACCTTGACCGTGTGAGTAATAAAGGCATACGCCGACCCGCCGTCTGGCCGGCTGCTCCATATCACGCGATTGAAGGCGATTCACGCACGGTTCATGCGACGTGACTCACATGGTAAGCGTAGGCTACACTACCGATATTCCTTATCGGCTTTAGTCAGAACACATCTTTCTTAGGCTATCAGGTGGCGAGTGTAACGTAGTCCACCACCATAGAAAGCGCACTACAATAATAACAGTATACCCTCATCTACTAGACAACCTCGTAGTGTAGTGACTAGCATATTTGGCTATCACCCCTGAGGTGGGGGTTTGATCCCTGGCTCTGCAGAGGGTTGGAACAGGGTATACTCAGCATTATGAAGCAAAACTGAGAACAGATGGGTTCGTTCTGCCTGTGCGTTGTAATCAAGTTGTTCGCTGCACGAAGACGCAGACTGCAATGAGGAGCTACATTTCGGAGATCCAAAGTTCGAATCCGGGCTCTGACAGCGCCAACCTGAATGTTTTCCGTGGGATTTTTCCATATTCATTTCAGGAAAATGTGGATATGTTCTTAACTTCATGTCCCGTGACGCGTACCGCAATCCCAGACCCTATCAATCACAGTTACACTATTACAGTCACCTCAATAACTACCATTCACGGGGAGGATGATCAAAGGTGTTTATAGCTCCTAATTGAATCGCCATCGCCGCCTCTGTCACCACTAGCACCAGGCGTTTTGCTTTTCATAACCGCCATCTATTTCAATAAATGAGGATTCTTAGTCCTTTATACCCTGAAACAGCAAAACGGTGGAGTAGGCTGTTTAAAACAAGACATACGATGATTTTTGATATATTGGATGTATTGTGTAGGCTTTCCAACACGTCGTTTAAAGCGTAGTCAACCCAAGTCAACTCCAGGCAGGCACAAGGCATCACCAGTTGAATCCCACTTAGAGCAGAGAGGAGAAGAGGGAAGAGTTGCAGGAGCGTAATGTTCAAGTTGAATGTGAGTGTATACCATCATGTCTGCATTACTTCGACTCCTGACAGACCAACTGGTGTGGCTTCAACAGAAAGCGACCGAGGCGAGACCCGATCTTCGTACTTCTATAGCGAAACTGTGTTTGATTCCGCGCCGCACTTAGCAGCTGCCGTGACGGCCGAACAGACCAAGAGGAGCGAAGCCTTCGGGCCACCATGTCATACAACCACTGTACAATTATTAGAGTTGTTGGTAGTATCAGCTAGTTAATTGAAATACTTATGGCAGTATAGTAGATAGGGTGTACGCATCCCAGCATTGACAAATTTTGTGTTACGAATCTATTTTCTGAAGCTGTTTATAGGCACTATTTCAGTGAGAATGATTAGGGTTATTTCGTATTCCTTTGGCCACTCGTAGGCACAAATGTGGATTTAGAGGAATTTATACGCTCAATGGAAGGTGTAAAAATTATTGTTCACTCTAGATTTTTTTGTTTTGTTTCACAAATGGGAATTTTGCTATATTGTACCATGTCCTGCCTTTATACCGTGATGAAAAGTGAAAAGATATCGAAGTTCTTTCTTATCTCTCGGAGCAAAAATTTGCGACGAACATTTCTGTACACAAGAATTTATTTAACCCTATTGGCAGGAAGATGACTTTTCTTGTTTATCTACGGTAGTATACTGTATTGTTGAGCAGACATTTTTATTATAATATGACTTCCGTTTTATTTGTAAAACCATGAAAGCAAGCAAAATCCAGTTGTGAAATATTCAAATCTCTGAAAAGGGCTAGGAAATTCAGAGGAAGAAAAAAAATGGAAAGAGACAGAGAAGCACCGATGGCAGAACTGTCTCTTCATAGATGAGACTTTGATTCTGAGTTCATAGGATGGTTGGTTTGTTTTCAATACCATAACAAAAATGCTATTTTTGTAAATTGTGTAAGTCTGATTTCATGCTGGAAAAGAATGGCCTTAATCAATATGCGTCCTATATCCGACTCAAGAACATGAAAATGATGTCGGTTGTGAGTCATCACAGAAAACTCTGTTGCAATATGTAAGCCTTAATTTTGTAATGCGACAGTATGTGGGGTTTTAATGCAATACTATATTTGTGGTAAAAAGAAAGTGATACGGTTTGGTTTCGCGAGGCGATTATGTTAGTGGTAGGCCGAGCATTGAGCAAGGAAAAGGGACTGCCGATAGTGATGGTGACCTTGATTGAATCCACTTAACACTGTGGTGGTGCCAGGGCCATTATTTAAGAATAGATGATGTTGACGAAAGCCAGTCTCTCCCTTGACGCTTGCACGGGGCAGCTGGCTAGTTAGTGGAAGGCGGACAGGAGCCAGACACACAGCAGTGGTGTCGTTGTGGGTGGGCGAGCGACGACTTGCTACATTTAACCCTTAACTTAGCACCTCCTAAATCCAATGTGGGTTTGTATCCCCTTAGTAGTCTAGATCAGGGGTTCTCAACCTCTGTGGGACTGCGAGCACCACCCTCATACTATACCAAGTGCCCGGGCACCATTAAATCGAATATAATAGTCTAATAATAATATTATTATTGAAAATCCACACAGCCTGCTTCCAGTCTCCGACCGGGTCAGGAATGGAATGAATGAAGCCCCCATCTAGCGGCGAGGATATGAACTGTGCCGGCTGCCGAGGCCTGACGCACTCCACTGGGGCAATGATTAAATGAATGACAGATGGAATGAAATGATAGTGGAGAGTGTTGCTGGAAGGAAATTTTGACAGGGAAAACCGGAGTACCCGGAGAAAAACCTGTCTGCCTCCGTTTTGTCCAGCACAGATCTCACATGGAGTGACCGGGATTTGAACCACGGACCCAGCGGTGAGAGGCCAGCGTGCTGCCGCCTAAGCCACGGAGGCTTATAGTATTATTATTATTATTAATAATAATAATAACAATAATAATAATAATGCAGCAAGCGAATGTTAAGTTTGAACCAAAATCATTACGACAACCTGGGAAAAATTGGACGGATGAGTGGTTGAGGGAGCATTCCGCGAGAATGAAGAGATTTTGGGAGGAGCGGAGGAGAGACATCCCCAGATGACATCATGTCATCAAGTTTAATCGCTCTCCTGTAGGGGAAGTTTCGCTTAAATAATAATAATAATAATAATAATAATAATGCAGCAAGCATGCTCCTCTTTCCTTTGCCTATGCTCTGTGAGCTGCCTGAATGGGATTGCCATTTCACCGGAAATTCCACGTCAATCATCACTCGTCTGCCTCTTGACCAATCCATGTTCGCATAGTTGATGTCATATTACTCTGCGATGCAATATTACAGCCCACGTGCTTCAGTGCCTGGTCAGCTGTATCTCTGGCTTGTACAGTTTTGCAACCTCGTTCTCAGACCACATGGCGAGACGAGAACTGTCAATCCTATTCTGGCAGCTCACAGAGTTTATATCTCTTTTCCTCAGAAGTGCTGAACTGCTTGCATGACTCATGCGGATAAGATTCAATTACGTGTGGGCAGTCAAGTTGAATCAGCATCTTTTGCGTTGCTCATAAAACAGGAATGTTCATATTTTTACTGTAGATTAAAAATATACAATTTCACAAAATGATAAAAATTTCTGACTGTCAAAACTTGTAATCAAAACACTATTACTCAGGTTCGTGAAAGCCAATGGATCTCAGGGGAGATTGTGCACGCGTGTACCCTTTAGCTCGTATGACGAGAACGCCAAATTTCATTTAAGGAGCACAGTGGTGCTAACGAGCATCAGGTTGAGAACACCCGGTCTAAATGTTCGGGCTCTCTTCTAACGCTAGTAGCATTATGATTGATAGTCTTTTATGTTCCTCCGATACTGTACCTTGAACATCTATAAAGTTAGTTATGCATGATTATGGCATGTCAATTATAACATTTATTGAGTGACCAGCTGTTATGCCCGGCGTTGCACGGAATCACAATTGGATATTAAGAGATATACCTCTGCTTGCACTGTCGTATCGTGTGCAACCCGGAGGAAGGTCGTTGTTATTGTTCATCTACTGTAAGTTAGCACTTTTTTTGACAGTTCTCGCGGGAACGAATACTACAGAACATATCAATCCGCCTCTACCACGTGCATTCCAGCCAATGAGCTATCACCCACGTGGCAGCCAGCAATGGCCGCTGTATTCCGTCAAGGTGTCAACAGCTGTTATGAGTTGCCTAAACCTACATTCATCTCGCAATATCAATTCATTCCTTTTTTTTAAGGAAACTTGTATTTCTTTGTGACATTTATCAAATAATCCTTCGAACAACACACCCACTGACGGCTCGCTGACAGAATGTTACATCATTGGACGCGCTATGACCAAAACCTTGGCGACGACACAGGAGCTGATAACTTACATGTGAGAGTGGAATAATTTTGGCCCATTATTTCACAGCTCGGGGAAAATGCTTACTAAGGTATGGTGTAAGATTTTCTTAAGACCCCGGGTCACTTGTATCGATTTTCAGTCTAGCTCTTACCGTTTATAACTGAATTTAGTGAGCGCACGATTTCTTCGTACCAGACAACTAAGCATAGAGCAGAAATCTAAAATCATGTAATTTTGTATTTTTTTTAACAATTTCAATGATGTTGCGCAAGCAAAAATCATTCAGTAAATGATCTCATTCAGTAAATGATCTTAAATAATTTTTTATAAGTTGTTCTTGCTATAAACTAGAGTGTCATAGTTTTAATAGAATTAAACGGCTGAAAAAATCACGAAAATTTGTGATTTTTACATTTTTTTTTCAAACCTTAAGTGCGATGCGCGAGCGGAAGATGTTAACTGATTTCAAAAATGTTTACATCATTTTTCTTCTTAAAGCAATAGGCAACTTTTCCGACCTAGAGCGTTTAAGAAAAAAAAAATTTTTTTTCGACCCACTCTAAGTCGATCATTACTTGACCTGTTGGATTGATATTAAAATAAAACGTACGAAACATTTCACCATGTAAGTTAACTTTTATAGGTCTATAAAACAACTCATATTTTAGGCCTACTTTTTTTTTGCACAAATCATGCCATATGCAAATTATTCACCAGGCCAATGTCCTTGGGGAAGTACATAGTTCTGCTGACATTTCTTTTACCTTCAAAAATAAGGAAATAAAATAAATATCTTGAACAAGAAATTCCGTACCTGCTTCAGACTCGATATTAAAAACAAAGATGTCCGACTTGGAGACATCTCAGCACTCAACATTTAAGATAACCACTATATATTTATCTGAAAAAAAAAAAAAAAAAAAAAAAAAAAAAATGAACACGCGTTCAAATGGAAATAATGCTTTCAGACGACTTTGCGCAATATTATCAATTATAATAATTATTATTTAATATAATTAACACGTTATTTTCTCAGGCGGATGAACATAGTAAAGTGTCCATTACCAACTGCACGCCCATCCCACGAGCACGTGGTAGTTCAGTTTGATAATGCAACTTTTCAGTCTGGTCGACAGAATATATTGTCAATATATTCACAATTACTGGGACAAGCGAAAAAATAACCTGAAAAAACTTATTACATGTGAATAAAACGTGTATATATTTGTTATGGACTACAGGTTATAAATTGAGTCTTTCCTTATGAAGGTTGGCAACCCTAGCTGTCAAAAAGTGCAAACTTACAGTAGATGAACTATATAACTTAATGAGCAATATTATTGCCACTCAAAGTCCTTGTGCGTGCTTTTTATCTGATCAAAAATTGTGTTGAAGTTGTTAAGTAGGTGGGTACTGCGCCCGAAATTTGAATGCTACATGATGAAAATGATGATACTTTTCGAGCCCCATGATACAGTTTAACATTGAAATATAAATCCTGGAAATTGGCTCAAGCGAGTTGTTAGTGAACGCAGGCTAGGGGATAGACCAGTCACGTGATTTGAGACGCTCGAGAATATACTAGAACATTGAAAAGTGCCTAGCAACAAGACAATATAACCAATTTATTGTTATAAAATATATTATTGGATATATGCCCACATATTAGAAAGAAAATAAAGGGATTCTGCCTTTTCAATACTTATATTAAACCTACTCACAGGTACATGTTTCGAAGGTTAACTCCTTCTTCCTCAGCCTGCACATACATATCAAAGATAAATTACCTTTATAAGAACATACGTTACATAAAATAAAGATTTGTGAAATAAATAATGTGAAGTTCTTCTGTTTCCGATTCTCCATAGAAGATCTTCTAATTGGATTTCCAGGCCTGGGTGCATTAAAAAGCCGCTGAATCAGGCCGGTGTTGTGAGTCGCTATTTAGTTGCGTCATCGTTTTCTGAACCTAGTCTCTATGCTGCCCTTGGAGAACATCATGGCAAAGAAACCATAGAATCCCTGCAGCAGTGCCATGCCCCGCCGTATATAGTGTGTTTTTATTTTCCAAATTCAATAATGATTATATCTCTCATTTTTCGCATTCATCCACCCCAAAACAACTGCCAACAACCACACATCATAAACATCCACATTTATTTTTCCTTAGTTTTTATTCCCGTCCTCTATTTCCCTTCCCCTTCTCCCCTAGTATGTCTTTGGACAATCAAAGGAGTGATATTAGCGAGACACGTTTTGATCTGCTGTTGTTCACGTCCAAACACACTACATACGGCGGGGCATGGCACTGCTGCAGGGATTCTATGGTTTCTTTGCCATGATGCTCTCCAAGGGCAGCATAGAGACTAGTTCGGAAAACGATGACGCAACCAAATAGTGACTCACAACACCGGCCTGATTCAGCGGCTTTTTAATGCACCCAGGCCTGGAAATCCGATTAGAAGATCTTCTATGGAGAATCGGAAACAGATGAACTTCACATTATTTATTTCACAAATCTTTATTTCATGTAACGTATGTTCTTATAAAGGTAATTTATCTTTGTTATTTATGTACAGGCTGAGGAAGAAGGAGTTAACCTTCGAAACATGTACCTGTGAGTAGGTTCAATATAAGTATTGAAAAGGCTGAATCCCTTTATTTTCTTTCTAATATATAGTTAGTCAATACGGACCTCAATTACTGACATATGCCCACAGCCAATGAGAAGAGGGTTTTTGGAAGCAGATATGGATTTTACCTAGTTAATGTGATTAACTATTCCATTTAAGCCCTATGTAACATTTTTATTCCATTGAAATTATCAAGAAAATTAAGAGAAGATATCAGTAATACTTTAAAAGTCGCAAAAGGGAAGAAATTCACTGTAATAAGCATATTACACGCGCGCGCCATTAACTACGCGGGAGGAACAAAGGCGTCGACAATAAGACGAGCTGGAGTGGGGACGACTAGAAGAAGCGTTCTTATTCTGGGAGACTTTGGAGAGTCAAGACGTGTTATCCGGGAGAGTTCATTCCCGTAGAATTCAGCCGAGTGCGGTCAGACACCACTCGATGGGACAGTGCCGATCACGGCCAGCATATAGTGAAAGCCTCGCTTGTCAAACTAGGTGAAATTTGAGCGAAGGCTATATCAGTCTATAGCGAATAAGTGTTCGACTTTAGTGAAAGGAAATTGTATCCGGTATATACAGATAGATACATAGCAACGGTGTATGAAGATTTGGAGTGATTAATTTGAGTAATTAGACAGTTTTGGGACGATTTATATCGGTCAGAGAAAGTTGCGTATCTCAGTAGAAAGAAACTATTTTAGTGGGGCGAGACTACAGCATATTCAAGTCTACGTTACGGAAATAAGTGAGTAATAATAATAATAATAATATCGTATGGCCTCGGGTGCCTGGTGCAAGCTTTGCTATTTGACACCCAGAGGGTAGCTTGCGTGTCGAATTTCGTAGTTCCTTGACTATGAAAGTCAAGGAGGTTAGATGTTAGATATCTAATCTCCTTGAACACAATAGCGCTTTCTAGTAGTAGAGAAATGAGGAACTTTGTACTGGCGGAAACTCCCGAGATTAATTTTGCCATTATGAACTCGGCCTACTGAATTCAAATGGGTTCTTTGACATGCCAACATCGTATGACATGCGTATCGTATTTTTGCCGCCTTTCAAAAATCACTTACCACGGTCAGGGGCGAACCAATAAGTGAGTAGCACCGTGATATTATATGAACATTGATTATTTGAACATTATGATGGCTGCAAACATTTATCGAAAGGAATTGTTATATAACACATTGATGATAATTGAGATAATGGACTAAGACTTTTGTGCGATTGGGGTATGCCGATAGAGAGTTGTGATTGACAACATGGATCAACGTTGATTAACGACGGAAATATGTATAACATCTAGGATGTCTACAATGCCGAGACAACATGAAACATTATGTACAATTCCATCCAGTACATTTAATGTATTTTCATGTACATTTACTCTCGACTATGACCAATTATAATCTTTCATTGACCAACCAAATGAACATTGACATCTACGATAGTGATTCGATGCACAACTTACAAATTTTATTTGTAACGATGACACTATATCGGATTCATTGCTCGATAATGATGAGGAACGTTCGAATGATGTCGGCAAATGAAGAGTCGTCATTGGGAAGACAGAAGATACCAGAGACCAGGCCCGGTGATTGTTCGAGACTTGGAGTCCATGTTCGAGAGACGAGGTTCGATGTCCGACGGAGACGAGTGTTTGCTGGGGAGGAAATCCTTCCATCCCCGTGGTCGCTGTTTTTCCACTGGTGTGGAACGGATTTGGTTTCGACAATTAACACTTGGGAAGATGAAGCATCTAGGTATTTTCGAACACCTGATATGAACTTCATGTGTCTACAAGACGAGGTAGAATTGTTTTACATTATTAAGTAGTTTTAGTATTATGACATCATTTGTGAGCAAATTTCCCCATATTTAATTAATGTATTTTCACTTGGATGTTGAACAAGTTTATTCTACAAGATCGTATATGATGATGGTCTTTAATCATCTATACTTGAGAATTTAATGATTCAGTTTCTGAACTGAAGTTTATTTGTTTGGAAATTAATTGTTCATTTTTTAAGAAGTTGGTATTCTACGATTTTCGATTTTTAATTCAAGATTTCAGACAGTTTCTCTTTGATATTTTAGTAAATTCATTTTTGAGTTAAATGAATTGGGCATTCTTATTGCATGAAGAACACTAGTTAGGAGAAGAAATCTACTCGTGATATACTGTGAAATATCGCCCATTACTATGAACAGTTCGTCGATCTGGCAAGTAATATTCGTCATGATTACGATATGAAGTCAAGTACTTACGAACATTCTTCGTATAGAATGAAGATACATTCAGGCGTTGACAAACCCATTTTGATGAAGGAAGGCTTTGCCCTTCATTAAATGTAACATTATTTGAGACATATCTTCTTGGATGATAATTCATCCGACATAAGGGAAAGTTAGATAGAATCTCATCCAATCGTGATTGGACACTTAAATAACACAAGTTGTTATTTATACATAAATGTAACACTACGTTAATTGTCAATGTAGTATTGCAGCCGTGTAACTTGGAAGTAATGATCAGTATGGAGAAACGAATATTTATAATTTTTATTAAATGTGTAGAGACATGGCATAGATAACAAAGTAACGACGTTTAGTAAACCTCTAAGATCTTTCATTATAATCGTTTTGAGAACGATAAGTGTGTCAATTTGAACAAATATTGTTGTTAATATGTAAGCAGTTGGTTGGAACATCGATAAAATAAATGCAAGGGTACTATTGAAAAATTGTGGGGAACAATTGAGGTGACGTTATTGAAGTTGTGTATTGGATGTACGAGGAATTCATGCCGTCTATAGATGATGGTAGAGTCTGCGTGGATATATTGTGATGAAATACGAGGGTACTGCCGTATTATGGTATTGAAGTACTGTTGTGAGAGGAAGTTAAAGCATTGTTGTGTATTGGTAGAGTTGTTAATAATAATAATAATAATAATAATAATAATAATAATATCGTATGGCCTCGGGTGCCGGGTGCAAGCTTTGTAATTTAACACCCAGAGGGTAGCTTGCATGTCGAATTTCGTTGTTCCTTGAATCACAATGAAAGTCAAGGAGGTTAGATATCTAAGCTCGTTGAACACCATAGCGCTATCTAGTAGAGAAATGAGGAACTTTGTGTTGGCGGAAACTCCCGAGATTAATTTTACCATTATGAACACGGCCTACTGAATTCAAATGGGTTCTTTGACATGCCTACATCGTATGACATGCGTGTCGTATTTTTGCCGCCTTTAAAAAAATCACTTACCACGGCCAGGAGCGAACCTGCATTCTTGGGGTTAGTAGACCGACACGCTATCCACTCACCCACCGTGGCAAGCTAGTAGAGTTGTTGAGAACTCCTAAGTGTGAATAGATCTACGACATAGAGTCGGAATAGGCGAAAAGATGTTGGGAAATGTTATTTAATCCTTGTCCACTAAACCATTATTAAACTATATTAAGCCTGGAATTATCTTAATAATATGAACTCATCTTTGTTGATCGGTCATATCAAACCGGAGATGACAACTAACCTAATTTTGACTTTAATGGTATAGCATTGTAATTATTTGAAAGTATAGAAGAGGGAAACTTTAAACCAGAGATAGTGTTCATAATAATATTAACAGAGTAATATCGTTAAGAAAGTAAACTTTGGAACGATAGACGTGTGTAGATATTGCATATAAAATTTTCATTATTATTTAATTAAGGGTTTTTATTATTTTTAATATTAATTATTTACTGCATGTTTTTAATATTGTCTATAGCTAGTAAGAGTAAATGTTTTTGAAGTGAGTGTTTGCGATAGCGTTGATTGATGCGTGTATGAAGGCTTCATCAGTCATGAATGATGTAAGTGAATGATAGGAAGGGTATTGTGTAGTAGGAATGTGTTTGGAAGAGAAATGGCTGTTATATAGAGTGTTTTGTACAATGTAATTGTTTGAGAATATGATGTGTTTCCACTGAGTCCAGTTAGCGTATTTCATGTGTTAAAACGGACAGGGAACTTCGACAGGTGTAACACAAGTAAACCTGTGATTTGGTGGAGGTATATGGAAGATACGTTCGTGATGTGGGAGGAGGGTTCTGAGAAACTGATACATTTTCTGAGCCACCTAAATCAGCTGCATCCTTCAATCCACTTTACAATGGAGCTAGAGTCGGGTGGATGCTTACCTTTTTTGGATGTTCTTGTGGGGAGGAAGGCGGATGGCTCCATGGGGCACAGCGTCTACCGTAAGCCAACTCACACTAACCGTTATTTACATGCAGACTCCCACCATCACCCAGCACAAAAACAAGGAATTATAACAACTCGAGCCAAAAGAGCGGAACGTATTTGTGAGGCATCAAATCTTCAGGAAGAGTTACATGCGTTACAAACCATGTTTAAGGGTAATGGCTATAATGAATCCACTATATATAGGTCCCTACATCCCAGAAGGAGGGATAGACAACCTTCTCAGAGCTCCGACGTGAGGGGAACTGCTTACCTCCCTTATATTCACAACACCACTGACCGCGTTGCTAAGATTCTCCGCAAGCACAAGATAAAAACAGCTTTCGGCACTATGGCGAAAATTGGTCAACGTTTAGCATTAAACAAAGATAAATTGTCCCCAATACTACAACCTGGGGTAGCTGAACATGTTTCAAGGATGCTCATGCGCTTGCCCTTGTTAAGCACAACTGGTCTAGAATTATAAGGGAGGCAGTTGAAATTCGTAAAAATCCCAATAATTTTAACAGAGATACTGGATATCAGCTAAGTGACACTTGGCTACCAGTTATTAAGGATCTAGGAAGATAGTTCCTCTCAGTCTCTCTGTTCTTCACCTATTTCAAATTGTACTTTTTTCCTCTATGGCTACAGAGCCTGGATTTGATCTCCTTTGTTCGTCACTGGAGGAGTTTCCATCTGTTTTTTCGTCGTTGCCTGTATGATGTTAGGTATCGTTCAGATACACTTCCCTTTTGTTTATGATTCCTTATATCCATCTACCCTCCCCCCCCCCCTCCTTTCTTTTGGACATCCTCATTCTTCGAGGAGTCTCTAAATTTTCACCCCGCCCCCTTTACCTTCTCCTTACTACTCTGTCCGCCGTTCTACCATGGTCCATACAGTAATTTCTGGCAGCTGCTCTCTGGTGACGAACAGAGGAATTGATCTATATTTTTTGTAATCTCATTGATATACTTTCTTTGGCCACATTGTTTGATTCCATTGAAAAAGGAGGCAAGGTTTCTCTGAAACTTAAGGTTCTAATTTAAATACACACGGCATTAGCCAAAAAAAAAACCATGAATTATTTATATAATAATCCGGGCCGTGAAAGCCTTAATATACATAATAATGTAAACTACTTCCAGGGGCAGATGACTTCATAGTTCCGCCCCTTAAAACCTCAATAACTAACTAACTAAACTACTTCCTTCAGAAGGCTGCATTGGTATTGAGGCTGGTATTGAGTGACCTGCAATATCTTGTCTTGAATATAATTGAGGATGCCTGAGAGCAGTTGGGACGTGTACTTAAAGAACTCGGGGTCCTGCTACACTTCCTGGAGGACTTCCCGACTGCCGTCATCGAAGAGTGGAACGGGTTTGGCCAGTGCATTCTCAACACCTTGTGGATACCATATCGCAAAATGTCACAGCATGCTTCCACGCACGAGGTGGGATATCAAACGTTTTACGGGTTTGCCTTTCCCTCATAATGGCTTTGCTGTTGTTGTTTTTAACCTATTTTTTACATTTTGCAAACATGATTGAAAAATCGATATGGGATCAATCTGGGACGATGTGTGTGTCCGTCTGCTCTTTCTCTGCTCGCCCACTATCAACGGCTGCAGCTATCGAAACCAAATTTTGTATGAGTGACTTGTATGCCAGAAAATCTCAACGCCATATTTTGAAACGACGTAATTGTTGTCAACTGCTGAAAAACACAATTGAAATTTGAACCTAGGGCTGGATATATCAGAAAGTAGGCTATGCATGGAAACTGTTTCAAACTTGGCACACCTGTAGGCCGTAAAACTGCAGATTTATTTTGAGTAACCCACACATAACATTGGTGCCAACATAATTGTATGCAAGTTGATAGCTTCAATGTTTAACTACATGTAACTACCATATTAACTAATGGATTTCAACCGAAAGTCGTATATGTAATGAATGCCCAAGGAAATATAATACTGCGTATTTTCCGAGTCACCATGGCCACTAACTGTGTAATAAATGCTATCAAGACTTTTGAACCCTGGACGCAATATCTCTGAATGTATGCTGGCACACTATTAGCCCTAGTTGTTTTAGTCATGATTGTTAAGAGTAAACAGTCATACTGATATATTCAAAACGCGCTTCTTAGTTCAATCTTTCAATGTTCGTGATTTCCATACTAATTAATGGATCTGAACCAAATGTATGCCTCAAGAGTTATAACTGTGAATATTTTTCTTCGTGTCATCAGGGCTGCCAATTGGCGGTTAAACCTATACAAACTTTCCAACCCTAGACTCAATATGTCTGAATCTATGTATGGAACAAACTGCAAACCTAACACACTGGTGGCCCAAGATGTTAAGACATATACAGTATATACACTGGAGTCCAAAATTAAAGAAACAAACGGAAATGTTGCAAGTTTGCGTTTATTTTGCCACAAAACAGTATAAACAGGTGATAGTAAAGAAGCAACAATGTAAGGAATATAGTAAGTAAACCCACTGCAACATGCATAACAGTAGACAAAAATGTTCTTCGTTTTTTCCAACTCCATGGATTTGCACACACACACACACACATACACACACAGACATCAAGCTAATGTGCACAGTATGTAGTGTGACCACCTCTGTCAGCAAAAGGGTTATGCTGCGAATGAGGTCATCAATCTCATGTTGAGGCAATAACGCCCATTCTACCTGCAGAGCGGCTCGCAAGTCTTGGAGAGAGGCCAGACCATGCATGCAATATTTTCATTTTCCAAGAAAACATCAACCACCAATTATGTAGTTAACTTCAGTACTACCAACAGAATTCTAACACGCTCATGGGTTCAATGTTCAAGTGCATGTAACTTCCATACTATGAAATGGATTCCTACCAAATTTTGCATGTATAATTTGGTACATATGGGAGATATGACTATGCATGGTTTACAATGCTTTTTATGAGTAACCAGAGTTTTCACTACTATCAACTGTCTATTGTCCCGTGCACGTAGTTCAAATTACAAGGCAACAAATTACTTTTCACCCTTCTATATTTATTTCCTCAATCCAGTACAAAATTACCAACATCTTACCATATCGCCTCATTTCTGATCACTCTTTTTAGCCTATTTTCATTTATGAAAAAATAGGCTTCTGAGATCACCTTTTGTCCGTGTGCGTGAGTGTGTGATGGTGTGTGTGATGGATTTTGTGTGTCCCCCCTAATAACGTCTAAACGGCTAGAGCGATTTCAATGAAACTCTGTAAGTTCATAGCACTATTCCGGACGACTCCGACCGAGCCCTTCAAATTTTGTTACTTCTCACCAATCTAACATGGCGGCTGTGTGAAATATTTCACCAGCATTCAATATCTCCGAAACTATTACCGATATCACCCTTGGAATATTTTACGGTGATAAAGGGAACTACCAGAAGTTCACCTATGTGACATTTGAAATCCTGGTAACTACAAAACCAACATGGCGGCCAAGCGAATTTGCGACTTTTAAATAGACGTTTCTCGCGATGTAACCAACCAAACGCAATAAAACATGGTACAGTATATGTTTATACACTTTGTAATGCACCGACATCTAACTTCGTTCAATTTTTTACATAACCTCAAGATGGCGACTGTACGAAATATTTCACCGGCATTCTATATCTCTGAAACTATTAGCGGTAACACCCTGAAATTTTGTACGGAGATAAAGAGCACTACTGGAAGTTCATCTATAAGACTTTCAAAAACCGGTTAACTACAAAACGAGTATGGCGGCCAAGCGAAGTTGAAAATTTTAAATTGACCTTTCTCGCGATTTTATGATCCAAACGCAATGAAACTTGATACAGGAAATGTTTATACACATTGTAATGCACTGGTATCTAATTTAGTTCAATTGTTTACATAACCCCAAGATGGCGGTTGTGGGAATTTTAAAATTAAGTTTTTATTTCTTGTGTCGTAATCATGCGATCGAAGTGGAAGTTTGAATAATGAACCTACGCAATAATTTTCCTTTAATGTTACATGACTCTATGGTCTATACATATAACAATCCAACATGGCGACCATCCGAAATATTCAGATGGATCTCAATATCTACGAATCTATTACAGCAATCAAACTGAATTGTTTCATGTTCATAGTAGCTATGAACATAAGTTCACCTCTAGGACTTTCAATAACCTGGTGATCACAAATCCAACATGGTGGCGACGCGAAGTATAAACATTCACGCGGTCGTTCCTCGCAATGTAACCATCCGAGTGCAGTGACACTTGGTACAGTAAATTCTTATACAAATGTTAATCCACTGGCATCTAATTTTTTTCAATTGTTTCCATAACCAGAAGATGGCAGCTGTGCGAAATTTTAAAATCTTGTTTTTACTTCAATCATGCGATTGAAGTTTGAATATTACACGTACACAATAATCTTCATGTAACAGTACATAACTCTAAGACCTACATATATAAAAATCCAACATGGCGACCATCCGAAATATTTAGTCGGTTCTCAATATCTACGAATCTGTTAGAGCAATCAAACTGAAATTTTGTAGTTTGATAGGGGTAATTAACATAGTAGGATACATGAAAATAGGCTGTATAGTTCTTCACGAAACTACTTGTCTTTTAATCAACAACCCTTTGACAAAGAATACACAGCTATCCTCGTTTTTTAATCCAGACCTGGCCAAGAAGGCCCAAAGGGATGGTTCTCGCATGACTTAGAAGCCGGTCAAACTAACTAGAGCAAGGCACTGGCGGCGGATCTGATTGCGTCCGCCACAATATTAATGCTCTCAGAACTTGTGAACCCTAGACTCAGTATCTCAGAATTGGTACATGGAGCCAATTTCAGACTTAACACTCTATTAAGCCAATATGGTTCAGACATATTATTAATAGTAAAGAGTCAATGTCACTATTACCAATGTAGGCTAAATCTACACGTGTTTATAGTTTGCATGTTTAAATGCATGTACTTCCCATACTACCAAAAATAATTCTACCAAAATTTGCATATACAATGCAAGCCTAAAGACATATAATTGAGTTTATTTTCATAGTCTACAGGACTTCCAACTGCGTAGTAACCTTCTCCAAACATTTGAGCCCTTGATTCAATATCGTAGGATCTATGTATGTAAACAATTTTCAACTCTGTACACTCATTATATTGCAGATGTAGTTTGAGCAACACATGTGAAGGTTACCGACATAATGCTAAGCATGCTTTTTGGTTTAGTATTTAACTGCATCAGGTACAATACAACGTATGCCTCGATTAATATATGACTTAATTATGCATATTTTCAGAGTACACTCGTCTACCAACTATATAATACAGCAATGCTCTTTGGACTTTTGAGCCCTAGACTTGAAACATCTCAAAATCTATGCAAGGGAATCATTTAAAAAATGGCACACTAGTGCTCATACTATGGTTGAAATAATTAAACTCATTAGGTCTATTGCCAACGTCATTTCATAAGTAATAGTTTGAATAGGTGAATAGGAGGCGTTGAATCTTGTATTTTACAAAAGGGAAGCTTCATAGTTCTGTTTGTCATTTAAACTGAATCTTTATAAACGGGTGTGAGAACGTGTGTGATTTTGTGCCCTGTCACCTGTGGGTCATAGGCTACCAGTGACTCAAATAATTAGGCTGTGCAAACGTTCAATGTCTATTTTACGACCGTTTAAATTATATTTAACTACTAACCCGCCCCGGCATCGCCCGGGAGACGTTATGAATGCATTACGAGATAAGTGCTTTTTTTTTTTCGATGTCAGTATACTACAACCTACATATGTTTTACGTCTCGGCATGATGGGTTAAAATCACTGACTGGACTATTGATTATATTATCATGGAGATCCACGTGCAACGAATTCTTAATTTAAGAATGGCGAGGTGCATGAAACACAAATCCCTCTACCGTCCAATCTTAACTTGACTGTGTATGTTGCGGAACGAAAAGTTCACAGCCGAAATGAAGAAACGCCGAGTTGCACTTCCAGGGAAACTCCAAACACAACCACTCTTCTCTGAAGTCTTAACTCAACCCGACTCGACAGTTTGCTGCTGGCTGTATCTGGGGGTAATAGGCCCTTCCGATAGCTAGGCTGTAACTGGGGTGTTAGGCTCGCCCCTAGCCAGCTCGTAAACTGTCGCCTCAGTAATTGAATGGAGATTGTTAGAAGAAATGAAAACGTAAAAACACTTATAGTGGGCGATGTATTGAAGATAGAAATTTGCTCTCCCGGACTTTTTTGTAGAACTTTTCATGCTGAACGATTCTTACACTCATAGTATATAGATATTTTTAACGGTTTGCCCAGCGTAAGCTTAAAAAACGCACGGACGCCAGTTTTTTTCTCGAATTTTTCACTGAACTCGTTACTGCTTGGCTTCCTCTGATCATACATAAATTATTTTCTACATAAACTTTCCTCGAGATATCCTTTACTGAATGTTGAAAACCGCATCAAAATCCATCCAGTGGTTCTCGAGATTACCCGTGAAATCCAAGAATCGGGGACTTAGTTATATACTAAGTAGAGCTGGACCAAGCGACACAGTTTTCAAATTCACATTTTTATTGTAATGTGTGCTAAGAAACACCGCGTATAAGAAGATAAAAACGAGCCATGTGAAAAATTGCTTCCAAGTAGTTTAAATTTCCCCAGAAAAATGATGCACGAATTATATTATTGTTATATCTCTTCCCCCTGGAAGAAGACTGCCGTAAGTCAATACCTGATTTTGAGATATACTACTCATTAGATAGTGCCATCGCACGCTTCGTATGCTGAAAAATTGCCACAACTATAACTACTTCTTTACTCCCTACATGGCAGCAAAATACGAGTTTGAAGCCAGAGCCAACAGTGAATTTCTGCTTCTGAACTGTCATATTGTGTATTGTGGTAACACAGTATGACAGTGGAAAATGTTTCTACACTAGAGAGATTCAAGCGTTGTTGAGAAAAGTTGGTTACGCAGTATTTTATTTCCATTTCATTACTAGGCGAGCATAACTTAAGCTTAAAGGGTAGGTGTGTTTTCTGACTGTGGCAGTCTTCTTCCTGGGCTTCTGGCACTTATTTTGGTGCTTGGCCCACTATATATTTCCACTCTTCATACATGCTTGCTTCAGTCAGTTTTCCATTATTTCCACGATTGTCGGAATTTGTTTTCCAACTGCCCTCAGAGAAAACTTGCCGTTTGTATAAACAAGATGTCAATCAACACAAAAAACACATTTTTAAAAATATCCGGAAATACGTCGAAAAGTTATTGTTTAGGATAAAGTAGGAGTCATTTTTTTGAAAACTCTGTTCTCAACAGACTTGCTGAATTTTGAACGTAGCCTTTTGTGCTAGAAATTGCTTTGGAAAATTGTTGTTTATACTAAAGTAGAAGTCATTTAAAAAAACTTCGTTGCCAACAGAAATCATGATTTTTGTACTGTACCCGTAAATTCGGGAAGTTGCCTGTCGGAATATCCATAGCCCAGCTGGGTTGCCTATTTCTAATAGCACCGGCTAATTGCTTCATTAGAAATCGCTCCAACAAGGTCTTCAGGAATTTACATACAGTATGCTGCAAGGATATTGTGGATAACAACAAAATATACGGGGCTCACTTGATCACCTACCTTTCTTTTCTCGGGGTTATCGTATGGGACTCAGCTTCGCCTGAAAAGGGATCCACAATACCTTGTTCCTTATATTTAAAACGAATCACTCGACGACTACGAAAAACGAACCGTGTGAATTTATTTAAACATGAGTAAACTATATCTAATATTAAACATTAATTAACAATAAACAATATTAATAAAATAATCCATACATTCATACTTGCTTCTCATCCACTACACACATACTACTCCCCCCAGGGGCTCACATCTAGTGGGACGTGGGTTGGCGACCACGGGACCCCAGCTGCGTCCGGCATTGCTTCCACTTACTTGTGCCGGCCTCCTCTCTGTTTTCTATCCTTTCGACCTCACTTGGTCAACTCTTGTTCTCTTCCGACCCCGACGGTATTAGTGTATGCGAGGTCTAGGGAGTCTCTTTATTTCCCGCCTTAATTGGACCTTGTCTCATCTTTTCTGATTCCCTCCTCCTGCGAGGGGTCAGCCTTCTTTTCTTTTCATGTTATCTCCTGCCTTCTGCTCAAGGCCCTTAAGGAGGCCGGGTGTATGTAGCCCCACCACTTTTGGTGCACCCTAGATAATGCTACACCCTCAGGTGCTCACGGCAGGTGAGTTCGGGAGTTGGCGATCCCGATGGATTCCTGAGCTGGGTCCGTTTTCCCCTTTTGTCCCTTACCTTTGGGGCGGACCCTCTCCTCTCTCCCCTCTCCTCTCCTCTTTTCATTATATTTCCTTTTCTCTTTAAGATTCCCGCACTGTTTTTGTTACTTGGTTCCCCGTGTATCTAAATTCCTTTTAGCGAATTTTTAAACTACGTTGCATTTTGTAAGTTTTTTCGATCTAAATTACATCTCGCGATTGTTTTCAAAGTCTTTCAATGTAGGTTTCAGGGTATTTTAGAGAGTATTTTGAATTTCAATTGCATTTTGTAAGTATTTTCAATCAAAACCGCATTTCGCAAGAATTTTAAATCTAAATTGCATTTCGTTTGGTGGGTATTTTGCAAATATTTTGATTCTCAATTGCATTTTGTGGGTATTTTGAATCTAAATTACATTTTGTCAAGTATTTTCAATCTAAATTTCATTTTGTAAGTATTGTCAATCCACACGAGTCGTTTGAATCTACCGTGCATTTTGTAAGCATTTTCAATTTCAATTGCATTTTGTAAGTATTTTGAATTTCAATTGCACTTTGTGAATAATTTGGATTGGAACTGGGATCTTTCAATCTGAATTGCATTGTGTATTTTCAATTTCAATTTGCATTTTGTAAGTATTTTGAACCTCAATTGCATTTTGTACGTATTTTCGATCTCATTTGCATCTTGTAAGTATTTTGAATTTCAGTTGCATTTTGTAAGTTTTTCGACGCTACATTGCATTGTGTACGTATTTTGAACCTAGCCTACATTTTGTGGGTATTTTTCAATCTATTCTTTTTATGAATCTTTTCGTTCTAATTTCCCTTTTGTCAGAACATTTTGTGAGTTGTTTCAATCTGAGTTCCTTTTTGTAAGTATTTTCCGTCTCACTTAATTTTTGTTCTAGTGTCCATTTCGTTATCTTTTTCGCTATCACCCAGATCATTAGGGGCCGATAACCTAGATGTTAGGCCCTTTAAAACAACAATCATCATCATAACATACTACTGCGTTTACTGAACTGTAAATTAAAATCACAAAAATTTTGAAAGGCCTACTGTAAGTGATAAAAACATTTAACAAAAACTCCTGCGTCGACAGCATTCCTTTCAGAAAGTTACTACTGCTGCCACGCGTCTTGTAATGCACCTGCTTATTCTGTTTCATTGATAAAATGACAACCAAGTGTCGCGCCGTGAAACTATTTCCATCCACAAGGCTGTGGCTTGTCACCAAGCTGCACGTTATATAATAGACTGGCCTTGAGTTCTAACTGTACACATCTCCGCTCACATTCGCTTGTATACACGCTGTCTGGCGTGCGTATCGTAGCCTCGTTTAAAATTTACATTCTGGCTTTATAAAAGTGCTTGTAACTCATACAATTCTTTAATCAATCTTTCTAAAATTTAATACCATCATCCTTTCACACTCCCGAGTTGTTCTAGAACCAACCAGGTTGTTCAATCATACATAACAACTGGCAATCATCCATTCTAAAAACATTCATTCGATAAATACACTATAATACAAAACCATCCTACTAATTAATCGTTATAAAATTATTTAACTAATTAAATAATTACGGAAAATATTTACAGTTAATATGATCGTTATGACAAACGATATCTAACGCTATCAAAACGTTAACTGCGAGAATTTTAGTTATCTTTCAAAATACAACTTGTAGTTAAATATATACAATGTTTTCTCAACATAAAGTTTCGCTAACACTCATCAGTGTCAATATACTGCACACACAATGTCTTAGATAGGTTTTATACAATATCGGTCAAATACATTCAACCAGCAAAGGTCAACTGCACGTTTCTATACAACTCCGTGTTTTAATAAAGATTTAATCTCTATACATAAAAAAATGAAAGTTTGTCTGTTTTTTCTGAATTTCCACGGAAATTTGCGATATTTGCGCGTTTCAGACTGTTTTATGATGGATGCGCGCAAAAATAAAATTTTTGTCTGTCTGTCTGTTTGTTTGTCTGTCTGTCTGTGGACAATTTTTTGTGTCCTTATAACTCGAGAACGGCTGAGTGGATCAACGTAAAATTTGACACAGATATCCTTCAGAGGCACGACACCAATCATTGATGTAAGTCTTCTCCGTACCTCTCATAAAAGGGGCCCTACCCCCTTAAATTACATGCTGAAATAGGCGTAGAAGGGTGAAACAAAGCTCATTTTCAGCCCCTCAATGTGAGAAACGAAACTCGGGGAAAGGGCCCCCGAAAACCACATGTTAAGGCCCTAAAACCAACAGTTTTTGAGATATTCCCAGAAAACTAATTTCACTTAATAAATTAATGAAAGAATGCATGCCGGTAACCATGGCAACTGAATCTCAGAGGTCCTTCTATTTCTGTAAGACGCAATGCAATTCCATTTATTACATTACTGTGAAGGTTTGCAAACGGCTATAAGGTTATAACGGATCCAAATTAAGCTGAAATATTCATCAATACATACAATGCGCTTAAGGGGTCAAGGGGTACTCTAGAATTTTTTCACGTGATTTACACGTGCGGGTGTGGTACGGAAGGTCTAATATCCCTTTTCTATTGTATAAAAATGAATGTTTGTCTGTTTTTTTCTGCATTTCCACGGAAATTTGACTTATTTGCCCGTTTCAGACTGTTTTGTGACGGATGCACGCAAAAAAAAAAAATCTGTCTGTCTGTTTGTTTGTGGACAATATTTTGTGTCCTTATAACTCGTGAACTGCTGGGTGGATTAACGTAAAATATGATGCAGATATCCATCAGAGGCACGACACTAATCATTGATGTAACTCTTCTCCGTAACTCTCATAACAGGGGGCCTACCCTTATAAAATACATGCTGAAATAAGCGTAGAAGGGTGAGACAAAGCTCATTTTCAGCCCCTCAATGTGAGAAACAAAACTCGGGGGCCCTAAAAGAACCACGAAAACCACATTTTAAGGCTCTAAAAACAACATTTTTCGAGATATTCCCAAAAAACTAATTTCACTTAATAAATTAATGAAGGAATGCATGCCGGTAACAATGGCAACAGAATCTCAGAGGTCCATCTATTTCTGTAAGACGCAATGCAATTCCATTTATTATATTACTGTGAAGGTTTGCAAACGACAATAAGGTTATAGCGGATCCAAATTAAGCTGAAATATTCATCAATACATATAATGCGCTTAAGGGGTCGAGGGGTACTCTAGAATTTTTAACGCGATTTACACGTGCGGGTATGGTACGGAAGGTCTATTATATCCCTATACCTATGTGTTATATTATTATTATTACTATTATTTTATTATTATCATTATTATGGCGTACAACGACGAGACAAACTCATTTTCAAATCCTTGGTGTCAGAAACAAAACTCGGGGCCCCTCAAGAGCCGTAAAGGGTCCGCGAAAACAATATTTTAAGGCTCTAAATCCTACAGTTTCTTAGATATTCCCAGAAAACTAATTTCATTTAATAAACTAAAGAAGGAATGCAAGCCACTAACCATGACAACAGTATCTCAAGAGGTGGCATCCATCTTTCTATCTATTTCTGGAATAAGTAATGCCACTCCATTTATTACATTTCTGTGAAAGGTTGCAAATGGCTATAAGGGTATCACGGAACCAACTAAAACTGTAAAATTCATCAATGCGCTTAAGGGGTTCAAGGAGTACCCTAGATTTTTTTCACACGACTTACACTTTCCATATGTCGTACAGAAGGTCTATTATATCTCCAAACAGCAACATTATTTCCAAAAATTCCTGATTTGAAATAGTAGACTGTTTTTTGCTGATTTTAGGAATTTGGGCCATTGGAGGCTAAAGAAAACTTGAATTTTCATGCACCACAAGCCTTTATAATTCATAAAAGGGGTCTTCCTGTACTTGGGCACTTGACACAGCGGTTAGGGTCAGTTCGTATTTGACGTGTATTGTGATTCGTCTACGAGGTTTTCAATTTTATTTTCACGCCAGGAAGAACACGTTAGGTAAATTTAGTTTGAGAGCACATTTTATCTAATAATTTTTCTTAGCCAACAAACAGGTTCCAAGCCCCTAAACATTGCAACAGTAGTTCAATTGATAACATCTGGTTATTAATACCGAAGACCGTTCGAAGAATGGGTACTTCTGCCAGTAAAGGTATAAATGGCATAAGTAGACAACCTTTCTCCTATTATTTTCCGCTCATACTCTCGTGTCATCACAGCCAAAACGTTACTTCAAATGTACTGGAGTTCTTACACACAATGACTCCTTTATGATCTATGCCACGTTCTCATCAAAAGAACTATATACTTCGTTAACTTCCCTTAAAATGCGGAACACCATCGTACGAGCTCAGGCATAGTTATACATCACCTCATATAACACTGTATATGGTATAAACAAATATCTTCTACTATGTTAAACAATAACCAAATGCAGATTAATAATTAATAACAATTATTGTTATTAACATTTCTTTTGTATGAACCTCCTTCAGTTAGTGGCATAATCATCAGCGTCGTCATACTCGACTACTGATCTACAAAAATACATCCTTATGTTCTTCAAAGAAAACTTCCATAAATAAAAGACGACTTTAGACTGTCGTGAATGACCTCCTTGAGTTTACTTGACAAAAAGATAATTAATTGTTAACTCAGCTGTCACATATACATGTAATAAAAATACTAATTCTGTTTCATCATACTTGTCAAGCTTTATATTGCACGTCATTGCAATATCAGGTCTACATTATGACGTGATATTACACATATAGTGTATAAATAACCACACATGTTATTTATAGTGTCTAATAGAATTCAATCCTGACCGGGATAAACTAGCTTTGAATTCCTAGTCAAAGATACAAATTATCTTCTATAAAGAGATATTTCCTAAAACAATTAACTTAATTGACTAAAGCTTTCAGCTTTTTCAAATAAAGTAAGGATTGTCAGTTTCGCATTGTCTTTCCATTCTACACGAAGAATATCTATGAGTTTATGACTTCAGTCTTATCAAACGACTAGTTCTTGCTAGATCGTCGTAAAGTTTATATACACTAATGATATAACGATATCATTCGACGTTTCTTCTGGTCTTGAAGTTGATACAATAAAGTGCCCAAATTAATTATTGAAAATAATTTAATTTGCATCCATGACACAATGTCTGAATCCTTGGTTCAAATGAAAATGAAAATTCGATAGTCACAATGACTTGTCTTACATAAGGAAATCTGATTCCTCAAACAAAATCTGAATGTCAGTTCAACAACTGATCCGTAGAATAAAAATTAAAAAATAGATGACAGACTATCATCTCAAATGATCATGAAGCATAAAAATCTTGATACACATATGAAGTATAAGCTTACTTCGAAACACTGAAATACATAAAATATGGAGTAAGGACGTCGGCTCAGAATGTCACTAATCAAGCTCTATACTACAAATAAATAACACTGCTACCTTATTAGACGATATCTTGAAGATCTGGGTAAGTATTTGCAAAATACTTCGGTATTTCCTCAGTCCAGTATACCATGTGAGATCTGTGCTGGACAAAACGGAGGCAGACAGGTTTTTCTCCGGGTACTCTGGTTTTCCCTGTCAAAATTTCATTCCAGCAACACTCTCCACTATCATTTCATTTCATCTGTCATTCATTTAATCATTGCCCCAGAGGAGTGCGTCAGGCCTCTGCAGCCGGCACAGTTCATATCCTCGCCGCTAGATAGGGGCTTCATTCATTCCATTCCTGACCCGGTCGGAGACTGGAAGCAGGCTGTGGATTTTCATTTTCATTTCCTCAGTCCAGTATACTGAGATGGACCTCCATTTGAAACATCGGACCAGCGACCTCGGATATGAGAAAACGTTTCCTCTCCGGTAATCACCAACCTCCGTCTGGAATCGAACGACATCCTTCTGGCATATTCTTCTGGGTTGCCGGGATTCCCTGGCATATTGACTATCTTCTTCTGTAGGATGTTCATTCTCCGTCGCAAATACAGCATATATCAGCATCATCGTTGAGTTATTATTTTATAGAAATATTCATGTAGGTGGTGAATGAATTATTTCTATAGCTAATCGTTGTTCTATTAGTGTTCGTAAACTGACGAAAATGTACAAGATGTAACGTACACTACGTCTGTATTCTGAAATACGTTGTCTAACGAAGCTCCATTGTTGTATCTTAATTCTGCATTAAATATGTCCCTGGTGCATGACTTCTTAGTTCGACATCTCAAACATGTTAATAATGTTGAATGATACTGTCGATGAATATTAACAGCCATAATAATAATAATAATAATAATAATAATAATAATGTTTGTTTGCTGCGCCAATGTAAAAGTTCTCCACTGCTGTTCACTCGGACTATGTTCGCTGTCTTCGCGTTCCAACTAAAGTGTTTTTCAGCTTCTACGTCCGTTTTGTAAAAGTGTCTTTTCAAGCTTATATCTTCGAAATGGTTCGAATTATGACGCTCAACTTTTAGTATAATATAGTATTGGAACTGTACTATCTATTTATTCAATCGGCCGAAGTATAATCTCAAATATAAATGAGATATCCTATTATCAAGACTCCTTTCAACTTCGCCTAAATTACTAGCACGGGGATCTCCACTATTCAACCCTGCTAACGTATCGTCTCCACGAGTCGTCTATCACCGCACTTGGACTAAGGCTTTGGGATCTCAATTAACCCAAGAAGCACTTCCTCTCTCTTCACAGTCTGTAGGATTAAGAACTCCGATACTTGGGTCTCCCTCTCCAAGTCGAAAATTTGGGGGCCATATCAGTCTCCCACCCCAATGCTTATTACTGCGTAGTTCAACCGTTCTGCGGCTTTTAAAGTATCAGACATATTTTCTTTTAATATTCTTTACATTGTCAATTAAGAAAATCACCTTCTAAGGGCCTAAATGCATAATTTCATCAAATTATACAGTTGAAGTTAATCCCGTCTTCAATAAGACCTCTTCTCATTGGCTCTGGGCTGATATCCAATAGCATAATTTATAACAATATTTATTATATTTTATAGCTAATTCACTGTTGCTATGTCGATTTCAACCTTCTAGAAACTTCTGTTGCGCAACATATCACGTGGTTGGAATCTCCCCACTGCCTCGAGCTTGTAACACGACTGACTTGTGTCACAATTCCAGGATTTATATTTGCATGTTAATCTTTATCATGGGCTCGGAAAATACTTTCATTTAAGCCCCAAATAATTCATTTTTCGGGGACAGTACCTACATAGTTAACGTTTGTGCTAGAAACTACTTTTCACATTTTTATGTTTAAATATTGTATTTCTTTGTTTTGTTTATTATCGTCTTTGTTTCGGATCAATCACTACCCCTGTATGTTAGGCCATATTACGATCATTCATGAGTGACGCTAATTCAGTCGTTCAATACGCTATTTGTACTCTACATTAAGATCCTAATTTTCTTCTTCTACTTCGTTATGTCTTTGAACTTTCGCTGCTTGCATCCAAGGCTACTCGCTGCATGCGAATGTGTATGGAATCAATAATTCAAGGTGCTCTAAATTTACCGCGAGTCTATGAACTTCGGTTCGAGCATAACTGAAATTAAAATATACACATACGACGCTTGACCCACTTTCGGAAGTGAACTAAGAAAATCGGATGAAAATACAGTGTCTGATCGTAGGATTTCTTTCTACAATCCTGAATGCACTTTGCCCGGGACGCTTATCAAAGAAATACCTCTATAATTGTTGCAATATTTTCTGTCACCATTATGAACTGGTGCGATTACTGTTTTTGTCCAGCCAGAGGGTACCTTGCCTGAATCCCATACCAATTCTATTATCCTATGCAACCATTTTATCCCGGTTTTCCCACTGAACTTAACCATTTCTGTCCGAATTTCAGCTACCCCAGCTGCTTTGTGACATTGTAGTTTATTCACCACCCTCTCTTTGTCATTTATTCACGTAAATTCTCCTTTACCAAAATTATAATAAATGAACTAAGCTGTTTATCGTTACAGAATATTAAAATGACCATTTTCTTGCCTGATTTATATATCATGCTCATTTAAGTTGAGGTAGTACATATTTTGACTGGTTAGCAAATGGAGTAACAATAGGCTTCAAGGAAGTGCGAGCTGTATTTTATTTTGATAAGGTGGCTGTTAGAGGTTGAAAGTCTTTTTTGAACGATGAATATCATAATTATTTTTAAAGTTTGTATAATAACGGCACTTGTGAAATAAATGTGTTTACATGTAATAGGTGATAAAGAAAAAGTAAGCGGTTTTGACCTAGTTTTTGTTCTATTTTCCTATTTTGGGGTTGAACTGTGTGTGCATACACACATACACTCACCGCATCTTGAAAGAGGTTTGTCCTTCAAGAATCATAACGGAATAAGTAATTGTATAGGTTAAGAATGTAAACGCTCTTCGGTTCCTACGTTCGTTGCCAAGTGCCGACTGCGGTGGCGTCTGGTAACTAAGTTCCGAACTAGTAGTTGTTGTTGACGGTGGCGTTTGGCAGCAAAAGTAGGAACTATTTGAAAATTTGAAAAGTCTGCAGTCCTTACTTGAATTAAAAAACAGATAACACACACTAATACAGTCATCACAATTAACACCGGTTATCAGACAGATTCTACACACACCCAAAGTACACGGGGCTACGTGACCACGTTGTCGCAGCCCCTAAACTTAAGAACCAACCAAGTCAATAAAGATGAACAGTTGAATGAGACCACCTGAGCTAGTGTTGTCATGGTTACGGTTGATCGCTCGTTGATTAGTTTTCTTGGCTGAAAATACTGCAGGTTTCTTAAAATATCGTGAAAGCGTTCTTTTAAGGCCTTTAAACGTGGATTTCGGGGATTGTTTCTCGCACTGAGGGGTGTGAAATGAGCTCTGGCTGATCCTTCTACGACATATTTGATATACCTTTTTTTTAGCCTGCCCGACTGCGAAGAGTAAGAGACTATGCTATATTTTGAAACGAAAATATTCCTTTGTTTTCCCAGGTATATAGACTTTGTTCACGAAAAATTATAGCTTAATCGGTTGAGTAGTTTTTGTGTGAAGGAGTAACAGATAGACAAACGGATAAACACCCCTGGCGTTTTATAGATTAGAATAGCTAACGTAGCCCACTAACCTTCACATTTCGAAGTTATTTTTGGCCGTTTGAGTTCATTGTTGATGACAAGTTTATGAAGGAATTTAATAATAAAGGCTGACTATTATTCATACATGCTTCTTCGAAGGGCCTGAGATGGCGTTCCTTCTTTGGTTGTCTTTAAACACGCCAGCTATTGTTCAGTCGGAGGATGCCCTGAGGCAGGATATTCCAGCCCTTGTCTTTTATACTGTATCTGGATGAAGTCAGTCAGGCAGCTCGATCGCCGTCACTCGTTCTAAGGTATAAAGTAGCTCTGTCTGGCTCGTACAATGTAGCCACTGTGTTAAGTGGGCCACTGGACCAGAGAGCACTTACACTACCCTAAAAGGGTCGCCACTCAATGGAGAATGTAAAGCTCCTGTTTCTAATCCCAAACGATTGCACTTCCCCTTTTCTCTCCTGTCCAGTGTGATCTTTTGGCAATATCGTCCGAAATTGTAATAAGTATACTCATTTTTAAATTAGCTTGCCACGGTGGGTGAGTGGTTATAGTGTCGGACTACCAACCCCAAGATTGCAGGTTCGCCCCTGGCCATGGTAAGTGATTTTTGAAGGCGACAAAAATCACGATACTCATGTCATACGTTGTTGGCATGTTAAAGAACCCATTTGAATTCAGTAGGCCGTGTTCAATGGCAAAATTAATCTCGGGATTTTCCGCCAACACAAAGTTCCTCCATTCTCTACTTGAAAGCGCTGTAGTGTCAAGGAGTTTAGATATCTATCCTCCTTGACTTTCATAGCGTTCAAAAGAATGACGAAATTCGACATGCTAGCTACCCTCTGGGTGTCAATTAACAAAGCTTGCACCAGGCACCCGAGGTCATACGATAGTATTATTATTATTATATTTATAAATTTAAAGTATGGTTATTAAAAATACATTTTTAGAAATCGTATAAGGCCATTGAAATTACCTTAACGATTTCTTAATACAGCAAAACAGTTTGCTGACGGCATATCTGTGAGTAAACCAGTCAGAGGAGTGGGGGGAGGGAATGTGCGCTGTCTAAAAATGTTCCCTGACAAGGCTCAGTCCACATTTCAGCGTAACGTGAGCTACGGTACCTTGAAATATCGCGTTTTGTCCTTGCCTCATACTCGCTCTACTTCCTTATCAGTTGCTAAATAGGTTACAGATTTCCTCTCATTCCTAGTGACGTTGACCAACTTTTCACATCGTTTGAAATGGAATCTCGTAATGCAGCAGGGCCAGGGTTTTAATGTAGATGTAGAAATGTAAACATAATCAGCCTCTATCGGTTGATTCGGTTACTCGCGAGAAGAGTATTATGCCACTTGATTCCTCATCCTGAACATCACTTTTACGCCAGTGAGTGGTGCATTGGACCTGACCATTCCAAGTGGGCAACTACCAGTAATGCCTCACGGTAGCCTTGGCTTATAGGAGCCATGCGGAAGCCAGCGAGTTACATAGTAACAAATATTGGTACGAGAGAGAGAGAGAGAGAGAGATAAGTGTTAGTGTTAGTGGGAAGAAGGTGGATTACCGATCGCTGAGCGAGACGAACTCGGGGATATACTGTCCATGCCAAGCAGGTGTGCAACTGTCCTGGCCGTCCGAGGTGATCACACACCATATTAGAGGGCAACGAGAATGACTTTTTACTATTATGGTAGCCCCATGATGGGTTCGTGCGTGTGTGTGTGGCACATTTTATGGGAAATAATCAAGAATCACAACAATCAGCCCTTTACAAAAATTACACAAAAAGTAAAATTGGCCTTTATTTCCGTCGTTAAGAAAACCTGGCTTTGACCTTCCCGATTTAGTTTTGTCAGGGAAAATTAGTATTGGATACTAAACATTGAACATTGTTGTCAGATTGAGTAACAAGATACTGCTTCGTCGTCGCCACCCCTTCCCCAAGTGGGGTTAATTCCTGAGCCCCATAGTATGACATTTGAATTAATAATCCCTCGGGCTAGGTAGTATTGGAGGGCGAAGAGTTAATAAGAACATGTGTTCTACATCGACAAAAAATAGTGGAGGTGAGCCCTGGGGTGACACAAGACAGCGTCAGGGCTGTATACTCTAAAACACTGTGATATACTACGTTGTTCATTGTACAGATATATCAAGTTTCCAATATGATACCTTCAGTAAGTCATGAATAGAATGAACCCGTTTTAAAAGTAACGTCAGGAAATTACAAAATAGAATTAGCCCCAAATTTCGAGTATTTAATTTCTAGTAGCGATACATTTCACCAATTTTCACTTCGATCAGTTCATAAGCTCACGGGTTTTTGGCAAATGACCTCGTTATCCCATACCTTAAAGCAACAACAAAAACGTCACGCATTATAGCAAATAATTTAAGGGAACCTTGTAGTGTAGATTAGCTAACAATGCAACCGCTTAATGAAAGTTCCATTGTTAGGTAATTATGGTAGAAACTACAAATTGTCACAGTTTATCAATAATATTCATGGCTGCGTGTTGTTAAAGTATTATAGAGATTAAGGACATTTGAAGAAAGTAAAGATGTCCATAACAATTTGAAAAGTTCTCTTGGGGGGCGTGGTGGCTCAGCGGTCTAGCTGTATGCCTCTCACCAAGGCGGTCCGGGTTCGATTCCCGGTCAATGCATGTGAGATTTTCGAAGTGAAATGCCATGTCCTGTGGTTATGATTCCACGTAAAAAGGAGGTCCCGTGGCTCATGATCTCGAGATTAACGGTCACGTTAAACTACCAGCTTGCTTTGCTTTTGCTTGAAAAGTTCTAGTTACGTACGTTTCTCTCTGATGTTACTGTAGATACGATGGAAGTGATCTATTGTTTGTGGTAAAGCTTGCAAACTAAATTTATTGTTGATATGCATTCAGTTTAGATAGGCCTCTTATGAATATTTGTATTCGAATTTTTGATTATTTCATATTTACTCTGATTACTTTCTTTATGCTTCACAACTTATAACCCACAGGCACCTACAGTATATATTTGCAAAATATCAATCGAGCACATAGTTCCTGAGTAAAAGGTACATAACTTAGAACATTTTAAGTTTTGTGAAATCTTTTTTCAAATGGTCATATTTATTAAAATAAGTGGTAACTTTTATATTAATATTTATGTAGCACGCTACCATAAATGTTGTGAAAATTTGACGTTTCTGGGTGTCGTTGGTACCTAATAATGGAGCTTTAATTCATCAGTTGCATTGTTAGCTAACCTACACTACCAGGTTCCCTTAAGGATTTTCTCAATAGCGCAGTCTATAACCAATGAATACTAACTAGCATGTGAACCACGCAGACTTAATGACCCGACCTAGATGAATCTTTGTGCATACAGTATGTCGGACCGACCACAAGACAATACATCTATAAGTTGGTGATATTTTGTCCAGATATTCACTTGTGGTCTCTCTAGAGAGGGTAAAATAGCACAACTTAAAATTCGTGTGTGAGGTGTAGCGTGCCCAGCAAGACTTGTTCCTGGGCTCTGTAGCATCCTCAGACTAATTCATCTATCCTCCTCCCCCACCCCCGCTTTACCCTCGTCTCCCATTAGCTTGCATTTCACATGTGCTTTACATTATAACTACAACAAAAGCCTTACTATTGGAATCCACTGTATGCCTGGTAACTCAGAGCTTGTGCGTTGCGTGATATCTCATACTGCGACAGTATTTTGACGTCTTGACGTTAATGACAATTGGATTTGTATAGTTGGTCATGGAATATTCATAGTATGTTATTTAAGCAGCCACGGTCGACCTCTTGCTCTGGACAAGCTGCTAAGGAGAATGGGGTAGCGGAATTACTCATCAGATATGCAGAGGGAACTTATCGCTTGCAACTTATTGGTATTTAAACTGGCACAATTTCGACGTCTCTAGAGAATCGGTGATATGTTACTGTTGATGTTTTCATTGTAATCTGACTTAGGCCTACATGCGTGCCAAGTTAAATTAAGATTGGGTTGTTCACGTTCTCGCTGTTCCCATATAAGGCATAAAGGCAGGTTTCAGAATAATTACATAATTGCTGCTTCATAGTATTAACTTTCACTGCAATTGGATCAGTTCACGAGATATAACAAAAAAAATATTTTTAAACGTTGTGTAGCTGCCATCTTGAATTTGAAGGAAAAAAAAAACAGTGAGGGGATTTATTTACTGTTCAATCAACTGTACAATACCGGTTCACTATAACTAATTTCCAAACAATTGGTTGTATGGGTTGCAAGAACATACATTTTATGAAAGATTCGCTCTTTCGCCGTGCTGAATCCATGGATTTCAGTTATTCGGATGCACATATGCAAACTCAAATTGATTTCTTCATCTCTGCACAAATTGTGCCACTCGGCCAGTTGGTATTAGACTTGATAGCTAGTGTACTGAAATAGGAGTGGCTGTAGGTCCCTGTATGATCCGGACACCTAGCGAGGTGCCTCCGTGGTAAGTCCCGCGTCTGGAAATTCGGTTAGATCTGCACCGAGGTCCTAAGGTGAACACGGATGCCTCCGTTTATCGGAGGCAGTTCCACGGCATAGTTCACCAATTCTCTACACGGATGGTTCGAAGGTGGACGAGAAGGTGGGTTGTGCTTACGTTATTGATGGTGCAAATACCAAGATCTCTTTACCTGAGGCCTGTAGTGTGTTTACGGCGGAGCTCGTTGCCATCTATGAAGCTCTGCAGTTTGCACTACAGGATGCATGAATCCACTTTCTCGTGTGTGCCGACTCTTTGAGTTCGTTGCAGTCAATTGCTACTAGTTTCCCGCAACACCCCCTAGTGCAGCGAATCCACGACCTACAGGCCGGGCTGTGCAGCGCTGACACTCGAATCACCTTTCTGTGGCTTACAAGCCACATGAGAATTGCGGGAAATGAGTTAGCGGATCAAGCTGCAAAAGAGGCGGTATCACTACCACCTCGACCAATGGAGGTACCCGCTAGAGATTTTCGCTCTCAGTTACGCCTACAAGTTCTGGCATTTTGGGAGAGTCATTGGCTAGCTGACCCACTGCCCAGTAAACTGAGAGCGATCAAGGGAATTTTCGCGTGTGGTGGAGCTCTTTCCGGTCACGGAGAGAGTCCGTCATTTTGTGTAGGCTAAGGATAGGTCATACAAGATCCACCCACTCGTAGCTAATGAGAAGGGAAGACCCCCCCCCCCACTTTGTACCTGTGGAGCAGTTTTCACCGTGGCTCATATTTTAACCGAGTGTGTGGATCTTGCTGACTTACAAAGAAACCTTAGTTTGCAGATGACACTCAAACTTATATTAGCCGATGACGCGGTGGCTGCTGATCGCGTTATCCGCTTTATAAGTGAGAGTGGGTTAGGGCCAGCAATCTAAATTTTCCAGTGTAAATTGACTGAACGACTTGTTCGTTTTTGAATCATAATTTTTTGTTTTTCCGTAATTTTTATTTATTTTTATAATTTATATTTTTGTTTAATTTTTTGTTTTTGTTTTATTAATTTTAGGTCCTTTTTAAATGTAGGTGTCCACCTCAAAATTTTAAATTCAATTCCAAATTTGTACTCTTTAATCTGTGTTAAGAGTGGCAGATGACCTCGTAGTTCCGCCCCTTAAAACAACAATAACTAACTGCACAAATTGTGATGACTAAATCATTTTTGAATGATAGGCAGCAATGCTGCTGAATTTCGAGAAGTTTGTCCCTCGGGTCTGATATCAGCTAAGAACTCATGTTAGCTATGTACCGTTCGTCTCAGGTGCTACCCTTGCTATGGTCAAACGGCTCGGCTGTGTCCTGACGTCGACCATCGCCCGCGATTTTGGAACTGCGCATTCGGCCGGAGCTTGATTGCTATGTGTATTCCCAGTACACTAAATTGACGCCGCCAACAGACACATTCTTCTCCGAAGAGCGCCAACAAAATGAAGATGGAGAGCACCACGCAACTCTGACGTAATGTAGGCATGGTGAGAATCCCAAGAGATGGGTAGTTTATCAGTGCAGATGCTGGCGGCGCTCAAAAGAAACTGCCATGTGACACATCTTAGCAGGGCTAAATGATATAATTTACTTACCGCATGATGTAATCGCAGCAGACTCTTCACCATTAGGCAAGCAAAATGGCCGTGTGAACAAGGTTGTTCATCGATTGTACAAACTAAGCGAGACGGATAGGCCGACTCCATTTTAGCCTTATTCTTCCCAACTAAAATTAAGTTGAAATTCTACTAAAAATAAAATAAGACATATCAATTGCCTGCCTTCTGCCACTGCATCCTGAGTTCAAATTTCAGTCAGTGATGTGAAATTCGTATTGGACAAACGGAGGAGGTATTCCAAGCTGGAAGGAATTGGGTCGATTTCTGGTAGAGGTAGGGATGGTGACGATCCCAAAACTCTCCCACCTTTCAGACGGCTCTTGCTTAAGGCTAAATGTCCCGACATTTTGGTAAGAAACTATTTCAACAGTTGGCAGCACAAAGGAAGCTGAATTTATTTACGAATTTTATATTGAAGGGGGGCTCCGATCTGCGATCTGAAAACTATGTACTCAGTCTAGTAGCACAATGGAATCAAACTGAATTTTGTAAGTTAGAGGCAATTAACATAAGTAGGATATATGAAAATAGGTTATTTAGTTCTTCACTCATTCATTCATTTGCAATTGGGGGGTGTGTCCCCCGGTGGTAAATTGGGTATACCTAACAAATACATAATTATACATAACATTCAATAACAATTAAACTGGAGTATTTACACAAATCGTTAGTCTATTCTTAAACACACCTATATGTTTGGGAAAAGGCTCTAAGCTGCGGCAGGTAGAGTTCCAGTTATCAATGGCACGGTTAACTAAAGAATATTTACCATAATTTGTACGCTTAAATATTGGGACTACCGTAGCTCTTTTCCAGTCATCTGGGATTTGGGCATTGTTTATGGACACATTAAACATAACCTCCAAGTATCGTGCCACGGCCCTACCTTCTAGTTTAAGTACTTCACTAACAATATTATCAGGACCCTTCGATAACGTAATTTTTGTATTAGCTTTACAATTGCTGACGCGTTTATTTGAAAAAGGGGAACCCCTGATTCGTCGTTAAGGCCCAACACACAGCTATTGGATTTATTGAACACACTACCGTAAAAGTAATTTAATTGATTAGCAATATACTGTAACTACCTTGTAGCAATGGCCTGTTTCTCAGTAATTAATTTACCGTCACCGGACATTATCACCGACAAATTATTTGAATTTCCCTTTCTTTTCCTAACATATCTGTATTTTTTTTTTTTCCACCCATCGCCTCCCGAACCAAGTAAACCTTGCATATAATTGTCATGAGCAGCCCTCTTTTTTAAGACGAGCTCTCTTGATAAGGACTTAAATTTCAACATATAGGCATACTTGTCACTATCATATCTTTTACTGTGTAATTTCCTAATTTTCCTTTCTAGACTCCTGATTTCTCGTGTGTAATACTCAGGATCTGGGGTTTGTTTCAGTAATTTTAATGGGACAAATTTATCAATAGCGCTATTTAAAATTTTCAAAAAGTTAGTCCACAGGATATTAATGTGATTTCCTTCCGATGCCCATCCTACAAATAGTTCATTCAAATACACCTGAAATTTGCCCTGATGCGTCCTGCGATACTAGAATATGATTTCTTTTTGCAATATCAGAGTCTAATTTTGTAATGTCACCGTATCTAATAATTAAGTAGGGAAGTCAACTACTTGGGAAAATCCCCCCTCCCTTAAGAATTTGTTTGCAACGCTCTGAGCTTGACCACAGCTAGTTGACTCACCAGACTAGTCTACTTTGGGGAAGTTTAAGTCTACGGCAATTATTATGCTCTTTTTCATAGCATTACCCGTACAAGTTTTATCATACAGTGTGTCAAGGAGAGAAAAGTTATCTTACGCCCCTCTCACCTGAAGAGGGAATTTATTTCCTTTATCCGAGATTTGAACACACACCATTTCATAATCCGTATCAACCCACTTTAAGAAACTAGCTATATTTTTGCGCACACAAATAAATAGCCCACCACCTCGCTTTCCCCGATCCCTTCTGTACATTTCGTAGGTACCTTGAATTATTTCGTTACTATTGATATCCTCATATAACCAAGATTCAGTAGCAATGGCAATGTCCGGAGAATATGCCTTTACAAGATTCCAAAATTCAATTAATTTATTTCCTATACTCTGACAATTAACCTGCAGTAATCTTAGTCTTACCTCCGCTCCAAATATCCCGAAATATTTGTCCTGTCGGCTGGCAACCTCTGGTCCTGCTTCTCCTCACAAAAGCCGGCACGAACCGATGACCCTGTCATGTTGACTCCCTAGGTTGAAAGCGCCCCGTCGATTTAAATGCAGCCCGTCTCGGGCGAAGTCTCTGCCACCAATCCAGCAGTTGGCATCTACGTACTCTAATCCCAGTCCATGCGGTCATTTGATAGATAGATAGATAGATAATGCCTTTATTGGTGGCGAAGTTAGTGCTCAAGGCCCTCTCTTACACTTAACCACTAGAAGAGTATACATCTACATGACTTATAATTACAAATACCAATAGCACAATTAATATTAATAGCAATAAGAATAGTGATAATATGAATAATGGTAGAATCATTGATTTCAAAAATACACGAAGTACAGTACCCTTAAATGACGTAACTACAGTAATCCGATCATTCATGTCATCTCATTCATTCATTCAACATTTATCCAGGAAGTCAGCGGGCTCCACCCAGCAAATACTCGCAGCAAGCCACTTTAAACTTGCGATGAGAGGGATTGTCTCTAATGTTCGCAGGTAGCAAATTCCATGACCTGGACGCAGAGATTATGAACGAGCGGTTGTAAACAGCAGTACGGTTTATAGGTATGGCAAGAGAGGAGCCAGATCTCGTAATGTGGTCATTATAGGACGAGAGGTAAGAAAACGGTGAAACAAGATAGTTAAGGGTATTAGTGGAAAGTATTTTGTGCAGTAGTGATAACATGTGGAGTTCATGACGCTGGTGCACTCGAAGCCACGACAGCTCCTTATAATAGGGTGATATATGAACATCATATCGCAGGCCAAATATATATCTTACACAGTTGTTGAGGCACCGGTCCAGTTTCTTGTTACTGTCGCAGGTTATTTCAGTCAACACAGTGTCACAGTAGTCAAATATAGGTAGTATCAGAGAGCGAATTAGTTGTACTTTAAGTCGAACAGAGAATACATTACCGAACCGTTTCAGAGGATATAAGCATTTATGTACTTTATTACATGTGCTTATCACCTGTTTAGTCCAATTTAAGGTCTCAGTCATAATAATTCCTAAGTTTGTCACTGAAGTAGAGTAGGGTATGATTTTATTGTTTAAAATTATTGGCGAGATGTCACGTTGCTTGAGGGAATATACGTTTTTACTGGTACCGATAATAATCACTTGAGTTTTATTTGGGTTTATTAATAAACTGTTTTTATAAGCATAGTCACTAAGCTGTTGTAGGTCAGAATTTATTTTAATAATTGCATTATTGATATCACTCGGTTTTGAATGATAGTAGATCTGTGCATAATCTGCATACACTTGCAATTTGCAGAAATTAAGGGCTTTTGATATGTCATTTATTTGGATGATAAATAACAGTGGCCCAAGAACCGTACCCTGAGGGACACCGAGGGTCTTACTTTGCCATCCCGAATTCGCATTTTCCACTATCACACGTTGCCGGCGATTTTCGAGGTAAGAGGAAAAGAACCGGAGTGACACACTATTAAAATTTAGTTCTCGAAGTTTCTGCAGTAGCAACTGAGAGTTGACGGTGTCAAAGGCACTACTGAGATCTAATAATGTCAGTACAGTCACGTCCCGTTGGTCCATGGCACATCTGATATCATCTGTCACTCGTAGTAAGGCTGTCGCAGTGCTATGCCCCTTTCTGAAGCCGGATTGGAAGGGGTTGAGTAGGGAATGCTTTGTAAGGTATTCAGTAACTTGTGTATGAACTAGACGTTCAAGTACCTTGGATAATGGTGGTAGGATGGATACTGAACGATAATCTGAAGGAGAATCAAACTTGGAACTCTTTGGGATAGGTCTAATTAGTGCATCTTTCCAAACATCTGGGAACACTCCGTTTGTCAGGCAGTAGTTAAATATATGAGTTAGTATTGGCAGAACAGCTCCCAAGACATCCTTAATCAGTGATATAGGAATGTCATCATTACCTGTGGCATTGGATGAAATAAGAGTATATCACACCTTTAACTTCATTCGAGCTGACATTTCTAAAAGAGAATTGCTCAAAAACAGACTGCTGTTGTAACAAGGGTACCGGTAGTGAACTTTTAGGGAAGGAGGTAGAGGCTACTTTTGGCCGTGCGAAGTGATCATAAGGCCCAGTTGTACGAACTCGGGTTATCCATCGGAATAGCTATACCTGGGCTAGCGTCTTCCTTGGTATATCTCCATGGGTGAGTTGTACGACAAGATTTTATTCCGGGGCTCGTTATTCCATGTTTGTCCGAGAGACTAGCTAAGTTGGTAACAAACGGAGCTAACTTTGTGGACATATTGACACGAAATTTGAACTTCTTTGGAAACAGATAAATATCGAATTGACCACTGCGATACTCCATGAGAGGCCGTGAGAATAACAAACCACGGCCGTGAACAAACATAATAAATACATGCATTGGTTACGAGTCAGTAAATAATAGTATATCGTGTATAAAAATATAATGCAAACTAAAATAGCATATCCAAGAATTAAGTACCTGTCAGTCGTATGATCTAATAACCTCAAAACTGTGTATTTTGTCAGTCTGAAACGTACAAAGAATTAATTTTCATCCCAGTTCAGAAAATGATCTGGCCTCTGTCTGATGTTCTTTGCTTTTCTCCTTTGCAGAAATATTCTTTCTATTAAGGGATCCTCTGCATCAACATGAATGCTCTCTTGAATAATTATGAGTAGTCTACGCTCTTGACTGACGCAAAGTTATTATTAATACCCTGTTGAACAACGGATCACCCCAAATGATTACCGGTACATATAAAACATAATACAGAAACATCAAGCATAACATAAAAACAAAAAATAATAAGCAAAAAAGTTGGACCTGGTGAGATTCGATCCGCAAAAATAGAACTTTAAACTCGGGAGAAAAGCACGCTAGGCACTGGACCACCGCTACCTAGCGTAATATCCTGAAGACTGCGCATATGATGCGTACGTACATAATGTCAGTGACCTGCTTTCGTTATATTGTGTAAAAATATGTATGTAATTACTGTGCTGCTATTAAGATTATACATTTTCATGTAGGCCTACATATATGAATAGTTCACTCGAATTAAGAGTTTGCGATGATTTAACTTCGGTTGTTTTCTAATAAGTGAGCCTGCTTGCATCTACAGTATGATTGTTCTCTTGAATAAGAGTAGCCTATGCTCTCGACTGACGCGGAGTAATTATTAATTATCCCGTTGAACCTAGGATCACCCCAAGTGATTACTGGTAAACTACATATAAAATATAATGCATAAACACCAAGCATAACATAGAAACCAAAACTAATAAGCAAACAAAGTTGGAACTGGTGGGGTTCGATCCACAAAATTTACGTTGTTCCGTTCTGAGTCCGGCTCGCTATCCATTGAACCCCTGCGACATGGGGATTGGTGCTGAAGGCAATGCATATGATGCTTGTATTTGTAATGTCGCTGGCTTGCTTTGGTATTTTGTCTGTAAAAATGTGTGTGTAATTATTGTGCTGCTATTAAAATTATATGTACGTTCTCATCTTATACCAATGTCGTACAACTCAATTCTGCGCTAACTACGGAGATAACTTTAGCCGAGGTATAACCCGAGTTCGTACAACTGGCCCTTTTAGAGCCTCTAGCGATACGCTTGGTACATGTTGTTCAACTGTCTTACCTATCCCTAACGCACGTAATTTACTCCATTTTTGTCTAGGGCTGTTGGTTTTCATCAGTTCCTGAAAGTATTTATATTTAGAATTTCTAATTTGCTGCTTGGTTCTGTTTCTCAGAATTCTATATCTCTCAAAATCAACTGCATCATGTGTCAGTCTGTATTGTCTGTATAGTTTGTCACGACTGGCCATAGCAGATCTTACCTCAGCCGTTAGCCACGCAGATGAAGAGCGGGTAATTCTTACCCGTTTCTTTGGTGCATGTTTGTCAAATATTTCTAGTACCATTAAATTGAATGTATTTACTTTAGAGTTTATGTTCTGAGAATTACGTAGGCTATATTATCCCAAGGCAAGTTATATGCATCATAGCGTAGTTTATTCTGGTCAATATGTCGTAAGTCTCGTATTGTTATGTAGCGTGGTTTATACTTAGGTATTCGTATAGAATAACATACGTACAATAGATCATGTGAAGAGATGCCAGGAGCAGGAATCTGTCCGTGTTTAATTACTTTCTGAGGTTGATTTGTCACAAGAAGATCAATTAAGGTATGGCTCGTATGGTCAGAGTAATGAACATGATTAGTAGCATTCAGGGGTAAAACCGTCATGTTTGTGGCGAGAAATAAATTCAGTAGGCTGTTAGCTTCACCAGTCTGCTTTAAAAGGTCAGTGTTAAAATCACCCATGATTATAATGTCTTCGTATGCCGAGGCAAGACCTGCTAATGTATCTTCAAAATCAGCAGTCTGTCTTATTTTAGGTGGCTTGTATACAATCCCTATTAATATCTTTTTATGGCAGTCTAATTCTACAAACATAAATTCTGGTCGCAGTAAACGTGTTGGGTCAGAAGTGGAAATTATCTTACATTTTAGGTCGTTTCTGTAATAAAGTAGAAGCCCGCCACCTATTTTGTCAATACGGTCATGGCGTAATATAGAGTATCCATCAAGGTTAGCTGCCGATGACGGCAAGTCTTTACGCATCCAACTTTCACTGATTCCAATAATATGTACATTGTTTACTTCAAAAATAGCCTCTACCTCCTCCAGATGTGCTAATAACGACTGACCATTTAGGTGGCAACAATGTAACGACCGCGGGTGGCTCTTAAGCTGCTCTTGCAACAAAAGTCCCGTTGAAGCTGGTAGGGACGGGAGAGAAGGGGTGGGCGAAGTTAGTGGAGAGGAATGCAGGTCAATGGTATTGCCGTTGTCCTGGTCAATAAACATCTGAAAGTATGCAGTGGGAAGTAAAATTAAGTAAGAAGTAAAATGAGCTTACCTGAGCAACCTGGTGAGCAGATCCACTGACTTTCACAAGCACACACATACACACACACACAAATATAAGCTAATTACTATACACATAATTTCTTTCCTAGGTTCACTTGTTCATCCTACTCCCTGCCATGTTGTTTAACTGCATCATCGTGCATATTTGAATTTTGCTTCCATCCTCCCTTAAAACACAAATACGTCCATCTTGAGTCCAGCATTTCTGCAATCCCCATATATCCCGTGCCTGATTTAAGATAGTTTTTCTCACACTTGTGAGTGACACAGTTAGCATGAGCCCACTGCCCTTAAAAGCTCGCTTCGCACGCCACACACGATCTCGATCATGATACCGAAGAAACTTGATGATAATCGGTCGATTTCCTTGCGAGACCACCTCAGCAGACGTTCGATATCGGCGGCCCAGCCTGTGGCAGCGATCCACATCAAGCAGTGAGATATCAACTGAAAGTTTATTTTTCAGTGTCTCAAGTGCTTTGTTGTAGACCTCCTCAGATGGCTGCTGAGGGACCCCATGCAACAAGAGGCAGTTTCGGCGACTGTACTGTTCAGCCTCATCCAATACCTCGTCTTGTTTATGAAGCCGGTTTTCCAGTTCCTTCAACTCCCCTTTAAGTCTGGAGATGTCATCACTGGCCTGTTTCTTGAACGCCTGGAACTCATCGCCAAGCGCTTGGAGCACGTTTGGTGGGTTGGTGGCACTGACAGCTGAATGTAGACGAGCTTTAAACTCGGGGCCAGTTGGAAATAACACAGCGGGAAATGTGTTATTTTGTAGTATGGATGCCTAAGGACATTCACATAGAAACAATAAAGGGAGACGAAAACTTCTGGAGACAAAAAAAATGCTTATTTAACTGAAATTCTGCTAAGAGAAAGTCTTTTTGCCTTATATCATTGATCCGAGGATCACCAGATAAATCAATATAAGAGAACCTGAGGTGAAGTAAAATACTGATTGTGTGTAAATCATGAAATGTTATCTTTGATATGGCAAAAATTGAAGCATTGAGTTCATGAACAGGAAATAATTAGGTATATACTATGCTGTATTTTTTGTTTGTTTCTAGTACGCAGTTATCTCTCTTGCCTGTGCTGACAATAGGCAGATGAGAATATCTTAGGAACTTAATTCTAGATATGTACATAATAATTTTGCTCTTGGTGTGCATTTTCATAATTTGTTTATTGTAATAAAATGTCCTACTTAAATAAACGTTTACTTTCATGAAAATTGAAGAATAGTGATTGCCCTCACGGTGTCGTTTCATATTTCTCGACGAAACAAAGGGAATTAGAGTCAAAAGAACCGAAATGTATGTATGTATGTGCGTGCGCATTTGGCCTCTTATAAATTGATTTGAATCTTTCACGGTTTGTGGTCTTGTTTGTTATGTCTAGAAGACGATACCTAGAGTTGGACGTCCGCATCGGATGGTTTTTAGAATAGATATTCGCAATAAACCTGAACACGAACACATCTTGTCCATCTTTTTTAAAAATAAAATATCAGGAACTTGCTCACTAATCTACAAACCAGTCGTATCTTCCTATACATTATTCAATTTGGCATCGAGTGAAACCAGTCGCTGCTCTGTGTGGTAAGAATTATGCCCTACAAAGTATTTCTAATGTCGGAACAATACGATTCTTGTTCGGGAGTTTATCCTCAAATAACTCTAAAACAGTTACCTAAATGGAAATCCAGCGCTGTCAGCATCTATCAGGGGTGTGTTTTTCCCGGTGTTTCCACACTCCCTCCAGGTAAATGCCGAGATCGTACCTTACTTGAAGTCTCAGGGCACCTGCCCCGTTCCTGACTATAATACAGTTACACACATACTCAACTACACGGGACTGATGACCAAGATGTCCCAAGCCCCTACAATCTACTATTATCAACAACAACAACAGCATGAATGTTTGAGGAAGTAAGAACGGTATCTGTACACACACATTGTGTCAACGTTACATAAGCGTGACACAACTATAATTTTATTGCTCAGATATTGTTCCGCGCCTAGGCACTTGTACATGTACCTCGCCGAACTACAGTATGATATTTATGACACGAGGAAGAGAACTTGTTCTTGTCGTCCGTTCCCTTCTCCCTCTGCCCTCTCAGCGTGTTCATCATTTTCATTGCGCAAGAGATTTTGTGAAGCCGCGCCGCTACCCCTACCACCCTTTTCAAAACAATTCCCATACTAATGCTGACGGTTTCATTCACCCGATTTTAATTCTGAAAAATGCATTGGAATCAGGAAATAAATCTCCGTTTTCGTATTACCTGTTTTTATTTCATATATTAAACAGAAATATAAAAAACTGCTAGTAACTTTTTTGTTTTTCACATTTTGTAAAATTCATCGAATTAAATAATATTCTATTAAATTCTACATGGGGGTTTTCATATCGCAAATACAAGCTTCCGTTCAAGAGAAACCTTAAAAAAAATTGTCTCACTTTGGTACTGCTACGTGGTGTCAGAATTACAAACTAAAAATTGGGACATTTAGCCTTAAGCCTAACTCAGCCAGCTGAATAGATAATTTCCTCTTAGGGTAATGGGTGGTTTGAGGCACAGTGCTTAGCACACTGCCATTGCTCTCATGTATTCAAAGAAAATGTGAAGTCATATCATTCACCCCTGCCCCCTCCCTTCAGTTCTCTGATAACTTATGTCAGAAGGGGGTACTTTACCTTCACCTAGAGTGGAGGTAGGAATTGCTTACTTCACGGGGTTCCCTCCTCAATTACATCCCGGTAACGCTCCACAATTCTAATCATTAGCTGTAGGTTAACACAACGATCACCACTACCACCATCAATGCTCCATAATCATCACTTCCTAATCGCTTCGGATACGTGTGCCAAACCTAATCGGCGGGCGAGTACAGTCGCTCAAACAAAGAATGCTAATTGCTTTGGTCAAGTCGCAGCGGTGGGTTTTCACGGGTACCTCTACAGCGGTTTCAGAGATAAGTAATCAACTAATCACTATCAGTATACCGTGTGGCCCACCAGCCTCTTATGGACTAGTTTCATACATCAAGCCAGGTGGGTTGCATAAAACTAGATCGCAAAGGGGTTGGGTTTTGACCGTGGCCTACGTTATATACAAGGCCTGGAAATGAGGCGCCAGACAACATTGCGAGCGATGGTTCGAACTTGTTCCGCATTTTGCCACTAGGTTCGCTGTCTGGCGCCCTTAATCGTACCCTTTGCATTGCGTAGAATGTGATTAGTGTGTCTGTATTTGGCGGTAAATAAGGTGTCCTAATGAGTGAGAAAGCTAAGGTGAGTTTAAAATTGACTGGCGAAGCGTATCGTGCTTCGTTAAGAGCAGTAGACTGCTGTTTGACTGATATTGAGATGGGTGCTTAAGTGGTCTTTATGAACAAGACGTAGTGAAAAGCAAGTTTTAATCCAGTGTACTAGCGTAAATGTGACATGTATGTGTGATAAATACTTTAGATATAAATCACTGAATGATTTTAATAGAGTAACTTATGTGTAAATATTAGTGTTATTATTGTGTTCGTCAAAAATGGTGTACTGTAGCGTGCCGTATTGTAAATCTCGTCAAGTTAAAGGCAATGGACTTTCGTTTCATAAATTTCCATTGAACAATGACATACTTAAACAATGGGTTTTAGCTATATCACGTGAGGGGGTAAAGCCAGAGTCTTTGTGGACACTAAAACGGTCTTCTACAATTTGTAGCAAGCATTTCAAGGATTCTGATTTTAGTATAAGTACTACAAAGTGAACGCTTTTACCGAACGCATTTCCGACGGTTTTTGAGGACTACCCCGAACATAAACAAGCACAAATAAATAGAAATACGCGCAAAAGAGCACGTGTCGATAGAGACATACATACCAACAATTAAAGGAAATGTTCTGGCAATTTAAATTTTACGGAAGACTATTGTGATGAACGAATTGAAGAAAACCATGATCAACCACATGTTAGTGTAGGAACGCAATGTTTTACAATCAACCAAACTCACTGCAAGTCAACAAAATTAAAATTAAGGAGGGCACTAAGAAAAAATACAGTATACAGAACTACAATTAAGTCATTGAATCAGAAGATCATTTCATTGAAACAAAAATTACACTCAGTGCAACGTCAAGACAAACTCGATGTTCAAATATCGAAGCTCAAGAGTGAAGCGGATCGTGGGGACTTGAAGGCTAATTTCTTACTTGAACAAATTCGAGCTTTCACGAAACGAAAGTTTAAATACAATGAAACAACAATAAAACATATGTGTATTGCTCTCTAATAAATCACCGTCGCCTTACCGCTTACTTAGAGATACAAATATTTTACAACTTCCTCATCCACGAACACTGAAAACGTACATTGGGTATACGAACGGAGAGACAGGTGTCACGTCACTTGCAAAAGCTAGGTTGACAGCTGAAGTAAAGTCACTGATTCACGATAATGACAAGTTTGGTTCATTAATCATTGATGAAATGGCCATAAAGTCTAGACTATTGTATGACAAGAATTTAGACATGTTTTTCGGCATTAGTGATATTGAGAAAGATGCAATTGGAATCGAACATAAATTACCTAATAAATTATTATGCATACTGTTCAAGGGCCTGTCATCCTTCTACAGGATACCTGTTTCGTTCTACTTTACATGTGGACTCACAGGACAACAGTTATCTAGACTCACAGGACAACAGTTATCTAGGATAACACTGGACGCACTGACTGCGGTTGAGGAATGTGGCTTCAAGGTCATCAGAATAGTGACAGACAACTGTCAGGTGAGTGCGTCAATGTTTGAGGCGCTGTGTGGTGGATGTGCCACTCATGAAATTCGTCACCCGAAAGACGAGCAGAAGCCACTTTTTCTTAGTTTCGATCCGAGTCACATCATTAAGAATCCACGATCACAATATCTGAGTAGGAACTTCTATGTAGATGACAATTTAATAACTAGTGATCATCTCAAGAATCTGTACCACTTACAGAAAAAGCTAGTAGTAAAGCCGGTTAGAATATTAAGCAGGAAGGTTGTATATCCAAGCAATTTTGAAAAGAAAAAAAGAATAATGTTGCAAGAGCCATATTGGTGTTTACTCCAGAGACAATAGTTGGGCTTAAGAGCATGGAAGTCGTGTGTCCAGAGAAAGTTGAAGATAAGGACAGCCTACACGGAACAACAAAATTCTTGGAAATTTTTAGAAAATGGTTTGATATACATGATATCTGCAATACCACTCAAGGACTTCATTCCAGAAACACGGACAAGCTTATTTTCAGTGAAGTTAATGATGAGAGACTTTCATGGCTGACCAATGAATTTCTGCTCTACCTGTCACAGATTCAAAGTTATCCCGATAACAAGATGAGACTTACAAAGGAAACTTATCAAGCTTTAGTGCTAACAACTTCATCAACCGTGTCCTGCATACGATTTCTAATCAGTATCGGCTTCCATTATGTGCTTACGCGGAATCTCTCAAGTGACGATGTAGAACTGCTCTTCAGTCACCTGAGAAATAAGGGAGGTAACAATGACATGATGGACGTGAGATCATGCCTGCATGCCATCGAGTCAACACTTAGCAATGGAAATATCGCATCTTCTATAAGTGGGAATGTGGAGCTGAGGGAAGATGTAGTCGTAACAGGCGCCTTGACCAAGTTTCTGAAGCCTAAAAAATCGCGGAAGGTGCGAAACCCAGCCAATGCTAAAGAAACACCCCTGCTTCCGGCACATGTCTTGGAGATTCTTGAAAGCTCTGTTCAAGGTAAAAATATGGGGCATATAGCCTACATTAAGTTCATAAAAAAAAAACATTATGATTGACATTTTAGCATTAAAATCTCTATTTTGGTTTTCAGAAAAGCCAGCGTCTCTATCTTCCATTTCAATTGCAATGGTAGCGGGATTTCTTGTAAGAATGGCAGAAGAGAGAACAGACTGTGAAGGTTGCTTAGAGAAAATATCAGCTCAATTAAATTCAAGCCTGCCATTTAGTTTAATACATTTTCAAGACAGAGGGGGATTAAGATATCCCAAATCTTCTTTTATTTATCTGTTGGAATCAATTTCTCACTTTGTCACAACAGCCGTAAATTTCATGTCTCGAAAATATTTAGTCACAAATATTTTAACTGACACGTTTTCCGAGCACACAAAATGCGAAGTGTGTATTGACAATTCTCTCTCCGTAGTTCTTCTGCAAGAGTTCTTAAGGCCGCTTTTAAAGAATATTGGTGTGAACCACACGGGCAGTAGTGCAACGTTTCTGAATTTAAGAAGTAAACCACTTGACAGAAAAATTCTTAAAGTGAAGTGAAATACAGTCAAGAGTGAGCTGTAGTCATAATTTGGGGGAAACTGGAGGAAAACAGGTAAGAAGTGCTAAAAAAAACATGTATTAAATGTACTTGAGTTGCATGTAACGCATAGTCAAAAGCAGACAACTAGGGCGTCGAGCCGCGATCCTAGTGGCGTAAAGTGGAACTACCAGTTTGGCGTACCAAGTCTCCGCTCTATTTCCAGGCCTTGAGTATAACCGTAGGCCACGGTTTTGACTCTGGGCTCGAGAACTACATACAGTATAAGAAAGAAAGAAAGAAAGAAAGAAACCTGATTCGAGCGTTCTTGGCAGTCGCCCTAAAGGTTCGGTTTCGATTCCTTCCTCTGCCAAGAAATTTTTATTCTGGTATGAGGGCTGGAACGGCGTCATTCAGCATCGTGAGGCAAAACTGGGAAGAGTTGGGTTCGATTCACACCTCTGCTCTCTTGAAAGTGGTTTCCGTGGTTTTCCCACTTTTACTCCAAGTAAATGGTGGGATGGTTCCTAACTTCAGACGACGGCCGCCTCCTTCCCAATCCTATCCCCTAATTACAAATACACACACTAGTACAGCCATCACAATAACACAGGTTATCACGCAATATTCCACTCTCACCCAAATACACGTTTAAAAGTTGGGTGCGGCATATATGAATTTTCAGTTCACGCCGTGGCGAACGTTAAAGATTGGTCCATAATAGTTGAGAGGACCATAAGAACAATTAGCATGCACTCATTAAAGTTAGGCGATCTACAGCCCGATTGGGTAATCTGGGCATGGACATGCATATATATGGTTTCAAAGAATCAAGAAGTGATAGATCTAGGAGCACCACTTGTTAAGACCAGAATAAGTAAGCCAGATAACAAGTCGGTCTTCTCCGGACGGTGGTGTTTCCAGCAATCAGATAACCTAGGTGGTTCATTTCAAGATTAGTCACAATAAATGTCAGCATAGTTAAATAATATTAACAACAGTAACTTAAAAGAGTTTATTCTATATTAACTCGTGGAAATTGTATATATTCTTGTACATATATTTTATACGAGTATACATCCCAAAAGAAATTAAGTCTTAATTGAACAGGATCTGATGATGTTCGCTTGATGGACGAATCATGTTACCCAATTAAACCCCTTAGATAGAAAAGTGTATCGAAGTGTAAAAATGTATAATTGAATCCATGTTATTTCTCCAGGTTAGGTTGTGTCACAACTTTCGTTTCTAGGCAAAACTAAAAAAGGGCTTCCACCACAGTACTGAAATGTGATAAATAAGCAATTCTCCGCCCAATTTAATTAGACACATTAATGTGTCCACCGTCTGAAAGGCGGTCCTTTCATTAAAGTCATTTACTTTAGGTAGATAAAGATAATTTTTTATTTGGTAGAAGCCAGAACGTTTTAAACGCTGGGTGTTCTACAACATGTGGGAACTGGGATGAAAACTTTTGCTGGTCCATTTGCTCACGCAGTTTAATTATAAGCTGTCGCTGAACGCGAGTGGAGCGGGACGCTCGCCATCATTATAATCTCATCTTAATCAGACCCAGGCCTAGTCGCTCAATACATGGTATTTACGTGTTGCCAATGTAGCGGACTTTGGTTGGTTGGTTCTTAAGTTTAGGGGCTGCGACAACACGGTCATGTAGCCCCATATACACACATCAAAAAAAGTTTTGCATCACCTCGGTTCCCAGATCTCCGGCATATAGACGTTGATTGTGTATATTGTATCAAAGATACAGTCCCTTTGACTGTTCATAGATGTCACTAAAACTGCTCAAAGATGTAAACAACCATGCATGAGCAGGGCCTATTAGACGGAGGGGGTACGACAGCCGATCAGTTCCAGTCATTCCACCAGGACGAAGGTACGCTGCTCATTTTGTCTGTAGTTCTACCATGCCTAGAAGGTCAATACCGCAGTTCGATCGCGTCCGCATTGTTACTTTGTGTCAAGAAGGGCTCTCAACAAGGGAAGTTTCCAGGCGTCTCAGAGTGAACCAAAGCGATGTTGTTCGGACATGGAGGAGGTACAGAGATACAGGAACTGTCGATGACAGGCCTCGCTCAGGCCGCCCAAGGGCTACTACTGTAGTGGATGACCGCTACTTACGGATTGCCGCTCGGAGGAACCCTGACAGCAATGCCACCATGTTGAATAATGCGTTTCGTTCAGCCACAGGACGTCGTGTTTCAACTCAAACTGTGCGCAATAGGCTGCATGATGCGCAACTTCACTCCCGACGTCCATGGCGAGGTCCAGCTTTGCAACCCCGACACCATGCAGCGCGGTACAGATGGGCCCAACAACATGCTGAATGGACCCCACAGAATTGGCATCACGTTCTCTTCACCGATGAGTGTCGCATATGCCTTCAACCAGACAATCGTCGGAGACGTGTTTGGAGGCACCCTGGTCAGGCTGAACGTCTTAGACACACTGTCCAGCGAGTGCAGCAAGGTGGTGGTTCCCTGATGTTTTGGGGTGGCATTATGTGGGGCCGACGTACGCCACTGGTGGTCATGGAAGGCTCCGAAACGGCTTTACGATACCTGAATGACATCCTCCGACCCATAGTGCACCCATATCGGCAGAATATTGGAGAGGCATTTGTCTTCATGGACGACAATTCTCGACCTCATCGTGCACATCTTGTGAATGCGTTCCTTCAAGATAACGACATCGCTCGACTACAGTGGCCAGCATGTTCGCCAGACATGAACCCTATCGAACATGCCTGGGATATGTTGAAAAGGGCTGTTTATGGACGTCTTGACCCACCAACCACTCTGAGAGATTTACGCCGAATTGTCGTTGAGGAGTGGGACAATTTGGACCAACAGTGTCTTGATGAACTTGTGGATAGTATGCCACGACGAATACAGGCATGCATCAATGCAAGAGGACGTGCTACTGGGTATTAGAGGTAGTGGTGTGTACTGCAATCTGGACCACAAATGCTGAAAGTCTAGCTGTATGATGGTACAACATGCAATGTGTGGGTCTCATGAGCAATAAAACGAGCTGAAATGTTGTTTGTGTTGATCTCTATTCCCTTTGTATTTAAAGGTTCCGGAACTCTTGGAACCGAGGTGATGCAAAACTTTTTTTGATGTGTGTACTTAGGGTGTGTGTAGAATCTGTCTGATAACCGGTGTTAATTGTGATGACTGTATTAGTGTGTGTATCTGTTTTAATTCAAGTAAGCACTGCAGACGATCAATTTTCAAGTAGTTCCTATTTTTGCCGCCAAACGCCACCGTCGACGAATACTAGTTCAGAGCGTAGCTACCAGACGTCACCGCAGTCGGCTCTTGGCAACGAACGTAGAAATCTAAGAGCGTTGTTTACATTCTTAACCTATACAATTTAGCTTCACACAGGTGTAATTAGTGGAAGGTTCTTTAATATACCATAAATCTATGACATGGGACCGTCGGCTTTACTTCCCCTCCGAAGGAAGGCATACTGAGGGATTTTTAACGCTCTAAAAAAATCCGACGACTTCGGCCGGATTTGAACCCGCGATCTTGGGCATAGAAGCTCAGCATGCTACCGACTACGGTAGCGGACTTTACACTAAATTCAAGGGAATTCAAGAGGCATTAGTGGCCGACATAGGGTTTAAGTTGTTAGTGGCTTCTAGCAGATTCCTCACCCCGCCCCCTCCCACCCTTACATTCATGTTAATTATTTACAATGCCCTTATGGGGTTTAAATCTCGTATGCACGCTATATTATCAGATTATCACTAAGGAATGCACCTCGTGCTAACATTCTAACTTAAGGCCACGGTCTCCACTTTCCGAATCCTAACCCCTAATTACCATTACACACCCTAATACAGTCATGACAAAGACACGGGTTATCAGGCTATTTCCACACACACCCAAATACACGGGGGCTACATGACCACGATGTCGCAAAACCAGTAAATAAATCATCAAGAACAATAACAACTAATGATAAATTATGCACTAAAATCTTTAAAATATGCGCGCTAATATTCCCTAAAATTGTCACAATATGCATTAACATTTCAAAATATTCTATGAATATAAATATGTACTTAAACTACTTGAATTGACAAGAAAACGACCACGCATGCACATCATCATCATCATCAGCATCATCTTCCTAGCGTTTGTCCCGCTTTGGAGCAGGGTCCGCTACTTTACATGCCAGTCTCCATTTTTGTCGGTCAAGGGCATTATGCGGACACAGATTAACTTGCCGCATGTCTTCTCTAAGGCGATCAAGCCACCTCTTCTTAGGTCGCCCACGTGGTCGTTTACCATCCGGGTTGAGGCACAAGGCAGTTTTAGCCACTGATTGTTCGTGACTACGTATGACGTGGCCGTACCAGCGTAGACGAGCATCCCGCATTTTATCCTGTATGGGCGCAATTCCCATCCTCCCTCGGACATCGCAATTCTTGATATGGTCAGAAGCATGCGCATCTCCATAACATGCAGGGCTTGCTCATGTTTAACAGAGGCCGGCCAGCATTCAGAACCGTAGAGGGTGACTGGGCGCACGACGGTCTTGTAAATCTTGGCCTTAAGATAGGTGGGGTATCCTGCGGTCAAAGAGGACTCCAGTTACCTCCGTCCATTTGAACCAACTGGCACTCACACGAGCTCGGGCATCAGGGAGGGTGTCACCATCTGAACGAGTCAAGGAGCCAAGATACCTGAATTGGTCGACTCTTTGAAGATCTTGACTATCTACAAGGATGGTGCCAGGCGTCGGTGACCCACACTCCATATACACGATTTTCTGGACATTCAGCTTCAGTCCATTCCCAGCCAGCCTCGCATTCCACTCCTGCAGTTTCTCTTCAAGAACGTTGCGTTCTTCTGCAGCCAATAAGACATCATCAGCATACAGAAGCTTCCATGGATGTTGCGATTGGATATCTGATGTTATTGTATCCATGCATAGAATAAACAGAAGTGGTGACAGGGCTGATCCTTGATGGACAGCGACTTGAATGGGGGAAAGGAGATGTGATTCCCGCGAGACATCGCACTACACTACTGCACTTACGATACAGAAGTTGTGTCCAGCGGACGTACTGCATTCTTCAGGAACACAATGTGAACTGCATGTGAGTGCATACCAAATCAGTTCATGAGGAACCCGATCAAATGCCTTCTCGAGATCTAAAAAGGCACATGATAGTGCAAAATGTAATTGAATCTTTCAGAGCTTGTAGGCTACATACAGTCAGTTCGTGGAAGGTCCTTGTTGTGACACCTTCGAATAATTTCTTATCTGTGACGTAATATCAAACGAAATAAAAGATTGAATAGCTGGGCCTATACGCGTGAAATGTTATACAGAATATATAGGCTACGATAGTACTGGAAAATATTAGGCTAGTATTGACGGAGTTATACTATAGTTAGTGATAAACTGCTCCATGAAAATAAACGGCAATTCTAAATCTAATGTTTAGCCTACGTTTCTATTTTGCAAAAATGAGGAAAAAGTAGACTTATGAGATCCACCCGGGAAAATGTGTGTGTCTGTCCTTCTGTCTGTCTGTCTGTCTGTCTGTCTGCTTGTCTGTGTGTCAACTCCCAAACGGCTGAAGCTATTAAAACTAAATTTGGTAAGAGTCAAGATCTATACCTGAATATCTCACGGCTATATTTGCAATTGACGTCAGTGCTAGCAACTGCTGAAAAATCGCAATTGAAATTTGAGCTCTATGTTGGATATCTCAGAAGTTATGCATGCGAACTATTCCAAAATTGGCACACATATAGATAATAACATTCTAGATTAATTTTCAGAAGTCCATACATACCAGTGTTGCCACATGATTCTAAGCCTGCCGATAGGTCCAATTACTAAATGCATGAACTTCTATCCTATCGATTGGATCTCAACCAAATTTCTTATGTACTATGTGTACTACAACAGATATGACTGTGCGTATCCTAAAGAGCCACCAGGGCTGCCAACTGTTAATAAATGCTCTGTCTATGTTTTAACCCTAATATCAATATGTCAGGAAATATGAAAGCCATCAGCTCTAAACTTGGCACACGTGTAGTACCTGACATTCTGGATTAATTTGGAGTAACTAATATACATCAGTGATTCCAAGCTTTCTGATAGTTTCAAATTTTAATTACATGTATACATGCAACTTCTATACTAACAATTGGATTTTATACACAATTGGCACTAAAATAGATCGCAATATTTCAGATTAATTCTGAGCATCACATACATGACATGGTTCCCAACATGATTTTACCCGCACTGATAAATCCAATATCAAACAGCATGTAACGTCCATTCTATCCATTAGACTTCAAACAGATTTTGTATGTGCATTCTATACCTTAAGAGATGGAACTAGGAATATATTCAGAGTCACCAGGGCTGCCAACTGTAGTAATTTACTCGATTAGGCTACACTATTTCAGGTGTATTTAAATCTTCAGTACTTATAAATGTAAGTATTACCAACTTGATTTTGTCATTATTCTAGATAGGTCTATATAGATTGGCATGAATCTTAAGTTATAAGAAAAATGGGCTATTAAGTTCGTCACGGAACTACTTGTTTTTTTGTTAAAGTGAGTCATTTAATAGCTAATACTAATGTAATTTTGTTTCTTATAGCCGAATCTAAATTAATTCAGGTTGTCAGAAGTTCTTTATTCATTTGACATGAATTGACAAGTAAATCTGCTTTGACTTTACAAACTAGCATATCAGGTGTTGACTAAAGTGGATAGGCTATTTAAATCATCTGTTCTGCCTTCACGCTTCTTAGAAGTGTGCATCCCTCAGCTTGGGAAAGGCTGTAATATGACGAAAAGTGCCTTAACTGTGTTCAGATCGATGCTAACTGGATAAACCCTGATTATATTCTAGGGCTACTGACGACCGTTAAGTTCGAGAATTGACGATCTCCTGTCGTTGTTGATTTATAAGGGCTTTGCGACATCGTGGTCATGTAGCCCCGTGTACTTTGGATTGTGTAGAAGCTATCTGCTAACCTGTATCAGAGTGGTGTCTATACTAGTGTGTGTGTATTTGTAATCGAGGTAGGATTTGGGTAGGAAGCGGCCGTGGTCTTAAGTTAGATACCATTCTGGCATTTGCCAGGAGTTGGAAGTGGGAAACCATGGAAAACCACTTCCAAGATGGCTGAGGTAAGAATCAAACCCGCCTCTTCTCAGTTTTGCCTCACGAGGCTGAGTGTACCCCATTTCCAGCCCTCAGACCAGAATTAACTTTCTAGACAGAGCCGGGAATCGAACCCAGGTGTCTGCTGTGGCATCCAAGAATGCTAGCCACTACGCAACGAGGCGGAGGCAGGAGGATTCCTAAGGTGGATGCTCTTCGTACATTTGCCTTGTGTTTTAAAGGAAATTAGAATACGCTTAGTTCTTGTCTACTTGGTAAAATTTATTATTATTATTATTGTTATTAATGATATATACGAAGTTGGCATTAAAATATGTAATTGTAATAATTAGTGGTAATACTGAATCATGATAGTAATGGCAGATTCTAAATCGAATTGTCATTTTTTTCCCTTAAACTTCCATGGTGGTGATATTTCCAAAACAATGGTTGCAAGGTCTGTCCACGGTCAGGACAGTGAAAGTTGATACGGCAGTCTATTAATACAATTTAGTTCTCGTCAGAGTGCATGGGGCCCACTCAGCCTCGAGATAACAACTGTGAGGTGGTGGATTCGATCCTACATCAGCCATCCTAGAAGTCCATTTGCATTTCTATGCCTGGCATATACCGGGATAGTACTTAACTGAAGGCCACGGATGCCTCCTTTGCCATCTTAGTCCCAATTAGATGTATACGGAGTAGTATTGACATGACAGTAATAGGAAAACAGATAGATCCCACACATCCTAAAATGCACGTGTTTGTTTACTACAATAATACATAGATGAACAATTGTGTTCATGAGGGCTGTCAGCGTATTAAACTGCAGTACGGGGCAGATGACCTCGTAGTTCCGCCCCTTAAAACAAAAATAACTAAACTGCAGAAGGCCTACATGCCTAGCGAAACATCTGTATTGGAATTAGTCTGTAATTTTTTACGCTTCTTTTTCCTATAAAGCCTGTTCTCGGCATGTTGTACCACTCTTTGCAGTGCTCTAATTAATTTAGGAACGGGATTAGCGAAGAACGAATCCTCAACTCTTTGAACCTGTAACTCAAATGTTTGTAATTAAGCGACATTCTGCTGGCTGTGATACCGCTGCAAGTGCTGTTCTCGTGAGAAACTTTCTGCGCTTTAATTCCTAAATCCTTTGTTAAGTACGAAGACTTCGGGGAATGCAACAGATGGAGTCTGGCTGGATACCTGTGATCGTTATAATCTCCAACATTATTTAATACCAAATTGTAACAAGAAGTTCCGTGAAGAACTATACAGCCTACTTTTCATGCCAATGATTATTGTACAGTATATGAACCTATCTAGAATAATGACGAAATTAAGTTGGTAATATCGAAATATCTAATTAGTTCAAAATATACCTGGTATAATGTAGCCTAATAGAGCACTACAGTTGGCAGCCCTGGTGACTGAATATATTCTTAGTTCCACCTCTTAATGTACAGAATACAAAATTTGGTTGAAGTCCAATGGACGTTACATGCAGTTAGACACTGGATCTATCAGCACGCGTAAAAGCATGTTGCCAACAATACCATGCGTGTGCTGGTCAGAAATAATCTGAATTATTATGATATCTTGTTGTGCCAATTTTGGATGAAATCCATTTGTTAGTATAGAAGTTACATGTATTTTAAAATTGGACATATCAGCAGGCATAGAATCATGTTGGCAGCAGTGCCTTGTATTAATTACTCCAAATTAATCTAGAATGTCAGGTGCTATACGTGTGCAAAGTATAGAGCTGTTGGCTTGCATACTTTCTGATATATTGATATTAGGGTAAAAAGAATATAGACAGCATTTAATAACAGTTGGCAGCCCTGATTGCTCTTAACAATACTTATAGTCATATCTGTTATGGTACACATAGCACATACGAAATTTGGTTGAAATCCAACTGATAGTATAGAAGTTACATGTATTTAAAAATTGGTACTATCAGCAGGCTTATAATCATGTTGGTAGAACTGACGTATATAAGTTACTCCAAATTAATCTAAAATGTCAGCCTATTTTCAATTTTGAAAAAATAGGCTTATGAGATCACCTTTTGTCCGTGTGTGTGTGCGTGTGTGTGTGTGATTCGTGTGTGTGTGTCCCCCTAATAAAATCTAAATGGCTGGAGCGATTTCAATGAAACTCGGAAAGTTCATAGCACTATTCCCGGCGACCTCGACCGTGCCCTTCAAATTTTGTTACGACTCACCAATCCAACATGGCGGCTGTGCGAAGTATTTCACCAGCATTCAATATCTCCGAAACTATTACCGATATTACCCTGACATTTTCTATGGTGATAGAGGGAACTACTATAAGTTCACTTATGTGACTTTTGAAAACCTGGTAACTACAAAACCAACATGGCGGCCAAGCGAATTTGCGACTTTTAAATAGACGTTTCTCGCGATTTGACCAACCAAACGCAATGAAACTTGGTACAGTATATGTTTATATACATTGTAATGCACCGACATCTAACTTCGTTCAATTGTTTACATAATCACAAGATGGCGGATGTGCGAAATATTTCGCCGGCATTCTATATCTCTGAAACTATTAGCGGTAAAACCCTGAAATTTTGTACGGAGATAAAGGGCACTACTGGAAGTCCATCTATAAGACTTTCAAAAACCGGTTAACTACAAAACTAACATGGCGGCCAAGCGAATTTGAAAATTTTAAATAGACCTTTCTCGCGATTTAATGTTCCAAGCGCACTGAAACCTGGCACAGGAAATCTTTATACACATTGTAATCCACTGGTATCTAATTTAGTTCAATTGTTTACATAACCTCAAGATGGCGGCAGTGCGAATTTTAAAATTAAGATTTTATATATTGTGATGTAGTCATGCGATCGAAGTGAAAGTTTGAATAATGAACCTAAGCAATAATTTTCCTTTAATGGTACATGACTCTATGGCCTATACATTTAACAATCCAACATGGCGACCATCCGAAATATTTAGACGATACTGAATATCTACGAATCTATTTTAGCTATCAAACTGCATTTTTTAATGTTCATAGGGGCTATGATCTTAAGTTCACCAATAGGACTTTAAATAACCTGGTGATCACAAATCCAACATGGCGGTGACGCGAATTATAAATATTCACATGGACGTTTCTCGCAATTTAACCATCCGCGTGCAGTGAAACTTGCTACAGTAAATCCTTATACGAATATTAATCCACTGGCATCTAATTTATTTCAATTGTTTCCCTAACCTCAAGATGGCAGTTGTGAATTTTTTTTAAATCTCCTTGTTTTTTCTTGTGTCCTAACTATGCGATTGAAGTTTGAATACTACACGTTCACAATAATCTGCATGTAACAGTACATAACTCTAGGACCTACATATATAAAATCCAACATGGCGACCATCCGAAATATTTAGTCGGTTCTCAATATCTACGAATCTATTACAGCAATCAAACTGAAATTGTGTATGTTGATAGTGGCAATTAACATAAGTAGGATATATGAAAATAGGCTGTATAGTTCTTCACGGAACTACTTGTTTAATCTACGATGCATTTTGTAAGTTTTTTCGATCTAAATTGCATTTCGTGATTGTTTTCAAACTAAACTGCATTTTGTAAAGATTGACAATCTAAATTGCTATTTAGTAAGTCTTTAAATGTAGGAGCAGGGCATTTTAGGGAGTATTTTGAATTTCAATTGCATTTTGTATGTATTTTCAACCAGAACCGCATTTCGCAAGAATTTTAAATCTCAATTGCATTTTGTTTGGTGGGCATTTTGAAGTATTTTTGATTCTCAATTGCATTTTGGGGGTCATTTGAATCTAAATTACATTTTGTCAAGTATTTTCAATCTAAATTGCATTTTGTAAGTATTGTCACTCCAAATGAGTAGTTTGAATCTACCGTACATTTTGTAAGCATTTTCAATTTCAATTGCATTTTGTAAGTATTTTGAATTTTAATTGCACTTTGTGAATATTGTGGATTGGAAATGGGATCTTTAAATCTGAATTGTATTGTGTATTTTCAATTTCAATTACATTTTGTAAGTATTTAGAACCTCAATTGCATTTTGTATGTATTTTCGATCTCATTTGGATTTTGTAAGTATTTTAAATTTCAATTGCATTTTGTAAGTATTTCGACTCTGCATTGCATTTTGTGCGTATTTTGAACCTAGCCTACATTTTGTGCGTATTTTTCAATCTATTCCTTTTGTGAATCTTTTCGTTCTAAATTCCCTTTTGTAAGAACATTTTGTGAGTTGTTTCAATCTGAGTTCCTTTTTGTAAGTATTTTCTGTCTCACTTAATTTTCGTTCTGGTTTCCATTTCATTGTCATTTTCGCTATCACCCAGATCATTAGGGTCCGATAACCTAGATGTTAGGCCCCTTAAAACAACAATTATGATCATCATCATCCACATTCTCTCAGGTTCACGGAGCTTGTACTCTATAGAGCGTCTCAACCTTAAAAGACAGTATGGAGTTAAATGTAGTATTTGCCTCTCACTCGCACTCCTATGTCCTGCAATTAGCTTCGTCCTCTTCTACCCCGGCGATGTTGCCATTTCCCAATAATTGAAAGTGACAAATCTAAGGAAATGTTTGCGTCTTATTATAGAGAATTTTCCGCTCTTTATGATGGTGTAAAAATAAAAGCCATAAATAATTAACACATGGCCCAATTTTCACAATTACGATATTTTAGGGCGAATCTATATTTTTGCATTTATAAAACTTATCACGCCATAGATAATGAACTAATGATCGCAACAGATCAAGAATTTATTTTTAGATTGCCTGATGTTGGTAGAAGATACCCTACTTCTCAGGGCAGTAATTATTTTCATAATAAGAAAGTTATGATTTTTTTTTCTTATATGTTACTTGAAAAATCTGGGATGGTGTCTCATAAAAGTTAGCTAGCGAGAAAGTTTTTTGCTGTTGACTTTACGTTGGTGACTAAGCGAGAAGAAATGTTCATTAATGTCTGAAATAGTTTTTAAAACAAACCAGAGCTCAATATTAGGTAGCATTCGTAAGTTATAGCACTTCGCTTAGTCCTTCCGCTCAGCGCTGACGCACCGGAACTTTGTTTACTAACGTAGCCCGCAGGCTATCTCCCCCGATACGTTTGAAGGAGGGTAGGTGATGATGTGAAGTAAAGCTAAGAAATGAAGTGGATTTTGTGTTCTTTATAAATTGTCCGCCTCGTTGCGTTCTTGGCTCTCACTATGCTGTCACTGTGGAGGCCCGGGTTTGAATCCCAGCTCTGCCGAGAAATGTAATTCTGGTCTGAGGGCTGCAACGGGGTGTAATCAACTCCATGAGACAAAACTGAGAAGAGGCGGGTTCGATTCCTACCTCAGCCATCCTCGAAGTGGTTTCCGTAGTATGCCTTTGTTCGTCCCGGTCATTAACAAGGGTTCGTTAATGGTGCAGAATTAACGTTTCTGTGCCAAAAAGAACATGGTAGACACACACGACAAAATGACAGGTGAAGTACAGGGTCATTCATATAAAATAAGAACGCCAAGCGGCTGCTTTGTTCTCCGCTGTGGCGGTGACCTTCACCGAGCACGTGGCGCGCCACGGCCCCCTGCTTTAAGCGTGTGTACAATCCAGATACGCTACAGATGCAGCGGCCTTGCTAGCGTGTGTACAATGCTGAAATCTTACTTCAGTTAATTAGTTATTGTTGTTTTAAGGGGAGGAACTACGTGGTCATCTGCCCCTCTTAACACAGATTGAAGTATACAAATTTGGAATTAAATTTAAAATTTAGAGGTGGAAGGACCGAAAATTAATGAAACTAAAAAAACTAATAATCATAAAAATAACTAAAATTTACGGAAAAACAAAAATTCATCATTAAAAAACGAACAAGTCGTTGAGTCTTACCTTATAAAAGATGTTGGAAGTGTCGTCCTTCCTGGGTTATACAAGCATTGTATCTGGTAACCACATTCTGGCTGACGCGAGCGAGTTCTGCCACTGTAATGTTCCTGATTGCCAGCGTAATGTTTTCTTTCAGTTCCTCCAATGTGTGAGGATTTGTTCGATACACTTGTTCTTTCAGTTTACCCCACAAGTAAAAATCACACACTGTTAGATCTGGAGAACGAGGGAGAAATAGACCAACACTGATCACTCTGTCTGCAAACACTTCCGAGATTGTAAGAAGGGAATCTTCTGCTGTATGAGCAGGGGCTGAATCTTGTTGAAACCACCCTCGCGATTTTTCTTCTTCCGTTAACTGATTGAAGAACGGCTTCAAAATGTTATCTTGGTACCTCTCTGCATTTACTGTCGTCTCGAAAAAAATTGGCCCTATTATTCTTCCGGCACGAACAGCACACCAAACACCGATCTTACTATCATAATGAGGGACTTCATAAACACCATTAGGGTTTTCTGCTCACCAATAGCGAGAGTTATGACTGTTCACATGCCCACTAAGGTGAAACCAGGCCTCATCCGAAAAGAACACAAGCTGTGGGTCAAATAAACGATCATTCAATGATGCAAGATACCACTCACAATATCTCACTCTTGTGGCTGGATCAGCAGGTTTTAAACACTGGGCCCGTGTAAACTTGTACGGTTTGTTATGTAACAGCTTTGTAGCTCTGTATGCAGATGAAACCGAAACCCCTACTTGTTGTGCTAATTTTGTGAGTGATTTATTCGGAGACCGTTCAAGATTCTCGCCAATGTCATCTAACTTATCCTCTGTTAAAACTGTTCGTGTGCGCGTATGTTTTTTATTGAGCACCGAGCCAGTAGTGTCAAACTTATTTGCAATTACGTGAATCTGTGCTAGTGAAGGTGGCACTTCATCAGGAAATTGCTGAACAAATGCTTCACGTACCCGCCGAGCCGACTCGTACTTAAACGTTTTACATAAAAAATACGATGTTGCAATGATAACTGTCTCACCATGTTAGCACTTGAGGTTTAGACTGGCGACTGAACACCTGCACGCTTATTGCAAGGTCAAGTTTGGTAATGTCAATCTGTTATTTTTATACAGTCCATCGGAATTTGAAAAAAAAAGAAGAAAAAAAATACCAGCCCTCTGGGTAGATTATAGGCTAGGGAATAACCCACCCACCAAGGGAAGATGATTAAAAGAAGGAAGTAGATTTGGGATTTGGAAAAGAAGGATAGAGAAATAGGAGGAGAGTCCCACAAAATTAATAAGTTGACTTTTAATTCATTTAGAAGCGGTTGCCACCGCAAATATGTGCTCGGATACCTAAAATGGCTACGAGCTTGGTCGAGGCTAACGGGAGCTGCAGATAAGGCTTGGGCAGTTTGCCAGAGAGAACCTGTAGTGTATTTCCTCCCAAGCACGAATGAAAGTACTATAGGGAAGGGTGATGATCTGGCCAGACAGATAGTAAAAGCTTTATTATATATGAACGAGGGCATAAACCTAGGAAGAGCTAGGAAAGCCAGGATCCTGCCTAACTGTATTATCAAAGAAATGATGAATCCAAAAACAAATATTTAGTTTATTTAACAATTAGAAAAAAATTTGATGAAATTAACAATTATGTAATATAATTTTAATTAACATAGTTCGTTTGAACTTTTTAACAAATAGGGTCGCAGACCTCTCCACGTTAAACAGTTGCTCCAGGCAATTGACAATTTTTAAGGTTTTTTAAACCGTGAATTAAAATCTTGGTAAGATTTCACAAATAGGCAAAATGGAATAATTAAAGTTTTAACATTTACAGGAGTATAAGCAGTGTACTATATGAAACCTCTGAAAGAACATTCTAACGAAAATAACAACTTCGAAGATAACAAAATGGAAAACATAAAGAATAAAAAGGAAGTTCCTACAACTTCTTATATTTATACAGAATTACTTTGTGAAATTTATACAAGGAGAGCAGGTCACTTACTGTGAACCTGAAAAGTTGATCAGAAGGAAGGTTCTAGACCTCTTATACTTTGAATAAGACTCGCCAGTCAAATGAGGCAGTTTTCATTTAGCGAGACCAAAAAATAACTCACTCAAGAGTTGAGAGAATTGTTTTCCTTGCTTTTGAAGGGAGGAACAATGTAAATTTAAAACTTGTATCACACAAAAAATTATGCAGAATTTAATTAATGTTAAACTAGCAAAGTTGGAAGGGTACCTCGTGAGTAACACCTTATAGACAGTTACAATTTTATAAATAATGGTTGTTAGTAGAAGGTTAAGGAAAGATCATAGGGATATAGGATCAATGTTCATGGCCGTATTTAATATAACCGGACGATCGCGACGCGGTAGAAACGTGGAGAAAGCACTGATTATCACTATTGTCTGTAAAGATGGATGCAAAGTTCACCAGAGAAACACTGAAGCTCATGAGAAAAAAAGTTATTGCAATTATGGAGATAACTGATTGCACTATGTAGGTGAAAGTCTATTTCTCGAAAAAGTCGTGATTTACAATTAAATGCGCCAGAGAATGTTCTAGAAGTTCCAACGGTGGAGGAAGTTAGCTATTGCAAAAATTTATAAGGAAGATTCCTCATTTTAACTAGTAGTTTCGCAAGTGTGTGTCAATACTTGACGGCAAGACTCGCAGATAGAGAACAAGATCTCGAAGGTTCCAGAACGACCTTAGCAGAAAATGGGGTTGAGAAAATCCAACGGAGGAAATAACTTTGTAATTATAGACAGCGGGTATTAGATAATCTCCCACGTAGCGAGAGGGTTTCTCGTTTAAATAGCTTAAGAAAAGCTCCTTTTAGTAAGGTTGGCTTACAAGAAAAAGCTCAACATTGCAAATCCCACGAAGGATGATTTTGCCCCAAGTAAATATTTTCACACTGCCTATAATTAAAATTAAAATCACTTGGAAGTTAAAACCATGAAGATGAGGTTAAAACTTTTTAAAAATGGTACTTATCTCGATTTCATGTTGAAGTCGGAGTTCCTTAGGAAGACTATCTAGCCAACATGGCGTAGAAGAGGTTGTGCCTCTTGGTTTGAGGAGGCTAAGCTCGAGCGGAGCTTTGACTGTACGAGTCAACTGCAGACGAAGAAGTGAGAGCAGCTCAACGGAGCACTGAGAGACCACGGAAGGGGGAGAGAGAGGGGGGTGGGAGACGAAAGGAGAACATATAAGCATGGCCAACTTAACAAAACATAATTGATTTCTTGGTGAGCTGGTCTTCAAGGAGTTGATAGATGATACTAGCGCAGCATGGTGAGCAAAGAAGTAGACGTAGTCCTCTTGCTCAAGGAGAAAATAGCTGACGATGGTAACGAGATCTGGTAGCCAAATGGATAAGTAAGTCCTCTTGCACGATGAGGAATTGAGTAGCTTCAGAGGTTCGCTACTAGATAGCGCTAGGTGGATCACAGAAGTTATATATCTGAAACATACTTATGAAGACATAAGAAACATGCTCAACAAGGAGAAAACAGATGATCACTGTTGGTGTTTGGCAAAGAGGAAGGAAGAAATGAACATGCAAAGAGCAATAGACATTATATCTCTCGTACCGTGTATTCAAAGAATACACCACACTGGGGGGACAAACACCAACAGAGAGCAAATAAGCAGTTACACATTTATTGGAAGCGGAGCGATCAAAGACAGTGGTCTTATGATCGGTCCATTTGTAGTCAAGATTCTGGCCACCCTGACTCTCCCATCTCTTCCAGGGTAACATTGGGTCACCCTACCAGAAATCCATACTAGGGGGGGTGAAATATCTCTAACCAAGACCAAGTCCCCTACTTTAATATCGGGACTGGAAAGAAACCACTTCTGCCTCCGTTGCAAGGAAGTTAAATATTCCAAGTTCCACCTTTTCCAAAAAGAATTACGGAGGGCTTCAAGTTTCCGCCAAACGATAGGTAGATTAGAATCCCTGTAAGAATTAGGAAGAGGAGGAGGGGCAGAAAGAGAAGTGCCGATAAGGAAGTGACCAGGGGTGAGTGGAAGTAGGTCATCAGGGTCATTGGAAAGCGGAGTTGAAAGGCGAGAATTATCAACACTTTCAATCACGAAATAGCTGGAAACTGAGGGAAATAAAGCACTAGTAAAGATTACGATACGATGAGAAAGAAGAATTGGCAAGTTTAAACAAAGCGTATAGGAACAAGTACATCTATTCAGGACAAGAATATACCAAATAAACAAAGGAACTATGCGAGTAGAAAGCAAGAACGCCATAGGTAACAAACTAGTAGCCATAAACAATAACCTCAAGTTATAATGAGTATCAAAGGGGTTACTCAGAAAAATACTTAAGTCAGCAAAAAACGTGACAGGACAAGCATGAATACAAAAACACATCGAATGTGACGACGAGAAAAAACAAGTTTGTTCAGCAATGAACATTAAGATCGCAAAATATGCAAGCAAATTGCAATACATGAGCGCGTGAGAAATACGCAACGAAGTTTTGAAACGGGGATCAAAGCAGTTGTAAGATACGAGCGTGAGTAAGTGATAGAAGTAAACAAATACAGCCTTGACACACATAGTACAACGAGATAAGACATATAAATAGCTGACAGAGTCCTTAAGCGGAACGAGTTTATTTTGAGAACTAGGTGAACGGCTTCCGTACTTGCAGTAGCAACGCGCTAGACAATGCTTGGCAATCAGCCAAAGTTGAGATAAGAGAAACTTGTTTTGAACTGTGTCAATCATACAGGAAATAAACAACAACTTGGCATTCCTCAGACTGGTATACACACGAGTCTCAAAAGCAAGCAGTTCAAAGTGAACACACACTAATTGAGTCAGCTGTAACTTAAAGCAGAACGAGTTACACGACATGCAGTCAATCGTAACTTGGACGTGAAAAAGCAATTTAAAGCTATATGAAATAAACGAGGAAATCAATTTCGCATAATTGAGAGGATCACGAAATCGAACAATTTTCAACAAAAAGAAGCTTAATTCTTCCGAGCAAAGAAGACAAGCTGGGACATTGAGACGAAGGTTATGCATAAGAATAGTTATTCTAGGTGCAATGGAATTCAGAGTTTCAAGCGGTTTCATGAGCGACTTCCAATTGCGAGGAAGGGGGGAGGAGCCGGCCGTGGCCATCCCTCTACGTAACGAAAGAAGTGAAGCATAGCGTACAGCAAAGTGATGGTGACTGATAGCCATGGTTTTACACAAGGGGAAGATAGTTTTCGAGGAATAGTTTAAGTAATTAACTGCTATAAAAAATGACATAAGAAGATATACGAAATAACACAAAGCAAGGCGAACTTGAATTGCTATTTTGTGCGGGAAGAAAGAAAAACCATTTAAACAACTTACGGGGTTAGCGCAGTTATTCACTGTAAGACATCGTTTCGACAAGTGGTTTTCAAAAATATTGAGATTTGAAAAATGAGCGTTCTCTTTTTCAGAAATGGGATTTATGTCAGCCGTAACGAAATGACATTGTGCTTTGGTTTGAACACTGGTATGTTTGATTTCGCCAGTGATAACCCAACCAAAATCGGTGTCTCTAGCGACCACGGTTGAAGATAACTTGCGTGTTTGTTTGCGAATGCAATTCCAAAAAACATTGGCACTGAAAAGCACATCAATGGGACCTTGAACATTAAACTGAGGATCGGCTAACCTTAAGTGCGAAGGAATCTTTAAACTGGAAGTATTAATGAAGTGACTTGGAGTGTCTTTACCAATACTGGTAAGAATGAGACAGTTTAAATTAAGATTGGTGTTTCTTTGACAAACGTCTCTGATTTTTAATTTTGAAGACTGCAAAACTTGAGTTTTCAAATTGTCAATGCCGGTCACATTGATAGAAGTAGGCGATGACGAAAGACCTAGTTTTTTAATCAACGATTGCGAAACAAAGTTGTGCGTTGAAGCGGAATCGAGAAGACCACGGGTTTTGAACCAATTTCCAAATCTATCTTGGATTTCAAATTGTACAGTGGTCAAAAGGGTTTGCGCACTATGAGAAGTGTCGGCGTTGGAAATGCAGGAAGAAGCATTAGTTTGTTCGGAGCGGCTCTGCAAGGAGCTTAAAGAGGCAGGTGCTGATGACCTCGATTTATCGTGAACGTGCAATAAAGAATGATGCGGTTTTTTGCAATGAAAACAGAGATTTAATGACGTACAGTTCGAAGAAGAATGCTTAGGTGATAAGCAATTGAAACAATGTTTGCTGTTTAAGACAAACTTTCTTCGATCTTCGACAGACAATTCTTTAAAGGATTTGCACGAATACAAGGTGTGAAGCTTTTTACAGAGCGTGCATTTTAATGATTTATTAAGCGGCCTATCTTCTCTTGAATGATTAAAAGAAGAACGGGTTTGTTTGTTTTCGACAAATGGGGGCTGATGTCCCTTTGAAGAAGCAAGTTTTTTTTCAAAAATTTTACACTGAGGATTCGTTTCGACTCTTTCGCACTGAAATGCGAGTGCTGTAAGGAATTGACATCGACTGTTGAGAAACGAGACAAGGTGTTCGAAGGAAAATTCTTTGTTGTAGGCGAGTTCGACCTCCCAGGCCTTCAGTGTCGAAAAATCGAATCTTGATGTAGCTAGGTGAATAAGTATGGTGTCCCATGTTTGGACAGGCTGTTTTAGCTGGTATAACGCTCTGACATTTAACTGCATAGAATCTAAGAGGTCTCTTAAAGATGTGACGTCATTAGGTTTGACGGCAGGTAAGTTGAATAGACAGCGGATATGACGAGCGACACTCAACCTTAAATTGCCATATCTCTTTTTAAGGAGATTAAAGGCGATGTGGTAGTTGTCTGCGCTTAAAGGCAGTGACTCTACCAAGGTCAAGGCCTCTGATTCCAAAGACGTACGGAGATAGTAAAATTTATGTATGTCTGGGATCTCGATATTTTCATGAATTAAAGAACAGTAAAGTTCGTAAAAAGAATACCATTCACCTTCCTTGCCTGAGAAGTGGGGTAGGCTTATCTTGGGAAGTAACGGTTTCGGTTTGTTCTCGTGAACTGAAGCGGGTACGAACTGGGCCGGATTGATGACCCTAGTGTCCGGTTCTGAGATATTGCGAATCAATTGGTGGGCCTTTGCAATTCCTTCAAAGTACAAGGGTTCGACCTCATCCCGGTCCAATTGCAGTTCTGGACAAGCGGATTCAATCTCTGTTTGAATTTGGTCATAATAATCATAAGACCGTTCGTACAACTTAAGGCGATGAGTCAAGATATCTAAATCACACTCGGCGGGATTTAATTTGCTGATGAAATTTCGGAATCTAGTGAGTTGCCCTTTATAAGAAGAACGTCTAGCAATGAGAGTTTCATCTTTTTCGGCAGGAGCCATGACAAAAATAATAAATTGAAATACAACTCACGAAACTGTAGAACTTTGGAGATGCTGTCAGGTTGGCAACAGCGAGAGAGTAGAAAGAACAGGACACCCCAAAGGAGACAGGAGCGGCCTCTTTCCCGTTCACAGGCTTTGCATGACGTAGATATAGCTGAAAGATCCAAAGGAGATATTAAAAATTTGCAAAGTAATGTCAAATGACACTTGACAAACAATAGAAATAACAAATGGACTCTCCCGGGTTTCTGGTACCAAATTTTGGGTAGATTATAGGCTAGGGAATAACCCACCCACCAAGGGAAGATGATTAAAAGAAGGAAGTAGATTTGGGATTTGGAAAAGAAGGATAGAGAAATAGGAGGAGAGTCCCACAAAATTAATAAGTTGACTTTTAATTCATTTAGAAGCGGTTGCCACCGCAAATATGTGCTCGGATACCTAAAATGGCTACGAGCTTGGTCGAGGCTAACGGGAGCTGCAGATAAGGCTTGGGCAGTTTGCCAGAGAGAACCTGTAGTGTATTTCCTCCCAAGCACGAATGAAAGTACTATAGGGAAGGGTGATGATCTGGCCAGACAGATAGTAAAAGCTTTATTATATATGAACGAGGGCATAAACCTAGGAAGAGCTAGGAAAGCCAGGATCCTGCCTAACTGTATTATCAAAGAAATGATGAATCCAAAAACAAATATTTAGTTTATTTAACAATTAGAAAAAAATTTGATGAAATTAACAATTATGTAATATAATTTTAATTAACATAGTTCGTTTGAACTTTTTAACAAATAGGGTCGCAGACCTCTCCACGTTAAACAGTTGCTCCAGGCAATTGACAATTTTTAAGGTTTTTTAAACCGTGAATTAAAATCTTGGTAAGATTTCACAAATAGGCAAAATGGAATAATTAAAGTTTTAACATTTACAGGAGTATAAGCAGTGTACTATATGAAACCTCTGAAAGAACATTCTAACGAAAATAACAACTTCGAAGATAACAAAATGGAAAACATAAAGAATAAAAAGGAAGTTCCTACAACTTCTTATATTTATACAGAATTACTTTGTGAAATTTATACAAGGAGAGCAGGTCACTTACTGTGAACCTGAAAAGTTGATCAGAAGGAAGGTTCTAGACCTCTTATACTTTGAATAAGACTCGCCAGTCAAATGAGGCAGTTTTCATTTAGCGAGACCAAAAAATAACTCACTCAAGAGTTGAGAGAATTGTTTTCCTTGCTTTTGAAGGGAGGAACAATGTAAATTTAAAACTTGTATCACACAAAAAATTATGCAGAATTTAATTAATGTTAAACTAGCAAAGTTGGAAGGGTACCTCGTGAGTAACACCTTATAGACAGTTACAATTTTATAAATAATGGTTGTTAGTAGAAGGTTAAGGAAAGATCATAGGGATATAGGATCAATGTTCATGGCCGTATTTAATATAACCGGACGATCGCGACGCGGTAGAAACGTGGAGAAAGCACTGATTATCACTATTGTCTGTAAAGATGGATGCAAAGTTCACCAGAGAAACACTGAAGCTCATGAGAAAAAAAGTTATTGCAATTATGGAGATAACTGATTGCACTATGTAGGTGAAAGTCTATTTCTCGAAAAAGTCGTGATTTACAATTAAATGCGCCAGAGAATGTTCTAGAAGTTCCAACGGTGGAGGAAGTTAGCTATTGCAAAAATTTATAAGGAAGATTCCTCATTTTAACTAGTAGTTTCGCAAGTGCGTGTCAATACTTGACGGCAAGACTCGCAGATAGAGAACAAGATCTCGAAGGTTCCAGAACGACCTTAGCAGAAAATGGGGTTGAGAAAATCCAACGGAGGAAATAACTTTGTAATTATAGACAGCGGGTATTAGATAATCTCCCACGTAGCGAGAGGGTTTCTCGTTTAAATAGCTTAAGAAAAGCTCCTTTTAGTAAGGTTGGCTTACAAGAAAAAGCTCAACATTGCAAATCCCACGAAGGATGATTTTGCCCCAAGTAAATATTTTCACACTGCCTATAATTAAAATTAAAATCACTTGGAAGTTAAAACCATGAAGATGAGGTTAAAACTTTTTAAAAATGGTACTTATCTCGATTTCATGTTGAAGTCGGAGTTCCTTAGGAAGACTATCTAGCCAACATGGCGTAGAAGAGGTTGTGCCTCTTGGTTTGAGGAGGCTAAGCTCGAGCGGAGCTTTGACTGTACGAGTCAACTGCAGACGAAGAAGTGAGAGCAGCTCAACGGAGCACTGAGAGACCACGGAAGGGGGAGAGAGAGGGGGGTGGGAGACAAAAGGAGAACATATAAGCATGGCCAACTTAACAAAACATAATTGATTTCTTGGTGAGCTGGTCTTCAAGGAGTTGATAGATGATACTAGCGCAGCATGGTGAGCAAAGAAGTAGACGTAGTCCTCTTGCTCAAGGAGAAAATAGCTGACGATGGTAACGAGATCTGGTAGCCAAATGGATAAGTAAGTCCTCTTGCACGATGAGGAATTGAGTAGCTTCAGAGGTTCGCTACTAGATAGCGCTAGGTGGATCACAGAAGTTATATATCTGAAACATACTTATGAAGACATAAGAAACATGCTCAACAAGGAGAAAACAGATGATCACTGTTGGTGTTTGGCAAAGAGGAAGGAAGAAATGAACATGCAAAGAGCAATAGACATTATATCTCTCGTACCGTGTATTCAAAGAATACACCACCCTCTTATGTACTATGCGCGCGCTTTCAATAATACAGCAGGGGGCCGTGGCGCGCCACCTGCTCGGCGAAGGTCACCGCAACGGCGGAGAACAAAGCCGCCGCTTGGCGTTCTTATTTTATATGAATGACCCTGTATATGAAAAGTGGTTCGCCGAGCAATATTGTTGCTCAATGTTCCCGAAGGATCTAGCCTTGTAATAGACAATGTAGGCTATCACAGCAGAGAAATATGTTCTTGCTTGTCACCTTACCACACCACCATACCACAGTGAACTTAATCCCATCGAAATGGTATGGGCGCAAGTGAAGAACTATATAAAATTGAACAACGTCTCGTTCAAGAAACAAGAAATGAATAATTTAATTTCGGCTGCATACCCTCACTTGACCACACAAAATTACGTGGACCACAATATATTTTTATTATTATTATTATTATTATTATTATTCTTTGTTCGATTTTGTCCTACTATGGACCACGGGAAACAATTGACTTGCTGATTAGTCCTTTTTTCTGCTCCCAGAAACTCTTCATCCTTTCACTGTGGATTCTCTTCCTTTCTTCCGACCAGATGTTCCTGGCTCTTCTCCTTTGCTTTTCCTGGAACCCCTTGAATGCATCAATCCTACCTCGAAACACCTCTCTATTCCAGATCTCATTTGGACTGACCCCAACTTCCTCCATATCTTTTCTTATTTCATCTATCCATTTTGTAGTCGCTTTTATCTTGGTGATGTAATTAAAGATCTTCTTCGTTAGTCGACTATCGCTCATTCTCGTAAGGTGTCCATAGAACTTCAATCTTCTCTTCCGTATGGTATCTGTTATTTTTTCTGCTTGTCCGTAATTATCTTTGTTTCGCCTCTTCCGCCATGTACCATCATTTCTATTTTCGGGTCCTAAGATCTTCCTCAAGATTTTTCTTTCTTTCTTCTCCAGTTCCTCTAATTTACCTTTCTTATTCAGTATCAAACATTCTGAGCTATACAATGCCTCAGGCTTGACAACCGTGGTATAGTGTCTTATCTTCGCTCCGTAAGATATTGTTCTTTTGTTGTACCTACTCTGTACTAATTTAAAAGCTAATTCCATCTTTCTGATCCTCCCTTTGTTTGCTGCATTATCCAGTCCATCAGGCTGGATCCATTCACCAAGATACTTAAACTTATCCGACCTCTTTATCTTCCCATATTTTGTTTCCAAGTGCTTTTCGTTATCATGTTTGTGTTCCATGTATTCTGTTTTTTTCATACGAAATCCTGAGTCCCGTTTTACCTGCAATTTCATGTAATTTTTCAAACATTATTTTAATTTCTTCTTTATCTTCAGCTAGCAATGCCATATCATCCGCAAACGCTAAGCAATCAACCTTCACACCTTGCTTCTTTGTACCTAAACATATTCCTTCTATCCCTTCTTCTCTCATGACATTCCTCCATGTTCTCATTATTTTTTCCAGGACAACGTTAAATAGAATCGGTGAAAGCCCATCTCCATTTCTGACTCCTGTCCGAATTTTAAAGGGCTCCGAAATTTCCCCCTGAAATTTAATTTTGGAATCAGTTTCTGTTAATGTTTGAATTATAATCGCCCTTGTTTTGTTATCAATTCCAAATTCTTCCAAAACATTGAATAGGGTTTTCCGGTCTATGGAGTCGTAGGCTTTTTTGAAGTCAACAAACGCAACTACCGTATTTCTACTTCGTAAAGCTCTTACTCTCAAGATGCTTTTCAAACTAAAAATCTGCTCCACACAAGATCTGCCCTTTCTAAAGCCTCCTTGATATTCGCCTATTTGATGGTCTACCTGAACTTCAACTATGTGTAATAGCGCCTTAGATAGTACTTGGTACGATATCGCTAGCAAGGAAATTCCTCTGTAGTTGTTTGGATCAGTTCGGTCACCTTTCTTATGGAGTGGATGTATTAGGGCGCTTTTCCAGTCATCTGGGACAATTTCATTTTCCCAGATATCACAAATGAGGCGATGTAAGTTCTCCACAGCCGTATCTCCAATTTTCCACATTTCAGCTACTATGATGCTGGTGCTTTATTGTTTTTGAGATCCTTGATGATGTTTTTGATTTCTAAGAGGCTCGGTGGGTTGGACGGTGGATTTATACTCATTGGCTGCTCGAAATCCAGCCTTTCTCTTGGCTCCTCACAGTTTAGAAGTGTTTCAAAATAATTAGCCAAAATGTAACAATTCTCCTTGTTACTCACGGGCAATGTACCGTCCTTTCTTTTAAAGCAAAGACTTGGAGGTTGGTATTGTTGTAATTCATCCCTAAATATCTTATAAAATTCCTGGGTATTGTTTTTCTTAAAATCTTCTTCTATATTTTCCAACCGGCTTCTGTCATACAGTCTCTTTTCTCCTCTGATGATCTTGGCAGTTTCTTTCCTTTGTTGCTTGAAGACATTCCAAAGTTGTTCTGTGCGGTTGGAGTGCCATCTCTTCCACGCCTTGAGTCTCATATCAAGAGCATCATCGCATCTTTTGTTCCACCATCTGTGTTTCCTTTTTCGTTTCCGTTGCCCTAAGTTTTCAGCCGCTCTTGTTAACTATTCTTTCATTTCTTTCCAATTGTTCATCTGTAACTTGGAAAGATTTTCCTGATACATATTTTTGTTTTGCTGGAGAATTTCTGTGTCAATCCTAGTTTTGCTTTGACATATGCGTCGTTGTCGATTCGGTTGAAATTTTACTTTGATTTCCGACAAGAAATGGTCTGTGTCAATGTTACAACTTTTTCGTACTTTGACATTCAGAATCTCGCGACTGTTTCCAGTTGTAATTGCAACGTGATCAATTTGAAATTCGCCTAATAGAGGATTTGGGGAGATCCACGTCTTCTTTTTCTTAGTGAGAGCTTTGAAATATGTAGACATAAATTTGAGATTGAATTGGTTACAAAAAGCAATCAACCTTTCTCCATTTTTATTTGTTCTTTTATGGGCTGGGTAATCTCCAACAATCTTGTTGTATTTCTTTTCTTTTCCTATCTGGGCGTTGAAATCGCCCATCAAGATTTTCACATTCTCATAGGGGATTTTAGAAGTTTCATTTTCAAGTGTTTCCCAGAAGTCTTCTACTTTCTCCTTGTTCCTTTTGTTGTCTTGGTTTTTGGGAGCATATGCATTGATGACCGTGTATAATTTGTTTCCAGATTTGAAGGATAAGAACGATATTCTCTCTGACGGTGAACTGAAGTTTACTATCGAATTCAGTATAGTTCTGTTGACCACGAAAGCTGTTCCTAAGATTGGCAGTCTCCCTTTTGAAATGGTATGACCTGGTTTGCCTTTATATATTCTAAAACCAGCCGACTCTATCGTATTTTCATCCAGATATCTTGTTTCTTGTACTGCCAGAATGAGTATGTTTCTTTTCTCCAAAATGGTAGTCAGTTGTTTCAACTTCCCTACTTGACGGAGAGTATTGATGTTTAATGTTCCCAGCAGATGTTTTCGCTTAGGTCTTATCTTCTGTAAGGAGGTTCCAGGAAGCTCCGACTCTTCCTTACATGACTTTCCAGGCTCTCCAGAATCCAAAGGCCTAGTTGCACCACTATTCGTGGTGAGGGATTTCCGTTTCCGGCTGCCCCCTGGAGTAGTTTCATTCGAAGATGGTATCATCATGTCAACTGTTGAAGTCATTGGGAAAACAGGATATCCTGTTTTCGAGGGTAGAACTGAGGTTGTAAGCCCCAGAGCCCTTTTCTCTCGGGGCAGGTCCCCAAGCCTTTGAGAATCCCTTCTCTACCCACAAGGCAGTGGTTTGCCTACTCATACGAAACCCCTGAGTAGAGGGTTGCCTCTTCCGCCATCTACACCGTACCAAAATCCATCTTCTCCGCTGTAGATATCGTTGAGGTCTTCACCGTTACCCCGGCACGGGGCCCAGAACATGGTACTATCAGCCGGAGCCAGCTGACCCAAGGTTTTTTTGAGAGGTGTTACTCCTCTAACACTCACCCTTGGTCCTGGCTTGTGACAGGCAGAGCCTGGCTTCCCTACATTGGGTCCAGGTTGGCGGGTATTATTATTATTATTATTATTATTATGTCATATTATAATTTATTATAACCTATGATATTCGAGAAAAATGCCTTATCATATTCGTGAATAATTGAAAATTATAAATTATTATAATGTGTGCATTAAAATCGCGCTCTGAGCTTCGGTGTATCATAATCTAAATATTGTACCGTCTTTTGCTTCAAGGCATGAGGTACAATTATATAAAACAAACAAATATTTTGGAAATTTCCCGAGTTTTGCGTAAAAGCACGCCTGTATACGAGTTATGTTACATCATGTGCCCGGCCTTGCAGAACTTTGTATATGCAGCAGATCTGGCATCAGCGCGCTCCATTTAATGCGTACTGTCTTTTAAGGTAGAGACGCACTATAGCAGTATTTGTAGACATTGGTTTAACGACCTAAGGGTAAAGGTTCTGATGATAATCACTTAACGATCGAAATTGGTCGTCCAAGTGAATTTATTAGTCTCATGTTTTTTTTTCTTTCAGGATTAGGGAAACCCGCATTACAATTGGGTACATCGTATTGACCGACTGAAAAGCATTATACAGTATCTCGATTGCTAAAGCAGAACTGAAAAATGTCTTCCAACACGATATATATCGTTCAATACTAGAAAACGTCTAGCCTAGTAGTATGATGAAATTTGCTGGTCATGAGTGTGAGTAAGGTTTGCATCTTCATGGTAGGAGCCCGTGGAGGTATCTTTGATAGCCCACCAAAATGAATTGCGTAGGGTTCTTTTAGGTAGATTTGTTTAGGAAGCTACTATTGCAATGGGTACCTTGTTGCGACTTCCGAAAAATTTCGACATACCGTGTTTCACATCCCCCAGACCCCCAAACCATGGTGATTTCAAAAATGTATATACAGGGTGTATCTTATTTATACCGACAAAAAAATCAGGGTTGCTCTGCGTGTTATGTAAATGACGATGCCGCAATCGGATTGGCGGAGAAAATTTTTCCCTTCGAGAAAATGAGGTTACTTTGTTACTTCCGGACGCGCGATTCAAATCTACGAACTCACCGTATTTGCTGAGCCAGGCAGCAAGCCGCTGGCCACTGCTGTGCTTCAGGCAAGGGAAGGGAGTGTGATAGAAGGAGACAGAGAAATGCTGGCGGGCATGCGGCAAGCCGAGGCGATCGAGGAAACTAGCGCATGCCCGCCAGCATATCTCTGTCACCTTCTATCACACTCCCTTCCGTTGCTTGAAGCACAGTGGTGGCCAGCGGCTTGCTCTCTAGCTCAGCAAATACGGCGAGTTCGTAGATGTGAATCGCGCGCCTGGAAGTAACTAAGTAACCTCATTTTCTCGGAGGGAAAAAATTTCTCCGCCAATCCGATTGCGGCATCGTCTTTTACATAACACGCAGAGCGTCCCTGATTTTTTGTCGGTATAATTAAGATACACCCTGTATAATTTATGTATCTATGTATCAGGGTGTCTACTACTCTGGAAAACATGGAAAACCGAGAATACTCAGGGAATTGTTAATTTCTGGAAAACTCAGGGAATTATCAGGGTATTTTAATGACATTCAGGGAATTTTAGTTTTACAAGGTCCAAACTTGAATAATTGGAAATTACGGATTTAAATGTTGATGGGGGAAAAGTATATTCTGGTGAAGATAGTTGTAGATGTATGTCCGTCCGTATTGACGTTAAATCAGTAAGCTCTCATTTCTTGCAACATAGAGCACACAAATTACATCTGTAGACTGTGTATTTGTATATAAATGTGTAACTGTATGATTTTTGAGAGCATTACTATTGACGAGCTACTTTCAACACTCGCAAGTACAATATTTTTTCTGGATGAAAAATGTAGAAATTGGCAAAATATAGAAAAATATATTTTTCTGTAGTTTTATAGTCTTTTCAACTTTGTCATGCTAATTAGTATAAACAGGTTAAAGGTTCCGCCTGATCAATACTTTTATTAATTATGATCACTGTGTGGTCATTAGTGGGACATGTTTCGAGGCCTAATTAATAGTTTTGGCCCCTTCATCAGCCGATATGACAGAAAACGATGCAATGATTTTTTTGTAACACTTAAAATTCCCTTAAAATTGAATCTTGTTTGAAACATGCTATGTCGGCATACAATTTAACCTCTTGCAATTTGCCGATATAATAAGTTATGTTATTAATCATTGCTCAAACCAGACGGATTAGAGGCCAATCTCTGCCATTGCAAATTGCAAGCTTTATATTGGCAAGATATAATTTCAGCGCAGTGACTTCATTGGTTTTGTTATCTTTTTATATTTCTACATTGCTGGTGAAGTATTGAGGTATTAAGTGTTCCATCATCACTGTTGATTTCAACATGTTTTCATGGTGTTCTGAACTGTTGCTGTCGTACTGAACCGGTACATTTGTGTTTTCAATAGCATCTAAAGACCACAGTGAGGCGTGTATTGAAAGTGTTTATAGGCCTAGTTCAAAAGACTTGACATCACTCATATTAGGCGTAAAATGTTTCAATCTCTCTTTATGGTGCACCATACAAGATTCAATTTTAAGGGAATTTTAAGTGTTACGCAAAAAAATAATCTTGTATCGTTCTCTGTCGTAACGGCTGATGAAGGGGCCAAAACTATTAATTAGGCCTTGAAACATGTCCCAATAATGACCACACAGTAAGCATATTTAATAAAAGTATTGATCAGGTGGAACCTTTAACCTGTTTATACTAATGAGTTTATCAATACGGAACCAGAATGAACCTTTTAAGTTCTAAAATTTGTCATGCTACTCTTTATTGTTGCGAGCAATTTTTGAAATGCTCTTAAGTACGAACTCGATTTCATATATTTAATATGGCCGCTACTGTTACACAGGGAATTTTCTGATTTATCCTGAAAAAAATCAGGGAATTGTCAGGGAAATCTGTTAGTTGGTTTTGTTAGACATCCTGTGTATGTATCGACAACCTGTGACAATAAAGTTCGGTGAATAGTCCTGTACTATCAACATAGATGAACAATGCACGACAGTGACCCTACTGTCCTTCGTATTGGTCCCCTCCCGTAACCATGCAATGCTGAGATCGGCGATACATGTCCTGGAAACTTTGCAAGAAGGCGTCCTTTGGGATGGTGTTCAAAAGCCTCGTCACATTGCGTTCGGTCTGACCGAAAAGTTCGTATTGTAGGCTTACCTGAAACGGCAGTTACTGTCATTTGAAGTAATCCCCGTGGATTGTCTGTCTGTACAAGTCCTGGAAACTCTCTAGGGATAGCCTTCAGTTGGGTCGTCACATTACGTTGGATGTACGAAATGTCCGAAAACCTCTGGCCCTTCAGGGCTTTTCGGTGACCCTGGACCCCGCCACTCAATACTTTGACGCTTTACTTCGGGGTCGTACCTCAGACACCAGGTCTCGTCGCCCGTGACGATGGTTTTAAGAGCCATTCCATTCCACAGAACATTCACCCTTCTCACTGCAACCCGCCGAACAGGTGTGCATTTTAGGTTGCATAAATTCATCCTTCTAAACTCGCACTGTGTCAAACAGGTCTTACACGTTGCGTTGTGTGTCGCCAATGTTGCCAGGTCGACCCTTCTGACTTTATCCACCGCAACGTGACGAGGCTTTTGAACACCGTCCCAAAGGATGCCTTCTTGCAAAGTTTCCAGGACATGTATCGCCGATCTCAGCATTGCATAGTTACGGGAGGGGACTACTTCGAAGGACAGTACGGTCACTGTCGTGCATTGTTCATCTATGTTGATAGTACAGGACTATTCACCGAACTTTGTCACAGGTTGTATATCACTTTCTAGTGGACATTATAACTACCACCATTTTGCACCTATCACTTTCAAATTTATACATAACTAGCAGAAGTACCCATTCTTCGAACGGTCTTCGGTATTAATAACCAGATGTTATCAATTGAGCTACTGTTGCAATGTTTAGGGGCTTGGAACCTGTTTGTTGGCAAAGAAAAATTATTAGTTAAAATGTGCTCTCAAACTAAATTTACGTAACGTGTTCTTCCTGGCGTGAAAATAAAATTGAAAACTTCATAGAAGAATCGCAATACACGTCACATACGAACTGACCCTAACCGTTGTGTCAAGTGCCCAACTACAGGAAGACCCCTTTTATAAATTATAAAGGCTTGTGGTGCATGAAAATTCAGTGTTTTTAGCCTCCAATGGCCCAAATTCCTAAAATCAGCAAAAAACAGTCTACTATTTCTATTCAGGAATTTTTGGAAATAATGTTGATGTTTGGAGATATAATAGACCTTCTGTACGACATATCGCACGTGTAAGTCGTGTGAAAAAAATCTAGGGTACTCCATTTGCAACCTTTCACAGAAATGTAATAAATGGAGTGGCATTACTTATTCCAAAAATAGATGGAAAGTTGGATGCCACCTCTTGAGATACTGTTGTCATGGTTAGTGGCTTGCATTCCTGCTTTAGTTTATTAAATGAAATTAGTTTTCTGGGAATATCTAAGAAACTGTTGGGTTTAGAGCCTTAAAATGTAGTTTTCGGGGACCCTTTACGGCTCTTGAGGGGCCCCGAGTTTTGTTTCTGACCCCAAGGGTTTGAAAATGAGCTTTGTCTCTTCGTTGTACGCCATAATAATGATAATAATTAAAAGAATAATACTACTACTACTAATAATAATAATAATATAACAAAATAGGGATAAGGATATAATAGACCTTCCGGACCATACCCGCACGTGTAAATCGCGTTAAAAAATTCTAGATTACCCCTTGACCCCTTAAGCGCATTATATGTATTGATGAATATTTCAGCTTAATTTGGATCCGTTATAACCTTATTGCCGTTTGCAAACCTTCACAGTAATGTAATAAATGGAATTGTATTGCGTCTTACATAAATAGATGGACCTCTGAGATTCTGTTGCCATTGTTACCGGCATGCATTCCTTCATTAATTTATTAAGTGAAAAGAGTTTTTTGGGAATATCTCAAAAACTGTTGGTTTTAGGGCCTTAAAATGTGGTTTTCGGGGTCCTTTTAGGGCCCCCGAGTTTCGTTTCTCACATTGAGGTGCTGAAAATGAGCTTTGTCTCACGCTTATTTCAGCATGTATTTTAAGGGGGTAGACCCCCCTGTTATGAGAGGTACGGAGAAATGTTACATCAATGATTAGTGTCGTGCCTCTGATGGATATCTGTATCAAATTTTACGTTAATCCACCCAGCCGTTCTCGAGTTATAAGGACACAAAAAATTGTCCACAGACAGACAGACAAAAATATATTTTTGCGTGCATCCGTCACAAAACAGTCTGAAACGGGCAAATATGTCAAATTTTCGTAGAAAAGCCGAAAAATCAGACAAACATTCATGTTTATATAATAGAGAAGGGATATAATAGACCTACGGAACCACACCCGTACGTGTAAATCGCGTGAAAAAATTCTAGAGTACCCCTTGACCCCTTAAGCGCATTGTATGTATTAATGAATATTTCAGCTTAATTTGGATCCATTATAACCTTATAGCCGTTTGCAAACCTTCACAGTAATGTAATAAATGGAATTGCATTGCGTCTTACAGAAATAGATGGACCTCTGAGATTCAGTTGCCATGGTTTCCGCCATGCATTCTTTCATTAATTTATTAAGTGAAATTAGTTTTCTGGGAATATCTCAAAAACTGTTGGTTTTAGGGCCTTAAAATGTGGTTTTCGTTTCGTTTCTCACATTGAGGGGCTGAAAATGGGCTTTGTTTCACCCTTCTACGCCTATTTCAGCATGTATTTTAAGGGGGTAGGGCCCCTTTTATGAGAGGTACGGAGAAGAGTTACATCAATCATTAGAGTGGTGCCTCTGATGGATATCTGTATCAAATTTTACGTTGATCCACCCAGCCGTTCTCAAGTTATTAGGACTCGTAGAAGTTGTCCACAGACACACAGACAGACAGACAGACAGACAGACAAAAAAATATTTTTGCGCGCATCCGTCATAAAACAGCTTGAAACGCGCAAATATCGCAAATTTCCGTGGAAATTCAGAAAAAAAACAGACAAACTTTCATTTTTATAGAGATAGAGATAGGCCCATATAATACATAATAGGCCCATATAACTCTTTAAAATCTCGATCGTTAATGGGCAAAATTGGACCAAGGTGGTGGAAATTGGGGGTCTTTTTTGAAAACGTGAAATATAGTTATTACTTTCTTAATAATGTGAACTGTCGAATCCATTCAACGTTCATACTTTTCTTCGGATAAAGGCCAAAATTGTATGTTTGTGAAGTTTTTTGATAGCATCAACCATTGACCAAAAGGGTGGGAAAAAGTAGGTCTTTGGAAAAATGAAATTCATATCTCTATTAATAGGCACAATATCAAAACCGTTTAAAATTGTCAATACTCCTCTAATAATTACCTAAAACGTTTGTCTGAAAGAATTTTTGAAATGATTCGCCGTTACGCCTAGAGATGAGCAAAATATTTTCTGAATTATAAGAAAATGACAAATAGATGTTAGGCCCCTTAAACCAACAATTATCATCATCGTCGTCGTCGTCAAATTGTTTGATCTGTGTAGCTATAACGGCAGTAAATAGTAATTTAACAGCTGACAATTTATTGATATTGTCAATAAGGCAATACTGAAAATAGCTTCAAAGCTATCTTTAGTCTATAATTTATCAGCTCTAAATAAATATATCGAGAATGTACTGGAGTTGCATTTTGGGGCATTTGTTATTCTTGAAGTGTTCCTAAATATTATATTTTACATGTCATAAAACTCCTGTACACACGATTTTCTAATTCCGTGCTTTCCATTGTTGTACGTAAGTTGAAGCGGTTACTCATTGGATGGGTTGCACCATTTGGTAGGTTATTACTGAGTACTAACCCTACATAAGGGAAGATCAAAAGAGAAAAAAAGGAGGTGGATTTAGGAGTGGAAACAAGTATCGGTATAAAGGAAGAGAATCCAGCACAAAACAGAAGAAGAATGCGAATTTGGCGAACGATTCCACTTCACAAAGCTAGTGAAATACCTAACGTGAGCGGGGACCTGCTTACGGTTAACGGGGAGTGCAGCGAGAGTTGGGATCGCCTGCGAGCAATCGCTAATTGCTCTTTCCCTACCGAACCGATCTTTCGGTATTATGGGGAAGGGTGATGTTCTAGCAAGGCCAGATATGCCAAAAGGAAAAGACCTAGACGCTTTTACTTCCAAAGAGTAAAATTTTAGAAAGCCTTTTGAAATGCTAAAGGAATTCGAATTTGTCGTGATAATTGTGTATCTAGACGCTGTTGGACCCCTGACAGGACGGCCGAATGCCCCCAGAGTTGGAAGCGATAAAGCAACTTTATTGCCTTTGACAATACTTTTTACTGTTATTAGTGAAAATCTTTTGAAAATACCAATTGTTGCACTCAAAACAGGCTAAGCTTTTACCCAGTGGGGTGCCGACTAAAAGCTTAGAACGGAGGAAACCCTCAGACCTAACTTAAACAAAAATTTTGAAGAGTAAAACACAAGTTTAGAGAAGTCTCTACAAATAGCAAGCTGGCGGAGCGAGCTGTATTTGTCTCAATGGTTTACTAGAATTAGCTGTAACAGCTAAGAGAAACTTTGCAAATGTTGTTATTTGAAGCTTTGTTTTAAACGCAACAAGTGGTAAAGTTTTTATTGATTTAGAGATTGCCTTTACTATTTTGAAATAAGCAATAATTTTGGGAGAAGAGTTAGGAAAGAAAAGGTCCTGCATACCCGTGATTCTAGCAAGAGAGATAAAGCGGAAAACAATAAAGAATTTATTTACCAATTGATAAAAGTTTAAATGATTAACAGTACTTAGATTCGTGATCTTATTTTGAGTTTAAAGTAACAACCTAGCTATTTTAAGCTAAAGTACGAGATTAACAACTTGGAAGTCTGAGACCCCTATTTGTACAAACTAATTACAAGGGTTGTTTAACAAGTAGGAGTCCACGCCGCATGACCTGCTTTGTATGAGACCGGCTATATAGCGGCGAGCAAGAGGGGTAATAATCTCTAACAACCTTCGGCCCGATTGCGTGGAAATGTAGGAAAATTATAAAATGTTATTCCAGGCAATGTTGACACCATCACGTGGTTATGAAAGCCGGACGTCCTCGGAAATGGAAAATATCTTACAGCTGTAAAAACTTTTGAGAATTCATAGGCAATGCGTAAACCATCACATAATTATGAAATATCTGTAAGAGTTTTCTTGCACCCGTCCGCCTCGAATAGACTGACCTACCCTGTATGTTGTTTTCCCCTAAGGTAAAGAGCCCCTGACTGCCCTATGCTACAGGCCCCGCGCTGGCTTAATCCGTCACTGTATCTAGCTTTCTCCGTTTCGAGATGCCGAGATGCAGAAAGAGAAGAAGAAGAAGAAGAAGAAAGGGTTGTTTAACCTATGACTTATGGTAACCTTTAATAATAAGTTGTATGACAAAATTTGAGGCTCATTGTAATACGTGTATGCCTTTTCATTGAATACGGCTGTGCAGGTTGGCGCCTTTTCGATGTATTTGGCGTGTATCTTGGAAACTAATCAAGATAGAGCGAAACGGATTTCGCAATCCCATGCCACTTTTTTTTTGTAAAACAAATCGATGGTGCAATCGAAATCATCGCTGTCCTCTTGGTTTTCGAACTACCTGGTGATTGTGAAAAGTCTGCATTTTGAGACCCCCCTTGTATTTCGAGCATATTTTAACGTATTGAAAAGGTGAAAACGGATTATTATATAGAATTTTCCATAGAATTCAATTAGACCATCAGTTGAATTTTTACAAATTATTATATACATTTGGGCCCCAATTTGTTCTTCAAAAACCAAAAACATTTAATAACACCAAAACGATGTGAGATATCAAAATATGATAAGAGGCAGAAAAGTTGCTAATTACTGAGATCTTACGCCTGTATATTTATCTTGTTTCGATACAACCAACCGTTCCCGACAAATGTCGATTCAAAAATAATGATGAAATTCAGGGCCCCAAAAATAGAAAACGATGAGAGATATCAAAACATCATAAGGGATAGAAAAGTTGCTAATCACTGAGATCTTACACTTGTAGATTTCACTTTGTTCGATACGACCAACCGTTTCCCAGATATAACTATTCGAAAAAAAGTAAGATATTCAGGGCCCCAGGAAATTAAAACGGTGAGAGATATCAAAAAATCATAAGAGTTAAAAAGGTTGCTTATCACTGAGATCATACACCTGTAGATTTAACTTTGTTCGATACGACCAACCGTTTCCCAGAAATAACGATTCGAAAGAAAAGAAAAATAAATTCAGGGCCCCAGAAAATGAAAACGGTGAGTGATATCAAAAAATCATAAGGGGTAAAAAAGATGCCAATCACTGCGTTCTTACTCCTGTAACTTTAACTTGTTTCGATACGACCAACCGTTTACCAGATATATCGATTCAAAAACAAAAAAGGATAAAATTCAGGGCCCCAAAAAGAGAAAATGGTGAGAGATATCAAAAAATTATAAGGACTAAAAAAGTTGCTAATCACTGAGATCTTACACCTGTAGATTTAACTTTGTTCGATACACCAACCGTTTCCCAGATATAACGATTCAAAAAAAAAAAGAATGCAATTAAGGGCCCCAGAAAATGGAAACGGTGAGAGATATCAAAAACTTATCAGAGTTAGAAAAGTTGCTAATCACCGAGGTCATACAACTTAACCTATAACTTTGTTCGATATCTTGAAAATTGCGACCTGTACTTTGCTAAACACAAAAACGTCACGCACATACGAACAACTTCAGGCCCCCCAAAAAAAGAAAACGGTGAGAGATATCAAAAAATAGTTATGAGTAAGAAAGTTGCATACCGCGAAGATCTTGCACTTGTACATTTAACGTTTTTCGATACGTCCAACCGTTTCCGAGATATATCGATTCCAAAAAAAGGTATGAAATTTAGGGCCCCAAAAAAGGGTCCGACCCTGTACCGATTTTAACTCCCAACAACAGGGTTCCTCACAGGCCCTAACTCTTTCACCGTAACAAATTTCAGCTCGATATAATGCAAATTGCGACCTCTACTTTGCTAAACGCAAAAACGTCACGCACATACGTACATCTTCAGGGCCCCCCCCAAAAAAAAGAAAACGGTGAGAGATATCAAAAAATATTTATGAGTAAAAAGTTGCATACCGCGGAGATCTTACACTTGTACATTTAACGTTTTTCGATACGTCCAACCGTTTCCGAGATATATCGATTCCAAAAAAAGGTATCAAATTCAGGGCCCCAAAAAAAAGGTCCGGCCCTGTACCGATTTTAACGCCTAACAACAGGGTTCCTCACAGGCACTAACGTTTTCACCGTAACAAATTTCAGCTCGATATCTTGCAAATTGCGACCTGTACTTTCCTAAACGCAAAAACGTCACCCACAAACGTACATATTCAGGGCCCCAAAAAAAGAAAACGGTGAGAGATATCAAAAAAATGTTATGAGTAAGAAAGTTGCATACCGCGAAGATCTTACACTTGTACTTGTAACGTTTTTCGATACGTCCAACCGTTTCCGAGATATATCGATTCCAAAAAAAGGTATGAAATTCAGGGCCCCTAAAAAAGGTCCGGCCCTGTTCCGATTTTAACGCCCAACAATAGGGTTCCTCACAGGCCCTAACTCTTTCGCCGTACCAAATTTCAGCTCGATATCTTGCAAATTGCGACCTGTACTTTGCTAAATGCAAAAACGTCACGCACCTATATACATACGTACATACAGACTGACTTTTTTTTGAAAAAAAAAAAAAAAATCGACTCCGATTCGATTGGTATAGGTTTGAACCCTGGGCGACGCTTAGTTTCCGAGATATCGAAAAATCCTACCACGGCTATATGAAAGCCTGTAGGATCTAGATCCGGCTTTCATAAATGATACAGGCATACATACCGCAACTCAATATTAACATATTTCGTCTGCTGCTACTTCATGGTGAGTTATGGGCTGCTTTATCTTTAACTAGCTTCGCCCGGTATCTTTAACGGTTTACCCAGCGTAAGCTTAAAAGACGCACGGGTGGCAGGTCCAAATTAGAAAAGCCTATGTGAACAGCGAAATTCCAAACACATATTGTATATCCTTCTCTGAAATCTTAACTCGACACGACGCGACAGTTTGTTGCTGGCCGAAGCTGGGGTGATGGGCTCGCTAGCTCGTAAATTCGCCCCGAAGTTAGCAGTTTAAATTTCCATTGAATGGAGGTTGTTAGAAGAAATGAAAATGTAAAAACACTAATAATGGGCGATGTATTGAAGGTAGAGATCTGCTGTCGTGGACTTTTTTGTAGTACTTTTTATGCTAAACAACTCTTACACTCATAATCTTGCCAGACAAAATAAATCTATCTATCTATCTATCTATCTATATAGATAGTTTTAACGGTTTACCCAGCGTAGTCTATGCTTAAAAGGCGCGCTGACGGCTGGTTTTCCCTCGACTTGATTCACTGAAATCATTAATGCTCGGCTTCCTTTGGTCATAAATGAATGTTTTTCTACAGAAACCTTCCTCGTAAAATCCTTTACAGAATGGTGAAAACCACAACAAAATTCATCTAGTGATTCTCGAGATTACCCGTTACATCCAAGAATCGGGGACTTTGTTTTATACTATGTAGATATTACTCATGGGATGAACATGATGTACCGCAACTCAATGCTACTTAGGGGCGAGTTCTGGATGCAATGCCACGTGGGTGGCAGACACCCTACACAGAATTGGTTTAGGTATCTCCTGATCGATTTCATGCTATATTTATTCACAGTTTTCAATGACCTTGACTATCCAGGATATGCATATTATATTTTCAGTGTTACAAATAGCGAAAGTCTTGAGCTTATTTGAATTTGGGTACCGTACGTTGTTTCTAGAAGGTTCCGCAGTATATATTTGTTAGATATATTTTGTTGGTTGAAGCTGAAAACTTAAGACAATTCAACCGTGCAAACCAGGGAAAAGAAGGGTTTAGTGGAATGCCCAGTCCAGTGACGGAGGCCCCCCTCCCCGGGGGGATGGAGAGGGTGGTGACTCGAGGTAAATTATGACGCAGCCACCCACGCAGCTTGACTATTCCTGCTGTGCTGTACGCCTTTCAATAAGGAGCGAGTGAAACTTCGTCACAGCAGGCTATTCATTAAATAGCTGTAATAGTACTGTGTCTACCTACCCAGCTCGAGATTTAATCCCAGCTATAGCAGTAGTGTGTCTTACAGGTCGAGGTGGAAAATAGAGGACGTAATACTATACCCCTACATTACCATAATGATCGAAGTGTTTTATATTTGCCGGCAAACGCATCTGATACTCTTGCCGATACGTGTAGGTTACATAGCCTACAGACAGATATTGAAGGTAAAAAGTGATAGGGAACAATTTATATTGATTAGTAGTCATATCAAATTCTCTCCTGATTTCACTGAGCCGCGTGAGGTAGAAGTAGTTTTCCGTTGTTTTCCATTTGTATTGGAGGCTTTATTGGAAGGGTGTAACTTATGACTGACTGCATCTTTTCCAATTTTAGACCAGTAACGCACACCAATACAGACATTCCACATACAGCTAAGGCACGATGTTCAAGCCCAGAAATTAAAATATCACCAACTCCCACATCATTGCCAGTTGTGTCTCAGTTCCTTGAGAGATGCTAAGCATTATTTACTACTGTATTAATAAGAATTACTTCTACTAGACATCATGTACGCGGATTAGTTCTATTCGCACATTGTTGTTTAAAGATAACTTTAGAAAGTACTGTAAGATTGAAGATGGTGGCATGAGAAAGAAAAGTGTTAGAATGAAATGACGATTTACATATAGCTGTTTAGAAAAACACGGGATTTTTGGAACAAGCGACATTAACAACATAATTAAACACCTTTAGACAATTTCAAACTATTCGATCCATCGATCGATCAATCTAATAATAGCGTTAACAGAAGACGTCCAATACTACAAGTAATTTCACAACAGGAACAAATTAAGATTTGCATAACTTTCATCTAGGATTATAAAGACTATAATGAAATAAATAAGCGACTTCAAATCTAATAAGACTTCCATAATAACAGTTCCAAAAGACTTTAAACGTGACCTCCACAAGACCCAATTCGTTTGAGAGTTCTAGGCAGTCAAGACACTAAAATTTATTTATATATTGAATTACAACTTTATACTTTTTGCCTTCTGATTTGACTACGAGAGAGATTTTTCATAATTATTAATGTAAGGACGTCCATTTCGAAATAGTGTTTATTTATATTGTCATTCTGTTCATAAAATACACATGAAGTGTTAAGTTAAGAAGGCCCCACTGAAGGGCAGGAAACATAGAAGAAAACATATTGAGTATTAGTAGGCGTCAAACAATTTAATAAACAATATTTAGTTTCCCTTTCCCCTCGTCCGTTTCGGCGTCTGTTAAAACAAAGTTGGTAAGGGAGAAGAACTCTTTTTGCTGCAATGTTGTCTATACTTTTTCTTAAATAGCGATTCTTATGTTAACTATTTAGCTCGCGATTCAGAGACTATTCCGGTTTTAAGAAAAACAGGAATTCCAACTAGACTACTGTAATAACGACTGGCTATCGTCATCACAATTTTATCGTTTTCGTTTAATTTCACCAACGTGCTTTTGTTTTTATGTAAATTCACCATGACAGTGCACTGAAACTTCCTTTTAGAGTCATTGATCTAAATATGTACGATCGCTCAAATCTATAGCGGATCATAAAGGGCAAATGTAAACTTGAATTCGGTGGCTTCGGTGGCGTAGTTGGTAGCAGGCTGAGCTTCTATGTCCAAGATCGCGGGGTCAAACCCGGCCGAAGTCGTTGGATTTTTAAGAGCGTTAAAAATCCCCCAGTATTCCTCCCTTCGGAGGGGATGTAAAGCCGGCGGGCCCATGTCATGTCAAAGGACCTTCCATTAACTACAATTGTGTTAAGCTAAAATTTGTAGGTTAGATTTGATAACGCTATATTAGTTCCAACGTTCGCTGCCATGTGGTGGTTGCGATGACATCTAGTAGCCGAGTTCGCAGCTAGGTGTCTTGGACGGTAGCATTTGGTGGCAAAAGTAGGAACTACTTGAATATTGATCATTTGCAGTCCTTACCTGAATCACAGATAACACACACTTATAAAGCCATCACAATTAACACCGGTTACCAGACAAATTCTACACACACCCAAAGTACAAGGAGCTACATGAGCGCGTTATCGCAACCTCTAAACTAAGGAACCAACCAACCAAACTTGAATTCATATAAGAATTACTTCTTCTAGAAATTCAAGTACGAGGATGTTGTTTAAATACAACATTTAAAAAATACTGTAAGATTCATGATGGTGGTTTTTGTTTCTTCATTTAATTGTCTAAAATAAGTTAATAACGTTAGTCATACCACCAAACCGTTTTCAGAGGCGTGTAAACCACACTCGATGATCTCCCACATGGCTGATGTGATGATGATAATGGCAATGATTGCTTTGTTAAGGAGAAAACTGCGAGGTCATCTGCATCATCGCCACTACTTAGCCGACGAACGTTTGCATGAATTATTAGTTCTGAATATGGTGTGATAGATCACGCAATAAGACTTGCAGCATACGTTTGCTAAGGTGTCTTGAACAAAGGAGCTTATTAATTTAACAATCTCTTTATATTTTTTGGAAATGCCGGGAACAGATTTGAAATGACAAACTAGGTTTTCCATATGAATTAAGCAATGATAGGGAATGATATAAGGAAAGTGTTTAATCTCCTTTCTGGATACTGAAACATCCTTTGTTTTTACCCACCATTGATAGTGCACCATCTGTAACTACAAATCCGAACCTCGATACGTCAATATCGTTGTACATTAGGAAGTTGGTAACGCTACTATAAATGTACTCACCTGCATTTGTATCGGAGAGCGATAATACTGTCTGAAAACAATATTTACAGTTCCTAGATCATTAAAGTAGCGCAACAACCATATCAATCATGTGACAGACGCAATGTCCGTAGCTTCGTGAACAGCAATAAAAAAGTAACTGCATTCAGATAGTTTTTGTAATAATTTGTGCTGCAATGAGGTCCACGCGCTTAGCAACCGGGTCACTACGAAGAGGTGCATTTTTTGCAGCATTAATCACAACGTTTCTGGCATACTCTCCACCAGGGTTGCCAATGCTGAAACTATAGACCTACACTCTTTCACCGCCTTACCACTTGAAAATACCATGCCATGCTTAATAAGTTTGTGATACACTGATATACTCCTAGACACTCAAGTTAAAAGCATATTTTCGGCATTGCTAGGTGAAAAATATTTCTGTTGACGCTTGAGCCGCGATTCCTGTTCGTATATTTTACGCACGTTTGCGTCTGACGCTGTGGGATACTCTTCGGCGAACGCACTATGATATACATTATCTTTGACAATTGGCTTTTCTGTACCCCGATAAAGAAGCTTGACAGAACATACCGATCACTCTTGTATTGTCATCATTAGGGCTCGGATTCGAGCATATTTGCATATTTTTTTCCTGAATAGTACACATTGAATGAAGCCTTTCGGTGGTATTTTCACCTCTCTGGGACCAACAGAATTGAAATTTATCGAGCATATAAATGCATAAAACCGCGGTTTTCAGAATAGAAGCATATAAATGCATATTATTGTGGTTTTCGTCTAAATAGTTTGTTTTTCTTCGAATTTCCTCCCGAATTCGGGCCCTGACCATCCTTAAGGTTCGAAAACAGAAATAATTATTGAAAAGCCTGGTGCGAATAATAGAACCGCAGGTTTTTAACCTTTAGTGAGGTCATTCTCGTCATTGAAACTTTTATTGACTGATTTAAGAAAATCATTCAAAACAGAAAGCATAGAAAAAATTCTTGTTGTACAGACCAATGCACATCTACTTCATTGACGCGCCTAATTCTGAACATTTTGTAAATGCACTTTTAAACTGTAACTTTTATAAGAAAACTTGTCTTATATATACTTGAAAAACTTAAATGCGAGTATATCGCAATGTATCATACATACAATTAGAAAATAAAGCTCGTATATAAAGGTATGTTATTGGTTTGTTCGTTTCAATTTCCTTTCAATAATTTTAGCGGTGTTTTTCGAGCATATTATGCATATTTAACCGCATATAATGGTTTTTTCGAGCATATCTATCGAGCATAAAATACATGGTTTTCGAGCATATCTGGAGATTTTATCGAGCATATCGATCCGAGCCCTAGTCATCATTATTCGCTGCAAGAAATTTCCTTCCCAGGTTAGGAGGAAGAAGGTACCGAAGGTTTCGAATACACTTGGTTACGCACAATAAATCGGTTAATTCTGTATATTTCTAATTTTCTACGTACTGTATCTAAAAAGATCTGATGACACTATTCACATTATTAATATTGTGTGTCGTATGTGTCTAACGTAAGAACACTGATCACACTATTATTCATATTACCAACAACAAACTCGACAGAGCTTTCAAATGATCAATATCAAACTACACTTGAAAGTAAAAATTGATGGCATCAGTAATGATGCAACACGCATGCGGCTCTCTTTCCATTTCCTGTCTCTTTCTATCTCAGAAATGCTGAAATAGCTAGGGATTCTCCGCTCATCAGGCATGCTGCAACTGCTTACATGACTCATGTATATAAGATAGATTTACGTGGTAGTGCGATTCATTGCTTCATCAATCGTTGCCTGCGCCTGAGTGGTTATGCTACGCAGCGTGTTCACGGGTTTACCCGTGTTCTTCTCTATAGTGCGTCTCGACCTTAAAAGACAGTACGCAAAAAATGGAGCGCGCTGATGCCGTATCACTGCATATAAAAATTTCTGCAAGGCCGGGCACATGATGTAACATAACTCGTATACAGGAGTGCTTTTACGCAAGTCTCGGGAAATTTTCAACATATTTTGTTTGTTGTATATAACTGTACCTCATGCCTTGCAGCGAACGACGGTACAATATTTAGATATGCTACACCGAAGCTCAGAGCGTGATTTTAATGCACACATGATAATAATTTTCAATATTATAATATTATAATATTACATTTCCTCGAATATCATAGGTTATAATAAATTATAAGTATGACGTTTTTCACGATTATATACATGATTTGTGGTCCACCCAATGTACCCAATTTTGTGTGGTCAAGTGGTAGTATGTAGCCGAAATTAAATTCTTCATTTCTTGTTTCTTGAATGAGACGTTGTTCAATTTTATATAGTTCTTCACTTGTGCCCATACCATTTCGACGGGATCAAGTTCACTGTGGTATGATGGGAAACGAAGAACATATTTTCCTGCTGATTTAGCCATTTCGGCAATTATGTATTTATCATATGTCTCTGTTTTGAGTCGCTGTAAAAAGATGCTCCTGTTTTAACATAACATTTCGAAATGAGACCCCTTTTGAGTGAGCCAATCTATAATCCGGTCTTTTCTTCACGAAATTGTAGGTAAAAGTTCGCTTTTCGGACTGTGACAGCCTACATTGTCTATTACTAGGATAGATCCTTCGGGAACATTGGGCAACAATTTGCTCGGCGAACTACATTTCATACACTTCACCTGTCATTTCGCCGTGGGTGTCTGCCGTGTTCTTTTGGCACAGAATCGTTAACTCTGCACCATTAATGGACCCTTGTTAGCAGTGGCTACGCTCGCTAAAGCACAGCGTTAGGTCATGTGGCCAAGCTCACTGCTGACTCGGTAGACGTGTGGGTTTGAGCCCCACCGTCGGCCGTCGTTGAAATGGTTTTCCGTGGTTTCCCATTTTCAACACCAGGCAAATGTTGGGACAGTACCTTCTGACAGGCCACGGCCGTTCCCTTCCACATCCTTGCCCAGTTTCATTCATCTTCATCCATTCCATCTCTAATCCCGACGCGCTGGTCGCCCACGGGCGTCGACAAGAAAGATCTGCACAAGGCCTCTCAGGAGGCCACACGACAAAAACAATCATGGGATGAACAAAGGCAAACCACGGAAACCATTTCGAGGATGGCTGAGGTAGGAATCGAACCCGCCTCTTCTCAGTTTTGTCTCATGAAGTTGAGTACAGCCCGTTCCAGCCCTCAGACCAGAATGAAATTTCTTGGCAGAGCCGAGATTCAAACCCGGGCCTCCGCGGTGACAGCCAAGAATGCTGGCCACTAGGCAACGAGACGGATAATTTATAAAGAACACGAGGACCACTTCATTTCACAGTTTAACTTCACACCATAAATAACCCTCCATCAAACGTAGTCCGTGCGTCAGCGCTGGGCGGGAGGAGACGTGACCAACGCAAGTGCGATAACTTAGGAATGCTATCTGATATCGATCCCTGGTTTGTTTTAAAAAACATTTCAGACATTAATGAAAATTTCTTCTCCCTTAGTCACCAACGTAAAGCCAACAGCAAAATACTTCCTCGCTACCTAACTTTTGTGAGATACCATCCCAGATTTTTCAAGTAGGCTAACATTTAAGAAAAAAAAAAATCGTAACCAGCCGCGGATTCAAGGGAGGGTGTCACGGGAGTCATGACCCCCCCCCCCCCAAACGGAGACCAAATTTTTTTGGAAACTCAAAAAACGAAAACACAATAACCAGACAAATAAAACTTAACAAATTTTAACTGAAAAACAGTTTTCTTCATTTTATTCAATACTGAAAATATCTTTATTGCAAGTATTATGTTCTGTTACAACTGTACATATTTCCAACTTCATACCTGTTATATAAAACGATTATTTATATAACAAAATCAACTCGTCTATTTTGTTTAGCAAGCATTGTGATTACCGAATCGATGTCTATAGGCTAGTGATGTCACGATGAATGTGCAGCAATGCACGGATAGGGATTTAGGGCTTTTTTCGCACCAAAAAATTTTGCCGACGTCCAAACTGCAAGCTTGGTTGGCAATTTAAGCTGTGACTTTCTCTCTTTGTCGCTACCAACTCGACTTGCCGAAACTGTAACGTACCTTGATACTTTTCTCGAAGCTCGATGTAAAAGTCGCAGAACACGTCGTTGCAATTTGTACGAATATTTTTGGTGCTCTAAACGCATCAAATTTCTATCCCTTGCAAAAAATTGGTCTGGTTTTGTACATTTGGTTATTTTGTGATTGCGTTGTTAGTGATACCATTTTTCTTAACAATTTCGATTCTGTGACCCCCCAAAGCCAAACTCTAGACCCGCGCCTGATCGTAACTTTCTTATTATGAAAATAATTACACCCCTGAGAAATAGGATGTCTTTTACCAGCATCAGGCAATCTAAAAATAAATTCTTGATCTGTTGCGATCATTAGTTCATTATCTATGGCGTGATAAGTTTTATATCTGCAAAAATATAGATTCGCGCTAAAATATCGTAATTGTGAAAATTGGGCCATGTATTATTTATGGCTTTTATTTTTACATAATCATAAAGAGTGGAAAACGTTTTCTTAGATTTGTAACTTTCAATTATTCGGAAATGGCAACATCGCCCGGGTAGAAAAGGACGAAGCTAATTGCAGGACATAGGAGCGCGAGTGAGAGGCAAATACTACATTTAATTCCATACTGTCTTTTAAGGTAGAGACGCACTTTTTTTTATAGGCTGTAGTGAAAATGGGACACCTCCGTTGTCACCAGGCTAGGTATACTGCGTCCCACACCTCAGACCAGAATTAAATGGCTTAATGACACGAAACCGGGACCTTTAGGATACGAGTCTAAATATACAGGATGTCCCTAAAAGTCCGGTAAAACCTTCCTTAATTTATTGCACAAAAACTGCAAATGATACAGTTTTCCTATATTTGTCATATCATGTTGTCCACACAATTTTCAATGTTAATTTTCCTGACATTTCCTGACCATTTTTCAACAAAATTCCTGACTCGTGAAGTCATCGTAATATCGGAAAAAAGGTTTATTGAGCAAACAAATATTATTTTTTATTTGCAGCCTCCACCATCCCCATAGCTGTCCAATGCTCGCCTCTTCATTTATTTAAAATACAAAATAAAGTAAATTACAATGCAATAATACAATGCTCGGCATGCAGGACAGTCGTTCAATACATAATACATGTCTCTCAAAAATAATTGAAGGTCCCACTTCACAGAATGCATTCCTGTTTGTAGGGCTCCATTGACAACGTGAAGGCCACAAACACCAAGGTTAACGAGTTGTTTGCCATCTGCATTATCTTCTATTATTTGGTCACTGAACTTTTTTATGAAACTCAAATTTACATTCGGTCCATCCATAGACGCCTGTAAAATACTCTTTTTTAGCAAGAGGAGAGATTCCCAGGTTGAAACCCTCTAAAATGTCTTGAGCTGTTTGATGTCCCATAAAGATGCTGTTGAATATCTGGTGTTAACTTTATTGCTGTTGTTGTCAAGTTAACGCACGAATAGGTCCATCTGACCTCGCTGAACATCTTTGTTCAATGCCTCATCAAAACAAATAACATTATCACATGAAAGAATTTCATCTTGCAGTAAATTATAAAAGTATGAAGCTAATCCATAATTGATGACATATTAACATTTCGTCTTCCCCAATTGAAATTTTGTTGCAATTGCACTATCAGGAAACATTTCCCTGAAGGTTTCTGAAATATTTTCACAAGAATTAAGATAATTTATTTTGGACGACATTAAGGGCCCACGTTATTTCGGCACTTGTGACTTCATCTTTATAACAGAAAGATTCTACATATGCCACAGTTCCTGAAGTAGAACTTGGAGTTAATATGGTTAATATAAAATTCCTGACTTTCTAATACTTTTCGCCTTTTTTTATCCTGACTCACGCTATTTTTTCACACTTTTTCCTGACCTTTCCTGACCTAAAACAAAATTCCTGATTTTTCCTGACTATTCCTGACTTTTCCTGCCTGTGGACACCATGCATATTAAAGGGGAACTCAAATGGTTTTGCTTTCATAGTTTGATTTCACACTGACACTTTTCTTAACACATTTATTAACCTTTTACACAAAAACTACAAATTATACAGAATTCGTAAACCGTATTCGTGATATTAAAAGAGGAATTCAAATGGTTTTCTTTTCATTGTTTGATTTCACATCGACTCGATATGGGCACCACGTGCAACTCGGCAAATATCTACACGGTAATCGAGCTCTTGCCACACTTTTTGGAGCATATCAGCGTCTTGAATCCTACGCTTGAGTTCCTCGAGATTTTGTGGTAAAGAAATCACAGGGAGTGAGATCTGGGAGGCCACTTGTCGAAACAGTTATTATTCCCTGCTCGTCCAATCCAGCGCTGAGGTAACCTGTTGTTCATAAAATCACGGACATCAGAAAGGTAATGGGGTCTTGCTGGAACAGGAAATTGTCGGAATCTTCCTGCAATTGTGGGAACAACCACTGCTGTATCATATCCAGGTATGAGTGCCCATTTACAGTGTTTTCGGCGAAGAAGAATGGTCCGTAAATTTTCCGCGATGACACTACACAGAAAACGTTCACTTTAGGTGAATCACGCTGATATTCGAGGAATTCATGAGGATTTGCGGTCCCCCACACACGACAGTTATGCCTGTTGACTTTACCTTTTGTATGGAAAGTCGCTTCGTCACTAAAAATTATGCGATTTAGGAAGTCTCATCGTCTGCCATCCATTGTTGCACTCGGATACAAAACTCATAACGCTGTTGTTTGTCATTCCCTTTCAACTGTTGCAAGAGCTGTAATTTGTACGGCTTAATGCACAGTCTCCTACGTAGCGTCTTCCAAACTGTCGTACGTGGTATTTGCAGCTCGCGGGATGCTCTACGAACAGATTTTTTCGGACATCTTACGAATGCCTCATTCACACGGTTAACGGTCTCTGCACTCACTGTTGGTCGGCCACTACGTTTCGTAACACACAAGCAACCAGAACGCACAAACTTGTTATACGAGGCGTAAATAGACTCCCTGCTTGGTGCCTCTTTACGGTACTTACTGTCGACCAAAATATTATGTGCACTCGAGTTTGAAGGTTGTTTGTGAAGTAACCAATAGACCTACATAAAATCCAATAACATCATCATTTTCGTCGTTTTATGTTACGTTAGATCATGTAGGTTTGGCATTTTTAATTTATATTTTAATATTTTTTATCGCAGTTGAAACACAAAAAGTGCCCGTTTTTAAGCGTGTTTCGACCATGCGTCACATTTAAGAATTATTATCTCACAAACCAGTCATCAGATCGAATCCAAATTTTAACACAATATACATTGGAATGTTGTATAACTGGTTTATTAATTTCAAAATTTTGAGTGTTCAAGAACGAAAGTTATCATTTTTGTAAGGTAACTTTTTCTCGGCTCGAGGTCGTTGGAAAATGTAGTTCTTGGTTGCGTTGTAATCCTTATACATCAAAACGTTATGCTGTATGATTGTGAAATACGTAAATTAATTCACTTATTTTATATCGGTTTGTATATGTACGAGGAATTAAGCCATGTTTCACCTGCTAGCCACTCCGGAAAAATGCTGTACAGCGTTGCTCATATGGAGCCCATCACTACCGAGCGAGGCGTGCCATGAAGCGTGATGGAGCCCACCTTGGCAACGCTGTAAACCTTTCACCGGAGCGGCTAACTGGTGAACTATGTCTTAATTCCCCATACAAATACAAACCGATATAAAATAAGTGAATTAATTTACGTATTTCACAGTCGTACAGCATAACTTTTTGATCTATAAGGATTACAACGCAACCAAGAACTATATTTTCCAACGACCCCGAGCCGAGAAAAAGTTACCTTACAAAAATGATAACAACTTGCGTTCTTGAACACACAAAATTTTGAAATTAATAAACCCGTTACACAACATTCCAGTGTATATTGTGTTAAAATTTGGATTCGATCTGATGACGGGTTTGTGAGATAATAATACCTAAATGTGACGCATGGTTGAAACACGCTTAAAAACGGGCACTTTTTGTGTTCCAACTGTGATAAAAAAAATATTAAAATATAAATTAAAAACTCCACCCTACAGGAACGAATGTAAAATAGAACGACGACAATGATGATGTTATTGGATTTTATGTAGGTCTACTGGTTACTTAACAAACAACCTTCAAACTCGAGTACACATAATATTTTGGTCGACAGTAGACATAAACTTCCGTTGCACATCTGTAGCGCTCTATCGTGTGGAATTACAACACACAGAAAGCCTGCTCTCCGCCAGAAGTCGCCATCTTTACAAATGTGGCCAATAGCGCTAACTGCGGCGAATGTGGGAACTACGAACATTGGCGGTAATATCTAACAAAACCATTTTTCCTCTCTAATATGCCATATTACAGAGCCGTGCGCGGATAAACAAAACGTTATCCGCATCCGTCCCGCATCCGCGCGACTGTTATCCGAATCCGCCCCGCATCCGCACGACTGTTATCCACAAGTTTGCTATCCGAATCTACTGGCATTACAATAATATTTTCAATGTGTTGCTTTACAGTATACTTTATCTTTTAGACATTTGAGTACAAAGTGGTTCCCCTAGGCTATGTATGTCATGTGCTATGTTTAAAATGAATGTTACACAGCCAGAATTGCAACCCTTTTTAGTTCGGAGTGTTGATTATCCTTAATGACATTTGAATGGAATTAGCGTAAATCATCATCTTACATTTGTCAAGAAAAAGCATAACGAAAAAAAGTCATGAACATTCGGGCCCTAGTAGGGGACAGTGGGGGGGGGATTGTGCGCACTTAAGCAAGAATCGGTCTTGTGATGGTCTCATAGATAACACAGCTGCAGTTATGAATAAGGGAGCCTTAGTAATCCTATATTCGATGTGCAGAAACAAATTTAATTCAAAAATACATTTGATGGACTAGAATTCAAAATCTCGCAAATATGCACTTGCGCACCATTACCCACCCTGCAGGGTAATCATGTTCATGGGTTGGGAAATTTTGAGCGTGGAATGAATGTTGGAAAGCCATAATAATACAATGTGGTTTGGCTGAAACTTGCATTGTGCATTAACATTAGAATATTCCAATGCTTTTTACAATAGCATAACAATGCAATGATACTAAAATTCTGCAGTTTTGGATATTAGAATAAAATATCTTCGTTTCGTCAGCATTAAAGGAGGCAATCCAAATTAGGCTTGTTTTTTCAGGTTGTCTCAACGTTAATGTGGGATTTCTTTTCAAGAACCCATACAACCAATCTTTGCCTGCTAGATCTTTAACTTTATTGACATTATGGGGAATCTTATTCTCCTCTGCAAACTTGAACGCAAACCGTCTGACAAGCTTGGTGGGCGTTAAGCCATAAATCATTTTGCCAGTGTCAAAACGTATTCGGATAATTGTGACACCATTTCGTTGGTAAAAACAGGTTTACGGCCTAGATGAGGTAGAACAAGCCTATTTTGCAGCAACTGCTTTCGTCCGGTTGACTCGGAAATGTTGAAACGTCTCCCTACTTCCCTCATTTTCCTCCCATGATCCCCAATTGCACGTAGAGCTTTCTGCATATTTTCTGCTGGGTAGGAGTTTTTCTCCGTTTTCCGCGTATAATTTCTTGGCATCTGGAGAACAAACACGAAATATTTTGCCATTAATTTCGCGTTGTATTTACTTGTATCATTATGTTCTGCGCACCATTACTCCACTCTGCTTTTAAAACGTAACTCAATGAGTCCCGGTAAACTAATCTATTGAAAAATAAACACATGCATAAACACTGTAAAATCTTGCATTTAAAACAACTACAACTGTAGGCTTATCTTCTTATTTGCTGGCTACAGAAAATAACTTGCAACGTGTAAATTTTCTTCATCCAAGCTTCACGGCTATCACATACCATTTGGCATCATGCTGACTGTCCCTATCTGATAGGTACGATGACAGCTTAAGGGTAGCAGGGAACTGAGTTGCTAGTTGTACTACCAATTCGAAAAACATAGATGCGCACAATTACCCAACTTTCCACATGATAATCAACAAGTTCGGATTGTATTCTAAAAACTATCCGCAAATTTACTCCAAATATTATCCGCTATCCGCAAAGCCATGCAAACTATATCCGCATGGCGAAAAATGTCGCGGATATCCGCGGGTTTATCCGCGGATATCCGCATCCGCGCAGGGCTTTAGCCATATATAGGAAAGCTTTATCATTTGTAGTTTGTGTGTAATAAATTAAGAAAAGTGTTACCGGACTTTAGGAACACGCTGTATAACCCAGAGTTTGCGAGAAATCATTCAGAGAACGTAGTTTATCTTTGCAGCGTGAGTGGCAAGAAGGTGATCATGTTGTATGGAATGCTGATGAGAGCAGATATACATTGTAGATGCTCTGCTCGAGTGTTAAGCTCCCTGCCACTCTGACGGTTTTATTACTTGTTCAGTTTTAAAAATGCGAGCGCGTTCCATAAATGTCTAAATGCGGAGATATATGAACAGTCCAGCGTCGAACACAAAGCAATAAATTAGTTCATTATTAATTTATTACTCTTACCAAAAATATACCTATAACCTATGATTTAATCATCGGGATTCATTTCAAAATATAGTCCATGCTTCACTGTCGCAATTCCGTTCCTTCTGGTTTCGGTGAAACGTCTTGAAGACTTTTTCCTTGGAATAATACCTTGCTTTAAAATACGACATGCCTCTCTGTAGTAGCTTCGGTGGCGTACTTGGTAGCATGCTTAGCTTCTATGCCCAAGATCCAGCCGAAGTCGTCGGATTTTTAAGAGCGTTAAAATCCCTCAGTATGCCTTCCTTTGGAGGGGAAGTAAAGTTGGCGGGCCCATGTCATAGATTTATGGCTGTAAAAGAACCTTCCACTAACTACAATTGTGTGAAGCTAAACATGTAGGTTAGATTTGATTAACGCTCTATTAGTTCCAACGTTTGCCGCCAGGTGCCAGTTGCTGTGGAATCTAGTAGTCAAGTTCACAGCTAGGTGTCGCTGATGGTAGCCTTTGGTAGCAATAGTAGGAACTACTTTAAATCGATCGTCGGCATTCCTTACCTGAATTGCAGATAAAAGACACTAATACAGCCATCACAATTAACACCGGTTATCAGACAGATTCTACTCGCACCCAAAGTACACGGGGCTACAAGATCGCGTTAATGGAAGTTAATGGAAGGTTTATTTACATGCCATAAATCTATGATATGGGCCCGCCGGCTTTACTTCCCTTCCGAAGGAAGGCATACTGAGGGATTTTAACGCTCTTAAAAAATCCGACGACTTCGGCTGTGTTTGAACCCGTGATCTTGGGCATAAAAACTCAGCATGCTACCAATTACGCCACCGAAGCCGCCCAGAAAAGATGATGATGATGATAATTGTTGTTTTAAGGGGCCTAACATCTAGGTTATCGGCCCCTAATGATTTGCGTGATAGTGAAAGATGAGATGAGAATGAAAACTAGAACTAATACTACCTACAGACTTATATACTAGAATAAGAAATTGTAAACAAATAAAGGATAAGGCAAATAAAGGTCAGGAAGAAATGAAATGCCCTCAACCCTCGAAGAATGAGGATTGAGGGACTTGGAAGGAAGGAGTGCCATGAAGGGCTGCTCAGGAATCCCTCGGGATCGCCAACTCCCGAACTCACCAGCCGTGAGCCCCTGAGGGTGTATCAATATCCAGGGTGCACCAGAAGTGGTGGGGCTACATACACCCTGCCTCCTTGAGGGCCTTGAGCAGAAGGCAGGAGATGCCATGAAAAGAAAAAGAAGGCTGACCCCTCGCAGAAGGAGAGTATCAGGAAAGATGAGACAAGGGCTTCGGATACCGTAATACTGTCGGGGTCGGAAGAGAACAAGAGTTGACCAAGAGAGGTCGGAGAGGATTCTGGCACAAGTGGAGGCAATGCTGGACTCAGCTGGGGTCCCGTGGTCGCCAACCCAAGTACCGCAAATGTGAGCCCCTGGGGGGCCAGAAACGAGTCTCTGACAAGAGCTAGTTAATATGAAGACGCAATTACGATCTGGGGATGAAGTAGGAATATTCAGTAGGCTATATGTAGTCAGTTGAAAAATGAAATGTAAAACAAGGTTTAAATGGAGCTAATTCTGGTGACAGTCTTGAAGCTTCTTAAAGGGAGATGTCGATGAAATTTTCGCGAAAAGTTTTTTTTTCCTACTTTAGTGGACCCAAAAACCAGAAACGTCTGATTACCTAGCATCGCACAACCACCAATCAGTGTGTGTCGCATAACGTTAAAGTTAACAGCGTGAGTGTTGTGACAATTGGTTGTCACATAAATCGTCTTATATCGGTCGGCTTGTTCCGATCGATCTTCCTTCTGAGAGCGTCATCGCGCTGGCTGTGCGTTACCAATAATCTGTAGACATGGGCGTGGTGGTGCAGCGGTCAAGCTGTTGGCTTCTCATCAAGGTGGACCGGGTTAGATTCCCGGTCAATGCATGTGAGATTTTCGAAGTGAAACTCATTATCGCATGAGTAACGGTCACGTAAAACTAAAAGCTTCCTTCCTTCCTTTAATATGCAGACAGTTGGCTGGCAGTCATCCTAGGTTACACGAGGTCCTCTTAGGTTGAATAATGGGTTATTATTATTATTACTAGCGGACGCGTGCGAGAACTCTCACATAATGGGTTGTGTGCGCTCCATGTGTACAGGCTCTCCGCCTGGTCTAGTGCTATGCGGGCTGTGCGCGACACAGTTCTGCCAGGGGCTATCGTCTTGTTTATTTGTTTAAAAGCACTTTATAAAGAAATAAATATATTTCCGTCGACTTTTCAAGAAATGCAAGATATTTCATATACTATTGAGACGATTTGGAAGATTTTGGTACAAACCACACCTTCTAACTCCCTCTGGTTTAGGAGCTTGAGTTTTGTGAAACATACACCTTAGCGTATTATATAATAAGATTATTATTGTTAAGTTCTTGTATTTTCCGAAATAAAACATTACGTAGCCTACAGAAGTTTGGATTCCTCGTAAAATTAGATTATGATTGTAAGATTAAGAGCCATGTTTGAGTTTGGGTGTAAGTAAGCGATCCGCTGAAAGACGGGGTTCACAGCAGGAGGTGAAGACTTAGAGACGACTTTGCCGCAGGGTCTTCGACCGACCGACATTGTGTTACAAAGATCGCCGTAATTAAAGAACTGCTCGTCTTAAAACTTTCACTGTCATTATTTTTTGTGGTCATAAATACAAGCTGCGGGATCCCTCCGCGAACGGCGACTTTGAAATGCAAGCCACATCATCCTCTAGGCACCTTAGCTTCTCATGTTGAAGGAAGGAAAAATAAATAACTGTGGTACACTCACATCATAAGAGCAGAGAATCCTTCTCAGCCCTTCCTTTCTTTCTTTCTTTCTTTCTTTCTTTCTTTCATTCTTTCTTTCTTTCCTACTTACCCGTTCTAATTCTAGATTTTTTGCCATCGAGGTTTGAAATCATAGATCAGGAATGGACAAACAAACAAAGTCAAATGGAAAAAAGAACAGCAAAATATGAATCATTAGTGACTAAATAAGATGTAGAGTTTCCAGTTAGACCCCGGTTTCAACTAGGTTAGTTCTTGATAAATTTACTAACTTGCTTACAAAGCAGAGAATAGACAGTTTTCTTTTTTTTGTAACATCTGTCTCCTTATTCTGGCCCTTTCCCTATAATGAAGCAAACAAAACAAAACAAATATTAACTTGATCATTCGTCAGTATTTTAATAGTAAAATATTATACCAGTGTATCCAAACCTTTTCTCCTAGTTTTATTAGTACAGTTCTACCAATATCTGAATTCTAAAGACAATAAGGAAAAACATATCTTTAAGACTGAACTATATTCTGAAAAGTAATATTTCCGTTACTTTCTTTTAGGTAAACACAAAGTAATTAGAATAGATAGACCAACAACAAGTAATTCCGTGACTAACTAAAGAGCCTACTTTTCTTAAAATGTATGATTCATGCCTATGTACCCTGATTTATGGTAATATAAAAGGCTTCAAGGCGGTGAAATAAAATGTTCATAGCGGTGAAATAAAGTATCCATAGTGGTGAAATAAATAAAAGTGAGATGGGAGAGTGCGGTTCATGGATTTCGTTAAATAATGAACACTATAAAAACATTTGGGGAATAAGAAACAATTTATTCTAGTTTTTTTTTCTTTACGTTGTTGTTGTTTGAGTCTTCAGTCTTTTGACTGGTTTGATGCAGCTCTCCATGCCTCCCTGTCCTGAGCTAATCGTTTCATCTCAACATAGCTACCACACCCTACATCCGAGGCAATCTGTTTAACATATTCTAACCTTGGTCTACCCCTACAGTTCTTGTCCTCGACCCTTCCTTCCATAACTAAGCTTGCTATTCCTGGGTGTCTTAGTATGTGTCCTACCAACCTATCTCTTCTCTTCATTAGCAGTCGCCAGAAACATCTCTCCTCTCCCACTCGTCTTAATACCTCTTTGTTTGTAACCCTATCTACCCATCTGATCTTCATCATTCTCCTGTAACACCACATTTCAAATGCTTCAATTCTCCTCTTTTCTGCTGCACCAATAGTCCAAGTTTCACTTCCATAGAGCGCCACGCTCCAGACAAAGGCTTTCAAAAATGACTTCCTAATACCTAAATCTATATTCGATGTCAGCAGATTCCTTTTTTGTAGAAATGCTTTTCTTGCCTGAGCCAACCTACTTTTTATATCCTCTTTGCTTCGTCCATCACTGGTTATTCTGCTTCCTAAGTAACAGAAATCTCCTACTTCCTTCTGCTTTTCACCTGCCAATTTGATCTCCATAGAGGTTTCTGATTTATTTCGGCTGCATTCCAGTATTTTTGTTTTACATTTATTAATTTTCATCATGAATTCTTTCCGTAAGACGGAGTCCATACCATTCAAAAACTCATTCAAATCCTCAGGCTTGTTGGCCAAGATGACGATGTCATCAGCAAATCTCAGAGTTGAAATTATTTCTCCTTGAATCTTCACTCCCACTTCAAATTTTTCTCGAATTTCCTTCATTGCTTGTTCAATGTAAAGATTGAAAAGTATGGGTGATAAGTTGCAGCCTTGCCTTACACCTTTCTGAATACCAGCTTCTCTCTCATGTCCTTCAACTCGAATGACTGCTGTCTGGTTTCTGTATAGATTGTATATCACCCTCCTATCCCTGTACTTTATTCCAATCGATTTCAAAATGTCAAACAATTTAGTCCAATCAACGTTATCAAAAGCCTTTTCTAAGTCTACAAAAGCAATGAACGTTCTCTTATCTTTTCTTATTCTACCTTCCAAAATCAGTCTAAGACTTAGTACAGCTTCCCTTGTTCCTACATTTCTCCTGAAACCAAACTGGTCTTCACCCAACTCCGTTTCTATCTGTCTCTCAATCCTCTTGTAAATTATTCTAGACAGGATCTTTGAAGCATGAGTAATCAAGCTGATTGTACGGTAATCTTCACATCTGTCAGCTCCCACTTTCTTTGGTATAGGGATGATTACATTCTTCTTGAAATCAGGGGGTACCTCACCTGTCTCATAAATCCTACACACCAAGTGAAATAACCTGATCAGACCTTCCTCTGCTATGCAGCGTAGCAACTCAATCGGTATATCATCTATGCCTGGTGCTTTGTTCCTGCTTAAGTCTTCCAAAGCTCTATCAAATTCTGATCTCAATATTAAATCTCCTTTCGCATCCTCATCAATTTCCTCCTCCCTTTCCATTACATGATTCTCAATCTCCTTTCCCTTATACAAACTCTCTATGTAAGCTTTCCATCTCTCAACCTTTTCTTCCCTATCTGTTAGAGGCTTTCCATTTGTGTCCTTAATATTACAGCACTTAGTCTTCTTTTCCCCAAAAGTATTCTTAATCCTTCGATAAGCTGTGTCTACTTTTCCTAATTTCAGACAATTTTCTATACCAGCACATTTCTTTTTCAACCATTCTTCTTTCGCTTCCTTGCACTTCTTGTTAACCTCATTTCTCAGATGTCTGTATTCTGCTTTCCCCTTTTCATCTCTTACATTCTTGTGCTTCCGACTTTCATCCATCAATTCGAGTATATCCTGAGTGATCCACGGTTTTCTACCTATTCTTTACGAATGAACTAAAATTCAAATTAATTATATTTTCTGTGATTAATACCTAACCTAACATCTAAATAACAAATAATCTCCGTGTCTATCATAGTCTTTTTCTCACTCATGAAGCTAATGTTGTACCAAACCATAAGTAGAGTTTGTTTCCATGATTTGAGGAGAAATGTATATTTAAGATTTCTTATTTTCCTTCGAACGACAAATAATGGAACAGTTTCATTTAACTTTGAAGTAAATAGTTTGAAAACATCTTACTATCAGCATTTCGTAGGTATTTAGCATTTTACGGTGAAAATACACATTTCGCAAAATAACTTCATTTCGCGATATTTCGCGTGTTCAATATAAAGAAGTCATATTTGGTGTCAGTATATTGTTCTGATAACATATAGGCTATATGTTTGCTGAAATATTTCGCGGATGTCGTTTAACCAAAAATCCGGGACACCATTCATACCAATGGTTGACTTATATGGACCTATCTAGAATGACAACATTAAGTTGGTATTACTGGCATATATGATTTGTTCGTAATATACCTGTAATATTGTAGCCTATAAGAGAACTACAGTTCGCTTGAAATAGTTTCTTTCCATGGATTCTGAGATATTGAGAGTCTACGGCTCAAATGCTTAGAGAGAGTATTTGGTAGTTGGTAGTTCTGCTGCTTCTGAAAATACGCACTATTAAATCCCTTACGGCATACACACAATATATAAAATATGCTAGTTATCCATCAAATGTTATGAAATGTAGATGTAGTTAAACATTGACCCTATCAGCACGCGTAGAATTATGTTGGCAACACGGCCACGTATGGATTGCTCGATATTGATCATCAAATACATCGTCTTTAGGCATGTGCCAAATTTTGAGCTGCTTGCCTGCGAGATTAGAGTTCAAAATTATGGACAGCATATATCAACAATTGGTAGGCCTGATGACTCCAAAAGTATGCAGAGTTATATCTCTTAAGACATACATTACAAATACAAAATTCGGTTAGTATGGATGTTATGTGCAGTTAAACGTTGATCCTATACACTAGCATAGAATTATGTTGGTAGCAATTTCGTTCACGATTTACTCTAAACATGGTGGCATCGGTAGCGTAGTTGGTAGCATGCTGTGCTTCTATGCTCAAGATTGTGGGTTCAAACCCGGCCGAAGTCGTCTGATTTTTTTAAGAGCGTTAAACATCCTTCAGTATGCCATCCTTCGGAGGGGAAGTAAAGCCGGCGGGCCCATGTCATACATTTATGGCATGTAAAGGAACCTTCACCTGACTAAAATTGTGTGAAGCTAAATTTGTAGGTTAGATTTGATTAACGCTCTGCAAGTTCCAATGTTCATCGCCAGGTGCTGGTTGCGGTGGCATTTAGTAGCCAAGTTAGATGCTAGGTGTCGTTGACGGTAGCATTTGGTGGCAAAAGTAGGAACTACTTGAAATTGATCGTCTGCAGTCCATCATGAAGTAACGACTGCACTTGCGCAAAGTGTGTGCCCAATGGGTGCCCCACAGTCTTCACACCAGGAAGCATGTCGAATGGCCCACTCTCTTGGTCATCTGCAGCGCTGTGCGAGGGAAGGGAATGGGTTCCTGGCACGAGTGGTGGCTGGAGATGAGTCATGGTGTCATCACTTCGAACCAGAATCCAAACGACAAAGCCTCCAGTGGAAGCATCCAGGGTCACCACCACCCAAGAAAAAAAAAAAAAAAAAAAGGAAAGGCCATCCACACGAGTGCAGGAAAGGTAATGCTGACGTTCTTCTTTGACCAGGATGGCTCCCTTCTGATACACTTCATGCCGCACGGGCCAACAGTGAATGCCCAGCGTTACTCGCAAACCTTGACCACCCTTCGCCAAGCAATCAAAACAAAACGACCAGGCAATCTCACCCGTGGGGTCATTCTGCTTCTCCCCCAGGGGCTCACATCTTGTGGGACGTGGGTTGGCGACCACGGGACCCCAGCTGAATCCGGCATTGCTTCCACTTACTTGTGCCGGGCTCGTCTCTGTCTTCTTTCCTGTCGACCTCCCTTGGTCAACTCTTGTTCTTTTCCGACCCCGACGGTATTAGGATATCCGAGGCCTAGGGAGTCTTTCACTTTCCCGCCTTAATTGGCCCTTGTCTCATCTTTCCTGATCCCTCCTTCTTCGAGGGGTCAGACTTCTTGTTTTCTTTTCATTATATTTCCTTTTCTCTTTACGATTCCCGCACTGTTTTTGTTACTTGGTCCCCCGAGTATCTAAATTCCCTTTAGCATTTTTTTAAATGTATTTTTAATCTACGTTCCATTTAGTTAGTTTTTTCTATCTAAATTACCCCTGGGATATTTCAATCTGAATTGCATTGTGTATTTTCAATATCAATTGCATTTTGTACGTATTTTGAACCTCAATTGCATTTTGTACGTATTTTCGATCTAATTTGCATTTTGTAAGTATTTTGAATTTAAATTGCATTTTGTAAGTATTTCGACTTTACATTGCATTTTGTACGTATTTTGAATCTAGCCTACATTTTGTGGGTATTTTTCAATCTATCCTTTTTGTGAAACTTTTCGTTCTAAATTCCCTTTTGTAAGACCATATTGTGAGTTGTTTCAATCTGAGTTCCTTTTTGTAAGTATTTTCCGTCTCACTTAATTTTCGTTCTGGTTTCCATTTCATTAACATTTTCGCTATCACCCAGATCATTAGGGGCCGATAACCTGGATGTTAGGCCCCTTAAAACAACAATTATCATTATCATCATCAGCTTTCTGCTTCACGACAATGCATGACCTCATAAGGCCAACACAGTCGCGGCACTCCTGCAGAAATTCAAATGGGAGATTCTCGGCCACCTTCCATACAGTCCAGACCTCTCTCCCTGTGATTACGCCATGTTTGGTCCCCTGAAAAGGGCTCTGCGGGGTCAACGATTCACCTCGGACGTCGACGTCCAGCTGTACGTGCGGAACTGGTTCACATCGCAGCCCAGGGAATTTTATGAGACAGCCATTCACCGCCTCGTGTCACAGTGGGACAAGTGCCTCAACAGCCAGGGCCAATACTTCTAACATACAGGTACTGGTTTCGGTAATTATGCCTCCGTTTCGTTACTTTTTGAACGCACCTTATATTACTTACAAAATATAGAATATTTGAAATAAGTTTCTATCCTTTAATTGATGGCGGTGACTCCCGTGAGTTTGTACGACGCGAAGCATGTCATCTTACGGCATTAAATATCAATATAATACTGGTCTGAAGGCTGGAACGGGGTCCAATTGGTCTCATGAAGCAAAACTGAGAAGAAATAGGTTCGATTCCCTCCTCAGCTATCTTGGAAGTGGTTTTCTGTGGTTCCCACTTCTATTCTAGGCAAATACCGGGATGGTTCCTAAATTAAGGCTACGGCCGCCTTAATCTCAATCCTCTCCTCAATTACAAATACACACACTAATACAGCCATCACAATAAAACAGGTTATCAGACAAGGGATCTACACACACCAAAGTACATGGGGCTAAATGACCACAATGTCCAAGCCCCTTAAATGAAACAACAGCAAAACTAATATCCTGCCAACCATTTTTTGGCCTTTGTGTACAGTTAGCTGCATTGAAAAATGTTATACGAGCATGCTCTCTGACATTAACCAAAACAATAAAATAATCCCATTGCCTCGACTACCTGCTCGGGTCCAAGCTCCGTGACCTGAGAGGAATGCGGATCGCGGATGATGGCTATATAATTATGATGACAGACGTGCTGGGTTCCCGGTCCGTGCGTAGTAACAGAACCAAATACATTGGTTGGTGACTCACTCACTCGTTCACAACACCACAGTGGTTTGGGCAACGGCCCTATGTTATCAGTATTGGAACAGACAGGAATACCAGATAACACGGCGGGCTGTTGACAGGGCCTTTTCTTCTTGCCTGCCCCTTCCACTCACCCCACAAGTTCACAGATCTTGGACCCGAGCAGGAACCTGATATATATATCCTAAGGTGGTGCCATCAGTGATTGTCTTTTGTGTTATATCAGCACTATTTGGTCGTTGCGAGTACGGTATTGGCAACTCAAACTATCACTTGGGGCGTTGCGGTCGGTCCAACATGGCCGGGATAAGTAGGATAAAAAAGACTCAATTAAACATGAATTCTATTGTCTTTTGTAGCTTCTCAGTCGGTCAACATGATTGTGCCCAATGAATGGGCGGGGTACAAGATATAAATATGTAAATACACTCCTGGAAAAATATTACATGTATTAGTTAATTATCACAATTAAATGGGATAGAAGCGTTATTTGTCATTGTACTTGTTATGTGGACGAGTACACTGATGAAAACGTTTGGTCAATTTACGCTCTTGCGCTCCAGACGTCACTTGCAGCCGCAAACTGAGCAATATACTTTGCTTTTACTCATTATGTATTCTAACAATGAGTAAAAGCCATTAATTGTGTATAAAAACACGAACAAATTAATACACTCTGTTCACCCATGCAGCTACAGACTCAGGCGAGCCAAACATGTCCTCGGACACTCCCGGCACTTAAAGCCATACGATAGATAGACCCATGCAGGAAACAATACAAACTGTCACCACAAGGTAAATTTATCCTATTTAGTAAGATTCTTATTTTCACCGCTAGATGGCACATCATATAGATGAAGTTGCCAATTGCTAGTGTGCCATCGCCTTGGCGTGACCTACTGTCGACCAAAGTATTATGTGCACTCGAGTTTGAAGGTTGTTTGTGAAGTAACCAATAGACCTACATAAAATCCAATAACATCATCATTTTCGTCGTTCTATTCTACGTTAGTTCATGTAGGTTTGGAATTTTTAATTTATATTTTAATATTTTTTATCGCAGTTGGAACACAAAATGTGCCCGTTTTTAAGCGTGTTTCAACCATGCGTCACTTTTAAGAATTATTATCTCAAAACCCCGTCATCAGATCGAATGCAAATTTTAACACAATATACATTGGAATGTTGTATAACTGGTTTATTAATTTCAAAGTTTTGTGTGTCCAAGAAACAAAGTTGTTATCATTTTTGTAAGGTAACTTTTTCTCGGCTCGGGGTGGTTGGAAAATATAGCTCTTGGTCGCGTTGTAATCCTTATACATCAAGAAGTTATGCTGTATGACTGTGAAATACGTAAATTGATTCACTTATTTTATATCGGTTTGTATTTGTTCGTGGAAATATGGCATGATACACCAGCCGGCCTCTCCGGGGGTAAGTTGTACAGCGTTGCTGAGATGGAGCCCATCACTGCCGAGCGAGGCGAGGTCGTATTTCCCCGTTCAAATATAAACCGATATAAAATAAGTGAATTTATTTACGTATTTTAAAGTCATACAGCATAACGTTTTGATGTATAAGGATTACAACGCGACCAAGAACTACATATTCCAACCACCCCAAGCCGAGAAAACGTTACCTTACACAAATGATAACAAATTTGTTTCTTGGACACGCAAAATTTTGAAATTAATAAACCAGTTATACAACATTCCAATGTATATTGTGCTAAAATTTGGATTCGATTTGATGACGGGTTTGTGAGATAATAATTCCTAAATGTGACGCATGGTTGAAACACGCTTAAAAACGGGCACTATTTGTGTTCCAACTGCGATAAAAAATAATTAAATATAAACTAAAAATTCCAAACCTACATGAACTCACGTAAAATAGAACGACGAAAATGATGATGTTATTGGATTTTATGTATGTCTATTGGTTACGTCACAAACAACCTTCAAACTTGAGTACACATAATACTTTGGTCGACAGTAGGCTACAACAGGAAGAGTAGAAACAGGGTTGTACGGCAGGCATAAGAGGGGAAACCCCGTGTCCACGGTCAGCAAGGCTGCACACACATTCGGCAGGTACACATCGACATGATTGATGTTGGCGATCTATTAGCTAATTTCCATGTTTGATTTTATCAGTGACAGCTAGCAGTGAAACCCGGAGCTCGGTATGGAAGCCGTGGGTTGAGATTTAGTTTTGTCTTGTAATATTGCGAGTCGACATCGAGCGATTTGGAGTGCAGTGAATCCTTCCCGCCCCTAAAAATCACACTACTTCAGCCGGGGATAGAGCTTGTGATATTGGGATCATTATGTGGAAACTCTTGCCGGCCCCGTGGTGTTGGGGTAGTGCGCCTGCCTCTTACCCAGAGACCCCTGGTTCGGCTCCGTCAGGGATTTTAGAAACTAACGTGAGGGCTGGAACGGGGTGCACTCAGCCTTGTGAGGATCATTGAGTGGCTGTCTGACAGTAAGGCAGCGCCCCGGTCACGAAAACCAAGATAACTACAGAGGGGACCCGATGCGCTGACCACGCGTCACCCCAATATCTGGAGGCCAAATGGCTGGGCAGTGGTCGCTTGGTAGGCCTAGGCCCTTCATGGGCTGTAGTGCCAGGGGTTATGTGGACACACTATCACTGTGGCGCAGATGACTTCGATGTTTCTCCTACCCCCCACCACAACTATCTACCCCTGACCCACTGAGGAGGCCATCAAAACAGCCTTTCTATTAAAATTGCCGGGTAGCCACCAGTGACGACAGTGGGACCCTCACTAAATGAGCAATTCATTTTTATTTTTGTATTTTCGGCCTCGTAATTTTCCTTTGAAATGGGTGCTCTGCGAAGTTTACTGGAGAGAATATAAAAAATGAAATGAGCGAGCCGCGATGGCTTGGTTCCAACATCCTGCTGCGTGCTGTGGTACGCCTGAAGGTAGGTAACCCATCTGGCATGTCTGTGAGGTGGGCCGCTTGTCAAACACACACACACATCTTTATAAGGTAGTTGTTACGCAGCGTTGTTTTGTGACCAGATGGTCGAAGCTCACATCGTACTACTTTATGTCTGTAGCTTTCTGATGTCTTTTTCTTATAGTCAACACTGCGTTTGAAATTCTGAGAACGATTAGCAAGTCTCTTGTTTTGAAAATATTATCAATATACTGGATGTCACAAATATGTTCTCAGCAACTGCCTATAACTCGGAATATTTTATGTTTGGAAGTTGGATAATTGTTTTTCTTGATGCAAGATTAGTGGAAATAAGGCAAAGCTTTGAAGAAAGAACGTTTACTTTTACGAAAACATCGCAAAGGTGCGAACACAATTTACTGGAAAATTCAACAGAGTTCCACCAATTCGAAGCACCATTGCACACATTAGAGAAAAGTTTAAAGCTAGTGGCACTGTGCATGAGGTTCACAAGAAATGTTTCGAAAGACCTCTGACATCAAACCAGCTACTCACACGAAGTAACTGCTGAACACTCTCCTGCAACCCCAAAGAAATCGGTATTGGTTCTGAGATTGATTATCGATGAGCATGTAGTCATTAATAATTCCAATTGACACTTAATTGCAGCAATATTTTATAACATGCAGTAAATATTGTCATTCACAGAGTTAGTACATAGTTTTGAGACACCTTGTAGTCTCTTACATATTTTCGCTTGAATTATCAAACTGAGTGGCAAATTGGCGAAGATGATGGCCTTCAAAAACCCTATATTATGGGTTCGATCCCGGCTCAGTCCTTTGATATTAGGGCGACAGCCAAAATTCCATCATCCTGGCGTCTCTAAAACTACATCCGTTAAAAGGGTACACTAAATCCAGTGTGTCCCCATTATCAATACATGAGAGCACCGAGTTAGTACATTGTTTTGAAACATCTTGTATATTTTTGCCTGGATTATCGAACTGAGTGGCATTGGTTAAGTACTGGCCTTCAAAATCCAAGATTACGGATTCGATCCCGGTTCACTCCGTACGACTCGGAGGGCAGTATAGGCTATATTACGTACCTATTAAATCCATTGTACCCCACAATGACGGAGTTGACATTTCTTTGTGTATTGAAATACAGCCTATATCAACTCATTGAGTAAATTGAACGTAACATTTCATTCAAATGTGTCCTTTTTTAGCCTATTTTTATTTACGAAAATGTGCGTGTGCCCCTCTAATAATCTGTAAACGGCTGGAGCGATTTCAATGAAACTCGGTGAGGTCATAGCACCATTTTGGCCGACCCCGACCGTGCCCTTCAAATTGTATTACGTCTCACCAATCCAACATGGCGTCTGTGCGAAATATTTCACTGGCATTCTATATCTCCGAAACTATTATTGATATCACCCTGAAGTTTGGTACGGTGATACAGGGCACTACTAGAAGTTCATATATGAGACCTTCAAAAACCTGTTAACTACAAAACGAACATGGCGGCCGAGCGAAGTTGAAACTTTTAAATAGACTTTTCTCGCGATTTAACCATTTAAACACAATTAAACTTGGTACAGTATATGTTCATACACATTGTAATGCACTGGCATCTAATTTAGTTCAATTGTTTACATATCATCAAGATGGCGGCTGTGCAAAATATTTAACCGGCATTCTATATCTCCGAAACTAATACTATTACTCTGAAATTTTGTACGGTGATAAAGGGCATTACTACAAGTTCATCTATGTAACTTTCAAAAACCTGTAGAATACAAAACGAACATGGCGGCCAAACGAAAATGTAACATTTTAATAGACTTTTCTTTCTCGATTTAACCGTCTTATCGGAGTGAAATATGGTACAGTAAATGTTTATACACATTGTAATGCACTGGTATCTAATTTAGTTAAATTGTTTACAAAACCCCAAGATGGCGGCTGTGCGCAATTTTAAAATTAATTTTTTATTTCTTGTAACGTTATCATGCGATCGAAATTAAAAATTGAATAATGAACCTACGCAATAATTTTAATTTAATAGTACATAACTCTATGGCCTATACATATAACAATCCAACATGGCGACCAATCGAAATATTTATACTGTTCACAATATCTACGAATCCAGCTGAAATTTTCACCTACGGGACTTTCAATAACCTGGTGAGCACAAACCCAACATGGCGGCGACGCGATTTAACCATCCGAGTGCAGTGAAACATGGTACGGTAAATGTTTATATAAAAATTTTAATCCACTGGCATCTAATTTATTTCAATTGTTTTCATAACCACAAGATGGCAGCTGTGCGAAATTTTAAAATCTCATTTTTATTTATTGTGTCCTAATCGTGCGATTGAAGTTTGAATACCCCCCAGAGGCTCACATCCAGTGGGACGTGTGTTCGTGACCACAGGACCTCAGCTGAGTCCGGTATTGCTTCCACTTACTTGTGCCGGACTCCTCTCAGTCTTCTTTCCTGTCGACCTGTCTTGGTCAACTCTTGTTCTCTTTCGATCCTGACGGTATTAGGGTATCCGAGGCGTAGGGAGTCTTTCACTTTCCCGCCTTAATTGGCCCTTGTCTCATCTTTCCTGATACCCTCATTCTTCGAGGGTCAGCCTTCCTTTTCTTTTCATGTTATCTCCTCTCTTCTGCACAAGGTCTTCAAGGAGGCAGGGTGTATGTAGCCCCACCACTTCTGCTACACCCTCAAGGGCTCACAACTGATGAGTTTGGGAGTCCTGAGGGATTCGTGAGCTGGGTCCGTTTTGTCCCCCTTTTCCCTCTGACTTCGGGGTGGGTCCTCTCCTCTTCCCCTTTCCTATCTGCCTTTCATGGCTTTCCTTCCTTCTAAGTCTCTCAATCCTTATTCTTCGGGGCTTGAGGGCATTTCTTTTCTATATTATTATTATATTATACAGTATTCTGCCTAGTGGCAGGTCCATGTCTTCGTACAGAGAATTTCTGATGCCAACGTTCCCGGTCTTCAGATTCTTTCTTCAGTCTGCTGTAACTCTTTCTATCTTTCTTTTCTACTTCCCTTTATTTGTTTACCATTCCTTATTCTAGTATGTAAGCCTGTAGTTAGTATTAGTTATAGATTTCATTCTCATCTCATCTTTCACCATCACCCAAACCATTATGGGCCGATAACCTAGATGGTAGGCCCCTTAAAACAACAATAATTATTATCATCATCATCATCATCATCGAAGCTTGAATACTACACCTACTCAATAATCTTCATGTAATAGTGCACATATAAAAATCCAACATGGCGACCATCCGAAATATTTGGAGGGTTCTCAATATCTACGAATCTATTACAGCAATCAAACTGAAATTTTGTGTGTTGATAGAGGCAATTAACATAATTAGGATATATGAAAATAGGCTGTATAGTTCTTCACGGAACTACTTGTTTTTGTTTTAGGGTCACTTTATTGGAGGTTTGAAGTCATTTTATGTCATTTTTTAAAAACATTTTAGGTTCTCATAATCCAGACCCTGCTAATCACTAGGGACGAGATCTGTACTATGCGGTGCATGCTCTACTAAGATTCTAACAAATTACTGCAGTCGTGAGGTTGTTCTGTTTGTCCTGGCGTTGCAATGTAAGAATACCATATTTTCCGCGAGAAACCCCTGGCGATTTCTCCTGATAGAAGTTCGGAGCCTTGTTGGTTCCGCGCTCAACCGGTTGAATTCTACAACAGCTGCATCTCCAAAGTAGTGCTGCGTTGAGACAAATGCCTGCATTTCGATTTTCCTGTAAATTTATTTTTAGGGTTAGCATTGTTAATGACCTCGCTGTTTCGCCCTATAAAACGATAACTAACTGCAATACCAGCGAAATATGCAAGTATTTTGATATATGTTTAGTTGTCATTATGCAGTGCTGGAAAACATTATTTACAGATCGGTTAAATCAGCACAATTCTTCGGCCACATTATTAAAAAAATATAGAATATCCAATAGTGACACAGCTCAAAATATATTTGTGGAAAACTGCATTTAAAGATTCTACAGAATATACTAAATTGTGGATTGTTTAAATAATGTCAGGGTTCCTCGCATTATTGAATTGAGGATTTATTACTTTGCTTCAGTTGAGCGTAGCAGACGCTAACGTAATTAAAGGTGGCAGTGTTCTTGATGTAATTACTATATAAAAAAATGATGTGGCATTTTATGTTATTTTGTAACGTGGTCAAAAATAAGAAGTATCGTGCTGATTTTACCGATCGATAATGAACATTTCCAGCACTGCATGAAGGTAAAATCTAAAACGACAGCCGGTGTACTGGTTGGGCTCATCAGTAGTCACGGTGAGCCGTTCCGTACACCGAGTTGAAAACCCGTAGATACGCCATAACACCCAAACGAAGTTGTGGTAGTTTAGGTTTCTTTGGCCAGGTACGAAACATTCCATTGTCCTAAATATTGTGACAAGTTACAAGAGATTTTTTTTAGAATGAAATTCATATTCTTTGGTTGGTTGGTTCCTCAGTTTAGGGGCTGCGACAACGCGGTCATGTAGCCCCGTGTACTTTGGGTGTGTGTAGAATCTGTCTGATAACCGGTGTTAATTGTGATGGCTGTATTACTGTGTGCATCTGTTTTTTTTTAAATTCAAGTAAGGGCTGCAAGTTTGAATTTTTCAAATAATTCCTACTTTTGCCGCCAAACGCCACCGTCAACGACTACTAGGCCTAGTTCAGAACTTAGCTACTAGACGCCACCGCAGTCGGCCCTTGGCAACGAACGTAGAAACCTAAGAGCGTTGTTTACATTTTTAACCTATACAATTACACACAGGTGTAATTAGTGTAAGGTTCTTTAACATGCCATAAATCTATGATTCATATTCTTTCATTTCTCAATTCGTGTAATGGGTGAAATACAATTTAGTCTGAATCAGTTATCATTATTAGTTTAGGAGATACAAGAATGTGAATTATGACACCTATCACCCGGGCAGACGCGCAGGTGCGTACACAACAATGTGAAATGTTGCCCTGTTCCTGAAGCTGCAGGCAGTGGTTCGATTCCATAAATGATGATATATTACCAGTATGAACACTCGCCACATCTGGGCATTCAATAAAATTATGATATATACGTAGGTACTTAGATCTGAATTGTATTCTGGGTGTAATGTCAATTAAAATGGCGTGACAAATAATATAGTTCCCATTTTTTAAAATCACCCTCTGCAATATTTAGAACTATTCTTTTTAAATTTGTATAGCTGGAAAATCGTTAGTAAATACCCAATTGTGTGGTTTGGAGCCATTTTTTCAGTGTTGCCTTAGTAAACAAGAGTTTAGTGCTTTTCAGTCGGTCAACACGAATGTACCCAAAAGAGCTGGGCTATGCCCTAATCCTGAAATAAATACACTAGGATCTCATGTAATTTATTTCAGGATTAGGGCATAACCCATCTCTTTTGGGTACATTCGTGTTGACCGACTGAAAAGCACTAAACTCTTAAATACCTAATAATGCTTTGGTTAGTATTTACATATCGTCGGCACTATATTAAACTAATGAATGTGCAATTTTTGATAAGTTTCAGTGCTGTTATGCTTCGAGAATATTGTGGCAATGTCGAAGCCGTAACTGTTCAGTTGCAATGAATCCTTACACATTGACAAATATGAGGGACTTGTGAAATTCTCTATGATCAAGTAGCGAGTAACTGTATTCGATATCGTATAAGGCAACGTAATGACAATCTCTTTTCATTGATAATTTTGATTCATTTAGGGACTTGCGACTTTGTGGTCATTCAGCCCCGTTTACTTTACTTGTCTCATAACCTATGTTATTGTGGCATCAGTAGTGGTGTGTGTATTTGTGATTGAGCCTAGGATTGTATAGGAGGCGGCCGAGACCTTAGTTTTGGAACCATCTCGGCATTTGCCTGGAGTAGAAGTAGGAAACCACGGAAAACCACTTCTAAGATAAGTTAGTTGGAAATCGAACCGACATCTTCTCAGTTGTGGCTCACGAGGCTGAGCGTACCTCAGATTAGTATCAAATTTGAGAGCTGGAGAATCGAATCCAGGACCTTTGAGACCTGAACCTCGATACGTACCACGATACCAAAAAGACGACCAATTATTTGTTACATTAGAAGTCCTTAAAGGTGTATTCTTGTATTTATGTACATGCTTTTGTGGATCCTCCCAAACTGTGCGTCTGGTTTTTGACTGCCCTGATTTTGAAAAGAGAAAGACTACTATAAAATGTCACTTAAGCTACTGAAAAAAATAAACTGACAAAACCCCTGTATCCTATATTTAAAATATCACGTTCTTCTCATTTGCTGTTATTAGTTACTATAATGTATTATAAGTAGTAAATTTTCTGTTATTGTCCAACTATAATCCTAATAATCTAGGAAAATGGTGTTCATTCTATGTATTGGATACTCAATAATAAATAATTAATAATATAATAATAATATATAATAAATAAATAAATAAGTAAGAAGAAGGCGACTGGCTTTTTACGGACATCTATTCAGATTGGACTCAAACAGGTTATCCCATAGGATCTTCAAGGCTGCTAACAAGGGCAAAGCTACTGGATTCGTGTGGAAGACGCAAGTGGAGAAGGATCTTTCGGAACCCCATATAAATGAAAATGACATAGCCGACCGGAGTAACTATCATACAGCTCTTAAAATTAAATCCTTCGTAACATCCCTCACAGAAGTTACCCACAGACCAAAAGACGAGACTAGGAAATGGTCTGAGGAACGTAAGATTCAATTTAGCCGGAAAATGAAGGACTACTGGGCCATCAGATAAGCTCGAGGTACTGTCCCGTATATTCTAGAGGCGGTCTGTTGGATATCCGAAGCAACATCTGGATTCGTAGACCCTGACAGCTCCGGCGCAAAATACTAGTCAAGGATCTACTTCCAACTAGACCCGCGCGAATATACGTGGCGGAAATTACGATACAACTGTGAATTACATGAAAAATGCACTTAGCTCGCAGTAGAACACCTACCTTTATTCTCGGGGATCTCGTGGTCAGCCTCTGGACCTATAATGGGTTTCACAGTTGCATCTCCTTATATTTAAAATAAATCATGACGACGCGGCTTCTAATAAAACTAAACGATTTAATAACAAAAGATGTAAACTATGGCTAAACATTCATACAATCAAGTAAAAACATACTCCCATTCTCTCATCTTTACATTCACGCCACTGATAGAACTGCGTTCTATGAACGCTATGATAAAATTTGGGGTAGCTTGTGTCAATACATGAAGCTGTACAACAATTACACACCCCTGTGTATTTACATTCCTTTGGCGCGTTCCAATGAACATCTGGGCGCTAAGAGCGCGCGACCCTCGCCACGCGTCTGATGACAGAACAATCTCCGTTACATTCCCAGTGCTGGTTTAAAAAGGTGCAAGCCGTGCGGTTCGCAACAACACTCTCCATTTGTGCGACCTAGCCGTGGCCTTGGCTAGAAACGAGTTTTAATCGGCCCTCGCTATTCCGGCCTGGCTCACAAATACACCTCTCCATATCAATGAAAGCTGTGTTAAAATTAAACAGATTCACGTCAGACAAATACGTGAACTTGTAACGTGTTTTTCGAGGGGATTTTATGCCACTGACATAAGTCAGTAGGAAGCCAATCTATATTTATTTACGCGGCAAAGTGTTCAGCCAAGAGAAGTTTTCATGTTAATTTATTATTATTAACTTATTATTATTATTAAGGTATTTTTGGAGCATTTTTATAAAATTATAAGCATACAGATAGGTTTTCTATGTCATAGAAAACACTATCAAGCAAATTATTACGAACAACATTGTCATAGAAAATTATATGATTACGGAATTTTACGGAGTTTTGTCAGTTAGGGTATTATGAGAGAGATGAGTCACGGGGAATTCGGCTACAGGCTTATTCTTGTCAAGAAGCATGACGCAAGCCTGGGTTGCTGCTTCAAGAAAAGGCGAAATAGTCTGGAACGGTAATCATCATCCTCGCGCCGAGTGTAATGACCCTGAGGAGGGGGGTAGCGCGTGGTGGCTCAGCCAATCAGAGGAGAGCGGGCGAGAAGAAGCCGGGTCCAGAGAGGGGAAGCGACGAGTGCATATATGGTTTGCGCGCCGTGGAGGCTAGGCGACTATCTTTGTAAAACTAAACCAGTGTGGTTGTACGAGTGATTGGCTCCGATGTTCGGACCATAAAGTTATATCTACAAGTACCTCATCAACTAACGAAGAAGATGACGACGTCCAGGAGGGTGTGGGAAGCTCTCTTCAACATCCAGTACGAGGGAAATGCTTCGGCAATTTCCAGTGGTAAGCGCGAATGACTCAGAACTACGTAATCTCTCGTCTTTTTTTTTCATTTTCAGTATTTCAGTAACTTCATAGCTTGGGAATAAGAGTAAAATCAGTAATTTATCCGACTCCGTTTTCACGTAATTTTCTAGCGGTAATATTCAAATCGCAACGCTCCAATTTAAATTCAGAATATATTATTATTATTATTATTATTATTATTAATTTTGGCATACTTGTTTTATATAATAATTTCATTTCTTTTAACCATGCAATCTTTGCTTTCAGTAGGTAGCATTAGATATAGACCAATTCCTTCTCCTGATACAATTGTTTGTTGGGTTAATGATCAAATCATGCCACGATCTGAGTAAATAGATTCTTGAAGGTGTTCTACCAGAGCTAGGTGTTGTTAAATATAAATTTAGATTTCAACATAGCGTTGAGGTCTTGGCGCCCATTAAAACAACATATCTTAGGCAGAGTAAATATTTCAAAGTGCAAGGCAGGGCCAGTAGAAGCATTACATTTGTCACGCAAAAGTGAGGGCTAAAGAAAACCGTTTCACTTGTACGCTCAACGTGGAGTGAAGAAGAACCATTACACTTGTCATCCCAACGTGGAGCTAAGCGGGACCGTTACAAACTGTTCGCAAATCCTACACGCTATTAGCATAAAACTTCTATACACACTTCCATTCATACTCTCGCATTGTGACGTCCCAATGGAGTTCATTTCATTCATACAGTCACATACTCATTCATACTCTAACCACTACGTTAAAACAATCCATAAACTTCCTATGCCTAACATTTTATACACTCGATTGGCAAATAATGAAAGTTAACATTTAATGAATTTACAACGACGCTTATAGCATCAGCTATAGTCCTTTCAAATAAGTAGCGTCTATATACACTTGAGCCTGAGCTCCGATCTAACAGTTATGTCAAATACAGTGAACTGAGATCCTTAAAATATTCTACATCTCCAGAAATAACCACCACCAGTCTCTCCTCTCTGATCTGGTGTCAAAATAGTTTAAATACATTCGACCACTCAAGGTAAAACATATGTCGTTACATATTTGGGTTTAATAATCTCGATAAGAGTATAACATAACAGTTGTCATTATCTATTTCCCATTTCAATTTCAACCGTGACCCTTCATGTCCTCTCTAATCCAAAGTCGTGTATACAAAATAAGGAGTACTCTCTACTCACACCTCGCTGCCTTGCCAAACTTAGTCATGCCCACGCAATGACTGTACTATAAAATGCGGAACACCCTCGCAATACCTCGTATGCCAACTACATACGGAATTCTATACACATAAAACCACAATCAAAGGGTTCTCACCTTCACCTCTTTCAAACTGGCATTCTTTAAAAAGGGCATAATTCCTCAGCGTTGTCGCTGTTGCTAGGTCGAGTCTAAGCTTCTGGAAACTTCCATTGCGCAATACAATCACGTGACGGAATTTCCCTCCTGCTCAACGTCGCCACACGACTGGTTTCTGCCAAGTTCCAGCCATCGTATTCCTTGGTTAAATTTTATCATGGGCTTCGAAAAAAAAAATATTATTCTCATTTTCATCCCTTATAATTCATTTTACGGGGGCAGTACCAACATGAAAGCAGCTGCCAAACCCACCACTAAGAACACCAATCGTGGCAAGCCTGACGATGACATCAAGAAACATCTAAAACACAAGCACCGAGGTCCATAGATGGCCCTAACGAAATTTTAAAAAATAATCCTATCTTAATTCTTCCTGCTTCCAGACGTTTCTGAGCATCCTCATCTTTAATTTCAAAAATGGCAAGTTTCTGCCCCCAACTGTTTGGTTTAGTTACCGAAATGTTCAGCTCTCCATGAGTATTACCAGAATCCCGTCTTACAGCTTCCTCCACATCTGCAACGGTAGTGATACCATCCAGGTCCCGAATCTCCAGTGTAGTTCGGGGAATTAAAGCATTTACATCACCATCTTGTCCAAGAGCATCTCTGAAAGATTTACTGAATTTCTCCCTGTTTTCAATCTGCGTTGTTTTCTTGAACTGAAGAAGAACATCCCCATCTCTAGTTTTACGGATAGATCGAATGTCTGCTCCATTGTCTTCCGGCTTCACCTTATTCCTGATATCCTTCAGAACATCAGCGAAAGTCTTCCCCTTCATTGGTTTGATGATTACGGCTTCTGAACGACTCCTTAATTTAGAATAAGGTCGTTTTCCACTCTCGCTAACCGCTGTATCTTTAAGATCGTTTTTGACCTGCTCCATTGGAATATCATCAGGTTTCCTCTCCTCACTCTTCTTCTTTCTCTTCTTCTTAGGTGGAACCTTTTCCCAATTTCCTGGATCGTCCACCATTTCATTTGTTGCTAATGATGTCCTGGTCAATTCGTTGTTCTCCATGATAGTTATTTCCTGCTTCAGTTCTTCTGCTGATTTCTTCCATGACAACCTACATGTTGCTCCAGCATCTAAAGCTTCATCCAACTTCATGAGACCGTTTTTTATATCCATTTTTAAGTTCTTAAGAGGAATAGCCATAATCTTCTTTAGTAGTGACCTGGCAGTCTCAAGATGCATCTCTTCTTCATGTTGATTCTCTCTTATCTGCCGACCGATATCATCAATCTGGTTTAAGTCACTGCGCCTACCCTCTTCGCCATTTTGGATGCTCTCCTTTGATGCTCCCGTCAACTCCACTGTATCACGCTGAATCTTTGCTTCTTCCGTCATACCGATGGTGGAGTCTAGTAGGCCGTGACTTGAATCGAGAGAATGAGGTCTTTGGTTAGCGATAGGAGCGCTTGCTCAAGGAAATGATCGTCTATCTATCTTCTGTGTGATTTCATCTTTGACAAGATGGCTGTTCACACCAAGGTTATTTCAAGACCAACTACAATACTCAGACCTTAATGCAGGTCTCGAAAGTGTGAAAATGGCGTATGCTGAAGCCCCGGCATATTGTTTGTTTACATTCGTTGCTGGGATACACTATTTAGCTTTGATTAGCTTCGTTTGATGAAAGTTGCGATAAACTGTCACTCATCTGTAATTTTTAGTGTCTTCTGTTCGCGTTAATGTACTGCAATCGTATGTAAATATGTGATAATACGCTTAATATGGACTGGTTCGTTTGTGTGATGATTGTCCAGTCAACCGATGGCATTGTGTCATTTACTTCGGATGTTGAAGTACCTAAGACTAAAGCATAATAGAAGTGACTCAAGAATATACACCGCAATGATTTGCTAGTTAGTGCCAATATAATAATGGCTTAGTAAACTTCATTAGTGCCGAACTTAAGTACGTAAAGGGAAAACGCAATGAACATCTACGGCTAGACCAAACCATTGACGCTATCTTGAACGCTCAGCAATATGTGCCTCCGTAAATCCTTACCAGTCTGGCAGATGTTCTACACTGCCATGTATACACGCCAAATAATACAGTGAACTTTTTTATTGGTCAAGAAAGATGTTCCCCTTGTGCCAAACAGTGAACTCATTGTGTTCCGTCATTATTCATACTTTTGTGATTCTTACAGCTTGCAAGTTATTTTTATTATGATGTGTGTAATAAAGTGTTGTGAGTACCTTGCCAATTATGTTCTTATATTGCGAGATGGTGTGCCGCGATAATTCCGTAAGAGGGAGATGGTGCTTTCCAACCTATAGTACTTTACTAAATCAACTATTCCCAGCGTACAACTATTCCAAACGGTAACAACGAATGTTTAATAGGTTAGATGGTAACATATTATCGTGTCCCTTGTGTGTAGTATTCTCCATAACTATGTTCTGATATCCACACGACGAATTCTTTGCATTTCAATCAACTAATTCGGTGTGATGTTTTACCCGAGATTTTAGACAATTCCACGAGAGGTCTTAATTGAATTGTATCTCTATGGTGTTGGTTCGATTATTTCAGGCAACTATTCTCATTCCGATTGTGTACACAAATACTCTGCATGTGCTGGGATAGCACTTCAGTAACCGGGTACTTTCTTCTCTCCTACTACAGAATCTGTTTGATTTTTTGCTAATAATATTAATCTATAATTACTGAACTTAAATACAAATCGTGATAACTCGCCAAAAAGCGTCTTATTCAACCACAGAAACAGTGAGACTATTGTAGCTGCCCCTTGGGTGAAGACGAAGAAACCTATAATTCGAGGCCAGCACTATATAGATAAATTAATTCAGGTAAGTCTAAATCATTGATGCATATTTCTTCGGAACCTAGTCTCGTCTTGTGATATCTTTTATGATATTAGGTGAGTAAAAATAATAATTTACACGAACTGTGACAAGCCCGATGACATGATCTTAGCTACTGGTAGGGCAACCGTCGCCGCCATGTTTTTTCTACATTAAGGTCTGAGGATTGTAGTTGGTCTTGGTTATTTCACCACAAGATTGTTAATACTACACACGATATTATGTCTTTCCAATTGAAAACTAACACATCTACCACACAATGGAGGTTAAACAACTGTACTAACCCGCTTTGGTAAGTCACTTCACAATTCAAACTCACTCTCCGAAGCTATTTTGCAGCTGCGAAACTCACGTGCACCTTCCTTAGAATAACCACAACAACAACAACAACAATAATAATAAATAATATAATAATAATAATAATACTAATAATATTGCGGAGGATTTTCGGCCCAAAAGTGGTACAGGGAACCTACAGATTTTAAGATCAAACAAGGAGATGAAAAAGTGGAAGACCTGGAAACAACAATTAGGAAAAGACGTTTGCGTTTCTATGGACATATGGATCCCACAAGATTAAATAAACAAATTTTTAATAAAATATATCATCTGAAGAGCCAAGGGGGTTACACCAAGCAGTTGAAGGAAGAACTCCGGAGGCTAGAAATTACAGATGACGACTGTCGAGACAACACAGTTCAGATAAATGCTTTCCAACATACAGGTTCTTGTGGGAGAAAAGAAGGAATGCATGGGAGGAAGGTGGACAGCAGAGAAAAAGGCTCAACACTCTGAAAGAATGAAGGAAGTGTGGAGGAAGAGAAAGGAAGAAAGAACTATGAGAAAGAAATGAAATTATATTTGCGTGGTCCTTAGTTTTGGCCGGTTCGCATAATGTAATGTAATAATAACCTCCCAGCAACAGGCGTTGTACCAACATCTCTGTAGAGAAACCTGCAATTTTTATAACTTGTGATCAATACAGTGACTTGTGTTCAAATATCTGCCCTTCTTAACACTTATTCAACAGTTCGAAAATTGTTAAACCTCCCCACCACATAAATGTAATAGAAGATCAATAACTTACAGTAGAACGCCGTATGTGATCGTTTCGCGCCGTCTGTAACAATAGACGTGTATACAAACGAGAATAATAATTGTGTTTCTTGTTTGTATTTTCTCATTTGTCAGGTTTAATGTCTTTAACAAGTTCAAGTTGTTTTCAGTTAGTCTTATCACGGAAATCATGATTTATTCCACGACTTACCTGTAAAGTTACTACAGGACAAACGTAATTAATGTTCATTAATTATAATCTAGAAGAAAACAATTGCATATTTCCAGATTTGCCGCTTCATTTTTGGTTGGTGACTGAAAATGTAGATGACGTGTTAAGTAACGAATATTCCAAAATGTTTAATTAAGTAAAGCTATAGCCACCACTTAAAATGCAAGCCGAGGAGAATAGAAAAAAATAGTGGAATATAATTCTGAGAAGACCCGATTTATATTATTAAATTGAAACTTCTTATCTCCTGAAGAGTGGGGAATTTCATATTCATTAATTTAACATGGTACCGACGATGTTGCAATAATTTACCAGAAAAGAAATCCAACATATTTCGTGAATCATCCTGTGTATGGAAAGTTTGGGGAACCTGGGAGGGTGTACGTGGCGTGATACTCGTATTTAGAAGATGGGTATGACTGCATCTCCCGCATACCGAGCTGACCATCAAGCTGGTTGTGGCCACTTAGAGATAACGTGTATTTAATATGTGCTCGTGCTACACAAAGGGAGGATTATCACCAACGTCTCGACTTGAAGTGAATAAACTTGTCATGACTCCTTTGGATGCAAATTATGTAAATTGTTACCAGAAAAAACTTACCCTGTCCCTTGATCCGAATGACTTTCAAGAATTAATTTATGGACCTAAACTATGTACCCCAACCTTGACTGTCATTCAAAGTCATGGATTTAGGAAGGGTGGGCGAGGGGAGTGTTTATGTTGGTGAGGCAACGGCCAGAAATGTGCTCTTGATTGTGCTTTGTGCTGCTCTTTATAGAAGGCAGACACAGACAAAAAGGTGATCTCATAAGTTTACTTTTCATATGAATTGTGGCCTAAACCATATTCATTATAATTATGTCTGTCGATTGACTGTTAACAGTAAGAGGAAGAACAGAGAAACTTAGCACTGATCCTGTTATTCCTGAAGTACAGCAAAGGAAAATAACGATGGGGTGGAATATATTGGTCATCAAACTGTATTTTAGGGCGTGTCTTAAAATATGTGTGATAACTCTTGTTTCTGTTCTGACTAGTAATGTACTGTATGTATGTGGAATTATCAGGCATAGCGATTGGGTTATTTACCCCTAGCTTGGAATAAGGTACCATCCTGATGTTTGCCTGGAGGGAAAACCTCACTCAGAAATGCTGCTGTCGGCGTCGGGATTTGAACCTTAGACCTCAGCCTATCTGCTGCAGAATATGCATCCTCCGTATGAAGAAACTCTGCATATGCTAAACAAGTAGATGTTGCTGTGAACGAGACCAGCCTCATAATTACAGGGTGTCGCGAGACTTACACCAACGGAGATACTCTATCCCATAGCAGGAATCGCTCCTCCTCACGTAAGAAGGCAAGTAGCTGCAGAAGTTGAACGTTGGAAGCAAACAACCGATCCATGTCACCCCCTCTATGGTCATCAAATACAGTCCGTTCGACTCAGGTCAAGGAAGAGTTTTTTAAGAACAACTGCAACCCTTGATGATACGGCAGGAAAACGAAGGCGTGAACTGTGGGAACAACACGTACCTAATCCATCCCTGAGTCTAAAGGAAGAACCTTCTGCAGGTTTTCACCTTCGCTATCCCACCTGGAAAACCATCAACCAAATTCGTACAAGTGTTTCGAAATGCAAATCCAACCTTGTAAAGTGGGACTACGCACAAGGAGAAATGGTCTGTGATTGTGGACTACTACAGGATGAAGGGCACCTTCTGGTTTGCCAGAATTTACCATCACCGTGCACAAAAGATGATGTTTTGCAGACTAATGATAAAGCTGCTCTTGTAGCTGAACATTGGATGAACTTGTAGCTGAACATTGGATGAACATTATTTAACAATCTGGATACGGAAGTATAATATATAGTCTAATATTGGGAACATGGAACGTGAATTAACGTCCTCAGCTGTTGGGCTCTATACAAGAGTATTTCGACCGTAAAGTGGCACATTTGGGATCTTGCATCCAGGGTAGGTTATATTCGCAAAGCTTGTTACACCACTGTTCGTGTACCTAAGCTATATAGCAGGAGTCAATAATGGCAAAAACTTCCCTGCCGCATTGAACCTAACATTTGTATTCGTTGAGTAAAGAAAAGAAAGTTACACTGACTTATATCGTTCGTTGGTCTTTGGCACGCTCACTTCTTTCTTTCTTTCTTTCTTTCTTTCTTTCTTTCTTTCTGCAATAGAATGCAGACAACTACTACGTATTTCGAGGATTAAGACAGATTGTTCCAATTTCGGCTTTATTTCTCCCCGGTCCACCTATAGATATTTCAATATTTGTTTTTCTCGAAATTAATGAAATTATTATTCAATTGTATAGGAGCATCTCGGGCGAGTTACATCTTCTTTAGGAACCGCGGTGCATGGAAGAAAATGATTATATGAACTGTCACCGTGTGAATGACAGGTCATTTAATTTACTACCCAAAGTATAAGCATGCTTGGGATAGTAAACTACGTTCATATGACAGCGTGAAAAGAAGACTGATTGCAACTGTTGCTACAATTGCTATTTTCCACGTCCCACGGTTCGTGCAGTGAAAACGATAGGTACCAATGAAAGAGAAGCCGCTTATCTCGTGGTCGTGGAACCGGTCATCCCTTGGACTAACGGGATGAAACTATTATCTGCACGAACTTGCAGGAACCTGGTGGTAGCTCAACTCAGATGCGTGAGATATTTCGGGATAGAACGGCATAGTTGCAGTTGAACTGAGCGGGTATGATAGGCTATTAACCTTCCTAATATAAAGATTATTACAAATGCAAGCTAAAAGTTTGTATTACATTCGCCACAAGATCCAAACAACCTTGGCACTGTTTATTAATACATTGTTGTTGTTGATTGATTTAAGGTCTTTGCAACTTCGTGGTCATGTAGCCCCATGTACTTGGGTGTATGTGGAATTTGTATGATATCCTTTCGTATTGTTTTGGTTGTATTAGTGTGTGTATTTGTAATTCAGATGAGAATTGGAAAGGAGGCGGCCGCGGCCTTAAGTTAGGAGCCATCCCGGTATTTGCCTGGAGTAGAAGTGGGAACCCATGGAAAGACACTTCCAGAATCGCTGAGGTAGGAATCGAACCCGCCTCTTCTCAGTTTTGCCTCACGAGGCTGAGTTTACCCCGGTCCAGCCCTCAGGCCAGAATCACATTTCTTGACAGAGCCGGGAATGATAGCCACTACGCGAACGTGTATAATAATACAGTGGTGTCTATAAGGAGATTTGTTTAAAATCCTTTGTTAAGTAGTGATTCTTAAATGGCAGACAATAATTAAATTCGTATTTAAATGAGAATATTTTAATATATTTTGTATGCTTTTAAAATGTATTTTGTTCGCCTCGTTGCGTAGTGACTAGCAGTGTTGTCTGTCACCGCGGAGGCCCGGATTCGATTCCCGGCTCTGCCAAGAAATATAATTTTCGTCTGAGGGCTGGAATAGGGTACACTCCGTCTCATGAGGCAAAACTGAGGAGAGGTGGGTTTGATTCCCCCTTCAGCCATCCTGGAAGTGGTTTTCCGTGTTTTCCCTCTTCTGCTCTAGGCGAATGCCATGATGGCCCCTAACGTATGGCCACGGCCGCCTCCTTCCCAATCCTTATGTAAATTACAAATAAACACACTAATACAGCCATCACATTATCGCAGGTTATCACACAAATGTCACACACTCAAGTACACGGGGCTACATGACCACGATGTCGCAAAGCCCCTAAATGAATCAACAACAAAGTATGCTGCTGCTAAACAATAAATTAATCATTTAACATAATTATTTTTATTTCTATAATAACACTAAGAGTATTATTATTACAAATTATTATTATTTTTACTATTATGAATTAATATGCATTATTATTACTATATTATTAAAGGCCACGACAAAACTTTTGATTCAAGTTAAGCATATTTCAAACTACAATAACGATAAATGGCTGCTATCAACATTTGTAAAACGGAAGGATGCAATGAGAAATTAAATTACATTAAAATAAAAACCAAAATCAAACAAATCAAAAAAAAATTATATTCATATCTCGAAATTAAAAGTCAACAAAAACAAATATTAACAGCGTCCAAGATTCAACCCCAAAGCGAGAAGCCAGTGGCCACCCTGAAAAAAAAAAGTATTAACTAAACAACTTAATATCAAAATTATAAAAATACGAATAACCCCAAAACACCCATAACCCTGGATTGAGGAGCAGAATTGCACCGGTACCTGGCTCAAAAACCATAAATGAGAACTCCACAGAGCGCACTGTCCTGGTGATAATAATGTTAATTTTTGTGGTTTAAATAGAGACTTAATACAGAAAAATCCTGTACCTCTCAATTATTCGCAAACGTACGTAGTAAAAGGATTTGATTGCTGCAAGAATCATTAAAATCTGTCGCCTAGAATGTCAGAATAGTCGTTACTAATATTTGAAATATATAGATTCTCACTATGAGTGTTGAAGATACAAAGCTGATCAGGTAGAAATACAGTCTCGGTACCTACGATCAAGCATGTTTGAATACCACTAACTTGAACGATAGGCTGGGCTCCATTCTTCACAAACTCTATTTAGTGAGGTTTGATCCCCGGCATTGGTTGCGAGTTGCCGCTTCAAGGTACTCGGTTCTCTCATCCGACGTCCAACTCATTCAGCTTTGCTATGTGGAATGAATGGACTTATTTTACCTAGTATAATACCATTAATACACTTTATAAAATAGAGCCTGAATTGAAATGTCCACTATAATAGATTTGCTGCTGTGAATGGAGAACTTTTCTTCACAATGAACAACAACAGATTTATGCTGAGCAGTTGATAAGTCATTCATTGCGCAGGTGGCTTGCGGCAAAGCAAAGAGAATCTCGAGGAAGGTGCGGTGACAACTCGTACAGACTATTCTCTCGGAATAAATAATGTGCCCTTAGACTGAGACGGAGTATAACCAACGCACGGAACGGGAGGAATTCTTCTCTATGCGATGTTCAAGTGACTAGAGACCAAATAAGCCGCTTATGTAGTCTCGGGATATGTATTGAGACTTCGGTCCCAAATCTCTTGGTCTTCAATCCGGCTCTGCCAAGAAATTTAAGTCTGGTCATAAGGTTGGAACGGGGTCCATTCTGTCACGTGAGGCAAAACCGGGGAAGGGCGAGTTCGATTCTCACCTCAGCCAGGCAAATACCGGGATGATTTGTAACTTAAAGCCACGGCCTCCTCTTTACTAATTCTAGCTTCATTTACAAATATATACACACAACTACAGACGTCCCAATAACTCAATAGTTGGTTGGTTCCTCGGTTTGGGGGCTGCGACAACGTGATCATGTAGCCCCGTCTACTTTGGGAGTGTGTAGAATCTGTCTGATAACCGGTGTTAATTGTGATTTCTGTATTCGTGTCTGTTATCTGTTATTCAGATAAGGATAGTAGACGATCAAATTCAAGTTGTTCCCACTTTTGCTACTAAATGCTACCGGCAACGACACCTAGCTGCGAACTTGGCTACTAGATACCACCGCAACCGGCACCTCGCGGCGAACTTTGGAGCTTTAGAACGTAAATGAAATCTAACCTACAAATTTAGCTTCACACAATCGTAGTTAGTGGAAGGTTCTTTTACTTACCGTAAATCTATGACGGGCCCGCCGGCTTTACTTCCCTTCCGAAGGAAGGCATATTGAGGGATTTTTAACACTTTAAAAAAATCCGACGACTTCAGCCGGGTTTGAACTCGCGATCTTGGGCATAGAGTTCAGCATGCTACCAACTACGCCGCCGAAGCCGCCCAATAACTAAATACTACTATTACGAGTACTACTACTACTACTATTACTACTACTACCACTACTACTGTAATAGTTTCTTTACGTGTGATATAAGTTTCAGGGAGGGCGCCAATTCATAGAATACTACGAATGAACATAATCTTAATACAGACACAAGAACTCATTCATCTCAAGGTGTGGTATGTCTCCGACACCAACCAAGACACTTCAGTAAACAAGGCAGCTTAATTATATACTGCAACATAACAATAAATCATTGGAATGCTACTTACTATTTTGTGGTCTTAAGGGATGTATAATTAAATTGTATCAATAATGCCGTCACAACAAGATACAATTTCCAGTATCATACCACCATTCAAATACTCATTTTATTCTGGTTTCCCTTCTTAGAACTATGTATTTTAGAAACTATCGTCATATAACCATTACGATGCAGTAAAGAAGACAGAATGATTCAATCTATAACTTCCTTAACGTTTATCTTTCATAATGAAGTATTTTATCAATAGCTTTCTTTTATCAGCGCTAATAACCTATATCACTTTTTTTATCAATGTATTTAACTCTCATTGTCTAAACTCCTCTCTGCTATCGCCAGAGTTGACACTCTCTGAATTAGTTCAAGTTTCATCCACTCAAGCGCACCAACGCCACCTCCAAAGAACACTAATCATTTTTATATAAACGAATCACGGCCTATGTGGTCTCAGTAAACGTTACAATCGCCCACAGAAAGCCTGACAACTATGTCATATTGAAGGGCTTTCTGATACACATGCAACACACACAAAAATACATAAGAGCGTGAGACACGGAGATCTGGACTTCCCTCTTCTTCATGTGATTATACTATTATCTTGTCCAAATCAAGCTGCACAACACACCATCTTACAACCGTTATCCGCCTCTTCAACCAATTCTGTAGTCTCCTCTCCATACCTCAAGCTCTCCCTGATTAGCTTGAAATGTTCTTGAAGAAAAACATCCACAATTGGATATCAAGATACCAAATCACCATCTCCACCTCCACTGCCGCTAGCACAAGGTGGCTTAGTCGTAACTACCACATTTTCCGAAGCCTAGTACACACTGAGAAGGCTATTGCAAAACTGGTTATAGGTCGGCCGTTCATTTTTGTAGAGAATATATATATATATTGGTACTATATCCTCTGATATTGGTTCAGCATCCATTTTAGGCGATCCATGGTTCGTTGCTGTAGATCACACGATACAATTCCAAATTACTTATAGCTGATTGTAAATATTGCTCCACCATCAAAAGCTTGTCACATCTGTCCACTTTAGAATCCAGTGTAGGACATTCCTTGATGTATTCTGTACAATGTTCCAACTTTAATTCGATGACTTAGAAAACATGGAAATTATATTTTAATTGTTCAGAATTACTACACAAAATCAAGTAAAAAAAACAAAAGCTGCAATAATATGAATGGACAAAAGGTTAAATAGAAGATAACGAAAAATATCCACAGCATAACTCAAAATTAAGAAAGATACTAGGTAACACACACAATGAAAAACATATACATTACAGCATATAAACGAATACATATACATTGTGCAACTGTATCAAAAATTAAGAAAATAGACATATATATGCCTCCAATACCCAATTCATAAGTAGACAACAAATAGCGGAACGCGCCCCCAACACATTAATTTTACGTCTAGATAAAAAATGATCTTGACAACTTCCTATAACCAAATTTACGTTACATAACTGACTAGATATATTAATAATAATAATGTCTTAATCTCACAATAACGAATTCTACTCACGTAACATATTTACGCAGAGAGTGAATATTATAAGTTCCATACATTGGAATACCTTCATTTTCCAAAACATAGCACTCTTACCTAAACGCTTAGACACAGTATAAGGTCCCTCGTACAAAAGAAAAAAACTTCTTTATGACCTTCTCTATGGAACATGACGGTTTCGGGACCCTTAATAGGACGCGATCTCCCACATTGAAATAGTCAAATTTATTCTTGTTTTGTTGGCGAATTCTACTTTCAGCTGACTTGGATAATACCTTTTTCCCCAACTGGACATAAAATTCCTTTCCAAATTGTTTTCCCCTAGTTAACCCCAAACATCTCGCTAGTTCATTTTGGGGCCTCCTTCCAAAATGAATTTCAAACGGTGTAACCCGTGTACTTTCATGTTGAACAGAATTCAACCAGGTTTCAACTTTAGATAGTTGTCCTACCCAAGCAGAATGTCTATCATGCACTAAAGCACGGAATAACCGAGATAATTCTCTCATCGAACGTTCACTTGGATTTCCTTGTGGATATCTCACGGATGAGTGAACATGTGTAATGCCAACTTTTTCCATGCTGGATTTCCAGTACCTAGAAGTAAACTGCGGTCCGCTGTCAGAAAGAATTCTAAATGGAATGCCAAACTCAGGTATATACTTATCTAACATCACTCGGCTACATACACGTCCCGTGGCTTTCCTAAGTGCATAAAGTTTGACATATTTACTAAATGCGTCAACAATAACAAATATGTATTCATAACCGAACTGACCCCTTACAATAGGACCATACAAATCTACACATAGTAATTCTCCAGGACTATTTGTAAGGATTGTCTGCATTTCACCAACCAAATATCTATTTGGAAATTTACTTCTTTGACACAAGTCACACCTAGCGAGGATATGCCTGACATCCCTTCCCATCTTATCCCAAATAAAATCATGCCGAATTTCATAGAGCACCTTGTTAGCACCAAAATGCCCTAGTTCCTTGTGTAGAAACCATACAAGTTCTTCCCTTAATGATACAGGAACACATATAGCCCAACTATCCTCCTTACACTTACGTGCAAGAAACCCGTCTTGCATCCTGTATGTAAATCGTCCTACTTTCACCGTGTCCTCATCACCTGTCTCAAGTCTCGCCATAGGCTCAGCTAATACACTATCTTCACGTTGTTCAACTAACATATTCTTAAGTATCTCAAATGACTGCTTGTTACTTGGATTCATACATACACAAATCATTACCCCTTCCTCAGCCTTTATCACTGAATTATTTCTATTCAACGTTATATTGCGTGACAACATGTCAGCAAGAATATTATCTTTTCCCTTAATGTGTTTCACTTCAAAATCATACTCTTGAAGTGCTAGGATCCATCGACTAACCCTGTTGGAATTTAATTTACAGGTTATAATGAAGACCAATGCATGATGATCCGTGTGAATTTCGAACTTACTTCCCAATATATACATCCTAAATTTGCTAAGACTGTATATAATTCCAAGAAGTTCCAACTACGTAATAGTATATCTTTTCTCCGTGGCAGATAATCCACGTGAAGCTAATGATACAATTCTTAAATTCCCTTCTTCATCTCTTTGACAAAGTACACCCGAAATACCTATACTCGATGCATCAGTCATCACAACATACTCTCTGTCCCTCAATGGGTAACGCAGCACCACTGCTTCCTCAAATCCACATTTTAGAGCTTTAAATGCTTCGGCATGTTGTTGATTCCAATACCATCTATTACCTGACTTCAGTAGCTCTCTAAAAGACTCCACTAAACATGAATACTTCATCACAAACCTTCTAAAGAAATTACAAACTCCCAAATACGATTTTAGTTCCTTCACGTTTTTGGGTTCACTAGCATTGAGTATCTTTCTTACCCTGCTTTCCTCAGGTTTTACACCCCACCTTGATACATTATGACCTAGAAATGTCACCTCCTCTCTACAAAACGATGACTTGGAAAGTTTAAGCGTGAAACCTGCTCTATCCAGTCTCTTGAAAACATCGTTGAGATGTAATAAATGTTCTTCAAAAGTCTTAGAACTAATAACTAAGTCATCTATATATATCGTAACAAACTCTCCTGTATCACTTCCTAGTGCTATATTAAGAGCACGAATAAGAGCTGCCAAACTACTCTTTAAACCAAATGGTACACGGCAAAACTGGTATAGGTTATTCTGATGACTAAAAGCCGTAAAAACCCTATCTTCCTTTCTTAGGGGAACCTGCCAAAAACTAGAGCTGAGGTCAACACATGTGAACCATTGCTTTCCCTCAAAACTCTCCATCAATTCTTCAATTGACAACGATTTTAATTGGTCAGCACTAATACGAGAATTAAGCATTCGAGCATCGAGACAAATTCTAACCCCACCATCAGCTTTAGGGACTGTAATCAAAGAATTTACATAACAGCTATTTGAATGCTCAATTATGCCGTCACATAACATTTGATCGATCTGTTCCTGAACTAATTTTTGATATTTAAAAGGTACCGGATAACGATGACCAACAAAAATGGAATAATCATGCACGTTTAGAGTATGTATATAACAGTTGGCTTCTCCAATTCTTTCTTCAAAAATTCTCTTATTCTCTAAAAATACCTCATAAAGCTTATCTACCTGATCAGACTCCAAACTACTCTCATTTACAGCTTGACGCAACGTATTCTCGAGATCATCATTTGTGTGCAGACTCCCTACAAAGAGTAACGGCACAGGTTCTACATCACAAGTAACCTGCCCATTCACCTCTACATCTCCTTCCAAAAAAACTTCACTTAATACACACACTCCCTGAAAACTCTTTCCTCTCTTACCTGCTTCAATAAATGAAACATTTATTTCATTGCTATCCCATAACAATCTGGCACATCCTATTTCAAAACACAATTTAACTGAGAACCTAGTCAGCCAATCCGAACCAAGGATCACCTCATATACTAAATTTGGAATGACTAAACAAATCTGACTCTTCGACTTTATCGTGAATTGCAATTTTAACCAAAATCTGTTTAGACATAATATTAGATTTTTCTTACTGCTGTTATAACATAAGTAGATTTAATAGGAATTTCTTCCAATTCTACTCCAGCATCCTTCATTCTACCATAAAATCTAGCGCTTATACATGACTTTACACATCCACTGTCCAACAAGACAAACACTTGTACCCCCGACACGTATAACTCTACGACATGATTCATATCTATGACCTTAGGCTCCACTGTCTCTTCAATAAACTCTCGTAGTAAGTCACTTCTAATATCCAGGTCATATGCATCAGATATCAACGTACTGATAGGAAAACTATCAGACTGTAAACCTGACCTTACATCACAGTCTGATTCTCGTTTAAATTACTAGTACTAGGCCTTACCCCATCTCTATTTAGTCTCTCGTTAATCTGACCACCTTGATCTTCCTCTCTAGATCTACCAGAACTTCCTGAATTGTTCCTATGATTGTAAAAATGGTGCCCATTGTTGTTTATACCCGTATTATTATCTTGGTTATTATCATTGTATCCTGTATTTCCGTGATACTGCCTTGGATAATTCTGGTGTCTATTTCTTCCTTGATGTTGACCTACATTGTTCTGTACATGAGCACCATGTTGTCTACCATTCTGGTATAACTGCGGTCTATTATCTACATTCCGATTATTCACATTCTGTCTTAATTGTATGTCATGAGAATCTCCTAAATCATCAAACATACTTAATAATCTTTCTAACTCCTGAATAGTTGATATCCGTTGCATGCATGCAGCCTCACTTACCCGATACGGAAAATGCTTCAATAGTAATCTTACTATATCCGCATCCTGTGTCAATCCATCTAGATATTTACAAATTATTACCTGATTCAGGAAATATTCCGTCATTTTAATGTTACCTCCAGGCTGGTACATACCAAAAATGATCCCCTCACGTTTCTGAGATTGTATTACATTGTTCCAATATTTCTCACAAAATTTAGCCTTAAAATCATTAAAATCAACTAACGCTCCTTTATACACTGCAAACCAGCTTCTCGTCTCCCCCACAAATGCCTGATCTAATATCTCCACTACCATATTCCACTCAACCTGTCCTTCTATTAACCTTTCCTTGAATTTATTTTCTACTATAGCTATGAATTCCATAGGACATCCCTGCTCGTTAGAGAACTTAACTAGTTCATTTTCCTTAATTCCACCTCCTGATACAATTACTCTACCCTGTATTCCCTCATGCCTTATCTGCTTTCTTAACCTAGTCTCAATTTTTGCCATCTTTTTATCCGCCACTTTTTCTACTATTTCCACTCTTTCTTTCAAATTATTCTCTTTTTCTATTAATTCATATCTTAATATCTTCTGTTTTTCCTGAATCTCCTGATAAGTTTCTGCATTTATCAAGTGACTTTCTTCTACTTTCTTATGAAATTCTGACTGCACTCTCTTTTATCTCTTCTCCCAATTCTATTCTTACTTGCCTAGTTTCCATCTGTACTATTTTCTTAAGATTCTCTCCTTGATCGACTAACTTTTCCTGAATTTTCCCTTCCATTTCTACAAACTTCAGATCTACTTTCTCTATAATATTTTCAGCCTTTAGTTCTAACACATCCTTAATTTCACATCTGATCTCCTGTTTCACCCCCTGAATACTCTCCTGCAGAGTCCCATACTTCCTATTTAATTCCTCATTTTCCTTGACCACATTGTCTAACCTTTGATGAATTTCCTTATTATTTTTATCTATCGTCTCTCTCATCTCCTGATATTGCCTACTTATTTCCTCTCTAATCTCCTGATTATCTTTCTTACTTTCATCAAATCTTTCACTCAGCATTCGCATGATCGCAGCTAATGAATCTTCCGAAATTCCTTTCTCTTTACTAGTATTCGGGTTACTCTCTGACATCATAGTATTATGATCTACGCTCTCTTCACTATCAAGACCACTTCTTAGCTTCATATCTTTCTCCGACATACTGAATTACACCTCTAAACACATGCCCCAAAATCACTCGCACAATATATAAGCATTCCTACCCCTACATTGATGTGTCCTGGTTCTCGTGCCCTACGTTGAGGTGTCAATTGTAATAGTTTCTTTACGTGTGATATAAGTTTCAGGGAGGGCGCCAATTCATAGAATACTACGAATGAATATAATCTTAATACAGACACAAGAACTCATTCATCTCAAGGTGTGGTATGTCTCCGACACCAACCAAGACACTTCAGTAAACAGGGCAGCTTAATTATATACTGCAACATAACAATAAATCATTGGAATGCTACTTACTATTTTGTGGTCTTAAGGGATGTATAATTAAATTGTATCAATAATGCCGTCACAAGAAGATACAATTTCCAGTATCATACCACCATTCAAATACTCATTTTATTCTGGTTTCCCTTCTTAGAACTATGTATTTTAGAAACTATCGTCATATAACCATTACGATGCAGTAAAGAAGACAGAATGATTCAATCTATAACTTCCTTAACGTTTATCTTTCATAATAAAGTATTTTATCAATAGCTTTCTATATCAGCGCTAATAACCTATATCACTTTTTTATCAATGTATTTAACTCTGTGTCTAAACTCCTCTCTGCTATCGCCAGAGTTGACACTCTCTGAATTAGTTCAAGTTTCATCCACTCAAGCGCACCAACGCCACCTCCAAAGAACACTAATCATTTTTATATAAACGAATCACGGCCTATGTGGTCTCAGTAAACGTTACACTACTACTGGTTTTACGTCTCTTTTAACAACTGAGGCTTTTAGGGACGCCAGGGTGCCGGAATTTTGTCCCGAAGGGGATCTTGTATTTGCGCACCCTAGAATGTTAACTGACTGCGCCAGGATTCGAACCTTCAACCTCGGGAACAGCACCACACAGCCAGTCCCCAATAACTCAGACATATTTTTCACATACTCTTACATGGGTCTGACGACCACGATGTCTAAGCCATTAAATGAAACAACATGCAAACCAGATAAAAGTAGTGTAATAGTGCAATTTATTATATATAATCCAAAATTGACTCATCACCGCAGGGCTCAAACCACGAGACCTAAAAAGCTGAAATTTTGCATGTTGGTTGATCCGAGTATGTAGAGGCCCACTAAGAAACGGTTTTTGAAAATTCAATTTGTAAGTGCCTTTTTTCGGCCCTTTGGCAATGAGCAAGGACAGTCGTACAAAGGTCGGATTTAGCTCATTTTAAGCCGCCAGATACGAGAAACAATACTCGGAAGTCCTGTAGGGACCCCGAAACACACTTTTTAAGTTTCTAAAATGAACGGTTTCGGGTATATTCCCAAATATCTGTGTTCCCTCTGAGAAACAGATCAAAGTTACTATGGCAACCGCTGAAATTTTCCAGACCGGGGATAGTTTTCTGGCAATATCTCGAAAACCGTTCGTTTTAGGGCCTTAAAACGTGGAGTTCGGTTCCCACTTCTTTGAAGTGGAAACCACGAACATTGCTCCTCGCATTGATACGCGCATGAAGAGCTATATTCCATATTTCTACGAGCAAATCGACTTGGAAAGTCTCATCTATTATATATAATCCAAAATTGACTCATCACCGTAGGGCTCAAACCAATAGACCTAGAAAGCTGAAATTTTGCATGTTGGTTGATCCGAGTATGTAGAGGCTCACTAAGAAACGGTTTTTGAAAATTCAATTTGTAAGTGACTTTTTTGGCCCTTTGGCATTGATCGTCCAAAATTGACTCATCGACGCAGGGCTCAAACCACTAGACCTAGAAAGCTGAAATTTTGCATGCTGGTTAATCCGAGTATGTAGAGGTCCACTAAGAAACGTTTTTTGAAAATTCAATTTGTAAGTGACATTCTTCGGCCCTTTGGCACTGAGCAAGGACAGTCGGTACAAAGGTCGGATTTAGCTCATTTTAAGCCGACAGATACGAGAAACAATACTCGGATGTCCTGTAGGGACCCCGAAACACACTTTTTAAGTTCTTAAAATGAACGGTTTCGGAGATATTCCCAAATAACTGTGTTCCATCTGAGAAATAGATCAACGTTACTGTGGCAACCGCTGAAATTTCCCAGACCGGGGATAGTTTTCTGGCAATATCTCGAAAACCGTTCGTTTTAGGGCCTTAAAACGCGGGGTTCGGTTCCAAACCACGAACATTGCTCCTCGCATTGATACGCGCATGAAGAGCTATATTCCATATTTCTACGAGCAAATCGACTTGGAAAGTCTCATCTCTTATATAACAAGAAGTTCCGTGACGAACTAAAGAGCCTACTTTTCTTAAAATTTAAAATTCCTGCCATTGATTAATCTATATGGATCTATCTAGAATAATGACAAAATTAAATTGGTAATATAGAAATTTCTAATTAGTTCGAAATACTGTATACCTGGCATAATGTAGCCTAATAGAGAACTACAGTTGACAGCCCTGGTGACTGAATATATTCTTGTTTCCATCTCTTAAGGTACAGAATACAAAATTTGGTTGTAGTCCAATGGATAGCATGGACGTTACATGCAGTTAAACATTGGATCTAACAGCACGCTTAAAATCATGTTGGCAACAATGACATACATGTATTGGTCAGAAATAATCTGCAATAATATGATCTCTTGTTGTGTTTATTTTGAATGAAATCCATTTGTTAGTATAGAAGTTACAGGCATATTAAAATTGGACCTATCAGCAGGCTTAGAATCATGTTGGCAGCACTGACGTATATTAATTACTCCAAATTAATCTAGAATGTCAGGTGCAATACGTGTGCAAATTTTAGAGCTATTGGCTTGCATATTTTATGATATATTGATATTAGGGAAACAAAAATAGAGACACCATTTTTTAACAGTTGGCAACACTGGTTGCTCTTAAGAATACGCATAGTCGTATCTGTTATGGTGCACATAGCACATACAAATTTTGGTTGAAATCCAAATGATAGTATAGAAGCTACATGTATTTAAAGTTGGACCTCTCTGCAGGCTTAGAATCATGTTGGTATCACTGACGTATATAAGTTACTCCAAATTAATACAGAATGTCAGGCACTATACGTGTGCATAGTTTGAAGTTGTCGGCTTGCATACTTTCTGATATATTGGTATTTTGAGAAAATAAATTGAGAGCATTTATTGACAGTTGGCAGCCCTGGTGGATCTTAGGAATACGCTCAGTTATATCTGTTTATGAACACATAGCACATACGAAATTTGGTTGAATTCCAATTGATAGTGTAGAAGTTATATGCATTTAAATATTGGACCTATCAGCAGGCTTATAATCATTTTGGCAACACTGCCATGTATGGCCTCCTGGAAATTAAACTGCAATATTATTATCTATAAGTGTGCCAATTTTCAAATAGCTCCCATTCATACCTTCCGAGATATCCAACATAGAGCTCAAATTTCAATTGCGATTTTTCAGCAGTTGGTAGCACTGACATCATTTTTAAATATGGCCGTGAGATATTCAGGTATAGATCTTTACTCCTACCAAATTTTGTTTCGATTGCTGCAGCCGTTTAGGAGTTGATAGGGGGGGGGGACACACACACACAGCCAGACAGACAGAAGAACAGACAGACATAAGGACAGACAGACAGACAGACACACATTTGCCCGATCTCACAAGTCTACATTTTCCTCATTTTTGCAAAATGTGAAAAGTAGGCTAACAAGTGTCCTGACTGACTGATTCAATGACTCACTGACTCATCATCGCCCAGCCAAAACTATTAAAGTTTGAAACATGAAATTTGGGGATATGTTCGTGGTAAGTCGAAAACGCGCACTAAGGAAGGATTTTTGGATATTCAGGTTCTAAAGGGGTGTTAAGGGGGTAGACCTGCATTTCATTGAATAACAATATCTCAGAATTGGTTTCATTCGGAGATGTGATACTCGGCATATACACTCATCATTAAAAATTAGAAGACACGTGTGTGAGGGTTTTTCGATGTGGTGTATATTATGTGGTGAAAGGGGTGAAAAGTGGGGGTTGAAAGATACCTAACGGAGCGTGTATCTCTTAAACGACATAGGCGAGGAGTTTGAAACTCACCGGGAAAAAAACACCTTAAAAAAATAATAAAATAGATGTTTGACCGTTTTTTTTTTCATAAATCCAATTTAAGGGGCCCATAGGGAGGGGTGAAATTCTGGGGGGAAAAAAAAACAGGAAAGAAAGTGTCCTAACTGATTGACTGACAGACTCACTCATCAAACTCAGGGGGAAAAATCTGCTTAAAAATAAGTAAATAGGTGTTGGACAGTTTTTTTTTTTCATACACCCAATTTAAAGGGTTCATGGGGAGGGGTGAAATTCTGAAAAAAAGGAAATTGAGAGAAAAGTCCTGACTCACTCACCATCGCCCAGACAAAATTATTGAAATTAGACACATGACATTTTGGGGAATATGATCATTGTATGTCAAAACCGTCCACTAAGGGAGTATTTTCGGATATTCAGTGGGTCTTAAGGGGATTAAACCTGCATTTCATTGAATAACAATAACTCCCGATTGGTTTCATTGGGGGATGTGATACTCGGCATATAAACACATCATTGAAAATAAGAAGACATGTACCTGAGTGTTTTTCGATGTGGTGTATATTATGAGGTGAAAGGGGTGAAAAGTGGGGGTTGAATGATTCCTAACGGAGCGTGTTTCTCTTAAACGACATGGGCGAGGAGTTTGAAACTCAGCGGAAAAAAATCAGCTTAAAATATACGTAAATAGATCTTCGATCGTTTTCCCCCATAAATTAAATTTAATGGGCCCATGGGGAGGGGTGAAATTATGGGGGGGGGGGGGCGGGACCTGAAAGAAAGTGTCCTAACTGATTGACTCACTCACTCACTCTTCAAACTCAGGGAGAGAAAACTGCTTAAAAATAAGTAAATAAGTGTTCGACAGTTTATTTTTTCATAAATCAGATTTAAGGGGTTCATGGTGAGGGATCAAATTCTGGAAAAAAAAAAAAAAATGAAAGAAAATGTCCTGACTCACTCTCTCACTCACTCATCATCGTCCAGCCAAAATTATTGAAGTTAGAAACATGACATTTTTGGGATATGTTCGTTGTATGTCAAAACCGTACACTGAGGGGGTTAAGCATGCATTTTATTGAATAACAATATCTCACGAGTGGTTTCATTTGTGGATGTGATACTCGGCATATAAACTAATCATTAAAAATAAGCAGACATGTGTCTAAGGGTTTTTCGATGTGGAGTCTATTATAAGGTGAAAGAGGTGAAAAGTGGAGGTGGAAGGATTCCTAACGGAGCGTATATCTCTTAAACGACATACGCGAGAAGTTTGAAACTCAGCCGAAAAAAACAGCTTAAAATTAAGTAAATCGGTGTTCGACCGTTTTTTTCATAAATTCAATTTAAGGGGCCAATGGGGTGGGGTGAAATTCTAGAAAATAAGGAGAGAAAGTGTCCTGACTTGACTAACTCACTCACTCATCAAACTCAGGGGAAAATGACAGCTTAAAATATAAGTTAATAGGTGTTCGAGCGTTTCTTCATAAATCCAATTTAAGGGGTGCATGGGGAGGGCGTAAAATTCTGGTAAAAATAATTGAAAGAAAATGACCTGACTGACTCACTCACTCATCATCGCCCAGCCGAAATTATTGAAGTTAGAAACATGAAATTTTGCGGTTATGTTCGTTGTATGTCGAAAACGTCCACTAAGGAAGGATTTTTGGATATTCATGTTCTAAAGGGGTGTTAAGGGGGTAGACCTGCATTTAATTGAATTACAATATCTCCCGATTGGTTTCCTTGGGGAGATGCGATACTCGGCATATTAACTCATCATTAAGAATAAGAAGACACATGTCTGAGGGTTTTTCGATGTAGTGTATATTATGAGGTGTATGTGTGAAAAGTGGGGGTTGAAGGATTCCTAACGGAGCAAGTATCTCTAAAAAGACAGAGGCATAAAGTATGAAACTCAGGGGGGAAAATCAACTTTAAATATAATTCAATTGGTGGTCGACCGTTTTTTCATAAATCCAATTTAAGGGGCCCATTGGGAGGGGGGGGGGGTGAAATTCTGGGGAACGAAGTCCACTAAAGAAGGATTTTTGGATATTCACTCATCATCCCCGAGCCAAACATATTGCAGTTAGAAACTTGAAATTTTGGGGATATGTTCGTTGTATGTCGAAAACGTCCTTAAAGGATGGATTTTTGGATATTCATGTTCTGAAGGGGTATTAAGGGCGTTAAGCTTGCATTTCAATGATTAACAATATCTCACGAGTTGTTTCATTTGGGCATGCGATATTCGGCATATAAATTAATCAGTAAAGATAAGCAGACATGTGTCTAAGGGTTTATCGATATGATGTATATTATGAGGTGAAAGAGGTGAAAATTGGGGGTTGAAGAATTCTTAACGGAGCGTGTATCTTATAAACGACATAAGCGAGAAGTTGGAAATTCAGCGGAAAAAATCCGCTAAAAAAATAAGTAAATAGGTGTTCGACCGTTTTTTCATAAATCCCATTTAAGGGGGGCATGGGGAGGGGTGAAATTCTCAAAAATAAATGAAAGAAAATGTCCTGACTGACTCACTCACTCACCATCGCCCAGCCAAAATTATTGAAGTTAGAAACATGAAATTTTGGGGATATGTTTGTATGTCGAAAACGTCCACTAAGGAAAGATATTTGGATAATCAGGTTCTAAAGGGGTTTTAAGGGGATAAACGTGTATTTTATTGAATAACAATATCTCACGAGTGGTTTCATTTGGTGATGTAATACTTGGCATATAAACTAATCATTAAAAATAAGCTGACACATGTCTAATGGTTTTTCGATGTGCTGTATATTATGAGTGAAAGGGGTGAAAAGTGGAGGTTGAAGGATTCCTAACGGAGTGTGCATCTCTTAAACGACATAGGCGAGGAGTTCGAAACTCAGAGGAAAACAATCAGCTTAATAAAAATATAAAAAATAATTAAATAAATAGGTGTTCGACCGTTTTTTCATAAATCCAATTTAAGGGGCCCATCGGGAGGGGTGAAATTCTGGAAGAAAAACGTCCACTAAGGAAGGTTTTTTTGATATTCACTCTCATCGACCAACCAAAACTATTAATGTTAGAAGAATGATATTTTGGGGATATGTTTGTTGTGTGTCGAAACCGTCTACTAAGGAGGGATTTTTGAATATTCAGGTTCTAAAGGGGTGTTAACGGGGTTAAACCTGCATTTCATTGAATAACAATATGACACGACTATGACGCGAGCGACGCCGCGGGTACCTGCTAGTCTATTATATATAATCCAAAATTGACTCATCACCGCAGGGCTCAAACCACTAGACCTAGAAAGCTGAAATTTTGCATGTTGGTTGATCCGAGTATGTAGAGGCCCACTAAGAAACGGTTTTTGAAAATTCAGTTTGTAAGTGACTTTTTTCGGCCCTTTGGCGCTGAGCAAGGACAGTCGGTACAAAGGTCGGATTTAACTCATTTTAAGCCGCCAGATACGAGATGCAATACTCGGAGGTCCCGTAGGGACCCCGAAACACACTTTTTAAGTTCCTAAAATGAACGGTCTTGGAGATATTCCCAAATAACTGTGTTCCCTCTGAGAAACAGATCACCGTTACTATGGCAACCGCTGAAATTTCCCAGACCGGGGATAGTTTTCTGGCAACATCTCGAAAACCGTTCGTTTTAGGGCCTTGAAACGCGGGGTTCGGTTCCCACTTCTAACCACGAATATTGCTCCTCGCATTGATACGCAAAAAATGAGATATATTTTATTTATAGTGTGGCTTTTGGGGTCGGATACGATCGTGATTTTGAGTCTAATTTTATACTCTTTGGGCTGGTTATTGTAAGCGAGCTTTCAGATCTTTACTCTAATTTACAATATTAAGATTCTTTATATTTTGCACGGTATGCTTTCATTTTCTTTATAAATGTGTTTTTTGTTAACTGAATATTTTTTTGCCAATTTTGATCTGCTCTTTTTCGTTTTTTACCATGATCAGCAACCCATATTCACAGTCGAATGTGTCGTATTCTACCGGCTGTCACTTCAATTATTATTTTTTCTTAATTACTCTTACTGAGGAATAATGTTGGTATTTTGTCTTTCACGGCCATTGAATCCCCGCACAAGGCACGGCTTAAACATAAAAAAGGTGTTGAGTTGGACTAATGTACTAATGGTGCAGCAGAAAAGAGGATAATTGAAGCTTTTGAAATGTGGTGATACAGGATCAGATGATCAGATGGGTAGATAGGGTAACAAAGGAGGAGGTATTAAGACGAGTGGGAGAGGAGAGATATTTCTGGCGACTGCTATTTAAGAGAAGAGATAGGAGGGTAGGACACATATGAAGACACCCAGGAATAGCAAGCTTAGTTATGGATGGGAGGGTCGCGGACTAGAACTGTAGGGGTAAACCAGGGTTAAACAGATTGTCTCGGATGTAGGGTGTGGCAGCTATGTAGAGATGAAACGATTAGCTCAGGAGAGGGAGACCTGGAGCGCTGCATCAAACCAGTTAAAAAACTGAAGACTCAAACAACAACAACAATCAGGAATTTTAATTACTTAGAGAGGCATGTGAGGCAAAAGGGTGGTTGGAGATTTCAATCCCTGGGATGTAACACTGGAAGAGACTGCATAATGTACATCAGCGGCCAAGATGAGAGATATTTAACTATAGGTCTATTAATAGCGATATGTTGTCGTTCAAATCATCAATAAGTATGGCCAAATTACATCCAGAATAGCTTAAGTAAGAATACTTTTAATTCCCCATATTCCGATAGATTTGCCATTCCAGTGTGCAAGAGTGCAGTTCTCTCTGCAAACAATATTCGCAATTTCTTTAACAAAGCGCAATGACATACACTTAAAAGTAGCACGTGTACATTTAGACAAAAACCATTTTTTCCCATGGGCAACTGTATGTGGCGTGCTCGCGAGCATCCGGACAACAAAATCGTTATGTCTCAGCTGAAGATGGCAAAACCAAAAACGTAATTTTATATTATGTTAACATAATGTAACGTCGAACCCTGCAGACATTCACAACTCTATAAAATTCCCACTTTGCTGCTCATATCAATATACTGTATGTATCAGAAAATTCAGAATTAGAATGGACCCAACTATAGCCGCGATTGCTGTAATAGAATAGACCAATTATCAGCAATAATTCATCGTCCCCATTGTCTTGATCGCGGGCGAAGCCGCGGGTACCTGCTGGTAGTGGTATAATTTTTAGCCTACTTTTCACATTTTGCAAAAATGAGGAAAAAGTAGTCTTATGAGATCGATCCGGGAAAATGTGTGTCTGTCTGTCCTTCTGTCTGTCTGTCTGTCTGTCTGTCTGTCTGTGTGTGTGTGTCCCCCCTATCAACTCCTAAACGGCTGGAGCAATCGAAATAAAATTTGGTAGGAGTAAAGATCTATACCTGAATATCTCACGGCCATATTTGAAAATGATGTCAGTGCTACCAACTGCTGAAAAATCGCAATTGAAATTTGAGCTCCATGTTGGATATCTTGGAAGGTATGAATGGCGGCTATTTCAAAATCGCCACACATATAGATAATAATATTGCAGTTTAATTTCCACAAGACCGTACATGGCATTGTTGCCAAAATGATTATAAGCCTACTGATAGGTCCAATATTTAAATGCATATAACTTCTACACTATCAATTGGAATTCAACCAAATTTCGTATGTTGTATGTGTACGTAACCAGATATGACTGAACGTATTCTCATGAACCACCAGTGCTGCCAACTGTTAAAAAATGCTCTTAATTTCTTTTATCCAAATACCAATATATATGAGAAAGTATGCAAGCCGACAGCTTTAAACTATGCACACGTATAGTACATGACATTCTATATTAATTTGGAGTAACTTATATACGTCAGTGCTACCAACATGATTCTAAGCCTGCTGAGAGGTCCAACTTTAAATACATGTAACTTCCATACTATCATTTGGATTTCAACCAAATTTCGTATGTGCTATGTGTACCACAACAGCTATGACTATGCATATTCTTAAGAGCAACCAGGGCTGCCAACTGTTAATAAATACTGTCTCTATTTTTGTTACACTAATATCAATATATCAGAAAGAATACAAGCCAATAGCTCTAAACTTTCCACACGTATAGTACCTGGCATTCTAGATTACTTTGGAGTAACTAATATACGTCAGTGCTGCCAACATGATTCTAAGCCTGCTGATAGGTCCAATTTTAAAATGCATGTAACTTCTATACTAACTAATGGATTTCATTCAAAATTGGCACAACAATAGATCATATTATTTCAGATCATTTCTGACCAATACATGCATGATACTGTTGCCAACATGATTTTACGCGCGCTGTTAGATCCAATGTTTAACTGCATGTAACGTCCATGCTATTCATTGGACTCCAACCAAATTTTATATTCTGTACCTTAAGATATGGAACTAAGAATATATTCAGTCACCAGGGCTGCCAACTGTAGTTCTCTATTAGGCTGCATTATGCCACGTATACAGTATTTCGAACTAATTAGAAATTTCGATATTACCAACTTAATTTCGTCATTATTCTAGATAGATCCATATCGATTAATCATTGGCATGAATCTTAAATTTTAAGAAAAGTAGGCTCTTTAGTTCGTCACGGAACTTCTTGTTAAAAATGGCAATAACACAAGTATGCGATAGAAAACTTGTTTCAAATGTAATGAGTTATTTTAGAGCGTTTTTTGTGCTGATTACGGGAACTATATGTTCTTTAAATCTGGCACGTACAGTTGAGTCACAAACCACACATCTGGATTAGGTTATTTAATTTTTTCAAAGTTATGTGCCACTAAATATTTCAATTATTCTGTTATTCCAAATAAATTGTTATGTTGTGCTTACAACTACTCACAAGATTTTTTTAACCCCCTCAATGAAGAATTTACGGCAGCAGGTCTTCTTAAAACGTTTACAAGATATTAGTGTTTACGGATTCGCACTACGGACATAATAATAATAATAATAATAATGATAATAATATCGTACGGCCTTGAGTGCCGGGTGCAAGCTTAGTTATTTGCACACCAAGGGCAGCTTGCATGTCGAATTTTGTTGTTCCTTGGAACGCTATGAAAGTCAAGGAGGTTAGATATCTAAGCTCCTTGATCCTATAGCGCTTTCTAGTATAGAAAGGAGGAACTTTTGTGTTGGCGGGAAATCCCGAGATTTATTTTGCCATTATGAACACGGCCCACTGAATTCAAATGGGTTCTTTAACATGCCAACATAGTATGATTTGCGTGCCGTGATTTTTGTCGCCTTTCAAAACTCACTTACCACGGCCAAGAGCGAACCTGCAAGCTTGAGATTGGTAGACCGACACGATAACCACTCACCCACCGTGGCAAGCACTACAGACATGTTTCTCAGGAAATAATGTGTTTAATATTATTATTATTATTATTATTATTAGTAGTAGTAGTAGTAGTAGTAGTAGTAGTAGTAGTATTCTTTCTCTTTAAATCATTCCCACTCCTATGTGGGGTCGATGTTTCTGACAGCTCTCCTCTATTTAACCCGGTCATGCACATGCTCTTCTGACAACTATTTTTCTCTGAGGTCCTCCCGTACACAATCCACCCATCTTCGTTTTGATCTGCCTTGCATTCTCACTCCCTGTATTTGCATGTCTAGCATCTTCCTCCCCACGTAGGATTCCTCCCTTCTTCTCACATGCCCGTACAATTGAAGTCGCTTTTCTTGTATCTTAGATATTTCCACAACCTTCAATGTTCCTCTTATTTTGACATTTTCCACTCTATCACGCTTAGTCACTCCACTCATCCACCTCAGCATGTTTGTGTGCGTTTTGCGTGCAGGCCATGTTTCAGAGCCATACAGCTATGCAGGTCTTACGACAGTTTTATATATTTTCCCCTTAACCTTAGGCTTGAGCCTGCGGTCACAGAGCACTCCTGACATTTTCCTCCAGTTCATCCATCCTACCTGAATCCTGTGTGACACTTCCAGATCCAGATTTCCATCTCCAGTCACCACCGAACCCAGGTATTTGAACTAATCCACTCTATTTAACGTTTCCCCTTGCATTCTGATCTCACAGTCTTGATCTGTATTGAACCTCTTATACTCTGTCTTCTTCCTGTCAATCCTGAGTCCTCTGTCTTCCAAGGCTGCCCTCCACTGTTCCAGTTTTTCTTCTATGACATCTTTGGTGGTACTACACAACACAATGTCGTCCGCAAACACCATGCACCAGGGGGCTTGGTCTCTTAATCCACAAGACATTTCGTCCAGAATTAGGTCAAACAGATATGGACTTAAAGCCGAACCTTGGTGTAAACCTACTCGAACCGGAATCCAATCTGTAAGTCCAACGCTGCTTCTAACCTGTGTTCTTGCTTCTTTGTACATTTCGTGAACCAACTGCACGTACTTCTCTGGGACTCCCTTCGCTCGTAAACATCTCCCGACTTCTCCCCGGGGCACCCGGTCATACGCTTTCTCTAGGTCCATGAATGCGAAGTGTAATCCCTTCTGTCTTTCACGATACTTTTCCATTAATTGTCCCAGGGCAAATACTGCGTTTGTGGTCCCTTCTCCTGGCATGAAGCCAAATTGTTCCTCGCCAATGCTAGTCTCATCCCGGATCCTCTTGTCTATCACTCTTTCCCAGAGTTTCATGGTGTGAGACATTAACTTAATGCCCCTGTAGTTAGCACAGTCCTGAATATCCCCCTTCTCTTTGTATATAGGCACTAAAATACTTTCTCTCCATTCATCAGGTATTATTTCCTGAGAGTACATTTTTTGCATTAAATCCAGCAACATGTCGATCCCATCTTTCTCCAGATACTTCCACACTTCAACTGGAATTTCATCGGGCCCTGTTGCCTTTCCGTTTTTCATTTTCCTAAGTGTTCTCTTCTAATATCTATTGTCAGATCCTGGTGTTGTTCTCCTTCTCCTAAATATACCCTTGGGTTCTCTTCATTGAGAAGTTTTCCATAGTAGTTTCTCCATCTGCACTTGATGTCGGAATGGTCCGTTAATACTAGAACATTTTCATCTTTGATCTGCTTTATTTGGGTGTAGTCCTTCTTGTCTTTATCTCTCGCCTGCGCTATTCTGAAAACTTTTCTTTCACCTTCTGTAGTTTCCAATTCTTCGTACAGCTGATCCATCATTTGTGCCTTTGACTGTGCTACTACCTTCTTTGCTTCTTTATTACACCTTGTGTAATAATGCCGGAAACGAGTCTATGTGAAATGACTTACAATAATAGGCCTATATGTAAATAAAATATTCTTCTTCATTTCATTTGTAAATTAGTATATTTTGTAAATACAGTTCAAATAATCTTGTGAATAGTGCTGTCTCAAGAGTGTCCACAATCTCCAACATGATGTGGTGCAACTGTCTCGTGCTTCAACAAATTTTACTAAATACTATTTTAACTTACGGGTTATGGCTGACATCTGCGTGAAATCTTATTACTTTACTACATTGGACAGATTTCATGTCATCGTTGAAATATCGACCTTTGCTGGGTGCGTGTAAAATATAAACGTGCTGTATATTTTCACAACTCTGTATTGTACCCTTGGTAAAGAAGTTTATGACAATAATCAGTTTCCGGAGTCGTGCTCAGTTCTTGCTAGTGTAGCTTAGAGAAATATGATTTTGCTTCAATTTACAACGAGGATTCATAGGGACATTAATACTAGAAATGATGTGAAACAGGGTAAAAATAAACCAATTGAATAACTGAATTCGACAATAAGACAAATAAAACACCTTCCTGACTTATCCCCCAAAATTTAAATATCAAAATAAATCACGAGCTGATAAATTCAGACCACAAAAATCAACATAAGAATTACTGAACAAAATATGGATACACTCCATCACTTCCTCATCATTGTGTGCGTGAATGTTTTAGGCTGTGGAAAACATGAGTACTTTAATTTTCGGAGATTCGCTTCCATACGATCAAACGAACAAGTCGCGAATCCCCGAATTGCGCAGCAGAATATGGCTCAAGAGAAATAAACTAATCCTAACTGGCTGTACACAAATAGCAAGAGTGTGACGTACCCTACCACTATAAAAACAATACGTTACATTTACTGAACTGATAACTCCACAGGAGTTCAACAAAGTGCACGCGCACACACAAAATAAAGTCGCCAAATCGGGTCTTACACACACAAAGCTAAGGTACGCTGACGTGACCAAAAACATGAACTCAACCTCTGGCTGACCGGATGTCACCGTAACTCAAAGTATGCATACAGACGTATGCAAAACAAGTAGTTCCGCGAAGAACTAAATAGTCTACTTTCATATATCCTACTAATATCAATTGCCTCTATCAACATACAAATTGTCAGTTTAATAGATTAGTAGATATTGAAAACCGTCTAAACATCTTGGATGGTCACCATGTTGGATTTTTATATTATAGGCCTTAGATTTATGTACTATTACATGAATATTATTGTGTAGGTGTTTTATTCAAACTTCAATCGCATGATTAGGACACAAGAAATAAAAGCGGGATTTTAAAATTTCGCTCAGCCGCCATCTTGTGGTTATGAAAATAATTCAAATGAATTAGATGCCAGTCGATTAAAATTTGTATAAGCATATACCGTATCAAGTTTCACTGCGCTCGGATGGTTAAAACGCAAGAAACGTCCATTTGAATATTTAAATTTCGCATCGCCACCATGTTGGATTTGTGCTTGCCAGGTTATTGAACGTCCCATAGGTGAACTTATGCTTATAGCCTCTATACACTTACAAAATTTCAGTTTGATTGCTGTAGTAGATTAATAGATATTGAGAACCGTCTAAATAATTCGGATGGTCGCCATGTTGGATTTTAATATAATTATGTAGGCCATAGAGTCATGTACTATTAGATGATGATTATTGTGTACGTTCATTATGCAAATGTTGATTTCGATCGCATGATTAGAACACAAGAAATAAAAACTTAATTTTCGAAATTCGCACAGCCGCCATCTTGAGGTTATATAAACAATTGAACTAAATTAGATACCAGTACATTCCAATGTGTATAAACATATACTGTACCAAGTTTCATTGCGTTTGGTTGGTTAAATCGCGAGAAACGTCTATTTAAAAGTCGCAACTTCGCATGGCCGCCATGTTAGTTTTGTAGTTGCCAGGTTTTCAAAAGTCACATAGATGAACTTCTAGTAGTTCCCTTTATCACCGTACAAAATTCCAGGATGATATCGGTAATAGTTTCGGAGATATTGAATGCTGGTGAAATATTTCGCACAGCCGCCATTGTTGGATTGGTGAAACGTAACAAAATTTGAAGGGCACAGTCGAGGTTGCCCGGAATAGTGCTATGAACTTACCGGAATTCATTGAAATCGCTCCAGCCGTTTAGAAGTTATTAGGGGGACACACAAAATCCATCACGCACACCATCACACACACGCACACACAGACAGGCACACGGACAAAAGTTGATCTCATAAGCCTATTTTTTCATAAATAAAAATAGGCTAAAATCACAAATACAACAATGCCAACTGGCTATCAAAAATACAAGAATAAAATTAACACTGAAATCACATCAACATAACAATCGGAAAATACAGTTCCGGCGTGGATAGCTCCCCAATTAATCATAAAACAATTTCTAACCATTCAGGCTTATATTTTAATATTCAAAATTCACAGTTTAATTTCGTCGCCTGTTATACTAATGCCCAATAACATAACTTATCTTTGATCTGTGAGTGTTCGCCAAGTGGAATGTCACCTCACTACAAGATTGTCATAGTCCTCCAAGTGTGCCACAAAACAAATATCTCGGGATAGCTCACGGCTTCCAGAGATCCGACGAATCAGCCAGCACGGGCTCCTGTAAAACGTGTGTCACTCGAATACCGATAATCTCAGGCAATCCTCCCGAGGATTCCAAAGATTCGAAGATTACTAATCAGCACCTCCGCAGATTACGAGCTGTAGTAAAATATGCACCATACAGAGCCTGACCTCGTTCACCTCCAGATTGCATTACAAACCACCCAACAATCAAATTCCACACCTCATATCCCACTCGATCAAAGACTCCCTAAATTGTGTTCACATAACGCACTTATACTGTGACTACACATGAATGAAATTACGGAAAAGCGAATGGCTTCCTGTATTAAAATTTTGCAACTCACGGCATATTAGTTAATTAATTACAGCCTGTTTGATTACAAATCGGCAATTCAAATATTCTTTTCCCCCAAACCTGTTCTTGCGTTACATTTTATACAAGATCCACTTTAGTCCAGTTATATTAGACATTAACCCAGCCATTTGAAATAACAAGCTAAAAATTGGTGGAAATGTCGAGAATGATGTCCTAATGAAAATATCAAAAGTCCCAAAAAATCCGAGTTGGGGAAAATCCGACCATCTTAAAAAAAACAGCCGCCATCTTGGATTTTTCCAGTTTTCCGTATAGCGACCCAACGGACATTCCGGTTGCGTTCGTCTTTGCGTCAAGTTAATTAACTTTCGGTACTTTATCATACTGGTGCAACTGAAACCATTTCTTTTGCATTGGCATTTCCTTTCGCAGCCAGATTTGCAGTTGCAGGATATAATTTGAAGCACACGCTCCGGTGCTGGTTCTCCTTCAGTCGGGATGGGTTTCAACTGACCTTTAAGCACCATCCATCCCCATTCCTTCTCCGGCAGGCGATTACCCATCCACACTTGAACCTAGAGTTCATAAAAGAAGCTAGTTAAAACCTCAGTTTTAAAATCAAGAAGAAATTACCGATCTCTGTTCTTACCTGGTGGTAAACCCAGTACGAATGTAGTTGAGCCGCTGCGGATGTAGGTGGAAGTGCAGCCAAGTCAAATGTTGTTTTGACGGACTGCTTTGCTTAGCAACAGTCCTCAGGTAGATCCGATGCCTGGCGTTGTTAAGGTTGTCTTGAATATCACAGCCGTACAATGCGAGAAGGAAATATTCTCCTGCTGCCGCGATTTCCTCGTGTGCAGCATTCGGTTGGATGAAGACCGACACCTTTTCCCTTAAGGAAGAATCTTCTTGGAGCTTCTTGAAGGATCCTTTTTTACCTTTCTGAACGGAGCAGAAGTCTATCGCATCCAGTTGCTGCATGGAAAAACCGTAGGTAGTCACGGAGATCTCCAAGAGCGGCGATCAGCTCCTCACTGCTGAAGACCTGAGGTTCTGCATTTTTTCTTCCTGGTATTAACATTCGGACGTTACTTCCAGGGTTGGACGTAGAAGCCATTAAGACGAGAAGGTCGGTGTCCTCGCCTACGATAACTGATGCCGCACCGTTGTTTCCAGTTTGCACAGCCGTCTTCACTATGAGTGTATCCGCGTCATCGGGGGCTTGAACGACCTTGATACCAGCTCCTGTGAGGTGTTTTGTTAAAAGAGCGATGAAGCGCACTTTGTTTTTGACGTTTGCCAAAAACGCTCCTTGTGGCGTTGTTGAAGGTGTAGCATCGTCAATTAAAGCATCTGCCGCTACCCCTTTGACGTCTCTTTTGAAATGTTCTTCATCCTTGGTGCTTGGATAGCTGTATCCATCGAAGACCACAGTGACATCCCGACCGAAGTGATTATTCACGTACTTGACGTACTGGAGGCAGATTTGGCTGAAATTTGATGGACGCGACCACACAACGTGATGCAGCAGGAACCCACCGTCAACTGTGAACACCGCGTTGTCTGGTAAGGTATTCTTGGACGGCACCATCACTTCAAGAACGGCGATCACTGCGGACTTCTTTCCTTTTCGCACCAATGTTCCGTCAAAGAGAGAAGGAGGCCTCGCTGCAAGTTCGTACGTCAGGTACCCTGCAAGGTAATCGTCGTTACGTACGACACACAGGAGTCGGTGAAAGAGTTGGTTAGTGTTGTTTTCAACGACACTGTCTTTGATATTGGTTGTTTTAAACATACTGGCAAGAGTCGTAACTTTCTTTTTTCGTTTTAAGTGAACATCACTGAAACGTTGACCTTCAATTGACTTCATTACATGCAGACCTCGGGGAAGAGCCTCGTCACAGTTAACAGTATTGTTGGCAACCAAACCCGTGGATAAGGACACAAGAAGGCCCGTTGGACTGTCGAAAGGATGGTGAGCCAGTTCAGCATCTTCCCAACGTCTGCCTTATCTCTAACTTGCTGAGACTCTCTTAGTTCCACATGTTGGTCGGATGTTTCGGAGATGACTCCGCAAAATCTTTCAATGGCATCAATTATTCTTGCAGACGCAGGCATGGCACAAACCCATCGATCAATAACGCTATCCGTCAATCCACGTCCCACCCGCTGTCTTCATGTTTCTCATCAACACCTGCTCAATGGTCATGTCAGCCCATAAGCCTGACCAGAATTTGTCAGATCTCCTATTAGTGAAGTAGCCTTGGTTGACAGATTGGTGGTATTCTGACGGCGTCAGAACGTCCTCCAGCTTCAGCATTTGCTGAAGATAAATGTGAGCGTACTTCGCATTTCGCTGTCCGTCGTTCAGATGAGCTGATTTTTAAATTATGCATTGTTTTGACGATAATAGACGGCAAACTAAACAATTTGAGACAAGAACGAAGAAAATCGGACTGTTCGTTCGGTCGCTATGCTCAAAACTCGAAAAATCCAAGATGGCGGCTGTTTTTCAAAATGGTGGATTTTCCCCAACTTGGATTTTTTGGGACTTTTGGGATTTTGATTAGGACATCATCCTCGACATTTCCGCCAATTTTTAGCTTGTTTTTCCAAATGTCTGGGTCAGGGGTACTTTTTGTCTAATTTGACTGGACTACTTCTGCCGTAAACCCGAACTTCCGGTTATGCTGAATACCTCAACACACACGTAGCCTACATGAACCTCAGGCATAAAGAAAGCCACACGTATACTTGAACATATTTACAAGTATCTATAACATAGCCATGTCGCGTCATAAATAAACTGGTACATCAGTAAATTACGTTAATCAAAGTCTAAAAATTATCATGACACAAGCAAATAAAATATTTACACAATTCCCTTGAAACTATATTTTTGACCCGACCAAAATGAAATAAATTCAGTTTGAGTACTCATCCTTCCTGGTCAGCCCTCAACGGATGTCACCTGACATGGCTCTCGACTGGATGATTACACCATCGTGTAAGTCATCTTGATGATTGAAGCCAACTGGTTCATCCTTCCTTCAATGCGAACTACTTCTTCAAGTTTCATCGGGATGCAGCTGCTTAAATAAATAGTGTTAAAAGTAAATGATTTAAACACACGTTTATTAATCTGACAAATTGCTATTAGTTGAGCTACTCAGTTCACTCAGTAGTCCGTATAGCAAATCGCGCAACTTCCCTAAATAATAGCCTGATAGCTATCAGCATACAAACTCGACTTACCGCAGTTATGAATACTTATATCATCCCGCACACAAAATTATCAAAATGTCCAACAGAACTTGAAATATTTTAGTAATGTTTTCTCAATGTAGAAATTTGCAAAGTACTAAATGTGTCGCAAAACACTCACATGAAAAGTCAATGTCGCTCGGACACACAAAATTTAATATGTCAGTCGTCCTCAGACGCATGAAATAGAATAAGTTCAACTGCTCACTCAGCAATATTTATATCGTCCAGGCACTTTTTAAGGAGTGGGGACATCACAAAATACTGACAAGTAGACGGCTCACCAGCATGCAATACGTCTCAAAATACTCGTAGTAATATGCAGAGCAGGATTTTGACACTCAGCAATCAAATCGATCGTAGATTCACTCACAAATTAATTCCCGCCAATTAAGAAACCCTCTTGTTATGTTGCTAAATTGGCGCGTTGCCTGGCGTCCTCTCTTGCCATTCGCTATTTAATTTCCAAGATGGGCGCGTTTTCTGCCAAGCACCTCCCATGGGCGTAACCGCAAAGTCACTCTGTCTCAACTATTTCCAATATCTGTCCTCTTCTGATGCTAGCGGACAATAACATTCCAAAATATGACTCGTTGCTTCCCCACGCGCTCACGTTCGTTGAACTGTTGCTATTAATAATGGTAACCCTTCTTCCAGTAAGGCCTGTCGTAAATTCTTCACCATCCCCTAGTCTGTTGTTTCACGGACTGCGCTAGTCCTAAGCCTCTCGACTTGGTGTCACCCGGCTCGTAGCTGAGGTTGCGAAACATAGACAGCGTTTCAACATCTCTCTAGCATATTTCCAACAGCAATGAATAAACTTAGAATCCTTAATATGATTTCAATATTAAGGGTTCAGTATTAAGTATAATAATCTACTAATCTGATTCCAGCCAAAGTGCCTTGTCAGGGAAGATGACCCATCTAGCGTGAGGAATGAAATCTTGTTAACTACACTGAGACCTGCCACACACCTCCGTGGCGATGATAAATGATTATTGTGGAGTTAAGACTACTGGAATTAATCACCCACGGTGGCCGAGAGCGTTAACTCGTGTCTCGCTGGCGTCACACTTCGGCCGTCCTGAAAATGTTCTTCGTTGCTTCCCATTTTCACCACCAGGCAAATGCTGGGACGGTTCCTTTTTACAGGTCCATGGCCAACTTCCTTCCCAAATATCTTCCCTGACTCTTCCTTAATTAGGTCCAAGTTAGCGATCGGCCTGTCCCCATCCCCAGTTGTATCTGCTGACAGATTGTGTTCAGCTCCCAGACACCGACCTTGCGGCGGTAGAGGAATGATTCCTCGCAGAGTCCGTAGGCGAAGCCTAGCTGGAAGGATAAGTGATAACATATATACTGGAATTAATTGAGTGGGGAAACCGGAGATCCTGAAGGAAACCTCACCCACCTTCGCTTTGGCCTGCACAAATTTCACATGCACCGACCAAGGTTTGAACCTGGGATGCTGTGGTGAGCCACGGAAGGGGTAATTCTATAATTGAACAAGCTGTTCAGTAAGAACCTATAGCCTACTTTCTCCTAAATGCATAGGTATAGTTATAACTCTTTGTCCTTTTCAAGGAGTATAATTGAATGTTGGTTGTAGTAGCTTATTGAGATACAACGTGCTATACGGATATTATACGTTGATTGAATCCTCATCTGAAATATATATACGAACACACTAATACAGCCATGACGATAACACAGGTTATCAGACAAAATTCAACACTCCCCCAAGTACACGGGACTAAATGACCATGGTGTCCATGCATCTCAACTGAAACAACAACAGATTCCTACCCAATCCTTCCTCATATAAAAGTACACACACTAGTAAGCCTACAGACATCACAGTGACACAGGTTGTCAGAAAACTTCTAAACACACCCAAGTACTCGGGACTACAAGAGCGTGATGCCGCGAAACCTCCAAAGAATGAACAACAAAAACGACAACAACAATAGACTCTACCGTGGATCAAGGACAACGAATTTTAATCGATGTAGTCGAGTGTTGAAATATGTGGTGTTATAAGTATATATAGTAATATTTCGATTGCACACTATATACATTATGCATATCATTTATAACGTGTGAGTAGTTATAAATCAAGAAATACAAAAAAAACTAAGGAAAATAATTTGAACCTGTTGGGATTTGAACCAGGAACCTCCAAGCTACGAGTCAGAGACGCTAACATTACGCTAAACACCCTCAATGCTAACAACGCGTTAATAACAGTTTTAGTATAACTGCCTACACTATTTTGTCTTGCAATTAACGATTTCATTAGCGTTTTCTGCCTTTTTTATAAACCATTTGATACTAAATATGTATTATTTTGTTCAGTACATTCCTCAAAGGATATACACTTACGAAGTTAAGGAAATATATGGATTTTTGAGCAAACAATTGCCGCCATTTTGACAACGGGACGGCACGGACAAGCACGATACGGCACGATCAGCCAGAACTATTAGTCACTACTGCGGAGTAATATTCTATTTTAAAATGCTAATATCCTACCGGTCACCTCTCTGAGGACAGTTTAAACCTCCCTATGTACGATGAGGGTATTTGGTAAGGGCAGCCCTTGTTGAATCGTAAGTTATGGTTTGACTATAATACTTGCATGATTCATACATCTGCCATCTTGAAACTATTTGGCTGATGACCTTGTAGTTTGTGAAACAGTCGCTTCCCACAGTAAGGTATATTGTTGCAAAATTTGGTAGAGATCGGATGATTAGGCTAGTCGTAATTTGATTTAAGCTCAGAACATTTGGGTGGGCGCCATTTCTTTTTTGTTATGATGACGGCGATATACAACATGATACTGAGTTGTCCCTTGCTGGTACTACCTCTGTACCAAAGGTTTCAGTCGCTCCCCTCGCCATGTGATGTCCAGCTGTCGCCGTGGTTCCCTGTTTCGTAGATGGATCGCATACACTTGTGTCTCATTGGTGTTCGCCTTCAGATGGTTTGCATCATTGTACTTGGAGCCGGTTGTGAAAGGATCTGCCGTCAGCGCATTTCGTTGCATCGTCTGACGTTGCCCAGGGTACACCCGATTGCTATTCATTTCTTTATATCTATAATTGCAATCTTCTTGGAGGTTCCTTTCATGTACACCACTATATGGTCACCAGACAGCAAGGTCTCGCCTCAGATCCTGCAAGAGTTTCCTTGCTAGGACTCTGCAGCTGGAGGGAACACCAGAGACAACTCGTCTTAGCAGATGGAGGAGCTCACTGCCCACAGACATGTTACCAATGGAAGTACTGGCTACTGGCGCCGACCTTATCGTGTGTGAGGGTCCCTCAGCCGCTTAAGAGTGGGTGTTCCTGGATGCAAGAACAAACCTGCAAAAAGGGGGATCCTTCCAGCAGACGCAGACACCTCTTGTGAATGTGGAGCTGAACAAGACCCAAGCCACCTACTTATCTGCCCACTCCCGGACAACCCAAGCACAATAGATGTTTTTAGAGAAGCAACAAGGCCATCGCAGCTGCAGTTTTTTGGAAATGTTGACCGGACACGAATGAATGAATGTACCAAAGGTGGTTCGATTTGGTTTCGTTGTGTTTGAATTGATAGGGGGGATCGATTTGCACACATACATGGCCGCCATCTTCAAACTATTGGGCTGATGACCTTGTAGATTGGTCAAAAGACACTTCCTACATGAAGGTATGTTGTTGCATTTGGTAGAGATCAGATGATTAGGTTAGTCGTAATTTGATTTAAGCTTTGAACATTTGGGTGGCCGCCATTACGTTTCCTTCAAGATGGCGGTGATATAAAACATGACACTGAGGTGCCTTTTGCTAGTGCTACCTTTGTACCAAATTTCATTCAATTCGGTTTCACCGTGTTTGAATTGATAGTGGGGACAGACATACCAAATCCCCTACACACACACACACACACACACACACACACTCGCACACACACCGACAGACGCACAATTATTTGGTCCTGTGTGGATCTCATAAGTCTACTTACATTTTTGCAAACATCGAAAGTAGGCTTAAAACAACATAAGTATTCGAGTCTGAACTCATTAGTAATTTAGGGGTATTATGTGCTCTCTATTCCCCCATTATCCCCTCAAAAAAGGAGCCTCTCAGGTTCCCGTTTGAGAGGCAGTGAGATGTAAAAAGATATCATTCTGGAAGGCATGTTCTACAGGCGCGTGATATCCGGTCTCTCCTATATACACATACCGCAGTACCGCCTAGAACGTGCACATGCCAGCACGAGTAGATCAGCCTGGTTTGTATGTAAACATTGTAGCACCACCACATAAATTGGAATTGATAAAACAATAACACGCCTCACAGCTGGGGTCTGTAACGTAGCTCGAGACTGCCTACATAGTCGTGGGGGGGGGGGGGGGGGGGGGGGGGCGAGGGAGACAAACTTCCGCCGTCTTCAGCAATGGACATACTCAGTATCGAAGCCAGTACCTTTTTGGCTATACAGCTGGGACAAGGTGCTGGCAACTAACCATACAGAAGAGAATGTTGGTGATTGCTTTACTGTAAGGGGTGAAACATTGAGATCATCTGCCCCTATGATTTGGATGATGTAGTGAATGATTTTTATTCTTACTATTAACACTGCTTCTACCTACTTGCATACTAAAAGAAAAAGTGGAGCAATAAAATACTTAAGGAAATAAATGAGAGGAAAAGGAAATACTCTCAATCCCCCCAAGATTGGGAAGTAGAGCCGCGAATAGCAGATAGGAAAGGGAAAGAGGAGAGGGCCCGTCCCAAAATCAATGGAAAATAAGTGTAAAACGGACCCAGCGCAGGAATTCCCCGAATCCTTGAGAGTGTAGACCACTTAGTGTTCCTAGGGTGTGCCATACGGGGTAATTGTATAATTGCAAAACAGCATAAATATTCGAGTCTGAACACATTACTTATTTAGGGGTATTATGTGCTCTCTATTCCCCAATCCCTCAAAAAACTCTCTTAGGTTCACGTTTGAGTAAAAAGCTATCAGTTTGGAAGGCATTTTCGACAGGATGCACCGTGAGTCACCTCTGACTATAGTCATAGGATACTGTAGGAAAAAAAGTAAGGGAAGATGTATGATGGTATCAAGAAATAAGACTGGGAAAAGGAAAATTAATTAAATCCGTGTTCAGCTGGGATCTCGTGGTCGCCAACCCTCGTCACTCTATTGTATGCCCTTGAGGGAGGGGGAGGGAGAACAAATTGGAGCGAAACTTCGGATAGGTTTGCCAATGCCAGTAATACTGAATATGTCTACTCTTCTATGTGCCAAATGTACGAGAAACTTAGCCTGAGACCGTGATTGATCGATCGATTGTTTGATTTCTTTCTTTCTTTCTTTCTTTCTTTCTTTCTTTAAAGACTACATTCATAGAGTTCAGTCATATAGTTAATAAACGCCAGTTGTTGTATACGATAGGCTCTCTTACAACAACAAAGAAACAGTATATTTAACAATCATGATGAGACTATAATGTACCTAACTGTAGAACACTCAAGACAGTGAAATAACTAAATAAGCTAAGAATGAAATATGATGTGCTTAGCCAAGACCATAAGTCATCAATGATCTCTTACAACCAGCCAATAATACGAGTATGTCGGTATGGTTCACCCGAGTGCTGAGCTAAGTGAAGATTGTGAAGATTATATTGTATGTCTGTGATAGTTGCACTACAAATAGACGACTTGTTATATTTAATCGTGCGGTGGAAGGTATCTTGCATTCTGAACTTCTATAAATAGCAATTTTGACTGGGCCATTTGCTTTTCTGGAAGTGGTGTTTTGTTTTTATTATACACTACGTGATTGGAAGTCGAACCTGCTCCTTTCTATAGCATATATAAGCACAACACCCCTACTGACTGAGCTACGTAGTCCCATGATTTTTAGCCTTTTTTATTTAAGTAAATATAGGCTTATGAAATAACCTTTTGTGTGTGTGTGTGTGTGTGTGTGTATATGTGTGTGTGTGTGTCCGCCTAATAAAATCTAACGGTTCGAGCGGTTTCAATAAAACTCGGTAAGGCGATAATACTATTTTGGCCGACCTCGATAGTGCCCTTCAAGTTTTACTACGTTTCACCAATCGAATATGGCGGCAGTGCGAAATATTTCACCGGCATTCTATATCTCCGAAACTATTATTAATATCACCCTGAAATTTTGTACCGTGATAAAGGGCACTACTAGAAGTTCACTTATGTGACTTTCAAAAACCTGTCAAGTACAAAACAAACATGATGGCCAAGCGAAGTTGAAACATTTAAATAGACTTTTCTCGCGAGTTTACCATCCGAACGCAATGAAACTTGGTACAGCAAATGTTTATACACAATGTAATGCACTGACTTCTAATTTACTTCAATTGTTAACATAAACTCAAGAAGGCGGATAGGCCTATGCGAAATTTTAAAATTAAGTTTTTATTTCTTGTGTCCTAATCATGTGATCAAAGCCAACGTTTGAATAATGAACCTACGCAATAATCGTCATCTAATAATACATAACTCTATGGCCTACATTTATAAAAATCCAACATGGTGACCATCCGAAATATTTAGACGATCCTCAATATCTATTAATCTATCATAGCAATCAAACTGAAATTTGGTATATTGATAGAGGCTATAAACATAAGTTCCCTACGGGACTTTCAATAACCTGGTTAGCACAAATCCAACATGTCGGCGACGCGAAATGTAAATATTCAAATGGACGTTGCTAGCAACTTAACCATCCGATCGCAGTGGAAATTGGTACGGTAAATGCTTATACAAATTTTAATCCACTGGCATCTAATTTATGTCAATTGTTTTCATAACCACAATATGGCGGCTGTGTGAAATTTGAAAATCTTGTTTTTATTTCTTGTGTCCTAATCATGCGATTGAAGTTAGAATAATACATCTACACAATAATCTTCATGTGATAGTAGGCCTACATAACCCTAAGGCCTACATACATAAAAATCCAGCATGGTGACCATCCAAAATATTTAGACGGTTCTCAATATTTACGAATGTATTAACTTACCGCAATCAAACTGAAATTTTGTATGTTGATAGAGGCATTCAACATAAGTAGGATATATGAAAATAGGCTATATAGTTCTTCACAGAACTACTTGTTACCTCTATGAAACACAGATGAGAATTCGATTGGTTGAGTAGTTTCAGAGATAAATAGTTGGATAGGCAGACAGACAATCGAGTGATTTATAAAGGTTTTCTTGAGAGACTACGGAGACTAAAAAGAGTTGAGGCCGTTATAACCACGCTGGCTTGTTAGCTGGTGTGGTCAAGACTCATCTCTCCTCGCAACAGAAAGATCCGATAGTTTTTGCTCCACCATGTGCGATGTCTGGAACACTAGTTGTCTGTTGCTGCAACCTCAAAGGTCACTTCCAGGGTTGTTCCTAGTTCATATCCCCCAGAGCGCATTTTACTGAATCAACTTGTTGATGTTTTATGCTACTCGGTCTCTGTGGCGAAACGATCTGCGTAACCGTAGTCGTTATTAAAGAGTAAGCCTGTGCTCCGGATTTTGTTTGTTTTTTTTTGTTTGTCTTGTTTTTGTTTTCCTTTTTTCCTTCTACTTTAAAACCATGCTGGCGTATTGCCTTTCTCTAGACCTTCCCAATCCTAGGCCCAGTTATTTACAAAAAATATACACAACACAAGTACAGTATGACATTTTAGCGGACGGAGCTCGTGCATGCAGTTAATATACAGGGCTGATGAGCCCGATGATCCAAGCCTTGAAATGATTAAACTTCAACCTAAATTTTGCATGGAAGTTGGGTAACCTTACGTTAGGAGATTGATGTTCGAATCCCGATGCTGATACAGTGGCGGATCCAGAGGTTCACCTCGGAGGGGGCACTCTAGGATTTCAGAGTAGCTAGAGAAAATATGTAATAAAATTACTAAATTAGTATTTAATCTACACACATTACACATTACATTCAACCACCAGATTTTATAATTCTTCAAGAAATTCATTATATTAAAATGGTTTATTGGTTTCAGTTTCAATAACACAAGTCATTGTCATTATGTAAAAAAAAAACTTTTGAATTCTACAGGATGTGTACATTTCCACATTTTAATGCACATTATACAGTCAAATATGTATTAAAACATATGCAATCATAGTGACTATCTGAAGTCAATATACAAGTCTCGTACACAAATGTTACAAAATATGTACGGTACATAGTACCAACATTGTCACTCACTGACTCACAAATAGTCACATAAATAACAAGTAGTTCCGTGATGAACTATACAGCCTATTTTCATATATCCTACTTATGTTAATTGCCCCTATCAACATACAAAATTTCAGTTTGATTGCTGTAATAGATTCGTAGATATTGAGAACCACTAAATATTTTGGATGGTCGCCATGTTGAATTTTATATATGTAGGCCCTAGAGTTATGTACTGTTACATGAAGATTATTGCGTACGTGTAGCATTCAAACTTCAATCGCATGATTAGGACACAAGAAGTAACAAGGAGATTTTAAAATGTCGCACAGCTGTCATCTTGTGGTTATGGAAACAATTGAAATAAATTAGATGCCAGTGGATTAACATTCGTATAAGGATTTACTGTACCAAGTTTCACTGCACTCGGATGGTTAAATTGCGAGAAACGTCCGTGTGAATATGTATACTTCGCGTCGCCGCCATGTTGCATCTGTGATCGCCAGGTTATTTAAAGTCCTATAGGTGAACTTATGTTCATAGTCCCTATGAACATAAAGAAAAGTCAGTTCAATTGCTATAATAGATTCGTAGATATTCAGAGCCATCTAAATATTTCAGATGGTCGCTATGTTGGATTGTTAAATGTATAGGCCATAGAGTCATGTACCATTAAAGGAAAATTAATGCGTAGGTTCATTATTCAAACTTACACTTCGATCGCATGATTTCGACACAAGAAATAAAAACTTAATTTTAAAATTCGCACAGCCGTCATCTTGAGGTTATGTAAACAATTGAACTAAATTAGATACCAGTGCATTACAATGTGTATAAACATTTCCTGTACCAGATTTCATTGGGTTTGGAACATTAAATCGCGAGAAAGGTCTGTTGAAATTTTCAAATTCGCTTGGCCGCCATGTTCGTTTTGTAGTTAACCGGTTTTTGAAAGTCTTATAGATGAACTTCCAGTAGTGCCCTTTATCTCCGTACAAAATTTCAGGGTGATACCGTTAATAGTTTCAGAGATATAGAATGCCAGTGAAATATTTCGCACATCCGCCATCTTGTGGTTATGTAAACAATTGAAGGAAGTTAGAGGTCTGTGCATTACAATGTGTATAAACATACACTGTACCATGTTTTATTGCATTTGGTTGGTTAAATCGCGAGAAACGTCTATTTAAAAGTCGCAAATTCGCGTGGCCGCCATGTTGGTTTTGTAGTTACCAGTTTTCAAAAGTCACATAGATGAACTTCTAATAGTTCCCTTTATGACCGTAAAAAGTTCCAGGGTGATATCGGGAATAGTTTCCGAGATATTGAATCCTGGTGAAATATTTTGCACAGCCGCCATGTTAGATTGATGAGACGTAACAAAATTTGAAGGGCACGGTCGGGGTCGTCCGGAATAGTGCTATGAACTTACCGAGTTTCATTGAAATCGCTCCAGCCGTTTAGAAGTTATTAGGGGGACACACACACACCTCACTCGCACACACACGAACAAAAGGTGATCTCATAAGCCTTTTTTTCCTTTTTTTTTTCAAAATTGAAAATAGGCTAAAAATACCGGCCACGGCCAGTCAAATAGTCAAGTAGTATAGGAAGGCGCTCCATGGCACGAAGGATTATGAAATATATTATGAAATATATTTCTACTTCTACCTGTCCTAAACATAAAAAATTGTATGTCGATGTAGCGATTATATTAACAGTGTTGCCATTACGTACTAAGCCTATATGATAACAAACATTGACCACATTCATGAATGCAGGCAATACAGCAAAGATTTTACTTGCAGTGCATTTTGCAGAAACAATCATTTTTATAGGCAATATCAATGTGGCAGACAACTGGTTTTTCGGGGAGGGCACTTGCCCCTGGTGCCCCCCTCTGGATCCGCCACTGTGCTGATAGGATTGTCTCGAATGGGTTTTCGCCCGGAAGGGTTTCCATATTCATCCGAGGTAAATGCTGGGATGCCTACCTTATTTCAAGTACTGGGCACCTATCGCTAGCCAAGACGCATATAATTACGTTATTGTTTTTAATTAGTTTTTGGGTTTTGGGACATCATTGATCACCAACCCCTGGAGAGAATGTGTGAAACACCGGTGAAAAACCACACCCAAGATAGCCGCCCTCAGTGCCTGGTTGCGCACCTCCAATCTCCAGACTTGCTGCAGCTCCCCATTGCGGTCGGGGTGAGCAATTTAATGCGCACGATTACACTGCGGGGTCCAAATAATTGCAGTTACACACACTCATGAATACTGAAGCACTATACAACAACATTGTAACTTTCAACTTAAAGCTACTTTTGCCTGATTCATCCTGCTACGCGAATCTGATGCAATTTTGCTTCCAAATCCCTTCATACACTCAAGCCTGTCCATTCAAAACTATGTCAGCCTTCGTTCCATGCATGCTCCCAACAAGGATTTTGGTTATGTCCTTATTTATTTTAATTATTATACCCAATACGGAGGTTAGTCTCCATTACATTCATCATTTCCGTCAGGTCCTCTGCACTTCCGGCAAGCACGGCTATGTCTTCTGCAAAACGCAGCATGTCTATTTTCTCCGTGTACACACACTCCTCCAACATCTCCTAGCTTTTCATTTACTTCATTCTGGGAGTATGCACAGTAGGTAAAAGTGAACATCCTTGTCGAACTCCTTACCTCATCTTTGCTTCCTGCCGGTGTTTGTCACATCTTGCTACTTCATCTTCATACAGTACATTTCAACCTACGGTATTTTTATTTCACTCCAGTCTCCTGATTTAATCTTGAAGAGTACCATTCAACTCTGTCAAACGCTTTTTTTTTGTAATTAATCTCAGTGCCATCATCGCGTTCCGTGTACTTTTACCCCTCCTGAAGCCAAAGTGAAATCCATTAGCAGTTCTACCAACCAAATCGTTGATTTGATTTATTCAGCAGTAAGCTCATCAACTCCAGGTGCTTTCTTGTCTCATGGTATGGACTGCTTGATCAAACTCTGCCCTCATTTAATCCCCCAAATCATCTGGATCTACATTAAATTCATCCTCTATAATATTGTATGCAATGGTGCCTCTATATAATTTCGTCGAGTATTCCTTCCATCTTTCTGCCACATCATTCTGCCCGTAAGCCCGTTGCATACGACTCTTTAATAATAACCAAGGAAGGAATTTACTGAATTGTAAGCTATCTCTCGGTAGATAGTCTTGCTTTATTAGTTCACCTATATTTGTGTACATTCTTCTCAAGAAGTTTCCCTTCGTGTCTCCTTTCCTGTTAAATTCCTAGTATATTCTTTTTTACCTTCATCCGTTTCTACAGTTTCATCTGCCTTCTCTGTTAAGCCATAAATCACATTTTTTGTTATCCAATCTTGACGAAATGTAGGACGTTGCCTCCCGAAACTTTATCAGCATTTGTCAAACCTCTCTTGATTGATTCCCATTTATCCTCTATGTCAAAATCTTGGTGGAATTCAGTATTTTTACCGAAATGTCTTAAATTTCTGTCCGCACTGACGGATCCTTGAGCTTACATAGATTTCATTTGCACCACGTTATCGTTTTAGATACTTGAGCTTCACCTGATATTTACTTCATGTTGTGATCACTATCCATATCAGAACGTGTATACACGACCCTACAGTCTTTAATCTGCTTTCTAAACATACTTTTGACTAGAATATAGTATACCTGGTTGCGCTCTTGATCGCCAGGTGCTTCCAAGTGTATCTTCTACGTGAGTGATGTTGAAACAACGTGTTTGTAACCACCAGCTGATTTCTGTTGCAACACTCCACCAAACAAACCCCTCTCTCGTTCCTTTCACCGATGAAAAAAAAAATCTAACAACTCTTCCATTGGCCCTTTCACCAATGACAGGATTTCAGTCCCTCATAACAATGTGGTTACTATCACCTATCATCTCACCACCTATCATCTCACCTACCCCTTCCTTCCGCCCTTCCGCCCTTCGTAGTCCCAACCGGAGATCCGATTGAGGGACTTCTTTACCTCGGAATATTTTGAAGTGATAGAAACAATTTTTTAGTGTTGCCTTATTCTATTATTAAAGAAAGCTTTCCACAAATGTGTTGACCGACTGGAATTGGTTCTTTAATCGGAATATTTTATAAAAGACCTTGCCATCCTCCGCGCCATTCTGCTAATTCTTGGGACAATAATACTGTTTAATTAATGAAATCTTCAGAATTGGATTTTCACGACCGCATTTCAATATCAAACTGGTCATACCAGACGTCAGTATCAGTTTACTACTCATACCGGCACAGGTTAACGATCCAGATGCTCTTGGGTAAACCCTGCGGCGTAGCCGTGTGCACCACGACCATGTTGAGCAGCTGCAGCAAGTCCGAAGGTCGGTGGTTCGAATCCCGGCGCGATTGCGCCTATCCTAATATAAAATCCCGGGGTAGGGGAAGGGTGGGCATAGTGGCCACGGCGGGCATAGTTGCCACGGGCTATTTTTCTACTGTACAGTGCTGCTACCTGGCTGCAAGCGCCTCAACTACTCCACTAGACTGCCATTAGTGTTGTGTTGAGCCTTGAAGCTGATCAGATTACACGTTTAGAAATTGTCATCAATTTTGTTGTTTTTCAAGTTGCTGATGTAAGGTAAGCGTGCTGCATTAACTATTATAACTAGATATATGATTCTAGTATGTATTGATGACTGTCATACCTGAAACAAGTGTGATTTAAACTTCAAATTCATCTTTGAAAGTAAGACCTGGTGTACCTGGTTGGGCCTGCAGAGTCACATTTACAAAATGGCGTAAAAAAGGGCAAAGTGGCCACGGTCATGGCCACTTTGCCCGACACTACATATTATATTTTTTAGTAAAATATTTATATGAAGCCTGGACTAAGCAAAGTTTGTGCTTTTAAATGGGATACTTATTGAACGTTTTAAACATCTCCTTGAATGAGCAGGGTGGTAGCTCAATCGGTTAAGCACCGGCCTTCGGAATCGTGACATGCTGATGGTTCCAGGATCGAGCCCCGCTGGGTTGAGGTGATCAAGAGGTGATGAAGAATAAAGGTATTCAGGAGAAATGGAAATCAAAAGTGACAAAACGTGCTTTGTTCACTAAAGGAGATAGTAACTCCGATAGTGACGAGAGTGATACAAATTACCTTCACTGCCAGGACTTAGCCTATATTCAAAGTCCAAAAGCAATGAAGGGTGGATCAGATGCTCTACTTGCCTGATATGGGTACACGAGGATTGTGCTGGGTGTGATGAGGAGGACAATGAATTCATATGTGAAATGTGCAATTAAACAAAAATAGGCTAAACACAATATCCATAAAATGTTTTGAAGCATTTCAACTTTTGTATTTTTTATTGTACTCAATAAAAAATTGAAAATTAGTTTTATAAAATGATAGGGGCCCTAAAACATCTGTGGAGATTTATAACAATACTTTGATTTGTAAAACATATGCTCATAAATTTTTTGTTAAATGCATTTGCATGGTTATTTGTAACAACGGGTATAAGGGCCATCTAGTGGCCATTTTGCCCTACCCCATAGGGCAAAGTGGCCATTTGGTAGAGGTTTGAAAAAACTTTTTTTTCTTCAAAAAGTAACTAAGATATAGTTAAAATGATTTGTTTAAAGATACATAACTAAATAAACTAGAGTATGGCCAATTTTTATTTGTTTTTAACAATTTTAACTTATTGAAAACAATGTTTTCCCGTTAGCGTGGCCACTATGCCCACCCTTCCCCTACCTACCCCCAATAGCTAGCCCCATAATAAGAGTTACATACGCTGTAGTCTTGTGTAGTTCGCGAACGAACTAGTTCGGAAGAGCGGGTCCCACAGGCGAACTACCGAACTAGTTCCCAGATCCCTCGCTTGTTAGTTCGTTCGATCCTTGTAAGAGCGCGAGAGCGCGGGACCGCCGTAGCTCGTCAGCTCGTCACATCACCACTCATTGCACAATCGCATGCGCTTTGGTTCGTTCAGTCACTTAGTTCGGTGCAGTTGATTGGGTGTATCTATTGTTAGTTGCAAGTTTTGGCGCGGTGCGGCGAATGTTGAATGTTGGTTTATAACACAGTAATAACAGCATAACACACTACAAGTGCTAACACGCTAACAGGTAATAACTACCTTATATTTGTATTGTAATACAGTGGCGGTTCATAAATTGAAGTTACTGATAGTTAACTGATTTAGATGTGGGGATAATTCCTCGGTTTTATTTAACTTAGTCATATGGGATTATTTGAAAATATCTCCAATTATTTAGAAAATTGGCGAACTGGATTAACATTACCATTTTAATGAACTGCTTGTTTTCTATTTTTGTTGATACATGGTGACACAACTACTTTTTTCCTGTTTTTAACAAATGAACATTATACCGATGATTCACAAAGAAAAGCGATGGACAAAAACTCTGAACTAAGAAATCCTATTCCTCCCATTTAGATAATGATAATGATAATAAAGATAATGTCAAAAAATCCTGTGGGCGTTCATGAATCGGATGGTGATGCGCCAATTTACGCGAAAAAAATAATAAAGAGAATAATTAGAGTATGCTTCCACAAACACATCGTCCATATTGTTTTCTTTTAGGTACGGTATTTCACTAATGATACACAAATGACGACTTTTGGCTTTAGAAACAATAGAAAGAGAAGTCGTCCCAGAAGGAAAGACATGGAACCATATTAAAAGGATGGCCAACAACACAGTGAGATGGAAGAAGTTTGTAGCTGCCCTATGTTCCTACAAGGAATAAAAGGAAATAGGAAAGAATAAGGAATTTCACTAATGTTTCAATACTCATATTTTTGTTATAAAGAAACTGCTATAACAAGCAAAAGAGCGCGTGCTGTAGCAGTAGCAAGGCGAGCGAACGATCTGTCTTTCAGGGAACTCGTGATGGGAACTAACGAACTAGAAGAGCGACCTAGTTCGCTAAGGAGCTGCGAAAGTGCGAACTAAACTCATAAACTGATCGCTCCCAGCCGCGAACTACTATGCGCACCAGTGCCTGACGAGTAATGAGTGGTGACAGACTGCTATAAAAAAAAAAGTCCTCTCGGCACGCCGGAAGGCGGAGGTAGATTTCACCGGACAAACTTGGGGATAGGCGAAAATAGGCAGAATATGCAGGTTTTCGTAGAAGGATCAGACCTCATTTATTGCGAGAAGGTATTTTATAATTGGAGCTTAATTAACTTTGTTTTTCGTCATTTTATGCTTATTTTAAACATTTTATTGTCTTATGGGAACGGTAACCTTCTTGTCATTTGTGGTCCATTTTCATACTTGTGGTCACACTGTCCTTATGCAAGGTTTCGACACTGATGTGTAACTATGTAACGGTCTGTTACTTCTTCACGAAAAATTATATCTCCCGCAGAGATTTTGGTTGGTTCCTCAGTTTAGGGGCTGCGACAACGTGGTCATGTAACCCCGTGTACTTAGGGATGGCTGTATTAGTCTGTAATTCAGGTAAGGACTGCAGACGGTCAATTTCAAGCAGTAGTTCCTAATGTTGCTACCAGGTACTACCGTCAACGACACCTACCTGTGAACTTGGCTACTAGATGCCACCGCAGCCAGCAACTCTCAACGAACGTTGGTACTTCCCCTCCAAAGGAAAGCATACTGAGGGATTTTTAGCGCTCTTAGAAAATCCGACGACTTCGGCCGGCTTTGAACTCGCGACCTTGGGCATAGACATTCAGCATGCTTGCTACCAGTTACGTCACCGAAGCCGCTTCACACTTAGTCAGATGGAATTCTGAATATGATCCCGTGCAAGTGCGTTATCTTGGCAACGTCTGATGGCTCATCCCTCATCAATTTAGTAGTATTGCCATGGCAACCACTGATAGCTCTTGGCATTTTCTTATAATTCCGAAATCATTTTTCTCATCCCTTGGCATAATGGTGGGTCATATCAAAAATTCTTTCAGACAAAATTTTAGGTAATTATTAGGGGAATATTATCCATTTTGTACGGTTTTGATATAGTGCCTATTAAGAGAGATATGATTAATGTTTCCCGAAAAAACAATTTTTTCCCGCCCCTTTGGTCAATGGTTGGTGCTATAAAAAGAACTCTTCTAACATAAATGTTTGGGCTTTATCCGACACATAGTATGAACGTTGAACGGATTCGATATTTCACATATTAAGAGAGTTATAGCAATATTTCACTTTGTCGAAAAAATGCCCCCCATTTTCTCCCCCTTCGACTAATTTAGCCCAGTAACGAACTCGACCGAGATTTTATAGGTATACATATTCGGTAAAATATTCAAAGTGATTGGTGCAAAATTACGGCAGTTATCGTGTCCACAAGAAACTGATATGCATATATATATATACACATATACATACATAAATTATATATAAACTTTTGAACTGACGGTGGTTTTGGGGTCTGGGGGATGTGAAACGCGAAGATATGTCGAAATTTTCCGGAAGTCGAAACATGGTACCCATTGCAATAGTTAGCTTTCTAATGAAATCTACCTCTGGTTGGTTCCTCAGTTTAGGGGCTGCGACAACGCGGTCATCTAACCCCGTGTACTTTGGGTGATTGTAGAATCTGTCTGATAAACGGTGTGAATTGTAATGGCTGTAGTAGTCTTTATTCAGGTAAGGACTGCAGACGGTCAATTTCAAGCAGTAGTTCCTAATGTTGCTACCAGGTACTACCGTCAACGACACCTAGCTGTGAACTTGGCTACTAGATGCCACCCCAACCAGCAACTCGCAACGAACGTTGGAACTTCCCCTCCAAAGAAAAGCATACTGAGGGATTTTAGCTCTCTTAGAAAATCCGACGACTTCGGCCGGCTTTGAAACCGCGACCTTGGGCATAGACATTCTGCATGTTACCAGTTACGTCACCGAAGCCGCTTCCCACTTAGTCAGATGTCAAAGTCAACCCCTGGCACCATCCAGCCCATGACGGGCTAAGGCCGACCAAGCGACCGCTGCCCAGCCATTTGGCCTGCAGATATTGGGGTGACGCGTGATCAGCCCGTCGGGTCCCCTCGGCCGTTAATATTGGTATTCGTGATCGGGGTGCTGTCTCACTGTCAGACAGCTACTCAATTGTCCTCACGAGGCTGAGTGCACCCCGTTCCAACCCTCACGTCAGTTTTAAAATCCCTGACGGAGCCGGGGATCGAACCCGGGGCCTCCGGGTGAGAGGCAGGCGCGCTACCCCAACACCACGGGGCCGGCTTAGTCAGATGGAAATACTGAATCTGATCTCGTGCAAGTGCGTTGTCATGGCAACGGCTCATCCCTCATCAATTTAGTAGTGTTGCCATGGCAACCTCTGATAGCTCTTGGCATTTTCTTATAATTCCGAAATCATTTTTCGCATCCCTTGGCGTAATGGTGGGTCATATCAAAAATTCTTTCAGACAAAAGTTTTAGGTAATTATTAGGGGAATATTGTCCATTTTGTACGGTTTTGATATTGTGCCTATTAAGAGAGATATGATTAATGTTTCCCGAAAAACCCACTTTTTTCCACCCCTTTGGTCAATGGTTGGTGCTATCAAAAAACTTATTGGACATAAATTGTTGGCACTTATCCGACACATATTATGAACTTTGAATGGATTTGATATTTCACGTATTAAGAGAGTTATAGCGAAATTTCAATTTTTCGAAAAAAGCCCCCCAATTTCACCCCCTTCGACTGATTTTGCCCATTAACGAACTCGACCGAGATTTTATAGGGATACATATTATGTAAAAAAATCTAAGTGATTGGTGCAAAATTACGGCAGTTATCGTGTCCACAAGAAACTGATATACATATATATATATATATACATAAATTATATATAAACTTTTGAACTGACGGTGGTTTTGGGGTGTAGGGGATGTGAAACGCGAAGATATGTCGAAATTTTCCGGAAGTCGAAACATGGGACCCATTGCAATAGTTAGCTTTCTAATGAAATCTACCTAACAAGGAGCGCGTGCGTGGCAGTAGCAAGGCGAGCGAACGATCTGTCTTCGAGATGGGAACTAACGAACTAGAAGAGCGAACTAGTTCGCTAAGGAGCTGCGAACTAAAGTGATCGCTCCCAGCCGCGAACTATTATGCGCAAGACTAATACGCTGCCATAGACGCCACAGAGACACAGGCTCTCAGACAAATCCAACTCTCACCCAAGTACACGGGACTGAAAACCAATATGTCCCAAATCCCCAAAATGAATTAACAACGTATCCTTTCCAGAGAAAATTAAAAACCAGTCTCCACATTAGCTTGCATTATATCGGTGGCTAAAGCCGGAGATCGTGGGTTCGAATCCCGCATGCGTCGGACATTTTCATTGTCCTATATTCAATCTGTGGGGTAGTCAACCTGAAACGATCCGAACTTCTGCAATGGTACTATGCTATTCTGCAGCAGAGTATGCTTCTCCTGTTTGGTATAATTCAACACATGCCAAACAGGTGGATGTAGCTCTCAATGATACCTGCAGAATTATAACAGGTTGCTTGAAAATCAACTCCAGTCGAATGGCTTTATCTCCTCGCAGGAATAGCACCACCCCCTGTTCGAAGAGAAATAGCTGCGAACAAGGAACGAAAGACAGTGGAACATGAAAGAACTCATCCTCTCTATGGACACGAACCGCAACCGCAACGTCTGAAGTTGAGGAAGAGTTTCCTTAGGACATCAAAGGAACTTAGAACCACTGATAAAAACGCTAGGTTGCAAATGTGGAGGGCTACAACCAACCTTCCCCCTGGTTGGATTTTTTTTCTTCTGAAACTCGACCTCCTGACTATGGCGAGGAATGGACGACTTGGAAGTCCCTGAATAGACTGCGCTCTAGAGTAGGCAGATCAAGGGTTAATATGGCAAGATGGGGTTACATTGACCAGGATGATATTCAATGTGATTGTGGAGAAGACCAGACTGTTCAGCATATGGCTGAGTGCCGACTGTGCCCAGCATCCTGCTCGGAAGAAGATATTCGTCGGGGAGCACAGAGTGCACGGGAAGGGGCCAAGTTTTGGGCAAAGATAATATAATAACTGTGTTATATGTTTAAAATGTATGTTTCTGATACGAGAATAAATAAATAAATAAATAAATAAATCTGTATGTCTTGTGCTTTTTATTCAGCATATGCCCTTATAGCTGAAAGGATTCTCTACTTAGAAATGTTATTACAAGAGGGGTGATTTTTTTGGGATAATATCTTTTGCAGTCTCTGAAAGTGGGAGTTGCTGTATCCATGAGCTGGTGACCTGACATTGTGTTCTTATTTCAGGCGGAGCTGGTGCATCTAAGAGCGGAACTGGTCGACGCCAAGGCACTGCGAGCTACTTTAGAACAAGAGCTGCACACTTTGCTCTTACAGCTGCACGCGTCTCAGTTGCAGCACCTCCCGGGAGCGCATGCGCAGACATTAGAGCCTGATGCGGAGCGAATACGGCGGCGTCTAGAGCAGGAACTCCAGCGCTCGCCATCCCACCAACTCCGCAGTGAGTAATATCCTTCAACGTCATTGTAGATGTAGATGGAGTGTTTGACTTCGCAAAATGACCTTCCGTAAACATTGGATGACCCCGCTGCGTAGCCGGACGCGTTAAGTAGCGCTCCACGACTGCTAAGGGTCACCTGAAGTCCGGAGATCGAAGGTACGACTCACGGCGCTAACAGCGGCCATCATGAGTGTGGCTTTCCCACACTCGCTGTATGCAAATGTCTGAATGGTACCTGATTTCTGGCGCCTTTTGTGGTCTTTGGTCTTGAGTTCGATGCTCGGCTCTGCCAAGAGTTACTTTTCTTGTTTATATGATAGATTTGATTAACCTGGATCTGATGACGATCACCTTTACGAGCGAAACATGCCTAATTCTTGTAACACCCAGCCCCAGTTTTTATCTGTGCATAATATTTAATCACGAGTAAACTTGGATAATTCGAATCCATCGATAATTAGAAGATTTGTGTCGGTACCTTGAACTTCGTATCAAATCAATGGAAAAAAATCGTGGATAATTTCAAGTTTACCTTGAAGTGATAGAAGCCAATTTTTTCAGTGTTGCCTAGTACTATCAAAGAAAGCTTTCCAGTCGGTCAGCACAAATTGTGCCCAATTAAATTAGGCGAGAAACAAGTATTTATATGCCCTAACATGAAAAATATTATATAAGATATTTAACACAAAATAACAAGCTTTCATGTACAAAAATAGGGCGTGCTTATGTAATATTTTTTATGTTAGGGCATATAAATACTTGTCTTCCCGCCGAATGTGATTGGGCACAATTTGTGTTCACCGGCTGGAAAACTTTCTTTAATTGTAGTTTACCTTCCTTATTTCGAAGGTTTTGTACACGGGTACTAAAATATAAGTCAAAAGTTAATGCAAAAGTTCCCGCCCATTCACTAAACTTACTTGAACAATTTTCTAACCTGAATAAAATAACTCTGCAAAACAATCAGACATTTCACAATTCTTTGTAAAATTTTAATTTTACATAATCATTCACCACTCGAGAGTAATTGCAATCTGATCTAGTGCCTATTGTAATGCAATCAATATCATTTTGTTAACATATCGTGTATATTTCATTTACACATGACATTTCTCAATACATATTTACTTATTGAAAGAAAGACCATTTCAGGCCTTTATTGGACCTAAAACCAAACCAAAAAGGTGCAACTTACTAATTCGAATGTTTGGATCATTCGAACTTTTTGCTGGTCCCTTTAGCTCCGACTCATCCAAGTCCCACTGTATTTCCTGTCTCATATTGGATGACATTGGATGACCCCGCTGCGTAGCCGGACGCGTTAAGTAGCGCTCCACGACTGCTAGGGTCACCTGAAGTCCGGAGATCGAAGGTACGACTCACGGCGCTAACAGCTCCTGAAAGTTATCAATTGATAGTTAATCAAGAAATGTAATTCTGATTTGAGGGTTGGCACAGGGTAAACTCAACCTTGTTAGACAGAACTGAGAAGTGGTGAGATTGATTCCTATCTCAGCCATCCTAGAAGTAGTGTTGGTAGTTTGTCACTTCAACTTCAGGCAAGTGTCGGGTTAGTTCCTAACTTGAGGCCACGGCACTCTCTTTCCCAACCCTAGCCTCTTTTACTCTACTACAGTACAGTCCCCACAGATACACTGACACACCTAAGTTCACGGGGATGATGACTATAATGCTATAAAAATCCCTGAACATAAATGAACACCACCAACATTTAGTATTAAAAAGTGTTGGATGTTCAGATATATGCCTCATGTTGCTCCTACCGTCTGTTATATGTATGATGTTCCAAAGAGGAAGTAAACAGATGAACTGACGGAAATATCTTGAGATTTGGAGTTATACTACTTGACCCATAGCGTATTGCCTCCATGGCCTACGTCATGTGCTTCGACAAAAATAGAGATGAAAAAAATTCTGAAGAAATTATACCTTGCGAAATGTCATATTGCCTTCGATTTCTCCACCAGGGGCTCACATCTGGTGGGACGTGGGTTGGCGACCACGGGACCTCAGCTGAGTCCGGCATTGCGTCCACTTATTGTTCCGGGCTTCTCTCAGTCTTCTTTCTTGTCGGCCTTTCTTGGTCAACTCTTGTTCTTTTCTGACCCCGACGGTATTAGAGTATCCGAGGCCTAGGAAGTCTCTTCCTTTCCCGCCTTAATTGGCCCTTGTCTCATCTTTCCTGATACCCTCCTCCTGCGAGGGGTCAGCCTTCTTTTTCTTTTCATGGCATCTCCTGCCTTCTGCTCAAGGCCCTCAAGGAGGCAGGGTGTATGTAGCCCCACCACTTCTGATGCACCCTGGATATTGATACACCCTCAGGTGCTCACGGCTGGTGAGTTCGGGAGTTGGCGATCCCGAGGGATTCCTGAGCTGAGTCTGTTTTTTCCCCTTTTCCACTGACTTTGGGGCGGGCCCTCTCCTCTTTCCCCTTTCCTATCCGCCTTTCATGGCTCTCCCTCCTTCCAAGTCCCTCGATCCCCATTCTTCGAGGATCGAGGGCATTTCTTTTCTTCCTGTCCTTTACTTGTGTTATCCTTTATTTGTTTACCATTTCTTCTTCTAGTACGGTATGTAAGTCTGTAGTTAGTATTAGTTATATAGTTTTCATTCTCATCTCATCTTTCACTATCACGCAAATCATTAGGGGCCGATAACCTAGATGTTAGGCCCCTTAAAACAACAATTATCATCATCATCACCACCTTCGATTTCCACCATGCCTTTAGAGCTCAGGCCATAGATGGTGGAAATAAGTAGTAGGAATTGTTTTAAATAAAAGTGTAAAAATAATACTATTAATAGTTATTATTCAGAGCCTCCGTGGCTTAGGCGGCAGCACGCCAGCCTTTCACCGCTGGGTCCGTGATTCAAATCCCGGTCACTCCATGTGAGATTTGTGCTGGACAAAGCGGAGGCAGACAGGTCTTTCTCTGGTTACTCCAGTTTTCCCTGCCACAATTTCATTCCAGCAACACTCTCCATTATCATTTCATTTCATCTGTCATTCATTTCATCATTGCCCCAGGGGAGTGCGATAGGCTTCGGCTGCCGGCATAGTTCATATCCTCGCCGCTAGATGGGGGCATCATTCATTCCATTCCCTGACCCGGTCGGTTGACTGGGAAGCAGGCTGTGGATTTTCATTTTCAATAGTTATTATTCAAGTTATCCCCATAGTTGGAGGTGGGGGCGATCGCTGCGTTAAGGAGTGGTATATTGAGGCCGTCTGCCTCTAAACCCCACTGTTGGATACCTATGTAACTATCGAATTACAAGGTAAAATAATGCATATCGGATGTTCTTTGCAATTTTCCCGGTAATGGTGTAGCCTATAAGACCGCCTAGTCGTGCATTCTTGGCTGTCCGGGTTCGATTCCCGGCTCTGCAAGGAAACTAATTCTGGTCTGAGGGCGGGAACGGGGTACACTCAGCCTCGTGTGACATAAACGTAGAAGAGGTGGGTTCGATTACCACCTCAGCCATCCTGGAAGTGGTTTTCTGTAGTTTCCCACTGCTATTCCAGGCAAATGCCTGGATGGTTCCTAACTTCAGGCCATGGCTGCCTCCTTCCTAATCCTTGCCTGAATGACAAATACACACACTATTACAGCCATTGCTATAAAACAGGTTATCCGACAAAATTCCACACACACCCAAGTACACGGGGATAAATGACCATGATGTCCAAGCCCCTCAATACATATGGAAGCATTATAGGCCTTTAACAGTTCATTTAGACGTAAAAATGAGATCACAGTTGGGTTTCGAAGCCAAGAATCCCGCATTCTGGTCAGGAACACTGCCACAGCCTCTGGCCGACGAGAGATCATTTCTAAGTCTTTGATGAAGTGGAAGCTAACCTTGATGTCGAAGGCGGCACGAGAGCCACGTATGTACCATGGTCGGAACTTAATGTGGGATTATTTATTGTTATGTATTTTTTTAGTTCCAGAAATTACTTACGGGAATAGGTCCCCTTGGAACTGTCATAACGTTGAGTAAGATTTGAAAATTAGACCGTAATATGTCGTACTCAAAAGCTTTGACCACTCTAAGGAAAAAATAATTTATGTGTTAGTAAATCGTCTCTCCAAGGTGGGGGCGTGATGGTGCAGCTGCTTGCCAGGACGGTTCGGGTGAGATTTTCGAAATAATGTCATGTCCTGTGGTTCGGATTCCACGTAAAATGCGTGTTCCCGTTGCTCATTATCGCGAGATTAACGGTCACGTAAAACTACAAGCTTCCTTTGTTTTCTCTCCAAAGCGAGTGTTTGTAACTGAAAATGGGCTACTCTTCAAGATGAGGCATCGTACCCTCGTATAGAAAATTTAGATATTATTAATCTATGCATGTAATGTTGGTTAGCTAGTCTCGATATTAGGTCCCTAAAATACCTTCTTCTTCTTCTTCTTCTTCTTCTTCTTCTTCTTCTTCTTCTTGACTTATTAGAAACGGCCTGGTATCATACTGTAAGGTCTGTTAGAGAATTCTTTCTCTTGTCATTCTGCAGACGTGCTTTTGAATTAACTCTGCGTGTTCCTGTGTTTTTACACAGGCTATGTTTTCCCACCTTGTATATCCTGGACATCAACATGATATCATTGGTCCCTACGGATAATACTTGACCACGTTATGTTGAAACTTTATCAGAATATGACAGTGGTAGTTTTAGTTTCACCTGTAGAAATTACTTCCGGAATGTATGAGATTTAGGTTCGAATTCGAGTGTGTTCTTGTTTCATAACGTTTGATTGTTCTTATTGATTCGTTGACGGCTTTGCGACATCGTAGTCACGTAGCCCCGTGTTCTTGGGTGTGTGTGGAATTTATCTGCTACTACTGCGTTGTCTGTACTAGTGTATGTATTTGTAATCGGTCTGATTTGGGTACGTAGCGGCCGTGGCCTAAAGTTAGGTACCATCCTGGCATTTGCCTGGAGTTGAAAATGGGAAAGCGCGGAGAACCATTTAAAGAACGGCCAACGTGGTGGGGTTCGAACCCACGTCTACACAGTCCACAGATAGCTTCGCCCCATGGCCTAGCGCTGCGAGTTAGCGAGCGTAGCTACAGTTTTCGGTAAAACATGAATTATTATTATTATTTATTATTTATTTTACACGTTACAGGCCTATTAGACCACGCGAAGCAATCATGACTTTTTGTTCTTCCTGTCTTTCCAGTACTCTTTCATTCGTGCACTAAAGGCCCTCTTCCTTTCTTCGGTCCACTTTGGTCTTTGGGCTGTAGGTGCAGCTCTCTCTGACAACACTTCCCACTTGTATACTTTGTGTCTAAATACGCTTTTGTCTATGACGTCTTCTGGGTCGACTTGTGCTTTTACTAGATCAATTTTGACTTGCATCATCCAGGGTGTAGTAATCTTGAGCCGCTGTATGTATCTAAGAATTTTGTTGGTGAGTCTAGTTTGTGGGAGTCTGCTGATGTGGCCATAAAATTTTAGTCGCCTCTTTCTGATGTCTGCTGCGAGGTTGGACAATTTCTCTGTGGTGTCTCTGGAGTGAAGCCTGTATCCTTCATCTGTGTGCTTTGGTCCAATTATTTTCCTTATTATTTTTCTTTCCTCTGTGAGGATTTTTTCCAAGTCGCCCTTAGTGTGTAACGTCAACGTCTCACTAGCATAAAGCACCTCAGGTTTAATAACCGTGTTGTAATGACGAAGTTTAGTGAATGTGGACAGACATTTTTTGTTGTAGACACTCTGTGTCTTGTATAAGGCTCTCTTCATTTTCATTAACCTAGTGTTCTGCGCGATTTTCTCTTTTCCCGTCGGTTCAAGCACTTCACCTAGGTATTTAAAGTGGGCGACTCTATTGATCTTGCCATATTTCGTGTTTAAATTCTGTATGTCGAATTTCGTACAGAAAAACTCTGTCTTTTGGAACGAGATCTGTAGTCCTACTTTTTCGGCGCACTCTTGGAGTACTTCTATCTGTCTGATTGATGTGGTTTCGTTATCTGAGAGTAGAGCCAGATCATCCGCGAAGGCTAGACATCCAACCTCCAGTTCGTCCTTTGGTCGTCCTAGTCGCACTGGCCTCCAGTAACCTTGAAGTCTCAGTTCTTTCTCCCATTCCTTGATAACTTTGTTCAGCACTAGGTTGAAGAGAAGCGGAGAGAGCCCGTCACCTTGGCGAACACCTGTATTGATCTGAAATGGTTCTGAGATTTCCCCCATGAATTTCACTTTTGATGTCGTGTCTGTCAGTGTCTGTTTGATCAATCGCAAGGTCTTGCTATCCAAACCTTGCTCGTGCAAGATGTTGAACAATGACTGACGGTCAATGGAGTCATATGCCTTCTTGAAGTCAACGAACGTACATATAACTGGAGTATTCCTGAGGGCTTTGATTTTCAATATACTTTTTAGGTTGAAGATTTGTTCCGCGCAGGAGCGACCAGGACGAAATCCCGCCTGGTACTCGCCAATCTTGTGTTCCAGCTGGTCCCGAGCCCTTTGGAGTAGGCACGCTGAGAGGATCTTGTACGTAACTTGTAATAGTGAAATGCCCCTGTAATTGTTTACGTCAGAGCGGTCGCCTTTTTTGTGTAACGGGTGGATCAATGCACATTTCCACTCATCTGGTAGCTTTTCTGATGTCCAGATGTCAGTGATAATCTGTGTGAGCTCCCTGAGTGAGTGTGGCCCTAGGTTTTTCAGTAGTTCGGCCACTATGCCGTCTTCACCAGATGTCCTGTTGTTCTTAAGTTTGATGATGTGCCTGTGAACTTCCTCTTGTGTCGGAGGTAATGAGTCTGCGTTCTTGACTGTAGGTTCTTCCTCTGAGAATCTCTCTATTGGTTCTGGACAGTTGAGAAGATCAGAGAAGTATTGTGCCATCACCTTGCAATTCTCCTTATTCGTTAGTGCTAATTTTCCATCACCTTTTCTGAAGCAAAGGTTTGGTGGTGTGTACCCTCTGATGTGTCCTGCAAACGTTCTGTAGAAGTCCCTTACGTTGTAGTTACGGAAGTTGTCCTCAATGGAGTCCAACTGTTCCTTCAGGTATCTCCTCTTGGATTGTCTGATAATTTTTGCGGTTGCTTTTCGTGTTTCATGGAAATTCTGTAAATTTTCTGGGGATTTTTTACTGTTGTATTTCTGATATGCCAATTTCCTGGTAATGAGTGCATTCTCACAATCAACATCCCACCAAGTATGTTTGGAATTCTTCTTCAAGGGAATGAGATCTTGTGCTGTTTCTATGATTTTTCGGTGGAAATTTTGCCAGTCATTGGCATGTTCTTTTTCCCAGGCTTCCTTCACTCCAGAGTCTGCGATCTTTTTTGTGTCAAATTTTGGTAGGGGGTTTTTCTTACAGAAAGTTCTCTTTGGGGTGAACTTGACCTTGACGCGGGTTAGGTAATGGTCAGAGTCAATGTTGGCTCCTCTACGTACCTGTACATCATGAATCTCCTTCTGTACTGGATATGAGATTGCCACATGGTCGATTTGGAACTCACCTAACTGCTGGACTGGAGAACGCCAGGTTTTCTGTTTTCTAGGGTGTTTTCTAAGAGATGTTGACATGAGCTTGAGGTTATTCTGCTGGCAGAGTTCTATGAGTCGTGTGCCATTTTTATTTGTGAATTTATGTGCAGGATAGTTTCCGACTGTTTTCCTGTACATCTTTTCTCTACCGATCTGTGCATTGAAGTCGCCCATTAGGAGTTTGACGTCATTCCTGGGGACTTTGGACATCACTGTGTCAAGGGTCGACCAGAATTTTTCTGCGGACTGTGGATCGCTCTTGTTACTTTGGTTAGTGGGGGCGTGTGCGTTGATCAGTGTGTATTTTTTGTTGGCGCACCGGAAGCGCATGCTCATCAATCTGTTGTTTACTGGAGTAACTTCTTCTAAGGATTCTACTATGGTCTTGTGGACCATGAAGGCCATCCCCAGAAGTGGAGCGCCTTTGGCAACGCGCCTGTCAGTCTTGCTCTTGAACAAGCGATAATTGCCGTAGTCCATGGTGTCTTCATCTGTGATACGTGTCTCCTGCAGCGCGAGGATTAGAAGCTTCTGTCTATCGAGTTCTGTCACTAGATTGTGCAACTTTCCAGGCTGTATGAGAGTGTTGATGTTTAGAGTGCCTACGTATGTTGGTGTCTTACGTGGAAGTTTGCCAGAGAACTCCGATTTTCTCTGTGGCCGTGGTTGCCCGGGTCCCCCAGAGTCCGAACGCCCGGGTGCCGTCAGTTGACGGGTGGATTGGTTACCACCTGGGGTAATACTGTTATTATTTGCACGCGCCATGGTTACTTGTAAGAAAAGGGGTCTAGTGGTTATCCACTAGGTTTCTTAGAACCAGGGATTGTTAGTTCCTGGAGCATGTTTACAGCCGCACCACATGGTGAACAGACGCTGACCATAAGCCGCCCAATCTGGGAACAAACGCTTTTGGATTTAGAGTTCTTTATTGGTGGGGAAACCACCTGGCTCTTCCACTCCATCCATCGTTGGGAATCTTAGATTCCTCTTCCGCCATCAGGACCGTTGACCAATTTTCACCTAGTAACCCTAGGCAGGGGCCCTTACAGGGTGCTACCATCCGGAGCCAGATGGACCCAGGTTTTTTAACGAGGTGTTACTCCTCCCCCTCCTCCTTCCTCATCACTTACGAGATGAGGCCCCACCTCTTCATCTTCAAGTTCTTGTAACTCATATCACATTTCAGTTCTCCAGTCAATGCATCTTGGCGACCAGCCAATAGGTCAGTAAGCTACCATTGTGCCTGCCCCTCCTAAGTAATGATGACCACCCCACATCATTTTCTTCTGTCTTCCTGTCAGCAAGATTGCATACAGTACACTGCTGCTGTCTTGCTTCCACTACAGTCGTTGGTGGGTTATAATTACTAATACGGTTTGTTAAGAAAATCAAAGCGTTGTTTTAACGAATATAATGTTAACCCTTCAAAAACCAACTTTGTAATATTTAACAAGCATAAGGGAACTAATTTAGAAGTAGATCGAAATCTTTACTGTGGATCTGATGATATTCAACAGGTAGCCTCAGCAAAATTTTTGTGTATTACAATAGATCATAAATTATCATGGGAAGAGCATATAAATGAAATCTGTAAAAAAAAAATAACAAAAACTCCTTCGTTTTAAAGAGAATTTCAATATACTTAGGCAGCGAATACCAATTAACAGTCTACTATGGGTTAATACATTCACAGATATCATACGGTATTGAGATATGGGGTGGGGCAGCAAATAGGAATATAGAGAGAATATTTAAACTGCAGAAACGAGTAATACGATACTTGTTTGGATTGAAATCGAGAGAATCATGCAGAGTTGCATTTAAGAAGCATAATATTTTAACAATATTTTCATTGTATATTTTCAAAGTTATCTTGCTTGTAAGGGAAAATCAACATCAAGTTGTCACAATCAACAATGTCCACAATCATGAAACCAGAGGGCAGAATGACTATTTTCAAAAGAGGGTAAATAAACAATATGCAGAAAAGGATCCTTTCAAAAAAGGTGCTATATACCACAATAAGCTTCCAAACCACTTAAAATCTTTGAGTGGAACTGGGTTCAGGAAGTCTCTCAAGATATACCTAGCCCAGAAAGTGTTGTATTCTTTAAGTGAATTTTAAAGAAACATGTAACTGTTTAATTATGCAAAAAAGTTGTAAATATGTAAATTTAACTGTGAGTATGTTGTGTAACGTATCCAATTCTGTATGATGCAGGTTCTGGAAATAGAGAGTTTTGTATTGTATTGTATTGCTTCCCTTTCTTCGGCAGAGATGTGGATCGTACGCTTTTGTTTGAGTTTCACTTGGAACCGTTGTTTCCTATCCTTGGTGACGGTTTTGGCTGTTTTGTCCATGAGCTTGGTGTCTGTAATTTGGAGTTCCACGAGTTCTTTCTCGGTTTCCTTAAACCAAAGAGGTTTTTTTTTATTACGAAAGTGGTCCAAGATATTATTATTATTATTATTATTATTATTATTATTATTATTATTCAACGTCCCTTTTACATTACAGCAAGCAGCTTACCTGAGCACGTTGTCTCGCTTTAGGACTGCAATGGGGAGAGACGGGTTCGAACATCCGAGGTTCGATCATCCGAGGTTCGAATACTGGCGTTGATAACAACCATATATTGTATTTTCCTCGGGGTTTCTATACTCACACCTGGTAAATGCCGGGATGGTCTAGTCTTAGACCCTGATAATTTGTTGCACACTCTGCTACAGTATCCACAATGCCATCAGCCAAAAACCATTCGTAGGTTACACAAGTGCTCTGCCAAGAAATTAACTTTGGTCTGAGGGCTGGAACGGGGTACACTCAGCCTCGTGAGGCAAAACTAGGAAAAGATGGGTTTGATTCGTAACTCAGCCATCCTGGAAACGGTTTTCCGTGGTTTCGCACTTCTACTCCAGGCAAATGCCGGGATGGTACTTAACTTCGGGCCACGGCCGCTTCCTTCCCTAATCCTAACTCAATTACAAATACACACTAGTACAGACATCACAGTGACACGGGTGGCTCAGCGGTCTAGCTGTATGCCTCTCACCAAGGCGGTTCGGGTTCGATTCCCGGTCAATGCATGTGAGATTTTCGAAGTGAAATGCCACGTCCTGTGGTTCGGATTCCACGTAAAAAGGAGGTCCCGTGGCTCATGATCTCAAGATTAACGGTCACGTTAAACTACAAGCTTCCTTCCTTTTTTACATGACCACGATGTCGCAACGCTCCTAAAGACACTAAAAGAATCAACAGCAACAACCACATTCGCAAATCCGTCATTCGTCGCAAAAACTATGTAAAATCATTTTAGTGTAATTAATTTGAATAGTTTGTCCTCTTATATGAAAATCCACAGCCTGCTTCCAGTCTCCGACCGGGTCAGGAATGTTCATAGCGGCGAGGATATCAACTGTGCCGGCTGCCGAGGCCTGACGCACTTTTCTGGGGCAATGATTAAATGAATGACAGATGAAATGAAATGATAGTGGAGAGTGTTGCTGGAATGAAATGTTGACACGGAAAACCGGAGTACCCGGAGAAAAACCTGTCTGCCGCCGTGTTGTCCAGCACAATCTCACATGGAGTGACCGGGATTTGAACCACGGACCCAGCGGTGAGAGGCCGGCGTGCTGCCGCCTAAGCCACGGAGGCTTTAGTTTGTCCTCTTATACCAGTAATATTTTGTCCTTTTATACCTGTAATATTTTCATTTAATGTGGGATTATTATTTTTAATGTTTAGGAGTTTAAACAGTTATAATTGCAGGGTGGTCTTCTAATTCTCTATTAGGGGGCTTCAAGCTGTGACTCAAACTATTTCTTATGAGGTTAATCTTATCATCATTTGTATTTTTAATTGATGGGTATTGTTTAGTAAATTCCATAAAATATCAGGATTATATTGATAACTAGCAGTAGTATCCGGCTTCAACCGGTGGAATGATGATAATATTTCAGTCTCCTTAACATTCAACGTCATTGATGAAGATGATACTGACGACGACTACTATTGAACGGGTATAATAAACTTATACTCTAATAGAAATACATATTTTTAAATTACCGGCGAGGAAGACTGTGGTGTTGCCTAGTAGTATAATGGGCGTAACATCTAGGTAATTTTCCCTTTTGATGAGGATGACAATGAAGACTACTACTACTGAACGGGTATATCAACCTTACAAACTAATGCAAACACAATTTTTTAAAATCACAGGCTAGGTAGACTCTGGTGTTGCTTAGTAGTATAATGGACGTAACATCTAGGTCATTTGCCCTTTTGATGAAGATGATAATGAAGACGACTACTACTGAACGGGTATATCAAACTTACAAAATAATGGAAATACACATTTTAAAATCACAGGCGATGAAGACTGTGGTGTTGCTTGGTAGTACTGTATAATGGACGTAACATCTAGGTAATTTGCCCTTTTGATGAGGATGATAATGAAGACGACTACTACTGAACGGGTATATCAAACTTACAAACTAATGGAAATACACATTTTAAAATCACAGGCGATGAAGACTGTGGTGTTACTTAGTAGTATAATGGACGTAATATTTAGGCCATTTGCCCTTTTGATGAGGATGGTAATGAAAACTACTGTTGAATTGACACGACAAACTTACAAACTACCGTGATAGAAAGAAATATTTAAAAATTCACAGGCGATGAAGACTTATTGTGTGTGGTGATTAGTGGTATAATGGGCGTAACATCTAGGTCATTTGCCCTTATGATGATAATAATAAGGTAATGAAAAATGTCTACTAAACGAACATGGTGTAATTTTAAATCTGATATAGGTAATTCAGATTTCTACCTTCGATGTCTTCCAAAGTCTGAACGCCTATACTCGATGCGTGTAGTGAAAGAGCTTATCGAGTACTGCTCGGGTCCAAGCTGCACGAACCTGAGAATATCGCAGATGATGACGATATGTGATGACAGACGTTCGGGGGGGGGGGGGGGGGGGGTTCCAGGTCCTATTCACATTGACCGGTGAATCACTCATTCTTTCGTAACACTACAGTGGTTTGAGCAAAGACCCTGTATGAACATCAGCATAGTCAGCAATACCAGGTAACACGGCGGGGTCTGGACATTCCTCTCATGTCAACTCGCGATGAATCAGCAAGCTATTCTCACACCTGCCCCCTCCTCCCCCCTCCACCCACCAGGGTCTCACAACTTGTGGGACGTGGGTTTGCGACCACGGGACCCCAGCTGAGTCCGGCATTGCTTCTACTTACTGGTGCCGGGCTCCTTTCAGTTCTCTTTCCTGTCAGCCTCCCTTGGTCAAACTCTTGTTCTCTTCCGACCCCGATGATATCAGGGTATCCGAGGCCTAGCGACTCTTTCACTTTCCCGCCTTAATTGGCCCTTGTCTAATCATTCCTGATAGCCTCATTCTTCGAGGGGTCAGCCTTCTTTTTCTTTTCTTAATATCTCATGTCTTCTGCTCAAGACCCTCAAGAAGGCAGGGTGTGTGTAGCCCCACCACTTCTGGTGCACCCTGGATAGTGCTAGGTCCTCAAGGACTCATGGCTGGTGATTTCGGGAGCTGGCAACCCTGAGGGTTTCCTGAGCGGGTCCGGTTTTACACCTTTTTTCCATTGCCTTTGGGACGTACCCTGTCCTCTTTCCGGAAATGGAGTGGTCTGTCCGCAATTTCAAGCAGACAATGTTACTCGCAGGGTACCAAAGGGTAAGTATACAAATTTTGGGTCTGAACGGTGAAACGGTGTAGATTTGTGCCAAAGGGCCTAAATGCAGGGAATGGGGTGATCTGTCTGCAATTTCAAGTGGACAGGGTTACCCGCAGGGTTCGAAAGGGTAAGTATACAAATTTTGGTCCGAATCGGTGAAACGATATAGATTTTTGCCAAAGGGCCTAAATGCAAGAAATGGGGTGGTCTGTCCGAAATTTTAGGTGGGCAGTGACATTCACAGAGTTACAAAGGGTAAGTATACACATTTTGGTTCAGATCGGTGAAACGGTGTAGATTTAAGCCAAGGGGCCTAAATGCAGGGAATGGAGTGGTCTGTCCGCAATTTCAAGCAAACAGTGTTACTCGCAGGGTACCAGACGGTAAATAACAAATTTTGGTTGAGATCTGTGAAACTGTGTAGATTTGGGCCAAAGGGCCTAAATGCAGGGAATGGAGTGGTCTGTCCGCAATTTCAAGCAGACAGTGTTACTCGCAGGGTACCAAAGGGTAGGTATACAAATTTTGGTTCTGATCGGTGAAACGGTGTAGATTTGGGTCAAAGGGCCTAAATACAGAGAATGGGGTGGTCTGTCCGAAATTTCAAGTGGACAGGGTTACCCGCAGGGTTGCAGAGGGTAAGTATACAAATTTTGGTTCGGATCGGTGAAACGGTGTAGATGTTCGCCAAAGGGCCTAAATGCAGGAAATGGGGTGGTCTGTCCGAAATTTTAAGTGGATAGTGTTATTCACAGGGTTACATAGGGTAAGTATACAAATTTTGGTTGAGATCGGTGAAACGGTGTAGATTTGGGCCAAAGGGCCTAAATGCAGGGAATGGGGTGGTCTGTCGGAAATTTCAAGTGGACAGGGTTCCGAAGGGTAAGTATACAAATGTTGGTTCAGATCGGTGAAACGGTGTGGATTTGTATACATAACAGACAGACAGACAGACAAACATTGAGCTTTATATATATAGATTGGTTGTAATATCAGATTCTCTGTCCAAGGGTTTCATTCGTGGTATGCAAGGCTCCAATGTAGATTAATTGTATGCATAATGTTGTATTTTTGTTTGTCATAGATAAGGATGAAGGATTACAGCTGGGCATGATGGAGATAGCGACTCTCCGCACAGAGACGTCACAGCTCCAGCGAGAGAACTCTGCTCTGAGGAACACTCTGCTGGCACTTCACAGTGAGGTGTATGGAGCCAAGCTAGCAGCTAAATACTTGGACAAGGAGCTGGCTGGCAGGTGAATACCATGCAACAGCATCTCACTATAGGGTGGGCTAGGGTGAGCATGAGCTATGCTCACCCTGTCCCCCCTTCCACTAGATAATTTTGGAATGAGAAATAGAAAGATATCACAAAGTATAACATCATTCATTCCTACCAGTCACTAAAGTACCATAATAAGCCTATCTATTCCCCACTGAGCCGTAATCATTGAAAAGAAAGATGTGAAATTGACTTCAGCTTTGCCTACTGTATGGTATATGATTATGCTATGACCAGCTGGAAAGTGGGTTATGATAGGTGTTTCTCAGTCAAAAGTTTTAACATTTGTTATACATTTATTCACTGTATGAAAGCCAAGGTGCACTTAGTGTATTCGAGAATCTGACAAAATGCAGCACACCTCATACCATTCCACCTGCTGTGATGTAGGGCTGTGTGATTCATCTCAAGCAGTCTTAGCAGAGACCCATTGGGCTTGCCATGACTTGCTAGAACTCTGAACTGTCTGAACTTGGTGCCTTTCATTTACCAAGTGAACCCATGTTTACAATCGTGCAGTAACTCCAATAAAAGTGTGGAATAACACATGTAAGATTGTGAATGGATTAGATGATTACATGAAGCTCAACAAGTAGTTCCGTGAAGAACTGTACAGCCTATTTTCATATATCTTACTCATGTTAATTGCCTCTATCAACATACAAAATTTCAGTTTGATTCTTGTGATAGATTCATAGATATTGAGAACCGTCTAAATATTTCAGATGGTCACCAGGTTGGATTTTTATTTATGTACTATCACATGAAGATTATTGTGTACTTGTGGTATTCAGACTTCAATCGCATGATTAGGAGACAACAAGTAAAAACAAGATTTTAAAATTTCGCACAGCTGCCATCTTGTGGTTATGAAAACAATTGAAATAAATTAGATGCCAGTGGATTAACATTTGTATGAGCATTTAACGTGCAAAGTTTCACCACACTCGGATGGTTAATTCGCGAGAAACTTCCATTTAAATATTTATACTTCGCGTCGCCGCCTTGTTGGATTTGTGATCGCCAGGTTACTGAAAGTCATATAGGTGAACTTATGTTCATAGCCTCTATGAACAAAAAAAAATTCAGTTTGATTGCTGTAAAAGATTCGTAGATATTGAGAACCGCCAAAATATTTCGGATGCTTGCCATTTTGGATTGTTATTTGAATAGGCCATAGAGATTTGTACCATTTGCGTAGCTTCATTATTCAAACTTTCACTTCGATCGCATGATTACGACACAAGAAATAAAAACATAATTTTAAAATTTCGTTCAGCCGCCATCTTAAGGTTATGTAAACAATTGAACCAAATTAGATGCCAGTGCATTACAATATGTATAATCATTTACTGTACCACATTTCACTGCGCTCAGATGGTTAAATCACGAGAAAAGTCTATTAAAATGTTTCAACATCGCTTGGCCGCCATGTTAGTTTTGTAATTTACAGGTTTTTGAAAGTTACATAGATAAACTTGTAGCAGTGCCCTTTATCATCGTACAAAATTTCAGGGTGATATCATAAATAGTTTTTTCTCGAATTCTTGTCAATAGAATTAAAGTACAACATGAAAATGAATTAGGAGAATATCAAGGAGGTTTCAGGCCCTGGAGAAGTTGCCCAGATCAAATTATGAGCCTAAAATTGATAATGGATTATAATAGAAAAAGGAATAGAGATATGGTGATAACATTTATCGACTTTAAAAAAGCATATGATTGTATTCATAGAGAATCTTTATTAAAAATTCTAAGACACATGGGATTACACCCCAAATTGACAAATCTCATAAAACTAACTCTTACAGGCACCAAATCAAAAGTTAAATTCAGAGGTGAATTCTCTGACCCATTTGAGGTCACAACTGGTTTACGACAGGGTGATGGCTTATCACCATTACTATTTAATTGTGCATTGGAAATGGTAATGCGTGAATGGTCTAAGAAATGCCCTCCAAATATAAAAATAGGGAGAAAAATTCAAACAAACTGTCTTGGTTTTGCAGACGACATGGCATTATTGGCGAAAGATTTAGAGGAAGCCAAAACACAGATATCAGAGCTTCAGACAATTGCAAATAAAATTGGCCGTAAGATATCATTCGAAAAAACAGAAATCATGCCACAAAAACCAACACCATTAAATGAAATACAAATTAATGATACAAAAATTAAAATTGTAACACGATTCAAATATCTAGGAGAGCTAATAACAAACAATTTAAATGAGAAAGCGTCAATTCAAATAAGAACCAACAAGTTATCTAGGGCACAAAAATTAACATGGGAAACTTACAAAAAGAAATGCTTATCAATTAATGCAAAAATTAAACATTACAATACAGTCATAAAACCGGAAGCCACATATGCAGCTGAAACATTATTCCATCTAAATGAACATTCTAAAACCGACAGATTACAGAAGATCGAAAGGCGAATTGGAAGAACTTGTATCAATAAAGGATATAAAAAAGATGGGCAATGGCGAATAATACCTAACAATATGGTCTATAACAACCTAGAACCCATTACTGATACCATGCGAAAGAAAAGACTAGGATTCTTTGGGCACATCATGAGAAAGCCAGATTCACGTCTTCTAAAACAACTAGTGCAGTACAATCTTGCTTCAAGAAACACAACAACTGGATGCCGATGGTTAAAAGAAATCAGAGAGGACTTAAAAGAAATTGGCCTAACAACAGAAGATGCTGCAAATAAGAAAAGTTTAACTACAGCACTTAAAAATATGATGTTTCATTTTCCACTCACAAAGAAGAAAATTCCTACAAGAATATTTTCCGCCGAAGAACGGGCAAGACGATCAATACGCATGAAGAAGTACTGGGAGGACCGCAAGGCTCGTACAGTTCCTACAAGTCGACGAACTAATGGTTGGGTAAAGTGATCCTTTGTGGTCTCAGAAGAAGAAGAAGAAGAAATAGTTTCGGAGATATTGAATGCCAGTGAAATATTTCGCACAGCCGCCATTTTGAGGTTATTTAAACAATTGAACTAAATTAGATGCCAGAGCATTGCAATGTGTATGAACATTTGCTGTACCTTGTGTCATTACGTTTGGATGGTTAAATCGCGAGAAACGTCTATTTAAAAGTCTTAGCTTCGCTTGGCCGCCATGTTGGGTTTCTATTTACCAGATTTTTGAAAGTCTCATAGGTGAACTTCTAGTAGTTCCCTTTATCACCGTACAAAATCTCAGGGTGATATCGGTATAGTTTCGGAGGTAGTGAATGGTGGTGAAATATTTCGCACAGCCGCCATGTTGGATTGGTGTGACACAATAAAATTTGAAGGGCACGTTCAGGATCGGCCAGAATGGTGCTATGATCTTACCGAGTTTTATTGAAATCGCTCCAGCCGTTAAGAATTTATTAGGGGGACACACACACACACACCATCACACACACACAGACACAGGGACAAAAGGTGATCTTATAAGCCTATTTGTTTTTTTTCATAAAATGAAAATAGGCTAAAAATGTGAATCATTCACAGAATGGTAGATTATATTCAGAGCTGACCATAAGTGCCAACGTGGTGAAGCGGAGACTGAACAGTGGTATAATGTATTTTTTGTTCGACGATGTCGAAATGTAAGTATTATATGTCAGAAAACTGTATCATAATGAGGGTCATTATATCACTATTTTTCATTATGAAACAGTTTCTCCCACCAATCAGAGCTTAAGAAATAGTTGTGTGACCAATTAGGTAAGGATATCATCGCACCTGCGCTCACTTCCACGGCCTTCTATTTTAAAACTCACTCCGTGGCGTCTAGTGTCATAGTGGGGTATTCCAGGAGGCCATGGTTTTCTCAGTGTCCCATGCTCTCTGTTCAGTACATAAAACAGATATTTATGAATATTTATGTTCGAACATAGAATAGTTATAATTATCGTCGAACATAAACAGTCGTATGCAACTCGCCTAAAATGGTAATTAATGGTAATTAATGGTAATTCGCTCGTTTTATAAACATACTCTTGTCTTAATTATTGCCAGTATAGGCTCGTTGCATAATGTACTACATTGTAGTGATAGAAGCCATTTTTCAAATGTGCCTAATTCTAATAAAGAAGGATTTTCAGCCTGTCAACACGAATTTTATGTATTACATAAAAAGTGTGTTAGCTTGTAGGATATGTAAATTTTTGTTTCCCGCCTATTGTAATCGGGCACAATTCGTGTTGACCTACTGAAAAGCTTTCTTTATTAGAATGTATTTATGTATGCTATATTTTTCAAGGGGCTTCTTGAATTGCATATCCTTATTAGATACAATGATAATAATGATATAGTTTCTACAGCCGTTTTAACTATTACGGCTTTAGAGATGCTGGAATTTGATGCTACAGGCGAGAGTCATACCAATACATCACACAGCTAGAATTATTTTTTGACTTAGGCTGCATAGTGCTCTGTGACTGCAGTAATTTTTCAAGAATTGTTAGGTATGACCTGCCATGAGTAGTGGTAGTTTAGCTGTTAGTTAGATTAGGAAATAAAAATTCAAGTGTCCGCCATTTAGTATTTGCTATGATTGTGGCAAATTGAAAAGTGCAAGTGAAGTACCCCGGGGGTTAATTTTTGTTTAATGTGGTTTAGACATTTAGGAATTGATAGAGGGGGGGATGTACACACACCTGATATATCACCCATATGTCTCATAAGGGTTTTGAAAGTAGGGTAATAATAATAACTACTGTAGTTCAAACCCGTCAAAACATGACGGACAATGGGAAAAATATTTACTGAAGAAGCTTCTTATATAAGTTACATTCTTTGTGCAATTACTATTTGGCACTATTGCAACGTTAAGGGCGTCAAAAGATAGCACTCTAAACATTGCAACATAATGCTGGTCATGACTGAAAACGTGATGAGGTAAATAGACCAATACGTTCCAGCATTTCTCCTTGAGCTTTATTGATTGTGATAAAGCATGCCGAGCGAATTGGAAATTGTTGCCTATTAAAAGGAAATGTACTGTACATGTAAGGGGTTTATTGGAAGGTGATAAATCAAGTCGTAGGATTTGAGCTCTCTGCTTAATATTACTGCACCTATTATATCCGAATTGAAGCAATTTCTTACAATTTCTTACAATTAATATGTTTTCATATAGGTGTCCTTGGGGAAACGAGCAGATTTCTAAGGAGCTTAACTATGGCTCAAACGTTCGGAGTATGTGGAGGCGAATCACTTAATTTCAAGGAATTGAAGAATTCTATAGTAGGGAAATGAAGTAGCTGGCTTTCATCTTCAGTATCTAATCTGTTAACGCTGATGTATGTGTTTGAACTACTGAATATATGTTCAATGACTTTTAAATTAATATCATTACATTGTTACAGCCTTTCAAATATATTCCAGCAGATCTATTTTACCATCACAACAGTAAAGGCCAAAGTATCCACGCGTAGATTTTACGCAAGAGAAAAACATTGTTGAACAATGTTTACATTTGATCGTCAAGGACCTTACACTGTACTGCATAATATCTGGAATTGTTTCTGAAATGGTCTATTTATATTGGATTTTAAGTGGCTTCGTATTATTCGATAACACTATAGTGTCCTGCATCAACGGAGCCGCTAAATATTAAATGGCAAATAATACTTCCATTGCCGAAAACAACAGCGTAGTTAAGACTCATTACTCTAAACAAATAATCATTAAACAATTGTCTTATACAATGAAGTTCTACATGACCAGTGTATTCACCGTCCAGAGACTTGCATACTCAAGTTGGTTGCTGAGAAGAATGCGATGAGACTGATCGCCTATAATAAAATCCTTATAATTGTTCCTGCCAGCAAAATATTTTACAATAGCCTGAAAACGCAGCTCAGAATGACGTTCTTCATTTTGATATAAACAGTACGAAATTGCTCTAAATCAGCAATTTCAATCACCTGTTATAGGTTATGGCAGTACATTTTGCACGGGAACGTAGAATCACTTCGCCAACAACTGGAATGAGCATAGGCCTATACTCAATATTCACTTCGGCAGTCACCCTAATGGAGGCAGTTTTAGAATTCCATGTCCCGTGCATGTCAAAATTCGTATTAACACATGGAAGCCCACCGCCCACCCATTCTTGGCTATCGCCCCGGATCCCAGGTTACATTCCCTGCTCTGCCAAGAAATTTAATTCTGGTCTGAGGGCAAAAACGGGGCACACTCAGTCTCTTGAGGTATAATTAAGAAGAGGAAGATTCGATTCCCACCTCAACAATCTTGGATGTGGTTTTCCGTGGTTTCCCACTTCCCTCAAGGCAAATACCGGGATGGTTCCTAACTTAAGGCCTCCGCCGTCTCCTTGCCATGCCCCACCTTAAGTACAAATACACACATTAATGCAGCCATCACAATGACACAGGTTATCAGAGAAAAGTTTACACATACACACCAAAGTACACGGAGCTGAGTGACCACGATGTCGGAGCCCTTCAAACTAATTATGTTTGCCAAGTGTCTCTCATGGCGAAAGCAATTGTGGACACACGTGAGTGCCTGGAGAACTACTTTTTATCATTTAAAATGATCTTGTCGACTTCATCGTTATGCTTTGGTCTACCGTTATACGTTACGGTTACGGCGTGTATGACGTCATTATGTTGTTCAGTGCATATGCACCGAGTCTGAGTTTACTCCTGGGGTCTGGCGTTATGCGATACGGAGACGGCGAGTGCGTGACGTCATGCAGCCGAGTGCACCTCCCGCTCTCCGTTCCCCGCGCGTGAAGCGTAAGCGTAAGTTAATGGGTAATGGGAGTCTGCTGAAAGAGTCTTGGGGCTTCGAGCGAAGCAAGAAGCCCTCTTGAGCCTTTCTAATATGTGTAGCATTTGTAGCATGTGTCATTTGAAATGATATAAAGTCTAGTCTCTCAGACTGACTGCATCATTTTTCTTTAATAATTTAAGAGTATATCGACGATGCATAATTATAACTTGGAAACTTTCTCAAAGTGATTAGTTTTATTGCATAATTTACAAACATAACCCCTCGCAGGACAGGTTTTCCCTTGTGAATGAGGCCAATTTCCACCACAATAAAAGCATAAGCGGCTATTTGAAGACTCACGTTTCGTCTTATTTCTTACTGTCTTAACCTTGTTTACGCTTTGATTCATGTCCTTGTCCTGAAAATCCAAAGCTTGAGCCGCGATGATTTCCTCATTTCGGCCGAACTCTAATGCGGCAGTGAAACTAATGCCAGATTTGGACAGTATGTGCTTTTGTAAAGATACTGAATTTGCAACCACTAATAACTGCATAGTAAATTCGAAATCCAAGCGTTCCTTTTAAATTTACACGTAGAAGCGAGATTCCGTAATCTGGCCGAAAAATCAGTATTTGTTTCATTACGGTTCTGGTAGGCCTTACGAAAAGAATATGCCTTGTAAAAAAGATTCTTCTTTGGCTGGAAGTGGGAATTAAGAGAAACTAAAGCATCTGAATAAGTAACCCCAGTATCGGGCAAGCTATCGAATATATCTGATACTTCATCACCAGCGAGATTGAGCAGAAGCGCTTTTTTGCATATATCATTCGTAATATCATTTGCCACGACGTACCTTTAAAAACATCTCACCCATTTCACCCAACGTTGTCCTAGCGATGATGGATCAGAATGAGGGTCGAAAATTGGTGGCTTGTTAATATTCACATTTTTTTTAAACGTAAGTTCATTCTCGTCGCCAATGTAATGTATCAATCTGACTGTATGTTTATTTTTCCAACTTCTTACATTCTCCTACATGGAATCCATCCAAACCTTCAATTGTTTTCCAAAGAGCTCACTACATTACACTACCAACTTGACCACCGAAGTATTGGGAAGAAATTGCAATATTAAGGTACATAAACAACATACAAATTCAACTGTCAGTTAACGTTCTTCAACATTTGCCTTCTTTTATAACTCGATTCCAGTATATATATCGTAGAAACATCATAGAAAATATTCCCCTCCTTTATAATTCTCAAAAATAACTATCACGTGAAAACGCGCCATGTCTTGTGTTGTTATATATCGATGCAATGCGGCTGCCATCTGTTGTCAGTTGCTGGAACTGTATGGGTGAGGTACTGCCATCTGTTGTCAGTTACTGGAACTGATTGCAGATATTCAAACGGCGTTTTGGTGAGTTGTTGGGCATTTACAAAAGAAAACGCCTTGTGTTTAAATATATAGATGACAACGTAAATCGTGGAGAATTCCGTACTTTACGGGAATGAAAATGAAATTAAAATATGTTAAGACAATGTATTACCAATAGCCAGAAATAATATATGGGAAATAAAAATACATGTCTGAGGTGGGATTCGAACTGCTCCGACTATGCGAGAGTTCATTCCGGGGTCCGCAATGTTACCCCTGAGCCACCCAGACAGCAGGCTTCAATTGCAATATTAAGTTATCTACTAAACATCAAATGCACTCAAATGCCTGTTGAAGTTCTTCAATATATCCCTTCCTTTATGTATATATTCCAGTATATATCGTCAGAACATCATAATGTGATATTTTCCCTCTTTTTAATTCTCATCAACAAAGATCACACTACGATACGGTGGGTATTTTATCCGCCATTTCTCTCGTGAAAGAACGCTATTGTGCGCACGCGCAGTGGCCACAAAAATTACATTTTTCTTTAATCATTTAAAAATATACCCTAACATATATCTTCCTTTTAAAGACACTCTGCAAATCTACATGCCAAGAGCTCTCGTTAGAATGCATTACGAAGTCAATCGGTTAAGACGTTTTCTCAATCTCTCGGTAACAAAAATCACCTTAGTGTTTCAAATATATAGATAATAATAATAGTATCACCATGTTCAAGCTGACCTAATACATGTTGTCTGAATGCTCTTGTTCCATAAAACTTCCCGAGTCTAATCCTAAATATTAGGCACAGTCAGAAAGTAAGTTCCATTTTTATACATTGCCCCGGCTTCACTACATTTTAATTTGGCGCATGCGCCGTAGTGCCTCTGAGTCAAGGAGAAGCAAATGTTGCCATTTAGAGATCGCTGTCTGTTTATGCTTTATAGTGCTTGGTTAGAATGGCTAAGTTGATTGAAAATCCCACCGCTTGTAAGATGGTGGCAAATTGAAAAGTGTAGTTGAGGTGTACTTGACTTTCTGAAGTCGAAATTCATCGACAGATTTGCGAGGTGTATGGAGAAAATGTGATGAGTCATTCAATGGTAAGGAGATGGGTCCCAGAGTTCAATGAAGGACGTGATCAAGTGCACGATGAGGAACGAAGTGGGCTTTGGTTAAGGCCGACTTGGTTCGTGCAATTGAATAACGCATTATGTAAAACCGTAGGTGAACTTTCTGTGAACTTTCTGCAAAATTCAAGATCACTAAACTTCTTCATGAAACTACTTCTAAATAAACTGAAATTTCGAAAACTGTATGTTTGTTAGGTGCCCAAAACTCGTACAGAGCAACACTAACAACAGTGTCAGTGCAGTGCACTTGGCATTTTAACACATTACAAGGTGGTGGTGATTTACTAAGCAAGATAGTGACTGGGGATGGGACATGGATCGTGTTTGAAACCCTGAATCAAAGTGAGAATCGTTGGAATGGAGGCACACTTCGTCACATTCATCGGTTTGAAATAAATTCAAGAACCATGGCGAACTTGAAGGACATGTTACCACATGTTTGACAACACAGGCAGCAACATTTTATGAAGAACGCCTACAAGAGATTATGCCACACTACGGCAAGTGCCTCCAAAATCGTGGGAGCTAAGGAGAAAGATAGTTTACGATTTGTATGTTTTGCAATGAAAAGGTTGTATCTGTACTGGTTTTGCTTTTATTACCAAATGGAACTTACTTTTTGGACATACAACTTATAACCAATGTAAAGAGTCTTAGGACTCTGTAGAGATATTGATATTGAGAATGATTCAGATTTGTTTGTTGATGTGAAAGGATCCAGCAGCTGCAGCTCCTTGGCCGAGAGATGCGTGGCGAGATACGAGACAAACTATGGCGCCAGCTGGAGGCGGAGATCCTGCTACACAGGCACAAGACTATAATTCGCACATGTCGTAGTCGTGGAGCGGCCGTGCCAGGCGCATTACCCGAACCTCCTGTCACGGAGACTCAAGGACCTCAAGGCATTGGAGAGCCTCGCACAGTGACTGTTCAGCGGGAGGCTGGGGAAGGACTTGGTATCTCAATCACAGTAAGTAGTGTAGGATCTACACCACTGGAACTTTGGTTAAAATTCTATATGTTCATTGTTGTCAAGTGGTGTGGCAAGATACAAGACAAACTATGGTGCCAGCTGCAAGCAGAGATCCTGCTACACAGGCACAGGACTAGTCCTTAATCTCATCAAAACTGCAAAGTTGCAATAATCAAGGGTCAATGAAACTAAAATACACTATACTGTATTTTACACTGTTAGTTTTAATGTAAATCTTTATTTATCAAGTGAGAAATACAATACAAAATACAAATCATCTTTTGAGATGCTTGTCACATGTCACGCGAACACGCACAGACTTTGCACTGACTTGTCTTTTGTTCTCTTCTTTATTGTACATGTCTATTTCACCAGGTGGCACTACTGTGCTATTTTTCTTTCAAATATTAACACTTCCTCCAAAGAAAAATCAAATACAAATAAACAAATAAACAAGATGAACTATTGAACACTTTTCAGCCTCTAAGATGTCATCTTCTGCACGCCAATCCTCTCACGCAGCATCTCGAATCTGACCCTCTCCAGAGGTTTAGTTAGAAGATCAGCTAATTGATTGGTCCCGTCAATGTGCTCCAGCTCAAGGTCTCCGTCCAAAAATTTTTACCTCACATAGAAATGACGTACCTCAATATGCTTGGATTTTCGATGGCACTCCGGATTTTTAGCCAATTTAACTGCACCAGCATTGTCGATGTAAAGCGTAGGAGGTTTGTCAGCAGTTCCCAGTAATTCAGAAAACAGTCTTTTCAGCCAAATCAACTCCTTTGCTCCTTCACTTGCAGACACAATTTCAGCTTCAGTTGTCGATGTTGACACAGACTTCTGTAACTGACTTCTCCATGATACAGCTCCATGATTGTTGGTCGAAATGACACCCGTCGTTGATCGTCTCGTCCTCTTGTCACCGGCGTAGTCAGCATCACTGTAGACCTTCAAAACGTCCTCTTTCCTATAGACGATTCCTTGGTTCACTGTGCTCTTTAAATATCGAAATATCCGTTTCACTTGACTCCAGTCTTGAACTGTAGGATTCTCCATGGCTCGAGCAGCTTTGTTGACCGCGAATGCGATATCTGGACGAGTAGCTGTAGTCAGGTACATCAAGGATCCCACCGCCTCACGATAAGGAACCCTGGCCGAAACCTTTTCTCCGTCTTTACTTTCTTCGCGTCCAACTGGGGTAGACACTCCATTTGACTCGGCCATCCCAAATTTTTCTAGGATTTTCCTAGTGTAATCCTCTTGACTGATTGCAATTGATCCATCATGGTTTTGTTGTATCTTCATGCCCAGGAAATTGTTGAGAGATCCTCTGGTCGTGTGAAATTCCTGCTGAAGTTTTTCCATGAACTGCTCGATGTCTTCTTCGTTGCCAATTACCAGACCATCATCCACAAAGATTACAACAGCCAACCACTTTCCATTTTTGTTGCTGTAAAAGAGACAAGGATCAGCTTTGCTGTTTTTGAATCCAGCTTTCTCCATGAATTTCTTGAAACGTTTGTTCCAGCAGCGTGGAGCCTGTTTTAAACCATATAAGCTTCTCTTTAGATGACACACTCGGCCAGTACCGTCCTGATGACCTTCTGGCTGTTCCATGAACACATCTTCTTCAAGCTTGCCGTTCAAGAAGGCCGTCTTAACATCAAATTGACCAAGTTTCATCTCCTTTTCAACAGCTACTGCCAACTGAGCTCGAATGGTATCATACCGTGCAACAGGGCTGAATGTTTCTTCATAATCGATTCCTTGCTGTTGCACATAGCCTTTGGCTACCAATCGTGCCTTGAAGCGAACTTCTCCACTGTCCGTTGTCTTCTGTCGAAGAACCCACCGATTTTTCAGGACCCGTGCACCATTTGGACGCTCAACCAATTTCCAGGTATTATTTTCCTTTAAGGACTTTAAGGACCGGTTGTATTGGAGTGGGAACAGTGAAGGAAGGAGCAGCGGAGTAGGAGTAGTTGTGAGAGATGGAATGAAGGAAGAGGTAAAGGGAATAAGTGACAGGATCATGAAGGATCATGAATATCAGAGTAACTGTAAAGGGAAGAAGCCTGGAGATAGCCCAGGTATATGCCCCTCAAGTTGGATGAACAGCTCAAGAGAAGGAAGACTTTGAGGAGGAGCTACAACAGCAGTTGAATGGTCAGAGCATCATTGTCATGGGAGATTTGAATGCACATGTAGGAAGTGAAAGGCAAGGATATGAAAATGTATTGGGAGTAGAAGGATGGGGTAGCAGGAATGAAGAAGGGAGAAAGTTGCTGGATTTTTGCAAGAGAAACGGTTTAGTGGTAGGCAACTCCTGGTTCCAGAAGAAAGAAAGCCACAAGGTAACGTGGTACAGCAGTGATTTAACAAAGAAATCTTTGGTAGATTACATGCTGTACGACTGGGAAATGAAGAGAAGTGTCAGAGATATAAAGGTAATACCATCAGAGGCCTTAGATAGCGACCACAGAATACTTGTAATGAACCTGGGAGTTGTTAAGGATGGCAAGAGGACAGAGTACCAGGAAAGGAGAATCAAAGTATGGAAACTCAAGGAAAAGGAAGTCAAGGAAGAATTCCAGAAGATTATAAGGGAAAGGATGCCAACAGACAATCCTAAAACAGGGGAAGAGGAATGGAAGCAATTCAAAAACACAATGGTAGAAGCTGCAGTGGCAGTATGTGGAAGAACAAGCAACAGAAAGCGGTGTAAAGAGACACCATGGTGGAATGAGAGAGTAAAAGAAGCTGTGGGAAGGAAGAACAAGGCTTTCAGAGTGTGGTTCCAGGAAAGAACTGATCTGGCAAGGGAAGATTATAAGATAAAGAAGAAAGAAGCAAACAAGCTTGTCGCAGAGGAGAGGAAGAAGTGGATGGTAAAGTGGACGGAGATGATGGAGGAAGACAGCAGAGGAAATAAGAAAGTTCTTTATGGGATGGTCAAACGTAAGAGAATAGGTCTGCGAGAGGATGTGGTAATGATGGACAAAAACGGAAATGAGGTACACAACAAAGAGACACTCAAGACAGTGTGGAAAGAGTACTTTGAGGATTTGCTGAATCCAAATGGCCATAGGGAGGAAGACAATGTATTGGAAGATGGAGAAGACAACACAGGAATGGAAAAGGACCTGACTTGGAGAGAACTGGAAATGGCTATAGACAAGATGAAAGGAGGAAGGACACCAGGTGTGGATGAAGTGAGTGTTGAAATGGTGAAGGCAGCAGGGGAGGTTGGGAAACAGTGGCTGTATCGTGTGATGAGGGTGATATGGAAGGAGAAAAAGACCCCAGAAGATTGGAAGAAAGGATTAATTGTCCCAATATTTAAGAAAGGAAGCAGAAAGGAGTGCAGAAATTACAGGGGTGTCACACTCATACCTCACTGTGCCAAGATATATGAAAAGATATTAGAAAGTAGAATACGAGCCAAAGTGGAGAGAAAATTGAGAGAGGAACAGTATGGATTCAGACCTGGGAGATCAACAGTGGATCTCATATTTTCAATGAGACAGCTCCAGGAACACCACTACGAATTTGGAGAGGATCTGTTGATGGCCTTCCTGGACATCGAAAAGGCCTATGATAGTGTGTGTAGGGAGAAGGTTTGGAAAGCAATGGAAAACATGGGAGTGGAAAAAGAGACTGTAGGCAGAGTGAAGGAGATGTATTGTGGAAGTGTGAGTTGTGTGAAAGTTGGAGGGGAAAGAACAGACTGGTTCAGACAAATGAGTGGCCTGAAACAGGGTAGTGCGCTGTCACCCCTTCTCTTTATTGTGGTTATGGACGAGGTAATGACACGGATAGCAGGAAAGATAGGAGAAGATAAGATGAAAGCATTGGTGTTTGCAGATGATCTCATGGTCTGGGGAAACAAGGAGGAGGAAATTCAGGAGCAACTGAAGGCTTGGGAAGAAAGAGTGGGAGAGTACGGATGAAAGTTCAACATCAGTAAATGTGAGATCCTGTTAACGACCAGGAAAAAGGACAGACCAATGAGTGGGATAACACTTCGAGGTGGACAGCTGAAGAAGGTGGAAAGTTTCAAGTACTTGGGAAGTATAGTGGAGGAAAATGGGAGAAATGACAAAGAGATTACGGAACGTGGCAGACAGGCAGAAGCATTTCTGAGAAGCATTAGGAGCTTAGTGTGGAATAAAGATGTCCCACAAAATAGCAAGGAAGTGTTATACAGAAGCTACTATATCCCGATACTGACCTATGCTTCAGAAACGTGGACAATGAAGAAAAGAGATATAAGCAGAGTACAGGCAGGTGAAATGAAGTTCCTGCGAAGTAGGATCGGAATTTTTTTATTTATCGTATGATGTTAACACAACACAATCACCTACATAAATACAGATTCATATAACACAGCAATAATACTAACAAATTATATAAATTATAAAGCAGATAAAAAAAATAATTATAAATCAACGTCCAACTCGTTGATCCATTTGACAGCCTCAGTTGTAGCAGAATGCAGGTCCTCCAGACTTCCTGGAAAAACTCGGAGAGGACATTCCAGTACTAAGTGCTCCATTGTCTGTGGAATGTCAGCGCAATCGCAATTCGGTGAGTCTTTCCAACCCCATTTGTGGAGAACAGAAGCACATCTTCCCAAGCCACATCTAATACGATTGAGTCTAGTCCAGGTATGTCTGGGCAGATTGAAGCCAGCAAGTTTTATGTGAGGATCCTCAACGTTCACGATGCCTGGTGGTGTAGATGTTGTCCACTCAACCCGCCAATTTTCATTAGGTTTAAAATTTCTGCTTGTTAAATCCAAGGCAGTTTTCCATGCAGGTTTACGGGATTTCAATCTAGATGGGCCAAGATGTTTCATGTCTTCATGTATTGGGAGGGCCTTGTTATTTTGCACTCTCGACCAAAGATGAACCAGATTTTTCTGCCTTCTGATATGAGGAGGTGCGACATTACTCAGCACTGGTAACCACTGGACTGGAGTAGGAAGTAGTGTTCCAGATACAATACGCATGCTCTGTCGGAGCTGAACATCCACCCGTTGAGTGTGGCAGCTATTAAGCCATACCCCAGAGCAAAACTCGGCTGAAGAATAGATTAGCGCAAGAGCAGTTGTTCTCAGAGTGTTGGCATCCGCTCCCCATGATGTTCCAGCCAGGCTCTGACTGAGGTTATTGCGGCTCTTCAATTTCGCAGCAGATTTACACAGATGGGTTTTGTAGGTCAGAGATCTATCCAAAGTCATTCCCAGATATTTAGGGGTGCTATTATACTGTAATTCTTTACCTCTAAAATTGACTCTAGGATGGTAATTTGCATGCCTGTTGTCCAGATGGAAAGCAGTTATCTCACTTTTCTGAGGATTTGGTTGTAAGCGCCATTTTGTGAAAAAGTCATCCAGGACTTTGAGGTCTTGGGTGAGAACGGCCTCAGCTTCTGCGAAATTAGCATGTTGAACAGTGAGGTTGATATCGTCCGCATACATGAACTTGCGGGCTACTGTTTTCAGAAGATCATGGGTGTACAGATTAAAAAGAATGGGTGAGAGAACAGAACCTTGCGGCAGGCCATTATTCAGTTTACGGAATCGGCTTTTGTTCTGCTCAGAGTAAACTTGGAACAATCTGTTGCTTAGCATGTTGTCTAACAAGTTCATAATCTTTAAACAAGGAACAGCCTTGATCAATTTCAATAGCAATCCCTCCTTCCAAACAGTATCATATGCTGCTGTGAGATCCAGAAAGGCTGATACGCTCTTCAGTTTCTTCTCAAACCCAGCTTCCACAAAGGTGGTCTGGGAAAGAACTTGGTCACTGCAATCACGGCCAGGTCGGAATCCTGCTTGTTCAATTGGGATCAGTGCCTCAATCGCTGGCGCTATTCTATTCAGGATCAATCTTTCCAGGTGCTTGAATGTCACAGATAGCAATGCTATTGGACGGTAACTTTGAGGTAAGTTCGGGTCTTTCCCTGGTTTTAAAAGGGCAATGATTTAGGTCTTCTTGAAGATTGCAGGTAATTTTCCTGATTCTAGTATACAGCTGAAAAACATAGCCAACCATCGTTTTGTAGCTGGACCACAGTTCTTTAATAATTCTGGATAAATCCCATCTAATCCTGCAGCTTTTCCATTTTGAAGAGAGATTAAACCTTCTTCCACTTCCTGTACAGAGAAGGGTCTCGAATATGTATCATGTAGCTGAGCTGAGCGTATGGCTTGCCTAAGCTTTGTTTTCACCAACCGGTTGAACTTCTTGTTCTTTGCTGTTCTAGAGGTTTGGACAATATGGTTAGCTATCGCATTTACATTAATAGATGTAGGTGTTTTCGATGGTATGGAAGCGGAATCTAGTTTCCGTATCAGAGACCACGCCTTCCTGCTGGAATGGGTGAAGTTTAAACCTTCAACAGTATTTATCCATCTCTCTCTTCTACCTCTGTCAAGTGATTGTAGAAGTTCAGTAGCTTTCTCCCTGCTGCTATTTTCATTATACTCTTCTTTCAGTCTGTTGGACTCCTCATTCCATCCTGGTATATACTCCTTCCTGAAGCCTCTCGGAATAGATCGTTTGGCTGCTGCTTTTATTAGACCTATGAACCTTAAGTAGTTTTCAAGTACCGCTTGAATCCATCTAATGTTGGCATCTGAGTATTTTGCATAGGTTTCCCAATCTGCCTTCAGAAAGTTCCAGCGAGGACGAGGTGTGGAATGAATAACAGGAATCTGTACTCCAATTTTGTATATTACTGGCCTATGCTGACTATGGGGAAAGTCTTGAAGCACTTGTCGCCGAATGCGAGGTACGGGAGTTGTAAGGCTATTGGAAACAAAGCATAAATCAGGTGAGTAATCTTGGTTCCATCGAGCTGAGTGAAATGTGCCTCTGTCTTTAGGGTCATACATCTGGGTAAGGTTATGTACTTCAGCCCATTCCATCAGTTTAGTCCCATTTTCGTCATTCTGACAGTAGCCCCAAGATGTATGATGACTGTTGAAATCCCCTATGATAATATTTTCGTTAGTAGGGACTATAGATATAGGGTCAGGCCAGGATGTGGATGGAGGTTTATATATATTTGTGACCACAGTATTCTCTATTTGTACTGATGTGGAGAAGAAAGTGTGACAATCACTGATTGGATGGACAGTGTACTGGTATATATCGCTCTTAATGTAAGTGGCGATACCATACTGAGCATGGTGTTGCATTGCTATCGGTTTGTAACCAGGTATTCTTCCTCGAGCTAACAACTGTTCGTCATTTTCCGTGTGCGTTTCCTGCAATACTACAATGTCAACTGCGTTGTCCTCTAAGATCTTAGCAAGGTATTCACTCTTAGCTCTACTGATGCCTTCGATGTTTAATTGGCATATTGTTAGTTGTGAGCCAATTGTCTGTGTTTGAAACTGTACGTCCTTAAAAGGACTATTAGGTGTTACGGAGTTGTGGCCGTGAGGCCCTGAAGGGCAGTACGGTGGCATCTGAATCACTGTTGCTTTCTTAGCACCACCCAGGGGACACGTGTAGGGTACTTTAAGGTTAAACCTACGGACGTGAAGCAACGCTAATCCCCCAGGATCGGAATAACAAGAAGAGACAGGGTGAGGAATGAAAAGGTCAGGGAAATGGTGAAAGAGGAGCCCTTGCAAGGTAGGATTGAGACATCAAGACTGAGGTTGTATGGACACTTAAAGAGAATGGATGAGAAGAAGATTCCCAAGAGGATACATGAGATGCAGATGCAGAAGAAACGACCAAGGGGAAGACCAAGAGATAGATGGCTGAAAGGAGTGGAGGAATGTGTCAAGAAGAGAGGCGAGGACTGGACCAGAGTGACAGCGGAGAGGTGGTGGGAAGAAAGAACTAAGTGGCGAGGCTTATGTTTCAAACAGACCCAGCCTGGGGCTGGAAACTGTACAAGATGATGATGATGGACTCCAATTCTTCATTAATTGCTTTCAGCCACTGATTTTTATCACTAGACTGCAGCGCTTCAGAGTATGAGTCAGGATTCTTTTCAGCGATGGATGGTCCAGCCGTGTACATGTAATTTCCACTGATCATCCACGATGGTTTCTTACTTTCACGTTTGCTTTTCCTTCTTTCTTCAGTCTCTCCTTCTTCCTCATCTTCGCTTCCTCCGGAACTGGATGCTGAAGCAAAATCTTCAATTTCGCTTAAGTTCTCATCTGACTCTGACCTCCTCTGTAGGCCTACATCAGACGATGAATTAGACTGATTCCTCTCCACACGTTCTTCAAGCGTCACTTCAACCTTTCTGGCGTTGGCGCGCAGATTGCAGACAACTTCAGGTTTGAATTTCACATCATGGCTTAGAACAACCTTTCCCTGAGTTGGAATCCAGACTCTAAATCCATCCCTGTCGTTCACGTACCCAACCAGATGTCCAAAAACAGCTTTGTCGTCGAACTTTGAGTGAAAATTCTTGTCGATATGCACGTAGCATTCTGTTCCGAAGATCTTCAGATGACTGAGACTTCCCACTGGTCGTCCATACCACAATTCATAGGGAGATTTGTTTTCAATGGATGACTTCCCAGTGCGATTCAGGAGGTACACCGCAGTTTTGCAGGCTTCAGCCCAAAGTTGTTTCGTTAACTTGCTGGGATTCAGCATAGATTTTCCGCACTCCACAATCGTCCTATTTTCACGTTCCGCAACTCCGTTTTGTTGTGGTGTGTACGGCCTAGTAATGCTGTGTTCTATGCCTCTGCTTGCGAGTAGTTCAGAAACCTTCTTGTTATCAAATTCTTTTCCCCCATCACACCTGAACAGCTTCACGACGTGTCCATTTGTTTTGGCTTCATTCAGGAAGAACGGTGTACACTTCACTTTTGTGCTTTAAAAGAAAACTTGTCGAAACTTGCTGAAATCATCCTTGAAACATACGTAGTAGCGTGCCTTTCCAAGAGATTCAGTAGACATTGGTCCATTCACATCGGCGTGGATTTGTTCACTGGTGGCTGTTGGTCGATTCATTCGTGTCTTGAATGACAGTCAATGCATTTTTCCCAGTGCACATCCATCGCAGAAATCCTCTTTACACATGTCTACATTGATGTTCATCTGCTTCAGTACATTCTTGACATGCGCTTTGTGTTGATGATCAAATCATTCATGGTAGATCTGCAGTTTGTCCGACGATGTAGCTAAATTCACTTGAATGGGTTGCGCCGGTTTCACGACGCGCATGTCAAGTACATACAGACCATGACTCACACGTCTAGCCATCATCGCCTTTCCAGTAACCTTGTCTTCAATTCTAACAGTTAGGTCGTCAAGTCTTGCACAAAAACCTTTCCTTGCAGCAGCTTTCACAGAAAACAGATGAGCCATTGCATCGGGAACATACAAAACTTCAGTCATCTCAGCACTCAACCAAGCGTTGTTCAGCTGCACTTGAATGTTTACAGTTCCTTTGCCGTGAGCTAGCATGCTCACACCTCGTTTTCCTAGCAAAATCTTCTCTGGAGCAGCAAACTTGACGTATGTTGTAAAATACTGTTTGTTCGCGGTGATGTGATTTGTGGCGCCACTGTCGCAGTACCACTCGTCGGCTTGAACAAAGTCACCGTCTAACGCACTCATAGCATGTGTCAGAAACGAAGCATTGTTCTCCTTATTTTTGTTTTTAGTGTCACCCTCTTTCTTCTTCACTGGACATTCACTTGCCCAATGGCCCAATTCCTTACATTTGAAACATGGAAACTTCTGCTGTACTCGTTGAACATTTTTCTTCGACTTGTCATCAGCGCTGCCTTTGCCACTGCCATACTGGGAATGCTTCTTGGGAGCACTACGTACTACAAACGCAGTCGATTCCACGTTTCCTTGGTCACGCAGTTCAATCGTGCACAATTTTTCAATCAACAAGTTCACAGTTTGATTTTCTGTCGGAATCGTGTCCCACACATCCTTGAAATTATCATATTCTTTTCCCAGCATTGATAAAATTCGACCGTTCAAAATCCTTTCAGATAACGTGTTTTCGTTGTGCTTTTGGAGTTCGTCGTTCAGATCCTGATAAAGCTTCTGTAACTTCGCGACATGGGTGCTGATGTCCTCCTTGTCGTCACGTGTCACTCGGAAGAATGACTCGATCAACATGTTCAGTCGCTGCGTACTGCTTCGTTCGAACCGTGCGCTCAATTTTGTCCAAATTTCACTGGCATTGGTGCACGTCAACACGAGCTCAGCAACAGATTTTCCTAGCCCACCTGCTAGCAAACTGGTCGCTTTCGCGTCTTCTTTCACCACTGCTTATATGCCGCTTTTTGTTGCGCAGTTGCATCTGCCGGCAACAAAGGACACTTTTTCGAACCATCAACAATATTTTCCAGTTCATACGACCGCAAACCATCAACACATGCCATTTCCACTTTGCCCAGTCTTCAGGTCCTTCAAGTTTATCCACTTGAACTTTGTAGTCACTGCCGGTTGCCATTTTGAGGTTATCCTTACTCACAAAAAAAATACAGCACGTGTTCCACAGGCGCTCAGCTTCGGATCCACTCACGAGATAATACCATTTACACGTGGCCTGGGCCCATAACCTGTTAGTTTTAATGTAAATCTTTATTTATCAAGTGAGAAATACAATACAATACAAAATACAAATCATCTTTTGAGATGCTTGTCACATGTCACGCGAACACGCACAGACTTTGCACTGACTCGTCTTTTGTTCTCTTCTTTATTGTACATGTCTATTTCACCAGGTGGCGCTACTGTGCTATTTTTCTTTCAAATATTAACATACACATCTCAACAAAAGTTTGGAATAGCATAGAATTGACTATATTGACTGAATATATCAACCCAGTGATATATTGGCAAGAAAAATGGAACAATATTAGTGTCTTCCTTATGGGTTTATTGAATGCAATACAATAAGTACCTAGGGCAATAGGGCATGAATTATCTCAGACAACTGTATATTTTCTTCCCAGGAAATCTGATCCTAGAGACTTGTGAGAGTTTGTAGATACAACATATTTACTTAAATACTTTGCAAGAAATCCAGCAATGTTTTAAAAGAACTAAAGCATGCATTTATATAAGTGAAATAGGGTGTCTGCCAGTACTGGAATTGGAATTATACTAGATTTTTTTTCCCAACTGTTACCCAATCGTCCAATTCTAGAACAATGTTTCCTATCTGTACTGTCTAGACACAATCATGTCACATCTTAAAGATCGATAGAATGGAGCAACTCACAAGAATTGGCTGTTGTTTATTGTTCTTCACATGCCATGTGCCTCTTTTCCACTGGAACTCTGCTTTGCAAGGAATATTACTGATAGTAAAAAATTCAGGTGAGAATTTGGCACATGTTATTATTCAAAAAATTCATTAAAAGACAATAGCTGGCAGGATCTACCTCATGGTGACAAAAACTTAAAATTCATAAATACTGTATGTGCCATGTACCCCTTTTCCTTTCATCCCCTCACATTTAAAAGTATTCCTCCAAAGAGCTGTGTGCAAATAAATAGTGCTGTAATTTTCTAATCTTTAGACTTGTCAAAACTACAAAGTTGCAGTAGACAAGGGTCATTGAAACTAAAATACACTGCATTATACTTACCCTACCAAAAGTTTGGAATAGCATAGGATTGACTATATTGACTGTTTACATCAACCCAGTGATGTAAGGGCAAGAAATTTGCAACAAAATAAGAATCTTCTGTATTGGTTTGTTGAATTCATTACATGTAGTAGCCTACTTAGGACAATAGGGTACAGAATACCTCCGACTACACTTTAAGGCAGTTTTCAAAACTTTTGGTGAGGTGTATATTTTCATCCCAGAAAAAGTGATTCGTGTGTGCAGTAACAGTAGTTCTCCGGGAAATGCAACGCGCTTTGGGTAGCTGTATCAGAACTGCTCTTTGCAAGCTTTGTAATAAGTTCAGCTCTGTCAACCACAGCTGCCTCTGCTGGACTTTTACAGTGGTATGCCATCAGTTAGAGTATAGATCGGTGGCATTTCAGAGTGAACACCCTACGATAGTGATAATGGTTAACCCTTTCCTTGTTGCATTTCCAGGCATCATATCCCCAGAAATCGCCCTATATTTTAGAATATGAAGTACTGTGGTCAAGGGTATAAACTCTTTGAGACCAATTTTGGAATACGCCATGAGTGTGTGGGAGCCCTACCAATCAACTCTAACGAACAAATTGGAGATGGTTCAAAGGAAAGCTGCAAGATTCGTACTTGGCAAATTCTACCAAACTGACAGTGTCTATGACATATTAAAGTCATTTGGTTGGGAATCCCTACACAGCAGAAGACATAAAAGAAGACTCCAGGAGATGTACAAAGCATACACAGGGGAGCCGGCCTGGAATGAATTGGGAAACAGAATACATGGGCCTGGATGGGTAGGAGAGATCACAAATACAAAATTAGGCCCATCATTCAAAAAACAAACTTAGCTAAGTATTCTTTTTTAAACGGGGGGTATTCAAATATGGAATGAGTTACCTGAAGAAGTCTTAGAACCTTTCCCTAACAGTTTAAAAGTTTTCAAGAATAAATAAATTAAGTGTTGCATTCAGGGAACACAGAGACATTATGGAGAGAAATTGAGATATACAGCATGTAAATATCTTGTTACCACCAGGTTTTGCCTAACTGTAACAGTACCTATTAATAAATAAAATAAATAAATAAAATAACATTGGAACTATATAATACAGTACATTTAAATAAAATAAAATTTTACATGTGAATTACCAACAGTCTTGCAATGACCACAGTAAATCTCACTCACTTGGGGCCCTTTGTTTGAAGTCTGCCCTCACATAATCTCATCACAATATTAAAACTATATGATCTGGCCACATAAACAAATATGAAACTAAGTTTTAAAATATGTGTCAGTATTGGAATTTGCACAGTTTTCACAACCTGTACACATTTACATTGTTTACCGTTTTAGGTCCCTGGTTCAGAACCACTTCAGCATCTTTTTATTTCTCCCAGAATTAGTCATATTGGCACATACTACAATAATTGCCAAATTCTAATTTAAATACGGTATGCTAATATATTTCGGTAGCTTGCTCCATGGAGTCCTTAGTTCCCAATGTCTACTCCCATCACCAGTAAAATCATCTGGCAGAGTAAAATGCAGGGAAGGTTGAATGCTTGGTTGTAGGCCACCGTCACCACCTGCATTTACGGTACGCTGGTTTACTGTATCCTCATAAATATCACTGTCACTATAATTTAACTGATCATTTACATCTAAATCACACAGAAAATCACTTCCACACGAGCTTTCCGAATCGCTAACATCGCTTCTATTCAATTCTTTTAGGACATCGACATCTGAGAGACCAGCCATGTTTCCTAGCAACAGCTGGGAGAAAGGTCAAGGAACAAACATTTATTGTTACCGCTAAAAGCAACACTATGCCTTCTAAATGCTGTCCTATGCCTGCCTGACACATTACCTATACTTCACAATGAGTTTTTATTCCACACCAATACGAAAGGTGGCAGGACAATGCCAGAACATACACGGATGCGTTCGGGCGCTTTAGCAGGGAACTGTGACTTTCATATCCGGGTGCATTCGGGTGCTTTGAGAAGGAAAGGGTTAACTTGGATTGTTATGCAATGTATAATTTTCAGCAGAGAGTTTGGAGAAATATTTGGAATATCAATTTTTGTATTATTTGATGTAGAGAAAAGTTCAGATTTGAAGCTGATGATAGTTGTGGAATGTGGCGTGACTGCTAGTGTACTGTAATTTTTTATATTATTGTTCACTTTGAAGAAACGAATGGAAAATTAAAGAAAATAGATATTCAACAACTGAACACTCACAAAGATGTTTTATGATAAATATTTTGTTCCCAGATATTTTGTAGCGTCCTTTAGGGTTGAGGCACGCTATTTGAATTCACACATCTTAGAGACTTGATGATTGTTACAGGGTGGTCGAGAGCATGGAGTTCCTATCCTCATTTCCGAGTTGGAGACTGATGGACCTGCAAGTCGCAGTGGAACACTCTATGTAGGAGATGCTATTCTCACTGTCAATGGAATTGACTTAAAACAGGTATGCTTTTATTTAAGTAGCTCCTAGTAATGAATAAAATTGAATTGAAATAAGAGTTTGATTTTCAAGACCTCATTGATGACCAAGAGGGCTTTCAGGAATTGGCGTATACATGTACATGGCGTACAAACCGTATGGATGTATAAGCATGTAGATCACAAATATACCATGGCAGCTTTACATCTATACAGTACTGCCGTAAGTTCTGTCAGTAAAATTGAAATGCGCTATAGTATGGTAATTGTGAATGAAGAAGCGTGGCAGTGCTGTATGTCGTCGTCCACAAGGTCACCTTCATGACTCTGCCAGTAACCATCTTGCAGTGTGCTATTAGCAAGCGGCAGTGAAAGATGGAGGAGGGAGTGTATGAGAATCGTATCGCTGTATAGGCATTACTGTATTTCATTGTGGAAAGCAATCTAAGGAAATTGTTATGCAATGTATAATTTTCAGCGCGGACCTCATTGATGACCAAGAGGGCTTTCAGGAATCGGCGTATACATGTACATGGCATACAAACCGTATGGATGTATAAGCATGTAGATCACAAATATACCATGTCAGCTTTACATCTATACAGTACTGCCGTAAGTTCTGTCAGTAAAATTGAAATGCGCTATAGTATGGTAATTGTGAATGAAGAAGCGTGGCAATGCTGTATGTCGTCGTCCACAAGGTCACCCTCATGACTCTGCCAGTAACCATCTTGCAGTGTGCTATTAGCAAGCGGCAGTGAAAGATGGAGGGGGGAGTGTATGAGAATCGTATCGCTGTACTGGCATTACTGTATTTCATTGTGGAAAGCAATCTAAGGAAATTGTTTCTACGCTGAATCCTCTTGGTATCAATGAACGAATTGTGTTTCAGACAATAGCACGGTTTAAACAAATGGGTGCAATTGTTGATTGCGTCAGATCTGGCCCCCCTGGTTGTGTACAAAGAAAATGCTGTTCGTGCAAGGAGAAAGTTCCATGTGTGCAGCGCGGACATCACCCTGCTTGTCATGGCATGGTGGTCGGTTTCCTGGCGGAGAGCATAGGAGGTTCATTTTTGCGATGGTGGAGTAAAGCCTTTGGCAGTTGTCTACCAGACAATGTTGGAACATATCCCGTATTAATTCGGATAGCGCTCCTGCACACAAAGCAAAAACCATGCAGCAGTGGTTTTCAACCAATATCCCATGGTTCATCGCTGCTGCTGCTGCTGCTGTCAGGAACAGTGGAACTCCGGACATCAATCCATTGGATTATTTTCTGTGGCAAGCATGTCAAAAGCAGCACCGCAATATTCAGATGTTCAAAAGGTCAACCACGTCAGCTGTCCAAAAAAATTCCACTGGGCACTATTCGTGCAGCTATTGATGAGTGGCATCAAAGTCTTCGCTGCTGTGTTGCCGCATATGCTGATCATTTCTAATAAGAGTATGTTTATTCTGTAGCATGTTTTGTGTTCTTTCAGAATATATGTATATAATAGGGATGTAGCGGGAGAAAGTTCGCGCCAGATAGCGCTCGTGTAGTACTGGGTAAGCGCAAGGCGATCGTCTTATGTTTCTCCCAGTCAGCTGCGAAGAATGTATAAATTGTGACCGAGTTTTCTAAGCTTAAGTAAATTATATCTTCTTTAATTTTACTCCAAGACTATATTAATTAATTCTATAGGTATATCTCCTAATATATTATGGACGATTTTCAGCGTTTAAGCGTTAAACAGCTGCAAAATGAGCTACGGGCTAGAGACACTAAAACTAGCGGGAGGAAGGAAGAATTAATGGCCTACAGCGGTAATAACAAAATTCTAACTCGCTTTATTATTCAAATAATGAATATGACTCAGCATGCTTTCTCCTAAAGATTACAATTACTAGAGTATTGTAGGCCTATATTGATAAATATATCTCCATAAGACTTAAATCATAAACAGAGATTTAAATATTCACTTGCTCCCCCTGCTCACAGACTTCGATTCATGTATTTTTTTTTTTAGGTTGATAGCTTACATGAAACTGTCGTGTTTTAAGGTAAACATAATCAAAGAAAGTTGATACCGGTAATGTGTACCTCGAAAATGCATCGCAACGTTTGGTTCTTATGTAATTTTGTCAATTTCTCAATAAGAATCGTTCCCTTACCCCTGGAAAATGACTTGGGGGTACAATTTTTTTAAAGTTTGAGAATCCCTGCTTTAGAGCCATGAACTGTTTCCATTCATCTGACTATGTCTCAAGAATGTACTGTAGAAGTCAGTCGCTACCACATTCTCCGTCGGGCAGATGGAAGTTGACGATTAATTCTGATTTCAAGAAACCAACTATAATACGTTTGTGACTGTTAATGTTGCGACATTTATTCTTGAAGTCTTTGACCGAGTAGCCTATTGATGTCTTTGAAAATGGGAGTCAGAAATGTTACTTTCATTTCTTCGTGTATATTGACGATTTCTTCCCGTACTTCAATGGAGATGATTTCTGCAGATTCCGATTTTGTAGGCTTACCGTGATAATCCGGCAATTTTCTTGTGTATGGCCTCTTCCTAAATAATTATTTTTGTTGTGTTCGTGGTCCACGGAAAAAGCGATGGAACAGCGCCCGGTTTTTATCTTGCTCTCTCACCTTCAAATACAAACGCATAAATTCAGTGGTTGTTATCGAAATGTCTAATCAGTTTATAGGTACAAAACAGGAATTATTTCCCTTTGTAAGTCACACTAATCCAACACAGTTTTCGTGAAGTCATCGGGTTGTAAATGATGGAAACACACTTTAATATATTCGGTCAGATTTTTCTCACCGAAATTTTTCCTGATAACATGTTACCATTTCTTCCTCATTTCTTTATTTTGTGGAAATTGGTTAAACGAAACGAGCTTCCCTGATTTTTGCAAAGAGGAACACTGCAATAGCTCGGCATAGTCACGAAAATAACAATTTAAACAACTTAAATTCGTACATATTAGCGGCATGAGAACACAGGAGACAAATGAAGAGCGCCGTGCGCTTACCCAGTACAACAGCAGTGCGCTCTGTCGGTGCTAGTTCTATACATCCCTATTATGGGTTTACATAGTTTTATTTAGTACTTATATGCAGTGCTTTTTTTTTCTATAAAAGATTTAAGGAGTACTCTCAGTTATAGTTGACAAAACATCACAATCTTGCAATTTTTGGCAATTTACAAAATTTGGTCATTGTTTGTGTTCGAATCAATAACTTTCAGGTTTTTCGATGCCTGGGTGCATATAAAATAGTTACCTTCTTCATCCTTCAAAACTAACCACACGCACAAAATAACAACCTACCCCGCCTCCAAACACTAGCCTGCGTGCTTATAAGAATGGAGTGCCGAGTTGCCGATCAAAAGATACTGATTCGATAGATCGATTTAAGTTGTGGATTACTCGAAATCTCCTCCAGCTGTTGTGAACAGTGGGTTGACGCCAGCTGATCTATGAACTTTCAAGTCGGAAGTTATATTTGCTGGACTATATACAAGTTTTCATATGTTTAAGGGGTATGCGTGTCCCCTGAAAAAAAAAAAAAAAAAAAAGCACTGGATATATGTATTGAAAAAAATGACAGAACTTATGGCAGTATATGGTATGACTCAATAGCTGAAACACTTGGTCAGTTGTGTTGAAGTTTCCTACTTCATGGAAACAAAATGTTTATACCTTACAGGTATATATAACACCATTGACTCAAAACTGAGTCCTTCTGGTTCCTTGCCAGACTTGCTAAATTATTTGCCAGGGTAAAGTGTAAGGCATTCAGTACTGTAGTTGTAAAATCTGCTGTCAACTGTTGATCTTCATTTGTGGCACCTAGGGGCTACAAGTACAGGTCATCATTATCTTGTACAGTTTCCATCCCCAGGCTGGGTCTGTTTGGAACATAAGCCTCGCCACTTAGTCCTTTCTTCCCACCACCTCTCCGCTGTCACCTAGTCCAGTCCTCACCTCTCTTCTTGACACATTCCTCCACTCCTTTAAGCCATCTATCTCTTGGTCTTCCCCTTGGTCATTTCTTCTGCATCTGCATCTCATGTATCCTCTTGGGAATCTTCTTCTCTTCCATTCTCTTTAAGTGTCCATACCACCTCAGACTTGATGTCTCAATCCTACCCTGCAAGGGCTCCTCTTTCACTATTTCCCTGACCTTTTCATTCCTCACCCTGTCTCTTCTTGTTACTCCGATCCTACTTTGCAGGAACTTCATTTCACTTGCCTGTATTCTGCTTATGTCCCTTTTCTTCTTTATCCACGTTTCTGATGCATAGGTCAGTATCGGGATATAGTAGCTTCTGTATAACACTTCCTTGCTTTTTTGTTGGACATCTTGATTCCACACTAAGCTCCTAATGCTTCTCAGAAATGCTTCTGCCTGTCTGCCACGTTCCGTAAGCTCTTTGTCATTTCTCCCATTTTCCTCCAATATACTTCCCAAATACTTGAGACTTTCCACCTTCTTCAGCTATCCACCTCCAAGTGCTATCCCACTCATTGGTCTGTCCCTTTTCCTGGTCGTTAACAGGATCTCACATTTACTGATGTTGAACTTCCATCCGTACTCTCCCACTCTTTCTTCCCAAGCCCTCAGTTGCTCCTGAATTTCCTCCTCCTTGTTTCCCCAGACCATGAGATCATCTACAAACACCATTGCTTTCATCTTATCTTCTCCTATCTTTCCTGCTACCCGTGTCATTACCTCGTCCATAACCACAATAAAGAGAAGGGGTGACAGTGCACTACCCTCTTTCAAGCCACTCATTTGTCTGAACCAGTCTGTTCTTTCCCCTCCAACTTTCACACTCCAACTTTCACACAAGTCACACTTCCACTTCCACTCTGTCTACAGTCCCTTTTTTCATTCCCATGTTTTCCATTGCTTTCCAAACCTTCTCCCGACACACACTATCATAGGCCTTTTCGATGTCCAGGAAGGCCATCAACAGATCCTCTCCAAATTCGTAGTGGTGTTCCTGGAGCTGTCTCACTGAAAATATGAGATCCAATGTTGATCTCCCAAGTCTGAATCCATACTGTTCCTCTCTCAATTCTCTCTCCACTTTGGCTCATATTCTACTTTCTAATATATTTTCATATATCTTGGCACAGTGTGGTATGAGTGTGACTCCCCTGTAATTTCTGCACTCCTTTCTGCTTCCTTTCTTAAATATTGGGACAATTAATCCTTTCTTCCAATCTTCTGGGGTCCTTTTCTCCTTCCATACCACCCTCATCACACGGTACAGCCACTGTTTCCCAACCTCCCCTGCTGCCTTCACCATTTCAACACTCACTTCGTCCACACCTGGTGCCCGTCCTCCTTTCATCTTGTCTATAGCCATTTCTAGTTCTCTCCAAGTCAGGTTCTTTTCCATTCCTGTGTTGTCCTCTCCATCTTCCAATACATTGTCTTCCTCCCTGTGACCATTTGGGTTCAGCAAATCCTCAAAGTACTCTTTCCACACTGTCTTGAGTGTCTCTTTGTTGTGTACCTCATTTCCGTTTGTGTCCACCATTATCACATCCTCTCGCAGACCTCTTCTCTTATTTTGACCATGCTGAGCCCAAGGTTGCAGGTTCGAATCCAGGCGCAGTCAGCTGGCATTTGAGGGTGCGCAAATGCGAGGGAGCCGTGTCAGTACATTTACTGGCACGTTAAAGATCCCCTTCGGGGCAAAATTCCGGCACCCCGGCGTCTCTAAAAGCCAGTGTAGTTCAAAGGGACGTAAAACCAATAACATTATTATTATTATTATTTTGACCATCCCATAAAGTACTTTCTTATTTCCTCTGCTGTCTTCCTCCATCATCTCTGTCCACTTTACCATCCACTTCTTCCTCGCCTCTGCGACAATCTTGTTTGCTTCTTTCTTCTTTATCTTATAAGCTTCGCTTGCTAAATCAGTTCTTTCCTGGAACCATACTCTGAAAGCCTTGTTCTTCCTTCCCACAGTTTCTTTTACTCTCTCATTCCACCATGGTGTCTCTTTACACCGCTTTCTTTTGCTTGTTCTTCCACATACTACCGCTGCAGCTTCCACCATTGTATTTTTGAATTGCTTCCATTCCTCTTCCCATGTTTTAGGATTGTCTGTTGGCATCCTTTCCCTTATTATCTTCTGGAATTCTTCCTTGACTTCCTTTTCCTTCAGTTTCCATACTTATTCTCCTTTCCTGGTACTCTGTCCTCTTGCCATCCTTAACAACTCCCAGGTTCATTACTAGTTTTCTGTGGTCGCTATCTAAGGCCTCTGATGGTATTACCTTAATATCTCTGACACTTTTCTTCATTTCCCAGTCAAACAGCATGTAATCTACCAAAGATTTCTTCGTTAAATCACTGCTGTACCACCGTTACCTTGTGGCTTTCTTTCTTCCGGAACCAGGAGTTGCCTACAACTAAACCGTTCCTCTTGCAAAAATCCAGCAACTTTCTCCCTTCTTCATTCCTGCTGCCCCATTCTTCTGCTCCCATTACATTTTCATATCCTTGCCTTTCACTTCCTACATGTGCATTCAAATCTCCCATGACAATGATGCTCTGACCATTCAACTGCTGTTGTAGCTCCTCCTCAAAGTCTTCCTTCTCTTGAGCTGTACATCCAACTTGAGGGGCATGTACCTGGGCTATCTCCAGGCTTCTTCCCTTTACAGTTACTCTGATCTTCATGATCCTTCATGATCCTGTCACTTATTCCCTTTACCTCTTCCTTCATTCCATCTCTCACAACTACTCCTACTCCGCTGCTCCTTCCTCCACTGTTCTCACTCCAGTACAATCGGTACCCTTTCCTCAGTTCTCTGCGACCTTCTCCTTTCCATCTTGTTTCTGCCAAGCCCAGTTCATCCAGCTTTCTTCTCTCCATCTCATCTACAATCTCCTCCACCTTTCCTGTCAGTGTTTGAATGTTAACGTGCCAACTCGTAGTCCATTAACATATCCGGGTCGTCGTTGTTTGCATCCATCCTTTCCGAGGCCTGTTCCTGTTTTGAAAGCAAATATAATATCCACTACTGGCTTGCTAGGCCTATCGTAGCTTCACCAGAGCCCCGTCAGCCGTCACTTTTCAGGGTTCCTATAGGGCCTTCACAGCTACCGTATCGGTCCCGGGGCACACGAAGTCCCCACTGTACTTCACCCCTACAGGCAATCCCCTACTTCATGCCGTTGCCCGTCTCCCACCACGTGGAGAAGGGGTTGGACTGTCAATTTGCGAAGTGAGTGTGCAAGGAGAGTTCCATTATCTAACTGTAAGCAGAATTGGGTGTGCTATTGAAGAAGTTGCAGATCTACTATGAGGAAATAGTAGGGGAATATCAATGTGGGTTCCGCAAGAATAGAAGTACTATTGATCAAATCTTCGTTGTTAGACAAGGGATGGAAAAATGTTATGAACACAATGTAGATCTTCATATGTTGTTTGTAGACTACAGACAAGCCTTTGATAGTATTGACAGGGAAGGATTGTACAGATATATGGGACAGAAAGGAATTCCCGGAAAGCTAATAAGATTAGTGAGAATAACCGCAGAAAATGCTAAAGCCAAAGTATTGGTGGAGGGTAAACTTGGTGTTGAAATTTCCTTGGAAAGACGTATACGTCAGAGTGATGCCATGTCCGCTTCACTATTCAACTTGGCTTTAAATATAGTATTGGGGAAATTGGAAGGAGCAAATAATCTATACTAATATAATAAAGCTGAAGAGTTTGTGTGTTTATGTGTTTATGGTTTTAAACGCGCTAATCTCTGGAACTACCAGTCCGATTCGAAAAATTCTTTTTTTATATGATAGCCAGATTCAAGAGGAATAGTATAGGCTATGTAGCATTAGGCTACACCTCTCAGGTAACCTTAAAGATTGATTTTTGTTCAGTGTCGGTAGAACAAGCACTCTCGAATAACCCTATCGACATGCGCTGGCGTTATGGTTAGTGATACGTACACCGTTTCACCTATCTGAACCAAAATTTGTATACTTACCCTTTGGAACCCTGCGAGTAACACAGTCTGCATGAAATTTCGGACAGACCACTCCATTCCCTGCATTTAGGCCCTTTGGCACAAATCTACACCGTTTCACCGATCTGAACCAAAAATTGTATACTTACCCTTTGGAACCCTGCGAGTAACACTGTCTACATGAAATTTATGACAGACCAGTCCATTCCCTGCATTTAGGCCCTGTGGCACAATTCTACACCCTTTCACCAATCTGAACTAAAAGTTGTATACTTACCCTTTGGTACCCTGCGAGTAACACTGTTTACATGAAATTTCGGAAGACCAGTCCATTCCCTGCATTTAGGCCCTTTGGCACAAATCCACACCGTTTCACCGATCTGAACGGCAATTTGTATACTTACCCTTTGGAACCCTGTGAGTAACACTGTCTGCATGAAATTTTGGACAGACCCCTCTATTCTCTGTATTTAGGCCCTTTGGCACAAATATACACCGTTTCACAGATCTGAACCAAATTTTACATACTTACCCTTTGGAACCCGACGAGTAACACTGTCTGCTTGAAATTTCGGACAGACCATTCCATTCCCTGCATTTAGGTCCTTTGGCACAAATCTACACCGTTTCACCGGTCTAAACCACATTTTGTATACTTACCCTTTGGAACCCTGCGGGTGACACTGTCCACTTTAAATTTTGGACAGACCACTCCATTCCCTGCATTTAGGCCCTTCATCACAAATCTACACCGTTTCTCCTAATTGCACCAAATTTTACCTACAGTTTGCAACCCTGCTGGTAACACTGTCCACTTGATATTATGCTCTCCATTCCCTACATTTTGAATAACAGACAAAATGAACTTGAAAACCACGTATTAAGGCCCTAGAACCATTCATGTCCGCAGTAGTGTAACTGTAAGAGTATTTTAATAAGTCTATTGTTGACGGGCAGTTCGGGTTGCATCACGTCACTCCTACCAGTGTTCTGGTGCAGAATTGCGAAAATAGTTGCATCTTGCACTGTTTGTAAATTGCAGTCATGGGGGGTAATTAGTGCAAAAAGATTTCTTAGGCAACTTTAAACAGTTATCATGAAAATATTATGCCTCTGTATAAGTGCAATGGTGTTGGTGCAGTACATTGAGGTTATCAGTTGCAATAAGCGTTGGTGCTTTCAAATTTACCTTCATTTATTCCGAACCTTATCGTTGAGCGCTATGTGACGATAAATGATACTATTGCTACCTCAGTAGCTCGGGACAGCCGAAGCTTTCCAAAGAGTTCTAATTATTTTCCTACGGCGCTATGCGACAAAAGACGACACTATTGGTCTCTACATTTCTATCAGCCAATGAGATATAGGCCTTGGCATTGTCTTTTATTTCACTTACTCCTCTTTCTATTTTTTTTTTTTAAATTATATGTGTCTGTGCTGTAGTTAGTAAATAGCTGTTTCCGTATTCATAATTATCATTACGGGAAAATGACCTGAAAGTTACGTCCATTATACTGTACTACTTATCACCCCCACCACCACCACAAAAAGATATATTTTTAAAATATTGTTTTCTGTTAGTTTAAGTATCATGTGCCAGTTCTGTAGTAGTTTTCATTATCATCCATAAAACAAATAAATCCACCGGGCGAAGCCGGGCACTACTGCTAGTATAGTATATAAATCGACCCAAATGTGTGCCTATGCTGATGATGTAGTATTGATAGCGAGAAGACTAGACTATTTATAGGAGATGTTTGAAGAGATGAAGAAGGAAGGGGAAAAAATGGGTCTAAATGTGAACGCTGTAACGGTTTTGCTAGCCCACACGTTGAGCGACAAGTGTAGCGTTTTCACTTTGCTCCACGTTGAGCGTACAAGTGTAATGTTAATTAATGCCCCATGTTGGTAGCGACAAATGTAACGGTTTGGCTGGCCCTTACTGTTGGGTGATAAATGTAACTGTTTACCTTTGCCTAAGCTATGTTGTTTTAATGGGCGCCAAGACCTCAATGCAATGCTGAAATCTAAATTTGTATTTAACAACGTCTAGCTCTGGTAGAACACCTTCAAGAATCTATTCACTCAGATCGTGGTATGATTTGATCATTAACCCAACAAACAATTGTATCAGGAGAAGGAATTGGTCTATATCTAATGCTACCTACTGAAAGCAAAGATTGCATTGTAAAAGAATTGAATTTATTATATAAAACAAGTATAGCAAAATTAATAATAATAATAAGTTTAAAATTTAAATTGGAGCGTTGCGATTTTAATATTACCGATAGAAAATTACGTGAAAACCGAGTCTGATAAATTATTGATTTTACTCTTATTCCCAAGCTATGAAGTTACTGAAATATGAAATATAAAACAAAGAGAAATGAGAGATTGCGTATTTCTGCGTCATTCGCGCTTACCACTGGAAATGGCCGAAGCCTTTCCCTCGTACTGGATGATGCTGTGAGCTTCCCACAGTCTCCTGGACGTCGACATCTTTGTCGATATTTGATGAGATTCTGGTAGATTAGATAATTCTATGGTCCGTACATTGGACCCAAACACTCGTACAACCACACTGGTTAAGTTTTACAAAAGTTAGTCCTCCACTTCATGGAACATCGGAGCGACTCCCGCGTACAACCGTACTCGTTAAGTTCTATACAGATAGTCTTCGTTCCACGGAACATCGGAGCGACCCCCGCGTATAACCATACTCGGCAAGTTCTACACAGATAGTCCTCGTTCCACGGCGCGCTGAACGATATATCCACACGTCGCATCCCCACTCTTCATCCGACTTCTAGCTTACGTGGTCTCCACTGATTGGCTGCACCCCACGCGCTATATTCCCCTCCTCTGGCTCATTACACTCGGCGGTAGGGTGAAGTCGTATTCCGTTCCATACATCGCCTTTTCGTTAAGCTGCAACGCAGGATTGCGTCATGCTTCCCGACAAGATTAATCCTGTATATGAATTTCCAGTGACTCATGTCTCTCCAAATATCCTAACTGACGAAAACTCCGTAAAATTCCGCAATCACATAATTTTCTATGATATTGTCGTTCGTAATAATTTGCTTGATAGCGTTTTCTAAGACATAGAAAACCTATCTGAATGCTAATAATTTTTATAAAATGCTCCGAAAATACCTTAATAATAATTATAATAAATTAATAATAATAATAAATTAACATGAAAAATTATCTTGGCTGAACAATTTGCCGCGTAAATAAATATAGAATGGCTTCCTACTGACTTATGCCAGTTGCATAAAAACCCCTCGAAAAACACGTTACATATTCGCCTCGGATCATCGGATGATTTACCGTCACGACGGTCCATTATCCGATTATCCCAGACACGTTAATAAACCCCATCCAAAATACATATTACATAAATGAGATCACCCTAAATTACAGATATATACACTCATAATTTTTCTTCACGCACATTGCGTCAAAGTTTGTTATCACTATGGATTGCACTTTGCAACCAGTCCAATGTTTTACATATAGAATAGTGTTCCACGGATATTTCCGCCTCTCAAATTTTTCTATGTTGGAGAAGTAGACATAATTAATGTGTGAGCACTATGTATTTATGATGTCATATCACACGCATTGAAGGTGTTCTGATATATTTATATCTCCATAGAACTTCCTAATTTCACTGGAGGTCCCTTCCTTATGGTGAAATTTAATCTCACTTATCACTGAGCACACGATCACACTATTGTGGCAGCGCCTCGTGACCATAATACTTAATCTCTCTTTAAAGTAGATTAAATTAATATTGACTTCTGAAAAAAAAAAACCAGTAAATGCGCATTACATATAACACCAAATATTTCTGTGCCGTAATCTTGTGAAGTTCCCGTAGACCATATTCTACTTAATACTAGTTCTCAACACAGACTAGTTCTCCTGACACAAATAATACCTTTGTACAAATTACCTTAAATTACACACTTACAAATCTTACATGGCGAGGCCGTAAACAGAAATCACGTGTGCTGTTATGTATGAGTTTCATGAAGGACTGTCTCGCCTTCTGATGGCCCATCTTTTGCCTCGTGGACGCCTTAAGCAAAAATACCCTGTCCAAGCGCTCGCCCATCTCTAGGAGGCAAATGGGAATTCACCAGCGCTACCAAATTCTGGCCTTGGTGTATCGAGACATTTTAGTGCTCAAGAGCATCCGACAATCCAGTCATATTTCCCTGTACCTTAAAAACTCTCATTTACTTACATACTACCCCCCTGTGTGACTTCTGATACGCCTGCCTGGAAGACCATCTCCTCCCACGCACCAAATACCACACTTACTCATTTGATAGGCTGGCTCGCCAGCTAAACATCCTCACTTTATGACACATACTTTCGGAGACTATGTATATTATACGTTCCGTATAATCTGTTTCCCTCACTATTCTCCAGCACATATGCTGTTTTCCCAATACGTTTGGAAACTATAAATGTTTCTGCGTCACCTGCTTCCAACCTTGCCAGTGGCTCCCTTAAATGAACGTCATCACGTTGCTCTACCTACCTATTTCTCAGTGTCTGTAACGATGCCCTGTTGCTACTGTCCACACATGCTAACCCTACTTTCCTCTGGTGTAACACCTCTACTTGACACTCTATGACCTAAAAATGTCACTTCTGACTGACAGAATGACGACTTAGACAGCTTCAAAGTGAACCCTGCCTGATCTAACTTCTGAAAAACTATATCTAAATGACGTAGATGCTCCTCAAAACTGCGTGAACTAATTACCATATCATCTATGTAAATGGTTACAAACTCTCCTGTGTCATCCCCTAATGCGATGTTTAAAGCCCTAATTAAAGCTGCTGAACTACTCTTTAACCCATAAGGTGTTCTACAAAATTGATAAAGGTTATATTTATGACTAAAAGCTGTAAATGGTCTATCTTCGTACATAAGTGGCACTTGCCAAAAACTGGAACTCAAATCTACACAAGTGAAATACTTCTTCCCCTCAAATGTTTGCATTAATTCTTCTATTGACATAGATTTCAGCTGATCTGAACTAATTCTACTGTTAACCAAATGAGTGTCTAAACAAATACGAACAGTGCCGTCGATCTTGGGTACCGTGATCAAAGAATTAACATATGGACTGTTAGAGTGCTCAATAATCCCATCTTCAAGCATCTGGTTAATTTGTGCCTCAACTGCACTCTGATAAGCGAAAGGTACAGGATATCTATGTCCTGTGAATACTGACCTATCAATAACGTTCAATGAATGTGTATAGCAATTGGCCATACCAATGCGATCCTCAAAAACTCTCCTATTACACAATAACACATCATAGAGCCGAACACACAGTTCATCCTCTATATTTCCCTGAAATGCAGCATCACGTAACGAGTCCTTTAGACTACCGTTCGTAATCACACTGCCCACAAAACATGGAGAACCCCGCTCTACAGCTGGCGATATCTCATTTAAAGTACAAATCACACCTACAATACTACTCCTCTGAATATGGTCATTGAACGCTACTTCTACTTCAGAATCTCCCCATTTACATTTCAAACTCCCTACATCCTAACATAAGTTACCAAACACTCTACTTAGCCACTCTGAACCCAAGATAACACTGAATACTAAATTTGGAATTACAAGGCAAATCTGCTTCTCTACATGATTATTAATTTTAATGTCTACTAAAACTTGCTTAGAAATTACTTTGGACCTCTTCCCAACAGCTGTGATAACAAAAGTGCTTTTAATTGGCATCTCCTCAAAATTTACTCCAGTTCCTTTCATTTTATCATAAAATGCACTACTTATGCAACTCTTCATACAACCACTATCAATTAAAACATCTGTGTACGCCTCGGACATGTTAAATTTAAGTATGGGGCTCTTACTAACCACTTCCTGAATAATACCTTCATCATTTAGTTCATGTAATAATTCATTTCTTACATTTAGGTCATAGGGTTCCTGTATAATTGTATGGACAGGGCATGCTACAGACTGAGATTCTGACCTTACTTCGCAGCCTGGTTCGCGTTTAAAGAACCGCTACAGCTGGCCGTAGTACTACTAACTACTGAACTGGTCTGGTTGTTCTGGGCTGTGTTGTCATTGTTTGGCTGTATATTACTACCACTAGGCTGTCCTCTTCCTTGACCCCTATTCTGGTTGTAATTATTGTCATTATAATTTCTCCCTTGATTTCCCCTAAAATCATTGTTTCTCCCTTGATTTCCCCTGTAATCATTGTTCCTCCCTTGATTTCCCCTGAAATCATTGTTCTTCCCTTGATACTGATTACCATAGCCATTTCCTCTGTTCTGATTTAGCTGATTATTATTATTTCTATTTTGAGCGTTGGCCCCTTTGCCACCGTTCCCTTGAACTTCTTGATGCCTGGCTTCATTAGGTCTATTATTATTATTACCCTGGTTCCTATTGAAATTGTCCTCATAACCCCCTCTCCCTAGTGCATCAAATGTGCTTAACAAATTTTCTACTTGTGATATTGTCTTTACATTCTGGATACAAGCAGCCTCCTTGATCCTATAGGGAAAGTGCCTAAGTAGCAACCTTACCACATCACTTTCCTCCTTCAACCCATCCAGATATTTACACACTAATACCTGCCCTAAAAAGTATTCGGTCATGGTGGAGCTTCCTTTAGGGTTATATTTACCCCACACTACTCCCTCACGATGCTGCGACTGAATAACCTCATTCCAGAACTTTTCACAGAATTTTATTTTAAAATCATTGATATCAGTAAACTTGTCTCTGTAGACAGCAAACCAATTCCTCGTTTCCCCCACAAACACTTGTTCTAAAATTTCAACTACCTGGCACCACTCAATACTACCATTTTCCAACCTCTCCCCGAATTTATTTTCTATAGTGTTCATGAACTCCATTGGGCACCCCTGTCGATTGCTGAACTTACCCAGTTCTACCTCCCTGTGTGTGCTATTCACAAAAACTGGCCTATTCTGACTATTTTCTTGCCTGATCCTAGCTTTTAATTTTAACTCTAATTCTGCGATTTTCTCCTCAGCCTTCCTCTCAATACTGTTTACTGTTAATTTAATGTTTCCTTCTGATTCTTCTACTTTATCATATAGCTTTGCTTGTTTCTCCTCAATCTTGCTAATGCTCTCTCTATTACTCTCTCTTAAATCATTTACTTCTGCAACTATTTGCGAGTGGACTTTCTCAATTCTACCCCCCAGCTGTTCCTTAACCTCTTTAGTTGATACTTGAATCTTGTCAATTTCTCCCCCCAATTGCTTTTTGACCTGCTGTGTTTCCAGTTGCACTAGTTCTTTTAAATTTTCAGCCTGTGTACTGATTCTAATTTCTAACTCCTCCTGTACTTCTCCTAATTTCTTGTCTACATCTGCAATGATCTCTTTAACCTTCTCTTCCATTACTCCTCTGATTTCTCCTCTAATCTGCTCCATTTTCACACTAATTTCCTTGTTGTTCTTATCTAATTTTGCATTATTCTGTTCTAATTTTTTATTTAAAGCTTCTGTACTTTCTTTATTTTTCCTACTGTTTTGTTCTAATTTAGCGTTGTTTTGTTCCAGTTTAGCATTTAAAGCGTCTGTACTTTCTTTATTTTCCCTACTGTTTTGTTCTAATCTGGCGTTTAAGGCATCTGTACTTTCTTTATTTTCCCTACTGTTTTGTTCTAATTTAGCGTTGTTTTGTTCTAATTTTGCATTATTCTGTTCTAATTTTGCATTTAAGGCATCACTACTAACTTTGTTCTGATACATGAACTCGAGAAGTAAAGATTTTAATTCTGGTTGGCCGCCTACACTCCCTGTTTCAGTATCGGGATTTACCTCCGCTACCCCGGTACTACCATCACTCGACATACTGCTCGTATCATCACTCTCCCGTTGATGACCACTACGTAACCTCATCTGTCTTTCTTTCTCATCCCCCATAATGATATACACTGATACAGACAAATAACCCCCAAAATACAGGCACAGAAATATATACCCTTCTCCTTCCACAAATGTTATTAGGTTTTCAGCCCCAAGTTGTCCGCGACAAGTGTAACGTTTTTGCTAGCCCACTCGTTGAGCGACAAGTGTAGCGTTTTCACTTTGCTCCACGTTGAGCGTACAAGTGTAATGTTAATTAATGCCCCATGTTGGTAGCGACAAATGTAACGGTTTGGCTGGCCCTAACTGTTGGATGATAAATGTAACTGTTTACCTTTGCCTAAGCTATATTGTTTTAATGGGCGCCAAGACCTCAATGCAATGCTGAAATCTAAATTTGTATTTAACAACGTCTAGCTCTGGTAGAACACCTTCAAGAATCTATTCACTCAGATCGTGGTATGATTTGATCATTAACCCAACAAACAATTGTATCAGGAGAAGGAATTGGTCTATATCTAATGCTACCTACTGAAAGCAAAGATTGCATTGTAAAAGAATTGAATTTATTATATAAAACAAGTATAGCAAAATTAATAATAATAATAAGTTTAAAATTTAAATTGGAGCGTTGCGATTTTAATATTACCGATAGAAAATTACGTGAAAACCGAGTCTGATAAATTATTGATTTTACTCTTATTCCCAAGCTATGAAGTTACTGAAATATGAAATATAAAACAAAGAGAAATGAGAGATTGCGTATTTCTGCGTCATTCGCGCTTACCACTGGAAATGGCCGAAGCCTTTCCCTCGTACTGGATGATGCTGTGAGCTTCCCACAGTCTCCTGGACGTCGACATCTTTGTCGATATTTGATGAGATTCTGGTAGATTAGATAATTCTATGGTCCGTACATCGGACCCAAACACTCGTACAACCACACTGGTTAAGTTTTACAAAAGTTAGTCCTCCACTACGGAACATCGGAGCGACTCCCGCGTACAACCGTACTCGTTAAGTTCTATACAGATAGTCTTCGTTCCACGGAACATCGGAGCGACCCCCGCGTATAACCATACTCGGCAAGTTCTACACAGGTAGTCCTCGTTCCACGGCGCGCTGAACGATATATCCACACGTCGCATCCCCACTCTTCATCCGACTTCTAGCTTACGTGGTCTCCACTGATTGGCTGCACCCCACGCGCTATATTCCCCTCCTCTGGCTCATTACACTCGGCGGTAGGGTGAAGTCGTATTCCGTTCCATACATCCGCCTTTTCGTTAAGCTGCAATGCAGGATTGCGTCATGCTTCCCGACAAGATTAATCCTGTATATGAATTTCCAGTGACTCATGTCTCTCAAAATATCCTGACGAAAACTTCGTAAAATTCCGCAATCACATAATTTTCTATGATATTGTCGTTCGTAATAATTTGCTTGATAGCGTTTTCTAAGACATAGAAAACCTATCTGAATGCTAATAATTTTTATAAAATGCTCCGAAAATACCTTAATAATAATTATAATAAATTAATAATAATAATAATAAATTAACATGAAAAATTCTCTTGGCTGAACAATTTGCCGCGTAAATAAATATAGAATGGCTTCCTGCTGACTTATGCCAGTTGCATAAAAATCCCTCGAAAAACACGTTACAACGCGGCCAAAATAAGGCACATGCACCCAACATCTGTTGAAAGAAGAAGAAACAGTCATAATTTAATAATAGACTCCTGTACATTTGAAAATGTTGTAAATTTTGAGTATTGGGTGTTCTAGTTAAAAATAAAAACAAAGTGAGCTAAGAAATAAATAGGAGGATTATTAATGGAAATGGAGCCTATTTTGCCAATCTGAAACTCATTAAGTCGCAATTGTTATTGCATAAAACAAAACTCAAAATTTACAACACCTTGATCAGACCAGTATTAACTTATGGCTCAAAAACATGGAATATGTCTGTTCAGGATTGCAATAAACTTACGGTGTTTGAGAGGAAAATAATACCAAGAATTTATGGTGCTGTATTGGATAGAGGAGAATGGAGGATACGATCTAATAGAGAAATAGATGAAATCCTCAAAAGCGAAGACATTGTTCGATATATAATATCACAAAGACTACGATGGCTGGGCCACATTGAAAGGATGGAAGACAAAAGAACACCAAAGATTATATATAAAGCCAGAATGGAAAGAATACGGACGCCCTGGTAGACCAAGGAATTGATGGAAAGATGAAGTGGAGGTGGACTTGCAAACAATGAACGTGCGACCCTGGAGAACAGCTGTCCAAGATCGAGATCGATGGAAATCTGTGGTTGGGGAGGCCAACAGGGCTGTAGTGCCAGATGACGACGACGACATATGTAGCCTACTTCACTGCACTTCGATTGTAGTATTTTGTCAATGCACTTCTATGAATATGACACACATAAAATACTGTATACCGGTAATACACAAACAAGACTCAAGGATCCAATACAATAAGATCACACCGACAATCTATTTCCTGCTCCAAATTAAGGAACATTCATACTTTCTGTGATCTCCTTTGGGTTTGCTCACACCCTTGTGCCTTGATGATGTAGTACCTTCACAGCTGATTTGAGGAAGGGGTAACTTTGGGCTGGAGTTTGCAATGTTGACATGATGGGGTTCATGACTTCATGATGATGATTGTTTCACTTTTGGTTCTCAGTTTATTTATTTTAGTTAAAAGTTTCTGAAATGGTATTTCCAAGTTAGGAAGGATGGCATCATATAATCATATAGGTTGCGCCACCGTTTTGATGTGGGTGCAGTATACAGATTTATTGTTAAAACTCAGCAATTTTTCTAGGTTTGTGCTGTGTCTTGTGTGGGGTTTCACCTAGGAACACCAAGCTGGCTCATCAGTGGGCTCTTGGTGTCCGTGCCCACACAAGACACGGCATGAACCTAAAAAAATTGCTGAGTTTTAATTCACTGGTTGTGAAAGCCAATATACCATCTTTTTGGAAGGTTTATTGTTGTTCATTTGTTTCAGGAATATCCCAATCATCAGTCCCATGTACTTGGGTATCTGATTACCTGGCTTTCTGTGTGTGTTACTGTAATTATTAGGATAGGGAATTGGGATAGATACTCGGGAACTTGAAATGAGGTATCATCCTGACATTTGCCTGGAGCGAGTGTGAAAAAATCTGTGAATCCACACTGGGGATGGCCACTGTCAGTGTCGGGATTCCAAACGCTTCAGATTGGTACGTCCTATTGCGGCCATGGTGCATGACTTAATCCACATGGTTATGGTGCAGGGTAATATATTTAGATTCATAGACATTATTTTAGAGTGGTTGACAACATGCCATTACCAAAGACATCGGGATTCCATGGCAGCTTTCTCACATTGAGGGGCTGAAAATAAGCTTTGTCTCGTCCTTCTACGCCTATTTCAGCATGTATTTTAAGGGGTTAGTCCCTCTTTTAAGAGAGGTACGGAGAACAGTTACATCAATGATTGGTGTCTTGCCTCTGATGGATATCTGTATCAAATTTTACGTTGATCCACCCAGCCGTTCTCGAGTTATAAGGACACAAAGTTGTCCACAGACAAACAAAAAATTTATTTTTGCACGCATCCGTCATAAAACAGTCTGAAACACGCAAATAACGCAAATTTCCGTGGAAATTCTGATAAAATGGACAAACTTTCATTTTTATATATATATAGAGATATGCAGGCCTGTTTGCCATCTCTTGATGAATGCAGTACATTTGCATTTGTCTGTTGGCACGGGCTAGAGTAAAAGGTGGCTTTTCACCGATGTCTCAGTCTCACTCATGGCTGTGATTATATGGAAGCTACTGAGGTATGGGTGGTGCTTAGTAATGACATTCGGGGCACAGTCAGTGCCTGTGATTGCTGTAAAAATTTCTACTCATAGGGTTAGTACTACCGTTCTGACTCAGTGAGGAAAGCAATGGCAAACTACATCACTCCTCTTCTTGCCTAGGGGCGTGGTGGCTCAGCGGTCTAGCTGTATGCCTCTCACCAAGGCGGTCCGGGTTCGATTCCCGGTCAATGCATGTGAGATTTTCGAAGTGAAATGCCATGTCCTGTGGTTCGGATTCCACGTAAAAAGGAGGTCCCGTGGCTTATGATCTCGCGATTAACAGCCTTCGGGCTGACTACCTAACAGACATAGAGATATGCACACTTGGTTGATAGGAAATATGAGACTAGAACAAAAAGGTTAGGAACATTCTTAAAGTTACCCAACCTCCCGAAAAAAATGAGAGAAGTGGGATTGAAGTCATATGGTCACGTGGCAAGATGTGATACAGATTCTGTCATTCAGCAAGTACTTACAATCAGCCCAGATAGACAATAGCCTCAAGGTTGACCTAAAGAGTAGTGAACTGGTTGAAGGACGACATGCAAGCCATTCGTGTTCATCCTACTGTTGTCAAAGACCAGGCAAAGTGCAGGTGCACGTACTTGCCTGGAATCTGGTCTGCTTAGAATTTGAACAGTGTTAGGATTTTCAATTCTTATGTTCAAGAAGATGTATGGTATGTGAATTAGATATAATTACTGTGTTTTATTGTGAAGGCTTGTCATCAAGAGGCTGTGGATATTCTGTCAGCACAAACTGGTGATATCATTCTGGAGGTTCAGTATGTAGCAGCAGAGGATAGTGATGAAGATAACTCATTAGGTGATGATCTCTATGGCTTCAGGTGAGTAGCCGTTAGTCACTTAATTTAAAAATACATTGTTTAACATTTCTTGCATTTATTTATTCAGGTTTCCGTTGATGTTGATAGTGTTCTAAACATAGTTCATTTGTAACCTTAGAGTGCTTAAGCTGGGCCTCCGAGGCCTGGGGTGTGATTTATTAATAATTTATGGTGAAAGTGTTTGGCCCTCTAGTATGAAATTTCCAATATTCCTCTCACTGTTATGGAGAAAAGTAGTAATAGAACCAATCAACCATTATTGCTTATAGTTGGGTAACGATGTAGCTTTATTGTAATTTACCACACATGAACATGAGCTTGGCCTTTCCGTCTCATGTTTTAAAATCATTCAGTTACTTATTCATTTTATGCTACATGATGTGTGGATATTGACAGACAACTTGGCAAAAACCATAGTTTGTTAATTTAGTGATGACCCCATGTGAGGACGTCATGGTTTCATGCTGTGTGATGGTGTTTTAATATCATACTTTTGTATATATTTTCACATTTGATTCAACTATTTCCTCATTTCGATGTTAAATTTCCATTTTAGAACCTAACTGAACGTAGTGAAATATTCACATTTCATTCGCATTTTTAATATTTTCCTCACACCAGTATTTCCTCTATAGACCATACCCGGACCTCACAGGCCCTGCTTGTATAAATGTGTACAAAGAAAGGCTTATGCACTCAAGGATAAACTCTATATCAGGCGTGCAGTATTTTATAACATTATTAGTTGAAAAGGTGAACACTGGGTTCATGAAAAACAAAGAAGGTGAATTATTGACAGAACCAGAAGAGATAACGGACAGATAGAAAGAATATTTCAGCGAGCTGTTGAATGTGAGACGCCAGACATGCGGAGAAGTACGCAAACAGCCAAAACGGTGGATGAAAAAATAGAAGAAGAACCAGTCATTACTATGGCAGTTAAGAAGATGAAGATGGGGAAAGCTGTGGCACTTGATGAAGTGGCATTAGAAATTATCAAAGCGGCAGGACCAGTGGGACTGCAGTGGACATACAGACTTCTCAGGAGTGTGTGGAGAGAGAAGAAAGTTCCTGAAGACTGGAAAAAGGGAATACTATTGCCAATATTCAAGAAAGAAGACAGGAAGGTGTGTGGTAACTACCGAGGAATCACCATCATCTCACATGTTGCCAAAGTAATGGAAAGAATCCTAGAAAAACGAATTATAGTAAAGGTAGAAAACCAAATAGAGGAGGAGCAGTTTGGATTTAGAGGGGGCAGGTCAACAGTGGAACCCATTTTCATTCTGAGACAGAACATAGAAAAGAGTTGGGAATATGGGCAGGATATGGTAATGACTTTTATTGATCTAGAAATGGCCTATGATAGCATCCCTAGAACAAAAGTTTGGGAAAGCTTAACAAATAGGGGGATAGGCAAGGAACTGAGAGACATGATAAAAGGAATGTGCATGGAGTGCTACAGTAGTGTGAAGACTAGAGTCCGGACATCGGAATGGTTTAAAATTGACACTGGACTAAAGCAAGGAAGTGTGTTGTCACCATTATTGTTCTTAATGGTGTTGGATGACATCATGAAGGCAGCAATGAAAAACTATAGTAGGGCAAAGATGAAGCTAATGTTGTTTGCAGACGATGTTGTGATCCGGGGCGAGGATGAGATGGAGGTACAAGAACAGTTAGACGTAATAAATGTAAAGATTGAGCAATGGGGATTGAAGGTAAATGTGTAGAAGAGTAAAACAATGGTGGCAAGTAGAGGTAAGAAAGAAGGAAAAGGAGTAATCAAAGTAGGAGATAAGGAATTGGAAGTGGTGAAACACTTCAAATACTTGGGAAGTGAACTGACTGAAGATGGAAGACTAGATTTGGAAATTAGCAGAAGAATACAACTTGGGAGTGCTCTCTACCAACAGTTACGGGGACTAGTATGGAACAAGGTTATACCAATTCAGGCCAAATAAGTTATGTACAAAGCATATTATGTTCCTATAATGACATATGCAGCAGAAACTTGGACAATGACTAAGAGGGATGAGAGCAGAGTACAGGCAGCTGAGATGAGATTCCTGAGAAGTATGGTCCAGAAAACGAGGAGAGACAGTGAAATGAAGATGTATGGAAAGAACTGGGAGTACAGAAACTAAATGACAAACTGGAGCAAAACAGAATGAGATGGTTTGGACATGTCAAACGGATGAATGAAATAAGGCTACCAAGACGAGCTCTAGAACGACGGATGACATGGAAGAGGGGACAAGGAAGACCAAGAATGTGTTGGGTGGACTTGGTGAAGAATAGCATTAGTAAACAGAACCTGGATTGGAACACTGTGTCAGAAGAGGAATGGTGGAACGACAGAACAAAGTAGAGAGGAACCGTATTTGCCCCCACCCAGTGTCAGCTGGAAAAGGGGAAATGATGATGATGATGATGAAAAATGAAAATCCACAGCCTGCTTCCAGTCTCCAACCGGGTCAGGAATGGAATGAATGAAGCCCCCATCTAGCGGCGAGGATATGGACTGTGCCGGCTGCCGAGGCCTGACACACTCCTCTGGGGGCAATGATTAAATGAATGATAGATGAAATGAAATGATAGTGGAGAGTGTTGCTGGAATGAAATGTTGACAGGGAAAACCGGAGTACCCGGAGAAAAACCTGTCTGCCTCCGTTTTGTCCAGCACAGATCTCACATGGGGTGACCGGGATTTGAACCACGGACCCAGCGGTGAGAGGTCGGCGTGCTGCCGCCTAAGCCACGGAGGCTTGATGATGATGATGATGATAAGTTGCAATTAGTCTGGTGGACCCATGCTGTTGTCCTATATCTTGTTGCAGATTGTTGCAGTTTTGAAGGCTTTTGAAGGGTTAAATGAAAATTGTTCAGGAGAATTATAACAGTACAGTAGAGCGTCGTTTATCCGGACTAATTGGGACCGAAAGTGCTCCGGATAACGATTTTTCCGTATAATCAAACATGCATTTATTTCATCGGAAAAAACATGCACAGTACCGTACATTATAGTAATAACCACCACGCTTCTCATTTAGCTGCAATGCTTTCTCACATAACAAAGGTCTAGAAATGGGATTTCCCTTATTTCTTGTCTGAATAAACCATAAGTACACCACTTCTTCCAATTTTTATCCCTAGCTCATCTCATGGTTCTACTCGTTTTAGACCCTTCTTCCCTATCTAACTTCGATGCATAATTCAGAATTTCAACTTTCCTTTCTTCAAATCATAAAATGTGGATTTTCTAACACTAAGTTTTCATTAGACACTGCACACTCTCACCTTTATCCAGTTTATTAATGATCTCCACCTTCTTCTCAATGGATAAAACATTGCGATTTCGTTTTTCTTTTTTGTCACTCGTAGAAGCCATTTTCACAACGTAATACAGTACTGTACAGCACAGTACAGTACACACACTCACATACTGTAACACATAGAAACATTATAGAGTAAACAAACGGGAGGTGACATAAGAGACAACAATTGAAAACGAGAACCGACTCACTAATGTAGTGAGCGCGCGCGAATCCGTCTTCTTCTTTTTTTTTTTTGCTCGCCCGGATAATTGACGTTCCTGTTGTTTGACGTCCGGATAAACGACGTTCTGCTGTATATGTTTCAATCATAATTAGACACCATACAACATAACACCACTATTCTGCAACATGGAAATGTAAACCATAAATTACTGAAATTAGAATTTATATCTGTTCTTTAATTATTCAGAATAGGTAATTATTTCTCCAGGACTGTCCTGGGTTAGACAAATTTGTTATGTAACTCGGGATGTTCACTCAATAAATAGTCCTATAATGTGGGACTATCCTGAAGTGAATGATTTCTCTAATATTTTAATTACTGAGCAATTGTGCATTGTTTCATGGTATAGGAGTACTAGGGCCGCTGAGAGGGAGGGGCAAGGGGGGTAATGCATAGGGGCCCATAAGCAATGAGGGCCCTTTAGTGGTGCATTTGTTGTAGCTACTTTTGTAAAATGTCGTCTATAACTTACAACCTGTCCGAGTCTTTGCAGAATAAGGATGTCGATTTGTATACAGCTCTGCAGAGGATATCTCATGTTACCATCTTTTAACTGTCAAGACAAAAGAAGCAGAAAAAACACTTCAGAGGCATATATGGCATTGCAGAAACCATTCATTTGTAGAAGTTCCTCGGTTGTGAAAATTACAAAAAAAAAGTTTTAAAGTACCTTATTCTACCCCAGAAGAGTATAAAATTCTATTTATGACTGTGAGTTAGGAGTTATAACTGTTAAGTAATAATCTCTTCGAGCATACAATAGGATAGGGTGCCCACTATGCTTCTAACGGCCGACCGTGGGGGCCAAAATAAGATCAGCTACTGTTGGGCAAAACAAAGATGTCTCCCATAAGAATAGCATTATGAAGTGACTTTCAATCCCGATTCAAGCGTATTCCTTGTGATAAACAGACTATTTCTGTTGAAGGTGGCAATAACTACAATTCCTTCTGAATATTGCTGTTCCTTTTTGTATGAAAAGTGTGAAGTATAATCACTATATTCGTACAATCATTCATGGTTCCGTATTGATTAAAAGTCAAATATAAAGGGAAACAGAATTCCGCCTGATCAATACAATACAATACAATGTTGTATTGATCAGGCGGAATTCTGTTTCCCTTTATATTTGATAATCACTATATGCGATATTTTTGTATGTTGACATATCAGTGTATTTTCTATTTGACTAGTAATTATACATTTTCGTCGATTCAATTCAATTTATAAATTGTAATGTATAATGTACAGCTGAAGAAGGTGGAGGGTCTCAGGTGCTTGGGAGGTGTGGTGGAGGAGGATGGGAGGGGTGACAGGGAGATTGCGGAGCGTGGCAGACGGGCGGAAGCATTTCTGAGAAGCATTGGGAGCTTGGTGTGGAGTAGGGATGTCCCACAGAAGGGCAAGGGGGTGTTATACGGAGGCTGCTGTGTCCCGATGCTGACCTGTGCTTCGGAAGCGTGGACAGTGAAGAGGAGAGATATGTGCGGAATACAGGCAGGTGAGGTGAGGTTCTTGCGAGGTGAGTGGCAGGAGGAGGCGGGGTGGGGAGTGAGGGGGTCGGGGGGGTGGTGAGGGAGGAGCCCTTGCAAGGTGGGATTGAGACATCGAGACTGGGGTGGTGTGGACGCTTGGGGAGAATGGATGAGAAGAAGATTCCCAAGAGGATGCATGAGATGCAGATGCAGAAGAAATGACCAAGGGGAAGACCAAGAGATAGATGGCTGAAAGGAGTGGAGGAATGTGTCAGGAGAGAGGCGAGGACTGGATCCGAGTGACAGCGGAGAGGTGGTGGGAAGAGGGGACTAAGTGGCGAGGCTTATGTTCCAAACAGACCCAGCCTGGGGCTGGAAACTGTACAAGATGATGATGATGATGATGAATGTATAATTACTAGTCAAATAGGAATATCAGTCAATACGACCAATATGATGTCGAATACTCCTAATATCAGTGTTGGAATGCATACGGTTACGTGTGTACATGGTTAGGAATAATTGTCTGACTTGGTTATATTTGTAATTTTTTTAGATATCTAAAATAATAAACTCAACAAGGCATACTAGTAACATGTATGCCCGTATTATGCTGGTTATGCTTTATAATCTTTGACAATTTGTTGATAAAACTTTCCGGCCATTCTCTGATTTCTTTATCTAGGACAATATTGAAGAGTAGTGGTGACAGTCCATCTCCTTGAAGAACACCAGTTTTAATTTCGAAGGGCTCTGATACTTCACCCATCAATTTCACTTTGGCTGTGAGTGTTTGTTAAGACTTAAAGTCTTTGGGTCGACTCCTTGCCCCTCCAGGATGTTGAAGAGGGACTGTCAGTCGACGGAGTCGTACGCCTTCTTGAAGTCAACAAACGTGCATATGATGGGCAGTATCTAATCGCTTTATACTTCAGTATTGTCTTCAAGTTGAAGATCTGTTCCACGCAGGAGCGCCCATGTCGGAAACCCGCTTGGTATTCGCCTATCATATGTTCAAGTTGTTCTTTTGCACTTTTTAAGTAGACACGCTGAGAGAATCTTGTAGGCAACTTGAAGTAAAGAAATCCCTCTGTAGTTATTCACATTCGTCATGTTACCTTTCTTGTAGAGTGGATGGATGAGGGTGCACTTCCAGTCTCCTGGTAATTTTTCTGTTAGCCAAATGTCTTTGATGATTTGAGTGAATTCCTCCAGAGTGTTGGGCCCTTTGTTCTTCAGGAATTCAGCTATAATACCATCTTCTCCAGATGTTCCGTTATTTTTGAGTCTGAGGATGTGTCTGTTGATATCCTCTTTGGTTGGTGATTGGGATTCGGGGTATGTATATGAAGGCATTTCCTTAGGAAATCTCGAGGGTGGTTCTGGGCAGTTAAGTAGCTCGGAGAAATATCGAACTAGCTCTATGCAGTTCTCTTGGTTGGTCAGTGCGAGTTCACTGTTCTGTTTTCTAAAGCACAGGTTCTGTTGGGTATATCCTCTAATCTTTCCTGCGAATGTTCTATAGAAATCACGTGTATTGAAGTCTCTGAAGTTCTTTTCAATGGATTGCAATTGCTCCTTCATATGTCTCCTCTTCGTTTGTCTGATTAATATCGCAACCTTTTTTCTGAAATCAAATAAGTGCTGTTGCGTCTCAAGTAATTTTTTACTATTATATTTCTGGAAGGCTCTCTTTCGTTCTTCCAGAGCATCCTCACAAGCAGAATCCCACCACAGGTGTTTTGTGGGGAATTAACTTTTTGGCTTTCTCTATAATCTTATGTGTGGAACTGTTCCCAGGTGCCCACTTGTTCTCTTTCCCATTCTTCCTTTATACCTCCCCCGTGTGGGTGGGGGGTTTAGAATACACCCATGGTATCCCCTGCCTGTCGTAAGAGGCGACTAAAAGAGGCGAGCTTGGCTATACTTTAAGGACTCCGCGTTGGTTTGTGAATTGGACCCCCAGTGGGTGGAAGGAAGTGAATACATCCACGGTAATCCCTGCCAGTCGTAAAAGGGGACTAAAAGGGTTTCTCGGATCGGTCCCCTTTCGAGGGTTTGACAGTCAGCTCTAAAAGACACACACCCGTGCGGTATAACTCTCATTAGGTTATATCGCACTTCTTTCCGTTACTGCTTTCAGGGTCTGGCAACCAAAATTTCTATATGTGCGTGCTGTTAGGGGATGGGCCACTTACGCTTGCGACTACGCTCGAAAGCCTGTTCCGGTCTTGGCCGCGCCGATAGGTGGGTGTGCCTACCCGTGCAGTAGTATCCGCCTGACTACGCAGGTCCCCGCACAGCCGAATGTCAGAGCTGTAAAATCCAGTATATGCCAAGGCGTACATGCCGATACGGCATTGTAAAACATCAGACCCCCGGGCAATGCTTTCCAAGCTAGGCGGGCCTTGCCCTGGCTGGGTAGCGCCTACTGTGACGGCCCGTGATCAGATGTCGTTGGCATTCGGGGAGGATGATCTGGCCATGGGTTCAAAAAGAAAAATCCCCAAACAGGGTGGACCTACACCCAAGTCTTTAACATTTGATTCTATACGGGGATCAACCCCCTGGGAACAATTGTGCGTGAAAATCTGGGTGCTAACACCCCCAAGTTTCTGGTAGCTACCAGAACAGATAGGGGTGATTTCAAGCTGGTAAAGAGTATTTTGTTTTCTCGCCACATAGAAGGTGTCTATGGTGAGCATGAGAAAGTACAAAAGATGAGGAACGGTAGCTTGTTGCTCAAGACGAGGACTGGTGAGCAAGTTGAACAACTTTTGCAATGTGACCACTTTGGCGAAATACCCGTCAAAGTGGAAAAGCACACGTCCCTAAATCTGGTCCGAGGAGTTATTTTCCACCGGGACCTGATTCTGAACTCTGACGAGGAGCTCAAGGAAGATTTGCAGCACCGTCACGTGACTGATGTCCGGCGCATTACGCGCAAGGTCAATGGTCAAATCGTGGATACTGGTGCTTTCATTATTTCCTTTGAGCTTTCGGTGCTCCCGGAGAAAGTCAAGGTTGCAAGTTACCGTTGTGACGTACGGCCTTATATCCCTCCACCAATGAGGTGTTATAAGTGCCAGAAGTTCGGGCACATGTTATCCCGATGCTAGAGCCCAGAAATCTGCGGAACATGCGGTAAGGTACCACACGAAGCGGAAGAGTGCACAACACCCTATCAGTGCACTAATTGCCCTGGATTTCATTCTCCTCGGGACAGGAACTGCCCTGTCTTCCTGAGTGAGAAGAAAATCCAGGAGATCAAAACTCTGGATGGTCTCACCTACCAGGAAGCCCGCAAGAAGTACCATACCGCGATTGCTCCTGCTCCTACGATTGATTATCGGGTTATAATACCCAATTTGGTTCCGTCTACCTCTTTTTTGTACCAGCTGTGAAACCTGCAACTGAGTTTACTGTTCAGAAACCAGCACCTATGAATATGATGAAAATCCCGAAGGTGACTTCAACTCCACCTTCGGCCACAGCCACCTTCAACTTTCTCCCCACCCAAACGGTCGGCGAAAGCCGCGCCGAAGCCGGCGGAGGCAGCATCGTCGGCCAGGGTCAGGAATTCGTCTCCTGACCCGTCTAAATATCTTAAAGAGGCGGGGAAGAAGGGAGCCCGCACTACGCATTCCCTTTCTCCAAAAAAGGGGAAGCCATCCACCCCACCGCGTGTGGATGCTTCTGCGCCTGGGGACGTTTCAGTCCCCAGATCTGCGCGCTCCCCTCGGAGAACTCCCCACCGCCGAACTGCGTCTAGGAAATCTTCCCCCGAGTCGATTCACTCCACGACCTCGCCTGAGGACATGGAGATTATCGTCGACGTAGTGGATGATGCTCCTCCAGAGGTTAAGTTGTAGCTTGCTGCTCCAACTTATTCCCTAGTTTATAAGTTCACACAATGCCACTGTTACAGTGGAATTGTAACAGTTATGACAGGTATTTGACAGAGCTCAGTCAGCTTATTGCACAATACGCAGCGAGTATAGTCTGCCTACAGGAAGCAAACCTCAGACCTGATCACGAGACTGTTCTGCGAGGTTTCCGACTATACTCTAAAGAGCGACAAGATGCCATCCTGGCTTCCGGGGGCGTTTGTACCTTCGTTCGCTCTGACTGCTATAGTGAGGAGTTTCCACTCGCCACTCCTCTGGAAGCTATTGCAGTTCGCGTGTCCTTGCCTGCTATGACAACTGTTTGTAATGTGTACCTTCCACCGAACCAGCCCCTTGATATTAATGACGTCTTTGATCTTGTTGATCAACTTCCAGCCCCTTTCCTAATCGTGGGTGATTTCAACTCACATCACCCCCAATGGGGATCACCATCTTCCTGCCCCAGAGGAAGGGACGTGGAGGGTTTAATTCAAGGGTTGGATTTATCTCTATTAAATACAGAGGAAGCTACACATTTTAGCTTAGCGCACGGCACGTACTCACACATTGACTTGAGTGTGTATAGCCGTGCGCTGGTCCCCCTATTTGGTTGGTATGTACACGACGACCTCTGTGACAGTGACCATTTCCCGATCGTTCTCACACTTCTGAACCAGAAGCCCGTGGAGTTTCCCAGTCGTTGGGTACCTAAGCGGGCAAATTGGCCCTCGTTTCATGAACGAGCTGTGTTCGTTGATCTTGGTTGCCAGAGCGTCGATGACGAGGCACAGCACATCACCGATGTGATTTTTGCTGCCGCCGAAGAGTCCATTCCATCCTTTTCTGGGATTCCTCGTCGCAAACTCGTCCCTTGGTGGACAGAGGATATTGCAGCGGCAATAAGAGACCATCGTCGAGCTCATAAGCACTACCGTCGGCGTCTAACCATGGCCAATTTGGTGGCGTTTAAGAAATTTCGTGCCAAGGCACGGATTCTTATCCGCCAGAGTAAGAAAGAATCATGGGAACGGTATGTGTCGTCTATTACGGCACATACCCCCTCCTCTCAAGTGTGAACTAAACTACGACGCATCTCGGGTATTCAGACATCTTCTACTGTACCGGGAATTTCCATGCATAATGAATTGGTTACAGATCCGTACCGCGTTGCAAACCATCTCGCATCTTATTTTGCGGATATATCCGGTTCCGATAACTATGATCCTGCCTTCGTGGCCATGAAGCGCGAGGCAGAACGTTTCCAGCTCAGTTTTGCTTCCCGCGCTTTGGAGGAGTACAACGTGCCCTTTACGGAGTGGAAACTCCGCGGAGCTCTGGCGCTCTGCAGAGACACGTCTCCCGGCCCGGATAATATTCACAACCAGATGCTTAAACACCTTAACAATGAGAGCATTCGTTATTTGCTCCGGGTGTTTAATCGTATCTGGTTGGAAGGTGTGTTACCAGCGCAATGGCAGGAAGGTATCATTATACCTATCCTGAAGCCCGATAAGGATCCCAATTTGACAGGGAGTTACAGACCTATTTGTCTCACTAACGGTCTGTGCAAGCTCTTTGAGAGGATGGTCAATCGGCGTCTGGTGTGGGTCCTGGAGAAGCGAGGACTCCTGTCTGAATACCAGTGTGGATTCAGGGCGTCTCGGTGTACCAACGACCATCTGGTACGCCTGGAGACCGCCATACAGGACGCTTTTCTCCGGCGACAGCTCCTAGTCGCTGTTTTCTTTGACCTCGAGAAGGCCTATGACACCACTTGGCGTTACGGCATCCTCTCTACCCTGCATCAATGGAAATTCCGAGGTAACTTGCCGGTTTTTATTGCGAATTTTCTGTCCCTAGCCTATTCCATGTCCGAATAGGGGGGACATATTCGCAATATCATATACAGGAAAACGGAGTCCCACAGGGATCGGTGCTTAGCGTAACATTATTTACGATTGTCATAAATGGTATAGTCGCTGCTGCTGGTCCAGCAGTGGTACCGTCGCTATATGTAGACGACTTCGCTCTACATTATAGGGCGCACAATATGGCGGTCGCTGAACGACAGCTACAACGAGCTATTCGGAGCGTGGAACGCTGGGCACTAGAGCATGGCTTTCGGTTCTCAACCGCTAAGACCTCGGTTGTCCATTTCTGCCGAAAGCGCACTCTCCATCCTGATCCTGAGCTTTATCTGGGCGATGTAGCTTTGCCTGTTGTTGCTGTGTACCGGTTCCTTGGACTCCTTTTCGATCAGAAATTGACGTGGGAACCACACGTGCATTGTTTGAAAACTGCCTGTGTTAAGAAACTCAATATGTTGCGGTTTCTTAGCGGCACATCGTGGGGGGCGGACCGCGCGGTGCTCCTACGTTTTTATAAGGCACTGATTTTATCTAGATTAGATTATGGCAGTGTAGCATATGGTTCGGCCCGTAAGTCAGTGCTTGTTAAACTGGACAGTGTCCACCTAGGCGGTGTGAGGCTGGCGACGGGAGCCTTTCGGACGTGCCCAGTCGTCAGCTTGCTCGCCGAGGCTGGCATACCTCCTTTACACCTGAGGCGCCAACAAGTACTGCTGACCTATGCTGCAACTATTCGACAGATGCCACTTCATCCAAGCTATCCATGTTTGTTTACCAATCCGAATTGCCGGCTGTATGATGCGCTCATCCGAGCCACTCGGCCGGCGGGGATTCGCTTGGATGACTTATACCGTCAGTTCCAATTTCCTTCTGTCTCCTGTATCGTCCAAGTACCTAGCAAGGCCCCTGCGTGGATGGTCTCTCGCCCTGATATCATCCTGTATCTGCACACCGGCCCCAAGTCGGACACGGACTCCTGCGTCCATCGGAGGCTGTTCCAGTCCGTGGTGAGCCGGTTCAGGGCTTCTATTCACGGATGGTTCGAGGGTAAACGAGAAAGTAGGCTGTGCATATGTGGTTGAGGATCGTCGGTTTCTCCTTTCACTTCCCGAGGCTTGTAGCGTGTACACAGCGAAGCTCTATGCCATCTTAGAGGCTCTGCGGTACACGTTATCAGACGATCACCAGCACTTTCTTGTGTGTACTGACTCTCTGAGTGCACTGCAAGCGCTCGATGTGTGTTTCCCGAAGCACCCGTTGGTCCTGCGTGTGTATGACCTTTGTGTGGCTTCCTGGCCACATGGGTATTGCGGGAAACGAGCTTGCTGATCAGGCGGCGAGAGAGGCAGTCGCACTGCCCTCGCTACCGTATAAGGTGCCTGCTAGTGATGTGCGCTCTCCGTTGCGGCATTCGATCCTGTCGCATTGGGAGGAAGCGTGGCATGCCACGCCTCCACCCAACAAACTGAGAGGCATCAAGGAGACAACGAAGGTGTGGAAATCTTCCTTGCGATCTTTCGGGAAGGAAGCTGTGGTACTCTGTCGACTCCGGATCGGCCATGGGATTGCTACGCACTCCCACTTGCTGAAGAGAGAAGACCCCCTGTGTGTTCTTGCGGTGCCCATCTAACTGTGGCACACATTCTCTTGGAGTGTGTGGATCTGGCCGATCTGCGAAGGACTCTTAAACTGCCTAATACCCTCTCCCTTATTCTCCGTGATGATGAGCCGTCAGTAGACCTCGTCACCCGGTTCATGAGGGAGAGTGGTTACTTTTTTAAATTTTAATGTGTAGTTACGACTTTTAATTCAGGTTAAGTCTGATTTATGTTTTTTATTGTGTTCATCTATTATTGGTTTAATCTTTTTTACCATCCGCATTTTATTCTTTTTATTCAAATAAGGCATACTTTTTGGGGCTCACTGTCTGTTTTATAAACACCACTTTCGTTTCATCCATGCCAGTGAGCTGTTTTTATCTACATCCTTTCATTTCACGCCATTTCATTTCATTAGGGGCCGATAACCTCGATGTTAGGCCCCTTAAAACAACAATTATCATAATCATCATCCTTTATACCTGTTTCCTGGATCCTTTCTGGAGGTTCTTTTGCGATGGGTTGTTTTAGGGGTAAATTTCACTTTGATGCACTCTAGGTAATGGTCAGAGTCAATGTTTGCTCCTCTGCGGACTTGTACATAATGGATTTCTTTCTGCGAGGAGTATGTAATATTTGTAATATATTATACTACCAAAATGATCTCTTATATTGATATATATATATATATTTCGTGTGCAATATACAATTATTTACAAGTAAATGTATACAGATTGAGATCTTGATCTGCAAGTGGCTTCAGTGTTGCTAGAGCTGGATATCTAATTTCTATAACCATTCTAAAGCTTCATCACTAGCTTGATGAATCTCCTTCATTGTACCATTGAACCTTCGTAGTGGGCAATCCATAGCGATGTGACTAATGGTCTGAGGCACGTCTGCACAGTTGCAGAAAGGATTCTCGGCAATTTTCCATTTCGTATATTGATAATTACTGTATGTATAATCTTCCTGCTCACGTTGACAGCTCGGGCTTAGGCGTCATGTTATACCAACATCAGCTGATTTTATTCTGGCCCCATGTTCTGCTGGCAGCGCCCTCTCTATCCTATTGTATGCTTGAAGAATAAGAATAATCTACTATTTAGTATTGAATCTACTATCAAACTAAGGTGGAACTTTGAAAATGCTCCTTTTTTATTCACTATGTACTGGTAATTAAGTCGGCCCCGTGGTGTTGGGGTAGCGCGCCTGCCTCTCACTCGGAGGCCCCGGGTTCGATTCCCGGCTCCGTTAGGGATTTTAGAAAATGACGTGAGGGCTGGAATGGGGTGCACTCAGCCTCGTGAGGACAATCGAATAGCTGCCTGACAGTGAGGCAGCGCCCTGATCACGAAAACCAAGATTAACGGCCGAGGGGATCCGATGCGCTGATCATGCGTCACCCCAATATCTGCATGCCAAATGGCTGGGCAGCGGTCGCTTGGTAGGCCTAGGCCCTTAATGGGATGTAGTGCCAGGGTTTATTTTATTGTTACTGGTAATTAAAGTGAAGACTTACAGAATTGCAAAATATTTCCCTATGCATGTTAACTGTATTAAAAATCCCAAATTGTTTTGTGCACTTTGGAAAATATATTTCATTAAATAAATACTAAAATGTTTTGTATGAACTAAGATTCGTATGTCTCTTTAAATTATGACTGTGCATCAGATGCTTTTCACAGAATGATATTGTCATTCCAGAATAGCTAGTAGTGGATAGTAATAATTAATACTGTTTCAAGAGGGGCCCGAGAAAAAAATGGCATAAATCCTACCGGTGGCCCTGAGGAGGAGTACTAAAAGAACAGTGTAACAGTGGGCTTTGGTTTCTGTGGGGTTACCATCGTCCTCCTAAACACAAAGACATTCCCCCAAATCATACTTCTAAATATGCCACTGATGTTCAAACATACTGTAGTTATATTCTTGAAATAGTATGAGCAACTACTCATCTCCTTGGTGTTGGCCATGAGTAGACATGTTTGACAGCAGTGACAAAGTGCAACATGTGTGCTGTGTCTAACACCCAAATACAGTAGAGTATGATGTAACATGTTTAATCAGATTGCAAGTTCATTTGTTGGTAGGATATTAAAACTGCACAAAGCTATCAGACCCATGTGCAACTAACAGAGGGTTAAATGGCATACAGTACTAGGATTAGTGAGTGTATGAACTAATTGTTCCACAGAGAGATTCATTTGCATGAAATCACCTTGTGGTGTAGTGGTTAGAATTGTTCGCTGCCAACCCAGACATTCTGGGTTTGATTCCTGGCTTTGCCAGAAAATATGACTCGATGGGTGAAAGGAAGAACATCTTAACCACCAATTAGTATATTTTTCAGGAAATGAAAAAAACGTTTTATACATTTCCTGTTGAATTAATTTTTATAAAAATATATTATTGTGCTTCCTAGTTTCGCACAGTTTAATGTGTATACGTTGGTTTTTCTTGAAGTAGATTATTAATAGTAGATATGTTTCTTAAGATGTTTTGAAGGGATTTATTTTGTTTGTTCATATCATCTTAAGGGTGTATAAGATGTCATGGCAGACATTTTTTTCTTAAGATGTGCGCTTAAGATGTTCTGCCAAACTATTATTAAAAGCAGTATTTACCCTATCTAACAAATAATTATCTGATTTTTCAGCCCGTGGATGCTTAACAGTAATTGTGGATCCTAAGGTTTAAACCTAATAACACAATTCGATTCTCAAGTAAATTTCATTAATTAATATTGATGGTTGCAATGTGTAATTTAATTCATTTTAATGTTGTGGTAGAACAATCTAAAAAAATATATAGTACAAAAGAGATAAATACATTTTGGGTTTCATGGAATAAATTAATCAAAAGTCTATTTCAATTTCATATTCTTCGTCAATTTCTGGCAAACATTCTTGAATTGAGTGATTGGTGGTAGTTGAAGATGTTCTTGATAATATTTACTTTTGGTACAACACCTTTCAAGCACAGTCGTTGCAAGTCTTTGCAGAGCAAAGGAGAAATTGACAGTTGAGTTTAATAATCTGGGTTCAAATCAATTTCACACATTTTTTGAGACCTTTCTTGGTGCCAATACCCAACTAATCCTCTCGAATGGTTTCATAGGAAAAGTTGATTTCAATTTTATGCGTTCTTTCTTGACAAACGCAGTTTCAATCTCTGTTATTTTCAATGGGTTACCTTTCATTGTTCTTGCATTCAGAGGAATTACTTTTAAGGAAAATTCTTTCCAAACAAAGAAGTCATGATTAGTCATAACTTCACACTGTCTTGTCGGGTTTGGCCAGTACAACTATCTGAATACAGAGATACTTCCTTAACATCAAAATGGCGGATATGTAAAAGGTTTATATTCTAAACGTAAGCAAAATTAAGAAATTACGCAGGTTTACCGAGGATTACGCGAGTGACTAAAGTGTTAAATATTGTGTGAACAGTGTAGGTAAAATACGTAAGAGAAATACAATACATAACTTGCTAAAAGAGAAGTCATATAACATTTAATATCATGACGGTCAACTGTGCTCCATGCGGCAAAAAGATCAAGAACAATCAGCAGGCTGTAGGATGTGATGGTGAGTGTGGACGCTGGTTTCATGTAACATGCATGAAAATGAGTAAAGACACGTACCAACAATTCCGGAAAGATGATACTTTCAAATGGTCATGCAATCGGGAAGACTGCCTCCCGCAACCTAACCTCAAAGAGGTTATGGCATCTTTCTCCCAGAAACTTGAGGAATCCCTTTCGGCGATGAGAGAAGAAAACCACGAGGTAAGAAAACTAGCAACTTTCTTATCAGAAAAGTATGATGAACTCCACCGGGAAATTGAAACTCTGAAGAAAGAGAGAAAAACCGTCAAGGACGCAGAAATGGCAGCATCTAGAGCTATCAACGAATTGGAGGAACTAAAACAGTACCAGCGCAAGAACAACTTGATAGTGTATGGAATACCCACGGAAAGAGAGGAGGATGTATTTCACAAAATCTCGGACATTGGCAAGACGTTAGGAGTTGAAATCACCAGGGCAAACATAGACGCAGCTCACCGCCTCCCGTCAACAAAGCCTGGGCCTCAACCGATAATTGTGAAATTAAATAATAGGTGGAAGAGGGAAGAGATTCTCAGTAGCAGAAGACAAAAGAAGACCCTGAAGACGAGTGAAATTGGTTACAGTGATGGTGGTAATATATATATCAATGAACACCTGACCCCAAGAAATGAAACCATCACCAAAAAGTGCCGTGAATTGAGACAACAGGGAAAAATCTTTGCAACTTGGGTCAGAGACTGCAAAATATACATTCGGAAAAATCAAAATGGACCCTCAAAGCTTATATCAAGTGCTGAAATACTGGATGAACTCGCCCTCTCAAACTAAAATCAATGTAATAGTAAGATATCTACTAAGTATTATCCCATATGGAACTAGAATTACAGAAATAAAATTTTTTAGGTAATGCTAATAATAATACACTAGAATTAACCGAGTGTAACTGTAATACACTTAGCGATTATTATAAGATTAAGGACAGTAAACAGATAATAACCGATACCAGTACACTAAAATGCGTACACATAAATGCACATAGCATAAAAAACAAGTTCGATGATATCCAAATAATGTTAGACAGAATCAAAGGTGTAGATGTCCTAGCAATCTCAGAAAATTGGTTAACAGAACAAACAAAAATGTTTTTCAATATTAAGAAATATGTTGCATATCACATAGTTAGAAAGCAAACTGGCGGGGGAGTATCTTTGTATATTTCAAACAAATGTAGCAGTACCCTTGTAAAGGAAATAAATTCCACCCACAGCATACTGCACATTACTGTGAGAAAAGGCCATCAAGAATACAATATAATCACTGCTTATAACCCTCATAAAAGCAACATTCCACACTTTCTAACTGATCTCGAAGTAATTATTAGTTCTTACTCAACGAATCCTGTTATAATACTAGGTGATATGAATATCGATCTATTAATTGGGGACAGATATACTAGTAGTTATATTAACCTAGTCAAATCATACGGTCTAGTCTTATGTAATACAAAATATCCAACTCGTGTAACACAAACTAGCTCTACTCTAATTGATCATGTATTGGCGAACGACTGTGACAAAATATGTAATGTCTATAATATTGATAATGATTTGAGTGATCACCATTTACTCATCTGTGAAATGAGAAACAAAAAGATAAACAGGAACTCAATATGTGATGATAGGCCAATAGAAAAGGATAAAATAAACTACAAAAAACTTAATAAATATTTAATAACTCAAGAATTTGTATGCAATGAAACTAACATCAATGACTACTACAATAAATTCTGTGATTTTATTAATAAAGGAATAGAAGCCTGTACTATGAAATATACGAATAAGGAGCCAAGTGCCCCACCAATAAAACCCTGGATCACACAAGATCTTTTAGCACTAATACACAGGAAAGATAAGATATATACAAAAACCAAAGTTAAAAATCCATCTGCAGAAATTTTAGAAGAATATAAAATTATTAGCAACCAAGTTACTAAACTTAAGAGAAACCTACAAAGAAACTACTTTGACAAAAAAATTCAAAATGCAAATAATCAGAGGGAAGTGTGGAGTGTTGTTAATGAGATGTTAAATAGACCAAAGAAGGGGAAAAATGAAATTGTCAAACTTATAGTCGACGGCACAAATGTCGAAAAAAAGGAAAATATATGTGATGAAATTAATAAATATTATGTCAATATTGCTAACAGTATATGGGAAAATCAAGGAAACGGTTCTACCTCGGGCATTACAAGCTATAAAAATACTACTAGGACTAAGACAATCTTTATGTTACCTACTGATGCTAATGAAATACAATCAATTATAAACTCCCTAAAACACAAAAACAATATAAGTGAGGACAACACTACTAATGTCATGCTACAATTGTGTCTTGAGGGCCTTACACCATATCTTGTCAAAATAATAAATCTTTCACTGATGACTGGTATATTCCCCGATGCCTGTAAAGTCTCTAGGGTGGTCCCGATCTACAAAAAAAGGGGACAAAACCCACCCATCAAATTACAGACCCATTAATATTATATCTGCCATCAGCAAGGTTCTAGAAAGCGTTGTTAAACGAAGACTTATGAATTTCTTCATGAAAAATGATTACTTTGCAAACTGCCAATATGGGTTTATTCCAAATAGAGGAGCTGATAGTGCTATATTTGAAGTAGTAACTGATGTAGAAAAGGCATTAGATGAAAACAAACTAGCTGCTGGTGTACTAATTGACCTTCAAAAAGCCTTCGATCTGGTTAACCATAAGATTCTCCTTAATAAACTAGAATTTGCAGGCATCAGAGGAGTGGCACATGATTGGTTCAAGAACTACCTCACTAACAGAAAACAATATGTTGCAATCGATAATGTAAAAGGATCTCCAATGAGAATTGACACAGGAGTACCTCAAGGTTCTGTCTTAGGACCAATTCTTTTCTTGGCCTATATTAATGATATAGTATTATTAGAATTGAAAGGCAAGCTTAAACTATTTGCAGATGATATTTTTATACTCTATCTGGGAACATCTGAACAGGAAATTATGCTAAATATTAATTATGATCTCAATAAGCTGGTGGATTGGTTGAGAGCACACAAAATGGTTATCAATATCACTAAAACAAAATATTTGTTCTTCCATAAACCATCATACAAGATTGAGACCACAAACATAGTCAACATAGCCAACAAAGAAATAGAAAGGGTTAAATCGGCAACATACTTAGGTATCACACTAGATAGTACACTAACCTGGGAAAATCATGTAGAAAATGTAAAACATAAAATCAGCCCTTTAATTGGTATTATTTTCAGATTAAGATATAGCTGTCTTACTAGCCAACAGTTGAAAAATATATACTTTGCTCTGATACATTCACATCTAATGTACATGAATTTCATATGGGGATATTGTAAGAAGGAGCTGATAAAAGAACTTGAGATACTCCAGAAACGTGCTATAAAATCTATCTTTGGATTACCTTGGCTCACACCCTCAAATGAATTGTACTCAGGAACTAAAATTATGCCACTGCAAAAACAAATAGCTATGTCAGCAACAGTATTTGTATACAAATTAGAAAACAAATTGATACACACACACATCCATTTTACCCATGCAAATGACATTCATCACTATGCAACAAGAGGAGTAAATCAAATATTCACCAGCCATTCCCAATCCATTAAATTTGGAACTAAAGGAATTATGTCCTCTATAATAAAAGAATACAACTCGCTACCATTAGGCATAAGGGAAAGTTTCTCTATAAAAACATTTAAGAGGAAAACAAAAGACTTCCTATTAAGGAATGAATAGCCAATGTACAATAGCCTTAAGCAATGCAATGTATCATACCGTATTATCTCTGTAAAGTTAGTCACTAGCAATCTAAGTTACTATTAAACTAAACAATAATGTTACAAAAATTATATATATGCCATGCTGTAACTATGTTACTTGATTGTCCCTAACACGAGCTCAGGCTCATTGGGACCTATGTAAATAAATAAATAAATAAAAAATAAAAAACATCTCCTCTCCTACCATTGTCAAATATGTGTGAATAACTGTAGCCTACAGATATCATTGCTCCCTCTTTGACCATCAGCTTGACCCCAATTGTCACGAATTGCATTCCCGCTTCCACTCTCGTACCCAGTTTCCTTGTAAACTGAGTACTTTCTAGAATAGTCTATCTCCATGAGGGGAATGTTTAAAAACTTTTGCAAATCAAAACTGGCACAAACAAAGTGATTTGTCAATTTTGATTTTTGTTGATAAAAAAAAAGTCTTTGGCCAATTCCTTTTCTTTAAGATATGTTTCTTGGTGTTTGTGTTCCTGCATAGAAAAGGAGCTTTCCTCTTTGTTCTTAAACATTTCACATTGAGCACATATATCTTTCTTCGGTAAATGAAAGCCTATTGTCACCATGCTACACTTTATCTCGGTTTCGACTTTATCACAATCAGCACAACTTTTCAAAGCTGAATAACTTACCATTAGAAGGTGGCAGAACACTGGAGTTTATATTGTCTTGTTTTTTAATATCTCTGCACAAAGAAACTAAGTACTGTAGCTTCCTCTACTACAATTGCTCATTTTAAATCACTGTTCTGAGTCTTCTCACTCTCTTAAATTAACCTGCCTTGAGAGCCAAGGTAAGCTATGTTCATTAATCACTGCTAGGATTCAATTAACCCGATTGCTTATCTGCCATGACGCCAGGCCCCGGGCTATAAACGGGCATACTGGGCATTTGCCCAGAGCGCCATATTTTAGGGGGCGCCGAAATTTAGGTGACGCTGAACGCAGAAAAACGGTCACCCAACAATCCCAACATTAAAATTAAGTATGACATGGAAATCTTTAAAATGTAGGATAAAATAACTATAATTTATGTGAATATAAAATAAAAGTAATATTAAATATCACATACATTCATAGTATTTATGTTTATTCATGATTATATTATAATACAGTATTATATTGCTTATCTGTAAATAATACTAGTGTTGGCAACAATGTAGGCAGTGATGCACGGTTGGCGCTGTTGACAATACTCATGGATTTACAACTGATGCATGCGCCGCGTGATCTTGTCAACTTCCTAGCCTCAAAGGTTGCTTGCTTGTATTGCTTATATTGCGTGACAACTGTGATTTGTGAAAATGTGTCTACTTTAGTTATTTTAAAATGAACAAAAAATTAAGTGGATCAGAATTCAGGAAACATGCTGCCAAGAAGGAAAGTGCCGAAAAAGAACTTTTAAAGAAAGTGCCTAAAATGGCATTGTTCTTGACACAAAGAGCTACAACTATCATGCCTACTGCCACTTCAAGCAAGGAAACTCTAGGCCTAAACAATCTCTCTCAAGGTACGCTTACTTTGACTTTTCCCAAAAATGAAGCTAATACAGACACAATTCTTTCCAATAATGATGAAAATTCAGATAACCTGATTGTTTCTGAATTAAAATCTGATGATGTGTTGGCTTTTACTTGTACAATAACATGAATGACCCTGCAACATGGGACGTCACTTTGCCTTCAACAATAGAATCTATTGCGAACAATCCCCCAAAACAAAACTTTCAAGCGTATTTTTCAAGAACTGAGCATATTTGCAATGACAGAACTAAGCGTGCACTTACTGTAAAAATGTTTAAATGTACACTTTCCAATGGTGAATCTTATGTTAGAGATTGACTGATCTACTCACAATTGTCTGGAAGAGTCTTTTGTGTTCCTTGCTGCTTGTTTTTTGCCGTTGGACAAGAAAACTGGATTTTCATCCGGGTTCAATGATTGGAAACATGGAAATGAGTTGATTAAACAACATGAACAATCAGCAGACCATCGTTCCAACATGCTTACTTACATTGATAGACGAAAACACAAAGAGGAAATAAATACGGTACTCTTCTTTCAACCCAATATGAGCAGGAGGTCACATATTGGCGAAGTGTATTACTCAGGATTGTGTCTGTTGTGAAATTTCTCTCAGTTAGAGGGTTACCTTTTCAAGGTGTCAATGAACGTTTAGGATCTACCTCTAATGGTCTGTATCTAGGATGCCTTGAGTTGATGAGCGATTTCGACCCTTTTCTTTCCCAGCGCCTTGCTCAGTAATGGAACAAAGGGCTAGGACGAGTGTCATACCTATCCACTCAAACGTGTGGCGAGTTCATCAATGTTATGGCAGACTTAGTGCTACAAACATTGACAAAGGATGTCAAACATTCTCGCTACTATGTCCTCATCGTGGATTCTACTCCCGATTGTTCGCACACCAATCATTTAGCATTGGTACTACGTTACGTTTGCTTCTAAGATGCTAAGCCAAAGCCAAAGGAACATGTCTTCAAGTTTCTCCCTGGAATAGGCCATACCTCCAAGTAGTTTAGAAGAGGCACCGGCAGTTTTAAGTTCAATCTCGGAATTAGGCCTAGATATTGAGTTATACCGAAGACAAAGCTGTGATAACGTGGCAAATATTTCTGGAGCTTACTCAGGCCTACAAGCTTGAATTAAACAACACTGCCCTTTTGCCGAGTTTGTCCCTTGTGCAGTGCATTCTCTCAACCTTGTTGGTTCTTCTGCTGCAGAGTGCTGCACTGAAGCTATTGTGTCTTTTGCATTCGTCCATAACCTTTGCACCTTCTTTTCCAATTCAACCCATAGATGGGGTATTTTGAAAACACGTTTAGAAAACGGTAAAATTCCAGTGTGAAATCCCTATCTCAAACAAGATGGTCAGCAAGAGCCGATGCTGTAAAGGCTCTGGTCCAAGGCTACAAGGCGATACATGAATCACTGAAGGAATATCTCTAAACCCTACTCAGAAGCCTGCAGTCCAAGTTGAAGCTTCAGGACTAGAAAAGAAGTTTGACGAATTTGAAATAGCTTTCCTCACTATTTTGTGGAGTGATATTTTGGAAAGATTTGATAAAGTTAGCAACAATCTACAAAGTGAAATCCTTCATATCGTAGTAGGTACAAATCAGCTTCAAACTTTGGAGAGCTATTTAAATGAAAAAAGAAATGAGTTTGACAAGTATGAACAAGCAGCCATGAAGTTGTTACAGGTTGAATCACCCAACACCAACTACAAAATAATAAGAATCACAAAAACTTTTGCGGATGAGAGTCTAGGCGATGAAACTATTCTTGATGAAAGGTCGCTTTTCAAATCCCAAGTTTACATTAAATCTTTGACTCTTTGATAAGTAACCCGTCAAGGCGAAAAACAGCTAATGAAAATTTATCTGACAAATTTGAAATACTTCCTATTCTTGTACAAAAAGGATCGCAGTGAGAGGTCATATCACAGGCTGCGAATAAACTCTCCGAGTTCTACTCTAATGACATCGAAAGTGAATTTGAAAACGAATGTCAGCACTTCAAAATGTATGTGGAACAGGAAGAATTTACTAGCATTCTTGACATATATGAATACGTCATAAACAAGTAGTTCCTTGAAGATACAACCTATTTTCATATATCCTACTTATGTTAATTGCCTCTATCAACATACGAAAATTCAGTTTGATTGCTTCAATCGCAAGATTAGGACACAAGAAGTAAAAATGACATTTTAAAATTTTGCACATAGCCCCTATGAACATTAAAAAATTCAGTTTGATTGCTGTAATAGATTCGTAGATATTGAGATCAATCTAAATATTTCGGATGGTCGCCATGTTGGATTGTTATATGTATAGGTAGAGCCTTGCACGGATAAACAAAATGTTATCCACATCCGCACCGCTGTTATCCGCATCCGCCCCGCATCCGCACGACTGTTATCCGCATCCGCCCCGCTTCCGAACTTCTTTTATCCGCATCCGCCCCGCATCCACACGACTTTTATCCACACATTTGTTATCTGAATCTACTGGCATTACAAAAAGATTTTCAATGTGTTGCTTTATACTTTATCTTTTAGACATTTGAGCGGAAAGTCATTCCCTTAGGCTAAACCCTTTTTCAGTTCGGAGTGTTGTTTATCCTTAATGACATAATTTGAATGGAATTAGCGTAAATCATCTTACATTTGTCATGAAAAAAAAACATAACGAAAGAAAAAGTCATGAACATCCGGGCCCTAGTAAGGGATAGTGGGGGAATTGTGCACACTTAAGCAAGAATCGGTCTTATGATGGTCTCATAATAGATAGGCTAACACAGCTGCAGTTATGAATAAGGGAGGCTTACTAACCCTATATTCGATGTGCAGAAACAAATTTAATTCAAAAATAAATATGGTGGACTATAATTCAAAATCTCGCAAATATGCATTTGCGCACGATTACCCTGCAGGGTAATCATGCGCATGGGATGAATGTTGGAAAGCCATAATAATACAATGTGAATTGGCTGAAACTTGCATTGTGCATTAACATTAGAATATTCCAATGCTTTTTACAATAGCATAACAATGCAATGATACTAAAATTCTGCAGTTTTAGATATTACAATAAAATATCTTCGTTTCGTCAGCATTAAAGGAGGCAATCCAATTTAGGCTTGTTTTTTCAGGTTGTCTCAACGTTAATGCAGGATTTCTCTTCAAGAATCCATACAACCAATCTTTGCCTGCTAGACCTTTAACTTTATTGAAATTATGGGGAATCTTATTCTCCTCAGCAAACTTGAACTCAAACAGTCTGACAAGCTTGGTGGACGTTAAGCCGTAAGATAATTTAGCCAATGTCAAAACGTATTTGGATAATTGTGACTCCATTTCGTTGGTAAAAACAGGTTTACGGCCTAGACGAGGTAGAACAAGCATATTTTGCAGCAACTGCTTTCGTACGGTTGACTCGGGAATGTTGAAACGTCTGTCCACTTTCCTTATTTTCCTCCCATCATCCCTAATTGCACGTAGAGCTTTCTGCATATTTTCTGCTGGGTAGGAGTTTTTCTCCGTTTTCCGCATATAATTTCTTGGCATCTGGAGAACAAACACGAAATATTTTGCCATTAATTTTGCGTTGGATTTATTTGTATCATAGTTTTGCGCCCCGTTACCCCACTCTGCTTTTAAAACGTAACTCACTAAATCCCGGTAAACTAATCTATTATATTGAAAAATAAATACATGCAACAACACTGTAAAAAATGGCATTTAAAACTACATTCAATTGAATCACAACTGTAGGCTTTATCTTCTTATTGCTGGCTACAGAAAATAACATGCAACATGTCAAGTTTCTTCATCCAAGCCTCACGGCTGTCACATAGCAACTGGCATTATGCTGACTGTCCCTATCTGATAGGTACGATGACAGCTTAAGGGTAGCAGGGAACTGAGTTGCTAGTTGTACTGCCAACTCAAAAACATCGGTGCGCACAATTACCCAACTTTCCCCCATGATATTCAACAAGTTCGGATTGTATTCTAAAAACTATCCGCAAATTTACTCCAAACATTATCCACAGCTTATCTGCTATCCGCACAGCCATGCAAACTATATCCGCATGGCGAGAAATGTTGCGGATATCTGCGGGTTTATCCGTGGATATCCGTATCCGCGCAGGGCTTTAGTCGTAGTCATTTACCATTAAAGGAAAATTATTGCGTAGGTTCATTATTCAAACTTTCACTTCGATCGCATGATTATGACACAAGAAATAAAAACTTTATTTTAAAATTCCCACAACCGCCGTCTTGAGGTTATGTAAACAATTGAACTAAATTAGATACCAGTGCATTACAATGTGTATAAATATTTCCTGTACCAAGTTTCATTGCGTTTGGATCATTAAATCGCGAGAAAGTTGTATTTAAAATTTTTCAACTTCGCTTGGCTGCCATATTCGTTTTGTAGTTAACCGGTTTTTGAAAGTCTTATAGATGAACTTCCAGTAGAGCCCTTTATCTCCATACAAAATTTCAGGTTGATACCGCTGAAAGTTTCAGAGATATAGAATCAAGTATAATATAATTTGGGAGATCCACCTGATCAATACACAATTATATATATAGGGCTATATTAATCCCATATGGTACATGTTTCGGGGCCTATTATGATGGCCCCTTCATCAGCCAAAAATACAAATCATCAGTAATATCATAGGATATATCATAAAATGTAGATTAACATGAAAAAGAATGGATAAAAATGAAACATACTAAAAGTGAAAGATGAAGTGGTGAATAAAACACTTGAATGTAACAAAAATAGAAAGACACTTAAAAATGTTACAGGCTACAGATGAAAACATACATTAAAATAACATATTAAAAGGGCACTTTAAGTGCTTGTCAAAACAAGTCTTTTATGAGTCCTTATATAATTCCATCAGGGTATCGTGTCTAAACATTCCATGTTAAAATGCTGAAAATATTGTTAAAACTCCAGTCTATTGGACCTGGCTGTTTGCTACTCCTGTTAAAAGGAGAAAGTTGCTGTTGAAAGACCAATACTTTGCCTATGACGAGGATCGAACAAGCCAAGTTTGGAACAGAGCATCTTGAGGATAGAATCAAGGAGAAATCCTTAAAAACTTGTTGGCATATTGACTAGTCCAAAAATGTTCCTTTTTCTAAGCGGCAAATGGGCCTTAGATAGGTCCTAAGGAGGAAACAAAAAATGACTTTTAGAAAAGAAAATTTACTATAGAAAAAATAAAGTGTAGGGAACGAAAAATATTAGTCTTATTGGGACCAAAAAATAGTGAAAATAGGGCTCTTTAGGCCGATACGAAAGAAAAAATAACTTACAGTATAACGCAACGAACACAGGGAGTCCGAAGCAGGAAGCGCTGTGTCCAACAGACTTGGAAATGCAATAACAAACAGCTGGGCTCGCAAGCGGAGCAAGATGCGGGAAGGAAAGAGGGGAGGTGGAGGAGCGCTGTCGTGGCAATGGAGAGGCGAGGTTTTGGACGGGTTAAGGGGAAGGTGATAGGGGAAGACGGACCAGCTGAGGAGAGAACTCAAGGCGGTTTGTTATAATCTTTGTTTGTTGATATGATGAAATCTGCTAGGGTGTCGAACAGCACATTAGAATCGAAATATATTTCATTGAGGTTAGGGGGGTTGAAAATTCTCTGGGCAGTGTTGATCTCGATGGACTCCAAAATGTTCACTAAAGAACCTTTGTTAACGTGATGTAGAATTTCGAGGTCATTGCCAATGTTTGTGAAACTATGATTCATATCATTCATGTGGGAAGCCATGACTGAAAATTTTCTATATTACTTGAAAATCTAGTAATGAAGCTTCTCCCGGTCTGTCCAATGTAATTGGTTTTGCAGTCATTACAATTTAATTTGTAGATGCCAGAGGTACTGTGCTTATCTTTAGGATTCAAAGTATGTGAATTAAAAAATAGGTTTCTATTGGTGTGACTGGTTTTATATGCTAGTTTCATATTGTATTTCTTGAAAGTATTGGTGATACTGTACGTGGCATTATTGTGAGAGGGGGGGGAACCGCATATGTTGGTTTATCGATTTTTTCTGGTATGAGGTGGGTGGCTGGTTTATTTTTTATTTTCCTGAGAATATTATTCACATAATTCCGGTTTTTACCTATCACAATAATGCCACGTACAGTATCACCAATACTTTCAAGAAATAAATAAATAAATAAATAAAGTCTTGGAACGTAATAAAACCAATAACACCGCAAAAAGTAGATTAGAAATTTCACAGCTCAACGAAAAGATAAAAGAAAACAATTTAATCATTACAAAAGCAGACAAAGGCAACACCACCGTCATTATTAACAAAGAAGACTATGTTAAGAAAACTGAAGAATTTTTCGACAACAAAAACTTTACTAAATTAAACAAAGACCCAACGGCAACCACCCAAAGAAAGCTTAAACAAATAATCAAAGATACATCTTTCATAATGAACGAAAAACAAAGTAGCAGTTTGATAAACATGAACCCATGCATTCCCAACCTAAGATCACTCCCCAAAATCCACAAGGACAATATTCCAATTAGACCAATTGTCAACTACAGGAACAGTCCAATCTACAGAACGGCTCAATTTATACAAAAATTCCTTCGTACCAACTATGCTTTCAAAGCTAACAAATCTTTCAAGAACTCCCTCCAATTCTGCGAGAGAACCAAGAAACTAAATATCAAGCCCACGCATTCCATTCATACCATAGACATTAAGGACATGTATACTAACATACCGGTCCAAACAACAATTGAAATAATCAGAAAGAACCTTGAAGACAACGAGAAACTATCGGAAGTAGAAATAGATGAATTCATTGAGATCCTTAGTTGCACGCTTAACAACAACTATTTCAAGTTTAACGACAAAATATATCAACAAAACCAAGGTTTGGCGATGGGCTCCCCAGCCTCAGGCATCCTTGCCAACATTTACATCGACCACCTTGAAGCCAATGATATCATTAATAAAATAGAGGGCATTCTTTTTTGGGGGAGGTATGTGGATGACATCTTTGTAATTCTGGATACAAACACCATTGTTTTCGAACAATTACTCAACAAACTGAATAGCATTGATGCCAACATTAAATTTACAGGTGACTCCACAGTCAACGACTCAATCAATTACCTAGATCTCAACATAACCACTAAGAACGAAAAAATACAATACAGCATCTATAGAAAACCAACACAAACAAGCACTGTAATCAAAAAGAATTCCAATCACCCCCAAGGTCACAAAAGGGCAGCGTTCGTTAGCTACATCAACAGAGCAGTCAGCATTCCCATGTCAGAACAAGATTACCAACAAGAAATAGCCACAATCTTTCAAATAGCTGAAGCTAATGGATACACTCGACCAGACATCGTAAAAATTATCAACAAAATCAAAAACAAACCTCAATCTCAGCTCACCCCTTTAAAGAAAGAAAAAACACATTTTGCCGTCTTCACTTATATCAACCAACACACCTACGATGTAACAAGTATTTTCAAGAAATTCAACACTAAAATCGCCTTTAGAACTAATAATAATAACCACAAACTAATATTCAACTCCAAGAATATCAACGAGTCAAATAAATATCATTCGTCGGGCATTTATAAGCTTAAATGCCAACAATGTAGAGCAGATTACCTAGGACAGACCGGACGCAGCTTCACAACAAGATATTACGAACATGGTAACGCCATAAAACATAGAAAATTTTCGGCCATGGGACAGCACATGCAGGACACCAAACATAAATTTACAGATATCCAGAATGACATGGAGATCATCCACTATGCCAAGAAGGGAGCAATAATTAACATACTTGAACAAATAGAAATTGATAATGCGCAAGGCACTAACCCAACACACAATCTCAATGAAATCAACTTCGAAGTAAACATTCTGTATGAGAACATCAACAAATTTTTTCCCGACTCTAAACGGCATAAACAAACGTTTCCGATTAACACCCAAACCAATCACCCTCCCGTATCAGCGCTAACCCTCCACCCGCCATGAAGCTACTAAATGAAAACATATGACGTCACGCGTCACACCCCTGTTTTCCACTCAGCCAAGACCAGTTCCCCTCTCTTTACCCTCCCACCCTGCCACACGCTGCCTCTAATACTCGCTTCAGCCCAGCGCATAGCAGGTCACTCAGTGTAACACAGCTCCACGCTACACGTCTCACAGGCCGGAACAGGTAAGCCGCTTAATGCAACATCATTCGGCAACAGTTCCCTCTCCCACACATACGTACTAATATTAGATCTTTGGCTCATTACAGCAACCAGGCAGGAGGGTTTCAACTCAGTTGACCCCGAAGGTCACATTCAAGACGTCACCCAGTAAGTTTCCCTTTTAGCCCCTTCACTCTTATCTATTCTTCTTCTCAAACGCACTTTTCAGTTTACTTTAAAATTTCATATCTTTACAGTTTACTCCACAATAAAAACCCCGTGGCAGGATCGCCTTACCAAGCTAACACCAACAATCCGGATGACGCAGATGTTAAAACAACTTAACCAAAGGCCCTGTGTAGCCCATCAATACATCACCTGCAAGCATAAGCCAGAGGGAGATGACTCTGAGCTTCTTACTGACCTACTGCTTAGCACCGTTAAATTAAGCCTTCATAGCAAGGCCATTCAGAACGAACACAGTACAAATGGGAATAAGAAATTCCAAATGTTTTAATGTGTTATCAAAATTTTTTAACATTACATTTTTTAGTTGTATACTCTATAATGAATTGTCTTTTGTGCATGTGTTTTAATTATGCAAATGTCTTAGATAAGTTATAATGTTGATAAATTGTATAAGGCAGAAGAAGAACAAATATTGTTCGAAACATGTCCCTAGTATGAGAAAGAAACATTAAATTTATAGTGTGAAAGGTATTGATTGGGCGGAAACTTTTTACTCACTATTTCGACAAAATTGTATAACAACTGGTAAGATTTGACGAAAATCTCCGGCGAACAAAACTGTGCAGCCACCCATAGGTGTGTTCCGATTCCTTAGATTACGCAAGGTCCTTTCTACAGCTTCAACGGAAGTGTTGTGCGACATTGTAGCCTCATCCCATGCAAGTAAAGAACAATTTTGGATTAAACTGGCAGTGTTACTTTGTTTTGAAATATTGCATAGGCCTATGCTTCCATCATTACTGCTGACTTTCAAAGGAAGTTTAAATGTTGCATGTGCTGTTCTTCCCCCTTCCAAAAGAGTGGCTGCAATTCCACATGATGCGACGGCAAGAGCAATATTACCACCAGGCCTCACTTTGGCAAGCAACAAATTAATCCAGAACATTTTGCCTGTGCCTCCATGGGCATCGGGAAAAAATATCTTGCCTTCCTTCTTAGTGATGCTAGATATGATGGTGTCATAAGCTTGTTTCTGATCGTGGTTCAGACGGTGTTCTTCTTGAGCAACGGTTTGAAGGAGCCGAGGACGAAGTCTTTCTTTCTCTTATGACAATCGAGAAATTATTTGTTGCTCTGTTTCATTGTTACGTGATAAGCGTTTTTTTTTTCCGATGTCAATGAACTATGGCCTATATCCGTTTTACATCTCAGCATGATGGCTTAAAATCACTGACTGGACTATTAATTATAACGAATTCTTGTCAGACGTAATTTAAGAATGGCGAGGTGCATGTAACACAAATCCAACTTCCGTCCAATCTTAAATTGACTGTGTATTTTACGAAACTAAAAGTTCACAGGCAAAATGAAGAAAAGCCGAGTTGCACTTCCAGGGGAATAGCGAGGTGCTTGAAACACAATTCCCCCTTCCGTCCAATCTTAACTTAACTGTGTATTTTGCCGTACGGAAAGTTCACAGGCGAAATGAAGAGTTGCACTTCCAGGCAATGGCGAGGTGGATGAAACACAAATCTCCCTTCCGTCCAATCTTAACTTGACTGTGTATTTTGCGGAACGGAAAGTTCACAGGCGAAATGAAGAAAAGCCGAGTTGCACTTCCAGGGAAACTCCAAACACAAGCACCCTTCTCTGAAGTCTTAACTCCACACGACTCGACGGTTTGCTGCTGGCTGTATCTGGTGTAATAGGTTCGCCCGCTAGTTAGGCTGTAACAGGGGTGATAGACTCGCCCTTAGCTAGCTCGTAAACTGTCGCTTCAGTAGTTGAATGGACATGGTTGGAAGAAATGAAAACGTAAAAACACTTAGAGTGGGCGCTGTATTGAAGATAGAGATATGCTCTCCTGGACTTTTTTGTAGAACTTTTCATGCTGAACAATTCTTACACTCATAGTATTTCGATATTTTTAACGGTTTGCCCAGCGTAAGCTTACAAAGCGCTGGGACGCCAGGATTTTGTCGACTTTTTCACTGAAATCGTTATTGCTCTGCTTCGTTTGATCATAAATAAATTATTTTCTACAGAAATCATCCTTGAGATATCCTTTACAGAATGGTGAAAACCATATCAAAATCCATCCAGAGGTTCTCGAGATTACCCGTGACATCCAAGAATCGGGGACTTTGTTTTATACTAGGTAGAGATTCATTCCCAGTAAAGTTTACGAGTACCACTTTGCATCTATCGCTAAGAACACAAACTGTGTTTATTAGGCATAAATGTGGCCATCTATTGTGACCCACGTGTTTCTGTATGACAATAGATACTCCTCTGGACCATGCATACACCCTAGACAAAGGTCCTTTCCATTCGCCTATGGTGATGTGGAGGATTGATAAGTTCATTAACCCTTTCTCTACCTTGTTTATGACCTTTCTATCCCTAGTTTCTACCCCAATATGTGTATATTTGAAGGGCTGGAAATAAAAATGGAAACATGTTCATAACATAAAAAATTCCACCTATTTATCTAAATTTGTACAAGTATATTCCTTACAATTCAATAATACCTCAGTCTCAACACCCAGAGGTCCCAATGTCCACTCCCATGACCAGTGGTCAGCCATATGCCAATACTTGGTGACTATTGAAATGCTTGATATCTGGCAATTTCTTACCAAAGAACATTCAATATCAAGACTTTTCTAATAGTCTGATATTTCTGAAAATGGATAGACTCCCATATATGCAAGAATCCCCAAATAACTTTGAATACATCAGATGCTGTGTTAACCCACTCGCTTACACCCTTGCCCACTTGGGGCGGCTTGTACTCGGCATAAAGGTTAGTGTAATTTGCGATGCTTAGTTAGTTCACTGCCATTTTCCATAAATTCAAATTATGTTAGTTCTATAGAACCAGGAGGCTGAATGTGAACAGGTCTGTTATCACCACCAAAATTGCCTTGCGGAGCAAAAATTCCAAAGTGAAGGTTCTAACCTCCAGTAACCCTTCCCTGGCTATGCCACTGTCCCCCACTCATTCATTGAGCTGTCAGAGTACTCGACACCTTCCTTTATTTGATAATAGGTAAAATCATGACTTGTAAACTGATCTTAAATCGTGACACGGACACACTCTCCTTCACCTGTCCCTTGGTAATGTCGACGGTGAAGGGTAATGTGACCACCTAGTACCAGTGTAACACCCATCTACAGCATTCCAAAACAACTAGTGGACTCTTTAAAAGTGGTGACTACTTTTTTGTATGGTGAAATTATTTGCTAGAAATGAATGAAATATTAATTTTACTGATGATGTTTTTGTGTTGTTTAGGTATCGATTTTTTGATGAAGAAGTCTTAGATGGTAATGATGCTATCAGTCTCCATCCTCTTCACAATGGCTACCACAGTAATCAGAATAATAATTGTGCCTTAATGACCACGCCCACTGCTCCTCGCACACCTGAGTTTCCCAACATGCAGAGCAGGTAAGTTCCAATACATCAATGCTCGTCAAAATTGGCAGCCAGTAAGCTAATGGTTAAACTGCATTCTGCTGCACGGCTGAATGTGATGGGAAACTACAGCCGGAATTTCCTTCCCGGGGTTATGCACCTCTCTATACATAATTGCATGTTATGATAGCCTCCTCTCTTGTAAAATTTCAATCCAGAGGTAGACTAGTCCACTGTTCGGATATCTGGGTGGGGACTACTCGAGAGGGGGTTGACATCACAGAAGTGACAAAGAGGAAGTCTTATATTCTATAGATCGGAGTGTGGAATGTTAGAAGTCTGATTGGCAGTGTAAGGTTAGAATACTTAGAAAGGGAAATGGATAGGTTGAAGTTGGATTTGGTTGGGATTAGCAAGTCACTGTCTCAGCTTGAAAGCACAAGATGGTAGTTTTGTTGCTGCTCACCCTTATTTCAATGTTAATCGTCACAGGGTGTGAACCGGTACAGTTTACTTCATCAATTTCTGCTGTGTTCTTGAGAGATTGATTCTAGCAGTCTAGTAAAGGCACTGCTGGTGAGCAGTGTTTTATCCACAATTGTGACATAGCCGGCTTTACTTCACCTCCGAAGGAAGACATACCGAGGGATTTTTAACGCTCTTAAAAAAATCCGATGACTTCGGCCAGGTTTGAACCCGCGACCTTGGGCATAGAAGCTCAGCATGCTACCAACTACGCCACTGAAGCCGCCTAACTGATTTAAGGATTACAATTGTCTAAATCAATATTGGATGTCTAAAGATGTTGGTATTATTATTTCCACTTTTCTTAATAAGTTACTCGACAATCTCAGTTAGTTGTTGGGCTCCAGCCATCATCATAATTTCTTTCTTGCTAAAATGGAGGAGTGTCCTAATAATCTGTATAGTTTTTCCTTTTTTCTGTAAATCTATGTACATATATATTCCAAGAAATAAATTATGGTATTAAGGCTCATGTTATGGCTATGAAAACAAACCAGTAACAAATTGCTCACTACAACAAGGATTTCAATATTTACCATAGAAATCACTGGCACTGCAATCCTGGAGTTTTTCGGAAAGTTTACTGGAAATATACAAGAATTACAAACCTTCAAATCAGTAGACACTTTGTAATAAGTTCTTACTTCTCATTCTGGAGTTGCTGTGTGTGATTAGATCAATGTGTTTTTCCTACTGACAGGATTGTCTTTGATTACAGTTTACCTGACAGTCCTACACCAGTGTCGACAGGCAACGTTTCCATGGTCCGCAATCAAGAACCGAACAATCCTCCAAGGTCAACTGTTAGTTGCTCCACCAACTCACTCTCAGATGCTGTTCATACCGACCGTTCTCCATACTCACCAATGCATATTTCGACGGACGGTGGACGGACTTCCAACAGTGAGGAGTCTCTGTTGAAGAGTCCCGCCAAGAGTCCACTGAAGGAGGACAATACTCAAAACTACTATGATGGTAGTGAAACTAGTGTGTCGGTCCCATCTACACCAAACAACAATAACAACAAGAACTCTACTAGTGATGGTAAGGAAAAGACAGAACGTAAAATGAGTGCTAGGAACATTGGTATCTCCACCTTGCAACAGATCTTTGGCAAGTCTAGCTCAACATCATCCATGTCTCTTGATATCAAGAGTCAAAGTTCTGAGGCAGGAGATGATTTAGTTAACTGTAATACAGACAATAACTGCCAAGAGGAAGAGTCCGAGAAAAGTGCACTCATTAGTGTTGAGGAGAAGACATCACCAAAAATTTCTAAACCAGAAAATATTAGGCTGAAGAAATCTGATAGTGACCCTCTCGGAAGATCACCAAGACGCACCAAGAGAGGCTCAAATGATAAGTCTCCCAAGAAGTCAAGAAGTAGAGATAAGGAGAAAGTCCCTCTTTTGGATGCAGCTCCTGAGGGAGCTACGGAATCTGTGAAGAGTAATGGCCAATCTGATGTAGTAGCGGATGATGTAGTGGTGGATCAGGGTCCAGCTGAAGCAGTGAAGTTATCAGGTAAGGGTGGCTCTCAGTATGTGTTGAAGCTGTCGGATGTGAGCCACCGCAGCGGTCGAGCCCAGCGGTTAGTACAAGGCAGCAGTACAGGCAGCAGTTTAGACGAGGACCATCAACCCGGAGCTTCTCGCAGGTTACGAGCCAATCGCAGGGAGCCTGCGATGCTTGCAGTGGGACACAGCCCCACAAAGCACAACAAAATTCTTAGCCAAGATAGACTACTGGACAGTTTTGGGGATCCAGACTTTGGAACTCCAGTGTGAAACTGATAATTGTTATATCTATTAACATAATTGTTGTTATAGGTGATGCGTTCAACATCTCCTTAGGAAATTGGTTGTGATATAAGAACTGCACATATTTTAGTAGTTCCAGTGTCCTGTCACAGTGACATTACTACAGGTTGGCTCTTCAGCAAAGTTTGTATTGGATCCAAGTTATTCAATGTGCATAGAGAGTAGAATAAGAAAGTGAGGGTATCTTAGCAGTCAAATGATACCAATGTAGGAGAAACACCAAAGGGTGGCATGCACCAACATCGAGCAACGTAGTATGGAACTAGCCATTACTACAGGAGTCCATACTACAGAAGTAAGTGAGGAGGAGTGTTGTTTACTATGAGAGTTAAGTTGGTGAGCTCAAATGTCTCCTACTGATTTGGTAGTAATTACCAAACTAGCGGTAACTACTCTACAGTCCAGAAGTAGTACCATTTTACCTGTGCTGTTGGTCATGGTGGAATAACATTCAATGAAATTAATGTAAATACCACAAATCTTTCACCATTTGTGCTTTCTTCAGATTGCTTTCCTAGAGTTCTGAAATCCGTAAGAGAGGCCTATGCGGATATTTCCCTTGCTTTTCTGAATGCCATGATCAGCTGACTGCGAGAGCTGCTGCCTGCAATGATTGAAAGTTGATCATTAAAGTTTGTAGTTCTTAGCATCATCATCATCATCATCATCTTGCACAGTTTCCAGCCACTGGCCGGGTCTGTTTGGAACACAAGCCTCTCCAACGTCTTCTGTCTTCCCACCATCTCTCAGCCTCCACCCTTGTCCAGTCTTCTCCTCTCCTCTTCACGCTTTCTTCCACCCCCTTCAGCCACCTGTCTCTCGGTCTTCCCCTCGGTCTCTTTCCTTCCCACTTCGTCTCATGTACTCTCCTGGGTATCCTCTTCTCCTCCATTCGTTTTACATGTCCATACCATCTAAGTCTAGATTTCTCTATACCATCCTGTAATGGTTCCTCCTTCATTAATTCTCTGATCCTCTCATTTCTTATTCTGTCCATCTTTGTAGCTCCAATACTGCTTCTCAAGAACCTCATCTCACTGGCCTGTATTTTGCTCTTCTCCCTTCCTTTCATAACCCAGGTCTCCGAGGCATACGTCAGGATAGGGACATAGTACGCCCGATATATGATCTTTTTGCTGTTCTGAGGGACATCCTTGCTCCATAACATGCTTCTCACACTCCTCCGAAATGCTTCTGCCTGCCTCCCCCGCTCATTTATTTCTCTATCGTTTCTTCCATTATCTTGTATCAGGCTTCCCAGATACTTGAAACTCTCCACTTTCTTCAGCTGTTCCCCACCAATTGTTATTCCCGTTGTGGTTCTTTCCTTCTTCCTTGTTGTGATCACCATCTCACTCTTATTTATGCTAAATTTCATCCCATATCCTTGTATTATTCCTTCCCACACGTCCAACTGTTCCTGTACCTCCTCCTCCTTGTTTCCCCAAATCATCAAATCATCTGCAAACACCATTGCTTTCATCTTTCCGTCCCCAATTACTTGTGCCACTTGGGTCATTATGTCATCCATCACCACAATGAAAAGTAACGGTGACAGTGCACTTCCTTGTTTCAGGCCGTTTCTTTGTTCCAACCAGTCAGATCTCTCTCCTCCCACTTTCACACAGCTCACGCTTCCCTTGTACATCTCCTTTATCCTCTTTATAGTCCATTTCTCTACTCCTCTATCCTCCAGGGACTTCCATACTTTGTTTCTGCATACACTGTCATATGCTTTCTCAATGTCCAGGAAGGCCATCAGTAGATCTGTTCCATACTCATAGTGCTGTTCTTGTAACTGCTTACAGCAAAAATCAAATCCACTGTGGACCTTCCTGCTCTGAAGCCATGTTGTTCTTCCCTCATCCCTCCTTCTATCCTTGTCCTAATTCTCTTTTCCAAAACTTTCTCGAAGATCTTTGCACACTGACTCATCAGTGTTATTCCCCGATAGTTTCTGCAATCTGTTCTACTACCTTTCTTGAAGATCGGGACAATGATTCCTTTTTTCCAGTCCTCTGGGGTCTTCCTTTCCTTCCATGCTGTCCTCATCACTCGGTACAGCCACTGTATCCCCACCTCTCCTGCTGCTCTCACCATCTCCACACTCAACTCATCCACACCCGGTGCCTTCCCTCCTTTCATCTTGTTCACTGCATCTTCCACTTCTTTCCATGTTAAGTCCTTTTCTGTTTGCAGTTCATCTTCCTCTTCCCCGATTTCTTCCTCCTCACCATCTTTTCCATTTGGGTTCAGAAGTTCTTCAAAATATTCTTTCCACATTTTCTTCAGTTCTTCCCTATTTTCTATCTCTTGTCCCCTTTTGTTCACCATTCTAACATAATCCGTAGGATCCTTCCGCCTCTTATTTTTTACCATCCCATACAGGACCTTTTTTGTACCTTCACTATCCTCCTCCATCATCTTTGTCCACTCTTCCATCCACTTCCTTCTCTCCTCAGCCACCACTCTCTTCGCCTCCTTCTTTCTTTCCTGGTACTCTTCCCTAGTCTCTACCGTCCTATTTTGATACCACCTCCTAAAGGCTCTATTCTTTTCCCTTACTATATCTTTTGTCTTCTCATTCCACCATGGTGTTTCCTTCCACCTCTTCTTACTACTTGTCCTCCCACATACTGCTTCTGCTGCACCCACTAGTGCCTTCTTAAATCTAGCCCATTCCTCTTCCACCCCTCTTTCTTCATCTGTTGGAATTCCTTCCTTTACCATTTTGAGGTACTCGACCCTTCTATCCCCTTCTTTCAGTTTCCATATCCTTATACGTCTTTCCTGGTTCTCAGTCCCTTTCTTCTCCTTACTCCCTCTCAGGTTCATTACCAGTAATCGATGGTCGCTATCCAGGTTCTCCGATGGTATAACCTTGATGTCCGTGATGTTCTTATTTAGTTCTTTCTCATACAGTATATAGTCGACCACCGACTTCCTGGTCAAGTCATCACTGTACCATGTGATTGTGTGGCTCTCTCTTTTCTTAAACCAGGAGTTCCCAACTAGCAGGCTGTTCCTCTGGCAGAAGTCCAACAGTCTCTTTCCTTCCTCATTTCTTCCACCCCAACCCTCTGGTCCTAGAACACTCTCATAACCTTGTCTTTCTCTTCCTACATGGGCATTGAGGTCCCCCATAACAATCATATTTCTTCCTACCAGCTGCTTCTGCAATTCCTCTTCAAACTCCTCCTTCTCTTCAGAGGCGCAGCCTACTTGTGGAGCATACACTTGCACTATTTCTACGGTCTCTCCCCTCAGTGCTACTTTCACTTTCATCATCCTATCACTTATTCTCCTCACTTCTTCTTTTAAACCATCTCGTACTACTACTCCCACTCCATTCCTCTTTCCCTCTTCGTTCCCACTCCAGTACAGTCTATAGCCTTTTCTCAGTACTCTCCTTCCTTCCCCTTTCCACTTTGTTTCTGCCAATCCCAATAAATCCAACTTCCTTCTTTCCATCATATCCACTATCTCCTCCGCCTTCCCCGTCAGCGTTCTTAGGTTTAAAGTTCCAAATCTTAGTCCGTGTGTACAGCCGTGTCGTCGTCTATTAAATCCATCCTGTCCGAGGCTCGTTCCATTTTTGAAAGCATTTGGTTTTATCCACTACTGGCTTGCTGGGCCTATCGTAGCTTCACCAGAGCCCCGTTAGCCGTCACTTTTCAGGGTTCCTGTAGGACCTTCACAGCTACCGTAACGGTCCCGGGGCACACGAAGTCCCCACTGTACTTCGCCCCTACAGGCAATCCCCTACTTTGTGCCGTTGCCCGTCTCCCACGACGTGGATGAGGGGTTGGACTTAGCATTTGTGATAAATGCGAAATTTGTTGAATCTTCATAGGTGTCTTATGACTTGTACAAGTGATTTTTAGCGATTCTGAGTTAGTGATAAAATTGGTTCAAAATGCAAAATTATATGTTAAATGTGAAATAAATGCAAATTTCTTGGATTTATACTAAATGTATTCCTAAAAACTGTTTTTCTTCTTGCGTAAGAAAGATAGACTACATGCATTTATTTCAGGGGAAATAGTTACTGTGCATGAAATCGTGAAACGAACAGGAGTGTATGGATCATCCATTCAAATTGGAGTGCTTAAACATACATGCCTAAGCCACTTGCCCCGCAATCTCAGGACGCGTAAATGTGTCTGCGCGTCTCAAGAGTTTGAAGAGGTTGAACACAGACTGTTTCGATCCACCGCACGCTCTTTCTCATCTTGTGTTGAGCTTCACTTGTGGTCGGTTCTTCATCTTGTGTAGAGTATTTCTGATTAAAAGTACGGTAGCGATCTGTTGTGTGGTTGCTACGGGTAGAAACAAAGTGACAATCAAGAAGTGTACCGAGAGTTATAAAATGGCAGCATTAGATCTTGTTGTGTTCATGAAGTACAAGCCATCAAGATGTAAAACAGAGTTAAAATGTCTGACGTGTCCAGGACTCGAACCTGAGACCTTCATTTTTCCTGCCCTATCATGCACGGACACTTTTTCTCCTATCTGGCGAAGGTGGATAGTAACAATTCAAAGGTACATCTACTGGGATAACTACTACTCTCATCTCAGCATCACGAAGCATCGCCATCGTACTTGGTTTCGTGCCATTGCCTTTATTTCTCCCCACGTTCTCCCAGCCTCTGCAGCTTCCCTCCCCACTGTCCTCCTCAAGTTTCCCTCGGTCTTCCTCTTCTGCGATGTCCCTGAGGACTCCAACTCAGGGCTTGCCTCTCTATTACCGTCTGGTTTTTGCGCAGTGTATGTCCGACCCACTTCCACTTTCTTGCATTTAACTGTAAATCCACGGGCTTCTCGTTTGTAAGATTCCATTGTTCTTCATTGGATATTACATTTGGCCAAAACTCTCTCAAGATTCTGCATTCTGCATTATCAAGGGTCTGCTCCTTCCGATGGTCAGCAGTGGACTGAGGACCAGTTCCAATGCTTGCCATATATTTACCCTGACCTCATGTACAAGCTGCGCAGCCTGGGTACAGTGTGCGGACTGTGGTGGCCAAACTTGTGTAGACTGGGTGTTCCCTGGGTGACTGCCCTGCTGCGGCGGGAGAGTTCTTTTGGTTAATGTGTGTGTGATACCTTCGTATAAATGTTCCATGTGTTAGGTACCTGTTTGATATCTTCTTTCTGATTGAAGCTGTTGGGGTGTTTGGAAATTTCTATAGCTTCCCGTTGCAGCCTGGCTTGATAGTGTGTGGTTGTGGAGAGTATGTACAGGTACGTAACACATGGGAACACCAAGGACAAGATAACACGCACATATCAACCAGAAGAACTCTCCCATCGCAGCTAAGCAGTCGTCCAGAAAACACCCGGTTCACATGAGGTCGGAGCGCGCACTCTATCCAGGCTGTGCAGCTTGTACATGAGGTCGGACGCTCTAGTTGGACCGTGCAGAGAACACTCGGCTTGCAGGGTATACAGTTTATACAACAAGCAGTGGAGCTGGTCCTCGATTCACTGATGACTAACAGAAGGAGCGGACCTTGATAATGCCAAATGCAGTTTCCGGTGAAATGTCAGGAGATAACATCCTGCCTGGACCACGGCCTACAAGCCCGGACAACTTTTACACAGTTCGAATTATGGCTATTAACCGTCACTATTCTGGAGGAGTTCAAGCATATATTTTCCCCAAGGTTAAACATGCACTAGCCTGTTATCAGACTTGGCTTGACAGTTTTAAAATTTATGGTTGGTATTGGTAGACTACTTTGTTCCATTGGCAGATACAGAGAAGGGTGTCAATGATGCTCTAGTGACCCAGTCCTTTCGAAATATTTGATAAGTGCTGAACTCAACAGGACCAATCATATTACACTGATTTCATGCATTTATTTAAACAGCTCATACCCAAAGTCAAACTTGAACTCTTGCTCCGCTGCTAAGTCAATTCTTTTCAAGTACTAGGGTATGGTGCCTCGCATTTAAAAAAATCAATACATTACAAGATAAAAAAGAACCCTCGCAATGGTATTTGTGTAGTTTGAATCTTGCATCCTATTTCACAATACCGTAGTTAATTATTGGCCTGAGGACACATCCAGCACAGGTCAACTAGGATGCATACTAATATGAATTATTTACTACAATGTCACAAAAGATAATCAGAGTAGGTGTACTCATATTCAACAAAATTTAATTATTTCCTGTACTCATTGAATGTTATTTGATAGTTATATTGCAGTATTCTGAACTTTACTCTTGGGCTGTATAGTGCCAGGGGTTGACTTTTGTTTTTGTTTTTTACTCAATGCTAGAGTAAATTTTAACCTATATTTGCACTTAATTTACTTCTTTAGAATATTCTACAGAATGGTGATCTTCAACATTCAGTTCTGTAATAATTAACTCTGCGAGTATTTACAGGGACTAAAATACTCCGAATGTAGTTTGCTCTCGGATGGAAGTTGCTGAGGTTTGACTCCTGTAGTAATTTACTAAGGAAGTAACTCTTCATTGGTGCACACCACCCTTACTATTCACAATATACAAACATAATTAAGCTCCTCGCATTTGTCAAAAATGGGATGGAACTAAAGTTTATTAACTGTGATTTACTATGGGGCTGGTCGTCGGTTCACTGATGACTAACAGAAGGAGCGGACCCTTGATAAGCCAATAAGCTTGTGAACTTATTATTGTGAACTACTGTAGATGGCATTCCCATTGAAAGGTCCCAGCTGATGCATTTAGATCAATTACAAGCTTTCCTAGAATTATAAAATATGGCTGAGTTTCATGGAACTTCGACCAGAAATCTGGTGGGGCTGGGCAATTACTGGAACATTCTGTAATAATAGTCAGCAAGCTTAGCTACAACAACAAGTAGCTATTCAAGTTTTCTATAGAAGTACTGACAGTTGATCCTCCATGTATTGGCTGCATAAGTGCAGGTGGTTTAGGCACTTGGTCTTGAGAAGTAGGGTATCTTTATTCATATCCCAAAGGTGTACAGCATTTTCATTTGAAATAATAATAATGTAACAGTATTTCTTCCAGCTCCTGTAGTCTTGTGCCATTAAATGATTATACTGCAGTCGACTACAGGAGTTTGGACAGCCTATGGTTGATCACATGAGCAAAGTTGTTAAACAACTTTTGTATGATACTGTATATAGTAATGCTTGAGCTTCACCCTCGTTGATTTTGTCAGATCAACAAGCATCTATTTGACTGTAATGAGTAATAGATGGAACAATCATACTGTTCTTTTCTATCCGCTATGCCGATAGCATAATCCAACTAAATAGCTATTGAATTGTGCATGAAAACTATTTACTTTATAAAAGCAAGTTTTATAGTATGCAATCATTGGTAATATTGTATGAGTTATTTGTCCTGCGAAAATATATTCATTGAGGAACATGTGCATTTATAAAACTTCTTGAATGTAAAATGAAGTGTTACAATTTTATATTTGAAATATTGTATCTGTCCAGTGAATATATGCATGTAAAATGTTAATCCTTAAGGGGGATACAAACAGTCAAAGGAAATAGATATTCCTACTGGGTTTATATTTGAAATATTGGATCTGTTCAGTGAATATATTATGCATGTCAGATCTTAATCCTTCAGGGGATACAGTCAAAGGAAATAGATATTCCTACTGGCTATTATGAGAACATACCTTGACCATTTCAGTTATGTGGTTAGGATGTTGGAGCCCTCGTGGCACTGTTTATCTAAATGGGCAATTATACTGTATGTTGTAGGTGTTGTTAGTTGTTCATAGCGGAAGAGAGCAAATATTTCATAGGAAAGTCATTCTGCAACACACATTAATAAAATGTGCAGTGGAACCTTGATTCATCCCAAGAAAGAAACTACCGGTATGAATATGAGAAAACTAGAAATGAGGGATTGTGTTGAAAACACGTAAAAATCCTGTTACTGTATTAATGAATTACCATTTTTGTAGTGCAACGTGTGATGTCGGCAGCGTATTCTGTACATATTTATTTCAGGTATTTCTAAAGGTTATTTTAAGGAAATTATATTAATATTATCAGCCAAAGATTATTGCGCTCCCATCTACGTGTTGACCAACTATTAACACAAACTTTATTTCTACATAAAAAGTGGTCAAGGTACACAATAAAACATCTTGTCATATTTAGGATTTTCTTTAGTTTGCCTTTTGTTCCATTTGGCAAAATCCCAAAATTCCTATTGCATCAGGTGTTCAGGGCCATGAATGCTTCAATAAGAAAAGCGTGCTATTTTGAATCAATATCATGTAAATACTGAAGTCATTATTGTATAATTTCATAATGTGTGCTAGTTCCAAAAGAGGAATACTAGTCAATTTAGCCAAAACTCCTTGAGTTGGACTGTTGAATTTCCTAATCTGTTCAGCCATCGACTGATAGTGTGATGTTGAATTGCCAACCCGTTGTCATTCCTTGTGACTGATCCATTGTTTCAGTTCATTTGCAGTAAGAGATCACATTGGTATAATTTCCATTTTGATGTAAATATAATGAGATTGTAGGCATGGAATGAAAATGCTGATGAAAATTATATGAGCTGCATGGAAATATAAAAAATAAACACTTGAGGGTGCTAGAAATATTTCCGACTTTGCCTATTACAGTAAATAGGCAATCTTACCACTCAGCAGTGCTGGTCTTGAAGCTTTGATCATGTCTAATGTTGGGCAAAAGTAGAGTTGTCATTTTAAAATTATTGGTTTCCATGTGTATTTGTGTCTGTACTATGATTCTTTGAATTTTGTACCCCTACACAGTAATGTTTTTAACTCTTCAGGGGTGGTGGTAGCTCCTCAGCGAAAGCATTTAAAGACAAAATCCTTGTATGCTCCAAAATTTGCAAACAATGGTGGTAATGTCTTAAAAGATTTTAACCAAGAGCTTCTTTTATCCCCAAGGAAGGTTTTTCTAAATGTTTCTTATTCTCAGGAATTCACAACCTCTGTCATTTCCCTATGCCAGGTCTTTCCTGGCTGGCTTCCCTAGGTCAACATTGTTGTCTTCCGATGTTGGCACTTTACGTTTTGTTGATGACAATGTTCATAATTTTCTAATCTTTCATGGGTGATAAGTCACTCAAAATTAAATCAATCAATATCGGCCATATAAAGGTTATGCGGGTGAGCAGTGGCGTACACAGGATTTCCTTCTGGGGGGGGTTTCATTCATAGTAATGTCCTATAATAAAAATGATAATTCGAATATAATTCATAAAAAGCAACAACTCAGTTAAATAAACACTACCGGACCCAAGCGAGAAATCTCGCATATTCATAAACCACCCTTCCCCGATAGGTTTATAACGAGAGAATTAATTGCAGCATGTTAGAGCTCCAGTATTTGCAAATCGCACACTTCTAACAAAAATTGATATTTATGAAATTAGAATGGAATTCGTCACTGCTAATGTCATTTGTGTGCTGAGTCCATTGATTTATCTTAACTGTAACACTCACCAGTTATTCGATATTTTTGAAATTATACGATTTGAGTACTCATTCCTTTGACTTACTGTTTCTGAAATCCATGTAAAATGATAAAGGAAAGACCTCATAATGTTAAAATGACACGAAACAAGCGTCACAGCGTCCAAAATGTGAAGTGGACAGCAATTACGGAGCATATTTTCCTACAGCAACAGTATCGACAAATCTCACACTTCGCACATTTTTTTAAAGTCATTTTTTTAAGAAATTATTGATATTTATGAAATTAGAGTGCAATTCGTCACTGCTAATGTCTATTCTCTTTCATTTGAATGCTCATTTGGCACGATCGGTCGCTTGTGAGCGCCACAGGAGGGATCTATACTAATGAAAGAATATATATATGATGATTCTCTTTGCATGAAAACTATTTTAACTATATTTTTCAGCACTTTAAACAATATTACAAACACAATTGAAAACATAAAAGATTAATAAAAAATATGGAAAAGAGTTTAGCCCAATATAGATATTGCACTAGATACAAACGGACAAAAAGAAATGTCAAAATTGTCAATCGGGCTAAACCAAAGAATCTGATTAAGTAGATATTTGCCCTGGAATTTGTTGAAGGACTTAGACAAGTCTACTTCAATCGTATATCAAGCCTTCTAGGTTTGACAGACAAGTCATTCAGTACTTCCTCAATTGAAACATCAATAGTATCATGAATGAACATCAAAGCTAATCCATTAAGGCGTTCTTCACTAGTTGAATTCCTTAAATAGTTCTTCAAGAATTTTAAGGACGAAAACGATCTTTCACACGAGCAGGTTGTGACAGGTAAGGTAGCCATGATGACAAGCAGGTTATACACAACTGGAAACATGTTCTTATTGCATATTGACAAAGCATCTATAGCACTCTTGGGCTTCTTTTCAATAGATTTCAGAGTTTGTTTCCAGAGAAGTAGCTCTCTAATATTAAGGGGAAGTCCATAAAATTCAGCTACATTTTCTACTTCAGCTATGCTTTGGTTGGATAGTTCGTCTTCAGTTGTGGTATCTAGCGTTTGCAATGGCTGAAGAGTTTCTTTATGGGAGACAAATTTATCATCAAGTGATTAAATAGTTTCTTCAAGAAATGGGATGAAAATAACCCGCCTATAATAATCTTCCGGATCGTTAGATGAAACGTTGTTCCTCATCGTTTGTCGAACAACAGTTCGAGGCTGAACTACAGGCACTCCAAATTCTTTGCAGAACTCTAAAACCGAATTATATGCACACAAAAACCTTGTGTCTGCATCTGCCCTTATTTCTTCAAGAGACCTCTTAACATTCATGGAGGCGTTGATTGCTTGACTGAGATCCAAATTTTCAGTTTGAAGGTATTTGTTGAGAGGAAGTGTGATTTGAAATGCTTCATGAATGACAAATACACTTATCAAGAACTCAAATTTCCAGAAGAAGTTGTGCATCTGTAGCTGCCTTCTTATCAACCCATGCTGCTATTTTTTCTAATGCCAACAATAACGGTTTCAGAAGTTCAATGAATGAACGAACAGACTCGTGCTTTTCAATCCATCTCGTTGCACATAACTTCTTGAGTTTACCCACTCGGGGTTTCTCTTCCTTACTTTCAACTTCATTTGTCAACACAGCCTGCCTCTTTGGTGAAGTACTAAAAAAGGCATAAGCTCTTTCAATTGTACCCATGCAGTTCCTAATCTCTGCAACACTACACCCTTCAGAAATGGCCAGGTTTAAACAGTGAGCACTTTTTTTATTTTAGCGTATGGCTTTTAGTGCCGGGAGTGTCCGAGGACATGTTCGGCTCGCCAGTTTTTGTAGCTGCTTCGAGACGGACACCCAATGGGTGAGCTACAAGTACCGTTGGGGAGGGAAGGAGGGAAGTTGGAATGTAAGGACGAGGAGTTGGAAGGTAGCGGCTGTGGCCTATAGTTAGGGACCAACCCCGGAATTTGCCTGGAAGGAAGATGGGAAACCACAGAAGACCATCTTCAAGGTTGCTGGCGGGGGGATTCGAACCTCCTCGCCTCCCGGATGTGAGCGACTGCCATCAGTCATGCCGTAACCACCACGGCTAACTCACCCGGTACAGTGAGCACTACAGTGGATATACTGGGCTTTGGGAAACTGTTTTCGTACAATGGCCTGAGCACCTCTGTAGGATCCACTCATGGCACTAGCTCCATCATAACCTTAGCCTACGAGATATTCTGCATCCAGTCCCACACTTTTCAAACCAGGCAATATGCTATTCGCAAGGTCTAACCCAGAAGCATCATTGATAGCAATACATTGCAGAAACTCCTCATGTACGGAATTATCTTGAACGAAACGGACACATAGTGACATTTGCTGCACACCGCTGATGTCTGTGGTCTCGTCAGCAAGAACAGAAAAGTATTTAGCTTTTTTCACCTGATCGACTAACCTTTTCAATATAATGTCATTCAAAGATGAAATAATTTCATTCTGAATCCGTGGGCTTACGTATGTTGCATTTAAGGATGCTGTCATCAAATGTTCCTTTAGTATTGTATCAACAGCTTCTGCTCGAAACTTGAGAAGAGACCTGAAATTTCCCTCCCCTTTCTTGAGAGGCTCATCTAAATTTACAAGTCCCGAATCCCTGTGACCACGGAAAGCAATGCCCATTCGAGCAAGGAAAATCATAGATTTAATTATTGGTATGAGTTTCTCCCTGTTGCATAATATGTTGGATTGAACACCCCCATCCAAGCTTACATCAACAGCAGGTTTTGTACCTTTGTATATGGTGAGAAAGTTCGCAGCCTTTTCCGTACATGCCATATGATACTTGGTTTCTTGGTGTTTTTTAAAATCCTCCTTCGCATTTTTCCAGTTCATGTAAGGAAATTTTACTAGTTTACCTGGCGATGAAGTTTGTTTCCCAACAACGGTGCAAAACAAAAACAATATTTACAAAAGGCTCTGTTCTTTGAAGGAGAATAAACTAGCCATTTCCACTCTGATAACCAGTTCAACTGAAATTTCAGATTACTTGGACGGGAAATTAAAATTCCTTCCAGGTGTCCAGGCATTTTCCAACAGTTCATTTTTCTGATAATCATCAATCTAAAGAAAAAAGTAAATCACAACATTGAAATAATTAACATGTACCGACACATACGTAGGCCAAGGCCATACAAATACCGGTATAACATAATAGGTAAAGCATCGAAATGCAAATCAGTTACAGAAATAGCGATTATCATGAATCATGTTGTAAACACACCTGTTGGCCAGCATAACCTCCTAAGTCTGTTCGTTGTATTTGGTCGGTAGCCGGCTTGGTAGTAGCCGATAATTCTTCAAGATCATTTTCAATTCTTAACCCTCTTAGTGCCGGCCTCCTTATCTTCATGTGTGCTAAGATTGCCAGAGGGAAAATGCGTATTATGCAGCACTGAAGAAAATAACATGTACTACCCTCACTTTTCAAGATATTTCACTGTAGTTTACACCTCCTTGTAGCTAAGTGATGCCTTTCCTTACTCATTGTAATAATATCATAAAAATAAATTTTCTCATGCAATTTTGAAAAAAATAAACAAATCAAATTTGGATCTCTATACTACCTAGTAGTTTGATTGTACTCACCTAAATTTTTATATTTCTGTGCACATTGACTTATTGTTTACCACTTTACAAAATATCACTATCTTGAGATAGATAGTTCTTCCAAAAAACAACTTTTCCTGATCACCACTCACACCTGTTATATGTATGTTTAGGGCTAGGCGCCTTGAGAAATACAAGAGAGGGTTGAAATTGGACGTCGTGATCAGATTTAATTTCACGGAATTCGGAAACCTGATCATCATCGTTATTATCTCCGTCAACTCTGCCATTATTCCCGTCACTATCATTACTGTCTGAATCAGAAATTTCATGAACCACTGTCGCACGAGTAGGTTTGTTTACATCATCACTGTCGTCATTATTTGAATTATTTCCGGCTTCATTATCACTCTCAGCATAATCTGAATCATCTCCTGATTCGACATAATCAGAATCATCACTCAGTGAATTAACATACTCTACCAAATCATCATCATTTTCAAACACAACACGAGAACTAGTCACCATTATTACAAACACATGGACTGCAGGTGGGCGCCAAACAACTGAAATTGAAAAATTCGTAACCGAAACACAAAACGCCACACAGAGATTCTAGTGGTAGATTTAGAAACTACGTAGTTTCTTCCACAGTATGGTACCGACTGGAGCTGCCATCTGTCATATTATTTGCTAACTATTACAACTTATTTGGACAGTTGCAACACGGAGCGCGATCGCGCTCCTGGCACTTTTAGCTAGCATATAGAGGAGCGCTATCGCGCTCCCCGGCACTCTAAGAGTTAAAGATGAACTACTTGCAATGGCAGTGTTGCATGTAACACACTACTCTTGGTTTTTTAATAATAAATCGATCCATTACGCATTACAAATAAACTCTGAAAAAAAGTGCGACTCACGATCTGGCAGTTCACAGATATGCACGTTTAAAGCAGCACGAAGCTGCGTTATGATAGTTACCAATCACACACTTTAACAGTAAAATGACAATTTTGATATTTCGCCTAGTGTAGTTAGTTATTATTGCTTTAAGTGGAAGAACAGCGAGGTCATCTGCCCCTCTTGCTCCGTTTAACATGTAGTTTAAGGGTGTTGACCCCAGGCCATAACCAGTAGCTATAGAGCATCCAGCGTTTAGAAAAGACTGTGGAGCCTTATGGCGACAGTGTTGCTAACTCTAGGCAGAGGTAGCGCTGACGTCATACGTTATGTTACCCGCTTCGAGTACTGCGCTTTCATAAGTTAGCAAGACAACACAACCCCAACAACTATCTGAAATAGAACACGCCCAGGAAGGAGTAGTTTTGCAGGTGTTAACGGATTGGACCGGTATTAAGGATACTGAATGCGAAGAGAACCAAAAGCCTCCGTGGCTTAGGCGGCACCACGCCGGCCTCTCACCGCTGGGTCCGTGGTTCAAATCCCGGTCACTCCATGTGAGATCTGTGCTGGACAAAACGGAGGCAGACAGGTTTTTCTCCGGGTACTCCGGTTTTCCCTGTCAACATTTCATTCCAGCAACACTCTCCACTATCATTTCATTTCATCTGTCATTCATTTAATCATTGCTCCAGAGGAGTGCGTCAGGCCTCGGCAGCCGGCACAATTCATATCCTCGCCGCTAGACGGGGGCTTCATTCATTCCATTCCTGACCCGGTCGGAGACTGGAAGCAGGCTGTGGATTTTCATTTTCAATGCGAAGAGAACCAATAACGACATCCATTTCGTTGTGATATGACGCAGTACTGATTGACAGATCCTTCTCGGATGTATGCAGACGATGTTAACAATTTTTATGTCAGCAATACTGTTGATCATCACCTCTTTATTTATTAGTTAGCCTGTAATTTAGTTTCTTTCAATTTTACTCGTGTTGTTTTGTTTTCCATTAATATTTGTAATATTGTAGTAAGTTAGCCGTGCGGTTAGAGGCGCGCAGCTGTGAGCTTGCATTCGGGAGATAGTGGGTTGGAACCCAACTGTCGGCAGCCATGATTCGATCGAACAGAAAATAAAACAGACACACAACAGTAACACCAATGACGGATAGTGCTTCAGAACTTATGTTGTCGGCGGAACTGAGCACGTGTACCGCTCCGGGCGAGCATGCAGCACAGGACGAGGCTCTTCTTTCCAGCGTGCTAACCTCGAAATATTTTAAATTACTAAGACGTAATATAAGCGATACTTGTACGCAATAACAAAGGTAATCAGTTGGAAGATAATTGTAGGAAGCTATTATGTCGAAAAATATATATGTTCATAGTTCCTTCATGATAAAAGGTGAGGCAACAAAACCAGTGTAGGGGGGATTTCCGTTAAAAGTAAAAGCCCATAAGATCCACAGTCTTTTCTAAACGCTGGATGCTCTATAGCGCCAAAGCTGGAGAAGTCTCGTTGCGAGTTGAGTGGAGGTCATTTACCACGTTAAGAACGTGTTCACATTAAAAATATATTACAAAGGAGTAGCCTAAAGAAGCCTCACTGGCAGCAATTCAAAACATTTTCCAGGTGATAGATGGGACAATATAAGGAGTCATGTAAACTTATGTCTCTGGGGGGGGGGGTTTAAACCCTAACCTCCCGTCGGTACGCCACTGCTGGTGAGGTGTTTGCTAGCATTGTGCTGTAGGACCGCTGGTGCCATCTAGCTTGATTCCATCACACTATGACCAGACCGATATGAACGGCTCTAGCAGCATTTACCGAACCTTACCTTTCCCATGGCACTCAACATCTCGTCTACATCTGAGAGTTGTTCATTGTGTACTCTATTTGTAAGATTTTTACAATATTTATTTTAGTCATATGCTGGACCTAAATGTTAAACGTTTTGCTTGTGAGGATAACAGAGGAGGATGTATTGAAAACTTTGTATGTTTACAAGGATCCTCATGTTTACATGGATCCTCATACATTTACCATCCCTGGAACACTCTCAACCTTCATTCTTTTCTGCTGTGGCAGCAAGTTCGAATACTGTTCTAGTATCCTGGGGTTCAATTGTGACCATAAATGGATGAACTTTATCACATTTTTATTTTATAGGCCGATAACCTGGATGTTAGACCCCTTAAAAAGTTATCACCACCATCTAATTTTATCATTTAATAACGTGATGTAAACAACCTTTAGTAATATTAAAATCAGTTATTTTTTTAAATTATTTAAGCGCATGTTATGAATTTAAGGTCCCTTTTTTTAGGGGGTAAATGATGTTAGAGGGTGTAATTTTACATCCTTCGGGTTTCATCTTCCTTCCGAATTTTTATGATTGTAAACATTTTAACTATGTTATAATGAAAAGGGCAAGTAGGTGTCATTTTAATATATATATAATTATTTTACAAGTCATAAGTGACTATAATCTGTTTCTTTTTCATGAGAACCCTAGGTATATTCTTCTTTTTCTATTTTATATCGGACTTAGCATAACATTCTGAACAAATAGTTGAGACTGGCTATAAAGGACAATGCAAATGTACCAGAGGTAGGAAAATTGTCCTAGAAATTTGATAGGGAAGTGAACCATACACATGTTCATCAAAGTAATGATTTAGATCTGTATCATCCGAAAAGTAAATATATTGGTGGATTTCAGAAATATGTCTCTCTTGGAATTCGTAGAAAGATGTAAGACAGTAATACTAGTTTATCCTTAAAACATACCACTGCCCGGACCATTTGCAACTCTCAGTTAATATCACATCGAACTATCAAGAAATACTGTAGTATTTGCATGTTCTTGTTAATAGTAATTCTGCTACTAGAAAATGGAGAGATTACAAAATTCAAAGGAAATGAGGGAACACCCTTTATCAATGAGATTTTTTTTTTAACTTTACAAGAGGTGATAAATAACTTAGTGATAAAATATTAGATAGCTTGAATCACACTCTTTTAAAGCTAAGAGTACTAAGGAGTTAAGAAATGTACTTATCTGTGTTGAGAATCAAACCCTAGGATGTTGAAATAGTAATCAAACTTACCACTTTTATACTGCAAAAACGTTCCAGAGCTACTATCATTCAGGAGTTTGAACAGTGCTGCTTAACAGGTCAAAATTCAAACATTTGTACTGAGGTAGTGAGTCAATCACTCATTGGATTAAACTGACAATAGTTTCAACTCAATTTTGATCTGATGTTGCAAATTTCTGGGCCTGTACTCATCAGCCCTGCGGATGAGGGCTCTTTGGTTCTTTAAGCCCACAAAGGGGGAAACTACCATACTTCTCAAAAGTAGTCAACTTTGACTACTACCATAGTTGCAAAGTCTGCTATAATAGGTACCAATATTTCATTGTGCTGAAAGTCATTTACAGAATGAGGAAGACCAATATTATGTAAAAACCATGAAATGTTTGATGTTGAGAATAAAGCTCTTCTCCAAAAATCAATTGCTTTTGTTCTCTGGTTTGCAAAATGTAAGTTTCGGATTTTTTGGTTATTTTTGCATTGGACAACTGTGCTGGGTCCCTTGTTGGAATCATTTCTGAAGAAGAGTATAATACATAATATAAATTTTAAATTTCCAACATAATTTAACGGCTGGCATATGGAAACAAAAATAGAATAAAATTATAGCTTTAAAGGAAAGAATATATAGTGTGATTTGTTTTATCAGTAAATTAGGCTGTATCGGAAATAGTGAACGAGTTCACTTCACTGGGCTATAAATTATCTTGTATAGAGAGGAGGCTAATAGAATGAGACAAAAAATAAATTTTGGGAATTTGTAAATCAGGTTTTAAGACCATACTTAGTTCAGTGACCTTCCTGCATGTGTCTATATAAAACCAAGCAAGACTGGTTCTGTGCTATGGAATTGAAGCATGGATGATTAGGGAAATGGAGTATGGCAGAATTACTATCAGTGTGGTGAGTACAGGAGATCAGAATTCATAACAGGAATGAAACAATATTAAGGGAACTAAAAGTGAATGGACGGGTGATAAAAGACAATCTATACAATAGCAAGCAAGGAAATAGGACTTCAGGAATAGATACTGAAAGTATGCTGCAAGGAATTTTCAAGTATTGCCCTAAAGGAGAAAATACATCATATCTTCTAGTGAATCATTAGTGCCAGGAAGGAGTATGAAACTGTAACAGGGCATTATGTCGATATGTGTATGGAAGATGATAGTGATGATATGATGATGATGGTCTTCCAGGTTGCCTTGCTCTGTTGATTTACTAAAATTTGCTATTTTGCTGCTTTGTCTACCTGCAGTTCATAATTCTTTGAGCTGTGGTAAGCTTCTTACTTGCTGTACCCAAGGTTGTGGGGTCTAATCCTGACACAGTCGGCTGGTATTTGAGAATGCGTAAATGCAAGAGACCCATGTCAGTAGATTTACAGTACTGACACATTAATGATCCCTTTCTGGACAAAATTCTGGCACCTCGGTGTTTCTAAAGCCATAATGGTTGAAATGGACTTTAAACCCAAGACATCGACATTATCATCATTATATACCATTATTATTATTATTATTATTATTATTATTGTTATGGTACAATATGAGAATATGAATCTGATTTTATTTTTTATAAAATGCTATCTAGTGACAGACTCTTATTACTAGCTAAATTACGTGATCCAAACATGGATATTTATATAATTGAACTGGTGTTAAATGTCTTCTTAACGTAAAATAAACTCTGAAGTACTGACTTGTCCGGTCAGGATTTGAAATTCAAAAACCAACATCAAAAGAGAGATTGTTGTCATTGTTGTTGGACCACCATGTCATGATTTTTTCCCAACTCTCTGTTTTCATAATTCAGTTGATCCCTGTTCCTCTAGCATGCCAGCCTGACCCATCTTTCAGCTACATAATTTTGTGTCCATCCTCTCTCTAAGAAGTCTGAAAGAAGTTTTTTTTTTTAATTTAAAAAATGTCATCACTTCTTACAATGATGTGTTTTCATAAATCTTTCATTCGGTTGAGTAAGGTTAAGTGTCATTGACAAGTTTACAATGATGTTCGATCAGCTGTTGAGTACAGACTATAAGTAGCTCATAAACACCTTTATCATTTGTCTTTTAAGTTTTGTTCACCAGATGGCATGTCTTCCAATCATAACGTCACATGTAGTCACAACCGATAGTTCCAGGTCCAGTCACCAAATAAATGGTTCTTCTTAAATTGTAACAGCACAATTCCCCCCTACATTACGCCCTCATTAGAGCACTTTAATCAATACAAATACAATTGAGGGGCAGATGACCTCATAGTTCCTCCCCATAAAACAACAATAACTAACTAACAAACACAATTAAGTCTAACAATGGTATTCGAAGATTAGCGATTCAGCTTCAGCTTCTTCTGCACCCAAAATTTCTTCATTCTATCTGACATGGCTGCCCTTGTGTTAGTCTGTGATGGTGTAGTATTTCTGTTCAAATGTTGTTAATGTGAATCGTAAGTATTTATTGCTTAAAATTTTCTTCTCTTCTCTATTTTTAATTTGGAGCATCGTTAAATTTAATTCATCTAAATCATGCTGGATCTCTTTGAACCAGTTGTTCTTTGTTTTACTCTTCCAGAAGTAACTAGAGAGCTTTTATATTAGTCTGGTTTCTGGTAAGCGTGAGATATGGCAGAAAAAAGAGATTCTCCTGTTCTGCATTGTGTTTGTTATTGATTCACTCTCCCGGTATACCGCTCATTCGGCAGTAATCTCCATTGGCCATTTACATTTACTTGGTGTTTTTTTGTTAATAATTGTTCTGATGATTCTTCTGTCTGCTTTCTGCAGTTTGTCAGTTGTTGATTTGATGTTCAACTTAAAGAGTGTTTCACTACAATAAGTTGCCTCGGGTTTAACAATGGAATTGTCATGCCGAAATTTGGCATTCATTGCGAGAGATTTCTTTTTGTAGGTTGGCCAGGTGATTCGTTATGCTTGTTTCAGTTTGGATGTTCTACTGTCTATCGATGGTTTCTCGTTTGAGTTCCTGGTGATTATCTCCCCAAGATATTTGAACTTATTCACAATCTTAATTTGTTTACTATTGTTTAGTTGAAATGTTGGTGTGTAAATTCTGAAGTTCGGCATCATTTCAGTATTTTCATACGAGATTAATAAACCAATTTTGCAGGCAATTTTTTCGAGTTCTTCGATTTGAAATTTAGCCTCTTCCACAGTACTTGCTAATAGTGCAAGATCGTCTGCGATTGCTAGGCAATTAAGTTTGACATTTCTGCCAATCTTAATGGATGGAGGACACTGCCCATTCCATTCTCACATGACTTTCTCTAATGCATTGGGGCCGATAACCTCGATATTAGGCCCCTTAAAACAACAATTATCATTATCATCATCATCTCTAATGCACAATTAAACAATAAGGGCGAAAGACCATCTCCTTGGCGGAGTCCAGTTTGGATTTGAAATGGTTCTGACAATTCACCTCTAAATTTGACTTTCGATTTAGTATTCTTAAGGGTAATTCCAGGAAGGTTGATGAGTTTTCGACGTAGACCAACTTTTCAAAGGATTTTTAATAATGACTCACGACGGATACTGTCATAAGATTTTTAAAGACTACAAAAGTGATGACTAATTGCTTATTTCGAACTCTATGTTGTTTCATGATTCATTTAAGACTAGAAATTTGTTCGAGACAGCTCCTTCCTGGTTGAAATCCTCCTTGATTATTATTATTATTATTATTATTGTTATTATTATTATGGAACAATATTTTATCATGAACGTGATATTGCAGCTCTCTTCCTTGTTCTGTGGTATTCTGGCTAAGCCAATCCTGAGGATTGATATGATGTTATAAATTAGTTTAAATTAAATTATGTTTCATCAATTTGGGTTATTTTGCAAAAGAGACATAGGAGAGGATAAATGGAAACCAGTGACTCACTAGGTCGCTCTGACTGTTGAAACACAAAAAAATGATGTCACATATACAAAATTTTTGGGTGTTTTTTCGATGGTGGAGAAGAGTAAAAGAATTGTCTGCGGTAAAATGCATTCTTCTTCTCCTTCAACAAAGGATCACTTGAAAATGTTGTATACTTGATATCAATCTTTTGTGTTTCAACGATACTCTTACTTTATGGGTGTTCCATCTGTCTTCCCCTATGTTCATATTACAGTATACTACTGTATCTTTGTCAGCTTTAGTACTTGAGTATTTATTTTATCAACATTGCAGTTTGTAATAAAAACTGAATGGTTTTAAATTTAAAGGCAATCACAAAATATTGTAACTTTTTTATGATGAATAGAAACAAATAGAGCAATCACTCCACTGTCTTCAATTGGCCTGCAGATGTTACTATTGTATGGAGTACAGTTTTAATATGCTTTTGATAGTGATAGTGTATGTTCCTTTGGCTGTCACGTTAACTAGTGACAAACCAAAATGAGGTGTTGGATTTGTTAACACACGTGAAAGAATGCCGTACTGTTTTGTTCTGGTTTGTAGTTTGGGTAGTACAGTGAAAAATATGAAAGATTACCACCTTGTGGTATAGCAACCAGCATTATTGGCTCTCAACACAGAGATCCAGGTTTAATTCACGGCTCTGCCAAGAAATTTATTTCTGGTCTAAGGGCTGGAACGGTGTACACTCAGCCTCGTGAGGGTTAACTGAGTCGAGTTGAGTTGGATTCCCACCACAGTCATCCTGGAGGTGGTTTTCTGTCAATTCCCACATCTACACCAGGTAAATGCTGAGATGGTTCCTAACTTAAGGCTATGACTGCCTCCTTCCCAATTCTTGCCTGAATTACAAATATACACACTACTACAGACACATAATAACACAGGTTATCAGAATAAAAATAATATATATACACACACCCAAGTGCATGGGACTAAATGATCACAATGTCCAAGCCCCTCAAAGGAAACAACAAAAATGAAGGTAAGAGAAAGGAAGAAACAAGAGTGAATTTGATTGATGAATTGGTAAACTGCCCTCTTGCTAAAGATAAAATTAACTGGTTAGAAACAAAACCCCTGAAGTCTGCCAAAACTGCTTGTTAACTATCAAAATGTACCTAACAATATAGTGATAGTGAATCATTTATTTTATTGCAACCATTAATACTTGTTAAATTATCGTATATGTAGCTATTTTATGTTTTAGGTACAGTACTCAAGTTATCTGTTTTGATGTATTATTTGAATTTCACAACACACACATTTCATTGTACAGTATAATAATATGGCATATGATAAATAAGTAAATGCAATATACAATAGCTTTCATGCTACCTGATATTTCTGGCTATCTTGTACTCCCTTTTAGAGGTGTAGCCAAATAACTGTGCCGTTGGAGCCATAGAGCACAGTTATTTTGCCACACCTATAGCAGGCACGACGTTAGAAGTGGATGTAGCCAAAATTAATACACAGAGCTGATGACTATGATGTTCCTAGCTTGAGTTGATTAAATTATACAGAATATTCCATATTTAGGCTATATGAAACCTCGAGAATTTCATATAACAGGGGCCGATAACCTAGATGTTAGGCCCCTTAAAACAACAATTATCATCATCATTTCATATATCCAGGTGAAAGATCCTCTTGTCCTCTGTTTATCCAAATAAAGAAGTTCGGAGCTATTCCTGTCTTTTACACTGGCTATAATATTCTTGGGAGGGAAAATATTAATAACTACTTGCTAACTGACCACATACTTGGTACATTCAGTAAGCAAGCGATCCAAGTACTGTATTTGCTTGTAAAAATGACCTTCCTTACGAGGCTAACATTGGCAATCAGACACATGTTTGAACTGCCTCAATAGTGCTGCTCTGTGGTTCTGCTTGAACTCGTTGAGTGACTTCATTCATCGTGCGTGACGCACATACCATGATTAAACTAGTGCTTTTAAAAATATCTATATTTGCCCCTTTCGTTATGTAATGCAAAGGAGGAACCTGTTCACCCCACATTAGAGATGGCCCTTTATATGTGGGAAGATGAGTAGGATGTTCCTAGCTCCTGAAATAAAGCACCAAATGTTGCATGGCTCCTTGCAGCTTGTTAAGAGTATCATACCAAGAAAGTAGCCATGCACAGAGATAACCCCTTTAAAACCTTTCACAAAGTAACGGAAAGCATTGTCCAAAGAGAAATGTATTATAAGTTCCCTTATTCACCTTTTTTTGTGTGAGTGGGCTCAATGATTTTCTTTAAAGATCCCAATGTGGACTAAGCTTTGTTTCCTTCTTGCTGAAGTACAGAAATAATAGGGAATGGAGGTCAACTTGGTAAGAAAGCATATCAGATTTTAATTACAGGATAGGAGTTGTAGGTAGTGAAGTGAAGAGTTAGGTTAAAACCTGGTGCTGTAGATGATGTCTGACGTACCTGAAAGAAAAGAGAAATGTTAGGTTTCATTATTTCCACAAGAGAGATATTTTAACGTTAACTTCATTTAGCAACAAAAAATAGATGCCCCATCATTTATGTACTAACAATAAGTTGAGAATTGAAACATGAATTATGGATAAAGGGTTGCCATTTCTATGTTTTATACTGTATTATCATACATTTTGGCACTGTATGCTTGTGCATTTTCTTACATAAACTTGATAATAGGATATGTTTTAGCAGGGATTTTCATGTTAGATCATATTTTTATTTACTTGCTGCAATACTCCAATGTTAAGCAATATTGTGACCCAATTGTATATTATGAATTTAATCAATTGAACATGAACAATGGCAATATTAGTTAGACCTTCCATTTAGTATGGAATGTAGATCATAATGGGAAACAAACAGAACATGAGGTGTTCACTACTATTGATACGTACATATGAATGATCATCAAATGTGCTACAAAATTTATCAGTATTTCAAGTAACTCAAATAAAATAGCAAGTGATAAAGACAATATATTGTTTAAAATAATAGATGAATGTTCTGCTGCAACTTGGCCATTTGGTTTGAAGCATTAGCATATTCTAGACATGCCAGCTTGATGTCCAACCTAGTTATAACATAATAATTATAGGAATTAAGCAGCATTTTGTGTGTGTGAGATGTTCGCTTTTGTACATGACACTGTGTGTAATAAAGATGCAAAGAAACTTCATGAAGTATATTTGAATTTTAAATATAAAATTTTATAATTATTAATAAAAGTTTTAATGTATGGTACAAGGTTGTTTTTAAAACTTTCTAGAACAGTCTCAAAGTTGAGTACAGTTTATAGCATTAAGTTAAATAAATAATTATATAATATAATAATAATTGTATTATGGTCAAAAATACATAAAATGTCCTGTTCTTTCCATGCTACTCCCTTGTATGAAGCTACTTTTCATCTTGTGTTTTCCGACCATAGGATGTTTTGTAACTCGTGGCAACTGTACTATACCATCCAGTAACACTGGAAATCCACAATGTGAATCAGATAGCCTGTGCACATGCTACCGAATTTCTTCAGCAGAGCATGAGCATGGGCACGAGTGGCTAGGTTCCAGCACCTCACACAGTTCAAAGCCGAAAAAGAATGCTTTTTGCAGACAGGGTGGTTGCTGTAATGGCTAATCGGTGATAGGTGGTACCGCGGCCTTCGTAAACTTCTGGCATGATATAAATAACATATTGGCAGTATGACGTCACAACAGTCAGGCAGCCTGGCAGTGAGAGACGATGCATTTACGTGCACAAGTGGTAGTATTTTCAACACATGTTACATGTGTTCTATGGTGAATTGAGCAAGTATAAAATGACTAAAAAAATATTGTAGGGTTTGTACAGTATTTTAGTTGTAATGCTTGGTGTTGCGAGAACAAGCACTGTTGGGTGTTGTGAGTGATGGTATTCAGTATTTGTAGCGAGTTTTAACCATTAAAATAATTTATTTCTGCATTGGAGTATTAATAGTACTGTAGTATAGTACAGGGCGCCAGGAAATGTTCTCCGCAGTGACTGCCCGCTTCTGCCAGAGCTAGCATCAGCAGTTTAGTTGGCAGCACGGTGTCCTTGGCAGGGTGAATCCCACACGTGTGGGCTGTAGGCTGTCGAAATCGTCAAGTGTGTATTGCAATAAGCGAGCATGTGTGTCATCAGCACTTCCAGCATCAGTTATGAATGGCTGTGGTGAGTACAAAGTTTACTGTTTGTTTGTTTTAATACAAGCGACAGTCGTGCTGCCAACATAACTACTGATGCTAGATCTCGCAGACGCTTGCAGGCACTGCGGAGAACATTTCCTGGCGCCCTGTATAATCAATTGAGGAATATTGGATTACCCTACTATTTCTACTTGAAGAATTAGATAAATTGTTCTTAGCCATGTAATTTTTCATGAGATTGTACCTTGTATTTCAGTACATACATATCTTCCTATGTGTTTATTTTAAAACCATTGTGCACCATTTTTCTGGTAATTAATTTATTTTGTCAGTGTAGCATATGTTATTTCCTATAAATTGGGACAAATATGTAGTGTGCTGGGGTTTACATTACCACTCCAATAAAGAGAAAGCCATCTCGATATTGGATTTTCCTCAAGTAAAGGAAAGACAAAAAGAAGTAGAAGCCTTTCTTTGTGTTTCTAGCATCTAGAGCACTTCTATTGCATTTCTCTGCCATATTCTCTGAAATCATGTGTGTTGATTTCGGGATGTTTGGCTGTCTAGTTTGACTTGAAGTGATTCCCGTGGCTTATGATCCCGCGATTAATGGTTACCTAAAACTACAATCTTCCTTCTTCCTTGACTTGAAGTGTGCGCGAGGCCTCAAGAGAGAGCCTATAGCATGTGACATAATAAAGTGTACTGTCAGGCCTGCACTTGACGTAGCTCACGGTGGTACACATTGATGCAACCAACACCACCAATGGTATTCAGAGCCTTCCCTTTCATTAGCAACAATGTATTAATGCCCTGGGGGACAGTTTTGAAGAAGAAAAAAATAGCTACTGTATTTGTAATGCAGTACAGTTAGTACAGGTACGGCGCTAGGGAGAACGACTGAAGCACTGAACATCTTATACACAAGTCCACGAGTATTGCCATTGAGGAAAATTGTACCATGATTTACGTGGTGCTAGCGAGTACCACGGTGCTCTTTAAATGAAATTTGGTGCTCTCGTTATGGGAGCCAAAAAGTGTTCACAAGCACAAGCTCCTCTGAGATCCATTCTACAATTCAAATTCTGTTGCACGAACAGGAATAGTGTTTTCATTACAAGTTTTGAAAGTCAGAAATTTTATCATTTTATGTAATAGTATTTTTAATGTATAGCAAGAATAATTAGACATCCCTGTTTTATGAGTAACATGAAATACTGTATGCTATTTCGGCTTTACTGTCCACATGTAAATGTACCTTATCTGCAAGAGTCATAAAAGCACTTGCATCATGACTATTGAGCAGTAAATTCCTAGCTATTTCAGTACTTCTGAGGGAGAGAAATAAGAAAAGAAAAGAGAGGTGCATAATGGAGCTCGGGTACTTGATATAGCATGGGAGAGGTGCTCACAGTCTCAAAAAGTTTGAGACTGCCTGCTTCACATTATACATTTTACAATGCTGAAATTTTATCTGAAATCAAAATTTCCTAAATTTCCTGGAAATAATAGCCTACACTTATCCATATCATGTAGTGAAATCGTATTTGCAGGCGGTTTGCCATTTTTAAGAAGTGACTTAATTTTGCTCGCTCCACTTTCTTCAAATTGGCTCTCCATTGGTATCTTACATATTGTTTCCTTACTATAGCTGGTACAGGTAATAGTGCGATAAGTAGCATTTATAACATGTATTTTCATACCTTCTTTCTTCCTTCAATCACAAAACTTAATGACGTTGAAACTAACACACAGAGTTTGTTCAAGAATAACTTCATTCATGCTCCATCACCAGCACATTAGACACTATGTGATCCAGACTCGCTTTCTTTCCAGGAATCCACTCACCTCAGTTGGTTAATAATACAATATTTTTTGTGTGATCCTGTACCTTGATCACACATTGCCTTGGCCCTCCAATGCTCATTGTGGATTTCCAGTACTTCGGTGATATTGGACAAAATTAATCATCCAGGTAATATTATAAAGCAATTTATTTATGATAGTTACATTCCACGTCATGACCTTGGGTGCCAGTTAACTGTGGAATGCTTCTGTGTAATCTTTAATGTAGTCGCAGTTCCTATTGTTATAACATGAATAAACAGACTTTGATCCTAATAAAATAATTCTGGTTGGTAAACAATTAAAAAAAAAATGTGCCATAAAGACAATTGCAGTAAATGTATCACTTAATGAACTACATGACAGTGTATATCAATATCATGAAATAATAGTGTAGTCCCAGCATTCCGAGCCAAGCTAGTTTGATTGTAACTGTGTCTGTGATGTGCATTAGTGTACTTCCTTTTATGCTTTATTATGCTTAGTCACCCAGAATTGTAAGTAGGGTGTAATGCAAGAAGAAAAGCAGTGAAGTGTGATTGTTACTCTGCCGCACCTAGACATCTCTGGCACGGACAGTCGTGAAGTAATATTTGTATTAAAACAGAAATTTATATGGAGGTCCAGTGAGGTAGTGGGGTATGTTATGGAGGTAATGAAAGCAACTTCCTCACTTCCCTGCCAGAGATGTCCATATCAGAAATACAAATAAGAGCACAGGGGCATGTATGGTCAGAAAGAAAATCAACAGTTGTGCACAAGAAAAGAAGAATTTGTGGTAAAAGTGATCTGATTTTTGTGGTGATTTAAGGAATAGACCTTGAGTTGTTTAATTGATCTGCTGTAGAACTGATAGCTACTTCTGTGTACATAATTTTGATTGTATATTTTGCATATTACCTGCAAATGGTATGATTAAATTTTGAATTATGAACAAATTGAATTGTTGAAAGATTTAGTGTATTCCCTCACAGCCTTCTTCTTTCTAATTTTATTTCTGCATTGTGGTAGGGTGTGCTTGTTGGCACATCATGTCCATTTAGGACAATCCAAGAAATCTTCTTCCATGTCCTCTCTGATGTGATCCACCTGCTGTTCCTTGGGTCTATCACAGGGTCACCGACCATTGCTCAGGCACATGGCTGTCTTCGCCGCCAAATCATCTTTATTGCGTATAATGCGTCCATACTCAGTTTTACCAGGATTGATGCAATCATTGTCAGATATCATCGTTCCGAGGTACACCATAGAATTCGCATTTCCATCATGTGTAGGATCTGCTCACATTATGCAGTTACTGCCCAGCACTCCAAACATGTAGTGGGCAATATGATGCACAACTATTCTATACATCTTGGACTTGAGGCAGAGTTCTCCAATCACCTGGTGCCTCTTAGTCAGCTGGTTTTGACATGAGTGCAGGCATCCTGTAAGCTTATCACTATATATGAAGGAGCCAAAATACTTGAACTGCTCCACTTTCCATAGATTTTGTCCACCAATACTGATTGTTCCTTTTCTTTGATGGTCACACTCGAGACATTCCATTTTCTTGATGTACAATTGAAGTTCAAAATCTCCGAGCTGTTCATCTTGTTACTTCACTTGCCCGTACAGGTCTATACGTTAAACATTCACCACGATATCATTGTGGATGTGGCTATTGGGAATCTGTAAGAGAACTGATTCACCATGTATATGTAGATGATATTTGACACAAGTGAAGGGGAAAGGGACATCTATCGCCTCCCCAAATCACATCACAAATCTATTGATGTCCATCGCTTTTATGGTGTGAAGACGAAAATGGTATCCTGCTGACCAAATGGAGCAAATCGAGAGAACGTTGGCGAAGCTATTTTAGCACGATCTCAAATTAAGAATTCCCCCACCCACCAATACTGTCCTCCACCATTGGTTGAAGGGCCTGTCAGAGAAATAGAAGTCGTTGAGTTCCGCGCTGCTTTGAAACAAATGAAGCAGGGGAAAGCCACTGGCCCTGATGATCTTCCAGTAGAGTTGTGGTAGTCGAAACGTTGGGATGCAACTGAATGGTTAACACAACTCTTCAAACAGATTATCAAAGAGGGACAAACACCAACTGATTGGCAACGGAGCATTACTGTTCCCATATTCAAACACAAAGGAAACCCTGCTGAATGCGGTAATTATCGTCCAATCCGGCTTCTGTGTCACGCCATGAAGATCTTTGAGCGTGTTCTGGACAGGAGGATCCACAAGATCATCGAGCTTACAAGAAACCAAGCTGGATTTGTAAAGAATTGTGCTACAAATGATTCAATTCATGCTGCACGTTTGCTTTTAGAGAAACACCGTGAAAAGAACCAGCAACTTCATCTCGCATTCTTGGACCTCGAGGAGGCATTTGATTGGGTACCTCACAACCTCATCTGGCTTGCCCTTTGAAAGCACGGTGTGCCAGAATACCTCGTAAACTGGGTGCAGCTCAGCCGCGGCTCGTGGTGTTGGAGCTGGGGAAGGCTCAGCACGTAGTGGCAAAATGCTGGTATAACGCATTATACGACACCCACATACACGGCTGCAGGATTTTTAATTTCACGGTGAAAGGTGGGGGAGCTCAGAACAGGCTTACATATTGGCACCATTATGTTATTTTATAAAGCATTTTTTTCCCTAATTAAAATGAATGTACTTACCTAGTTTCAACATCAGGAAGAGGCAATGCATTCCGTTTCTAATTTAACCTACTCCCCATTCTAATTAGTCCCGATCAGAGGAGTCTGTTTCACGGTTGTACACTACCAAACAATCGCAATTTACTTAGAAAACACTGTGCTTACCAGCTAGAACTGTAAGGGAATTGATCTGTAACATAGTCCGAAAGTGAACCCGATCTTGAGGGATAAATGGAAACAAATAAATAAACAAACACAATTGTAGATATTAAGAGCAGTGAAGCTACTTGCTATTACTTTATATAAACACATGACCTTTAATTCATAGGTTTGTAAGTGAAGTCTGCCCTCCTCTCCTTTAGAGCTGCAAAGTGGTCAATGACAAGCTCATTGAAGTTCGGTGACTCCAACAATTCCTTTTCTGTGGAACACATTGCAAGTGCACAGTCGGCCTTCCTTCATTGTGTTTCGTAAAAATGTTTTCACTCGTTTTAGGGTATAGAAACACCGCTCTGCCTCTCCTGTGACCCTTCACAATCAGCCTAGTTTCGTGGTCGAGATTTTTGCCCGATACGCTACTATAGTGTGCGATAAACCATTGGAAGCCTGAAGGTCAAGGGGCTCTCCGCTCCGCTCTCCTCCCCGCGCCTGGCGGTGTTACCATGCAGTTGCACGGTACCTTCGGTCGAGTGCTGCATGCGAGAACGTACATGACAACACCGCACCGATTACGCGTGACCTTCAGGCTTCCAATGGTTTGTCCCGCACTATAACTGAATTCATTGTCTTGTAGACATACACTTACCACTACTGTAGCTGGGGTTGCCAGACGTTCCGTTTTACTCGGAACAATTCAGTTGTTTTTTTTGTTTTGTTCCGCATTCTGTTTTAATCTTTAACGGAACGCCAAATATTCCGTTTTTTTTGGTTCATTTGATAGTATATTCAATTTTGCACCAATTTTCAAATGTCCCGCTTCAGAATTGATTGTAATATCTAGCTTGTTTTCTGGTGATACAGGTGCAAGTTTGAAAGAGAAAATGACTTCTATGTCTGTGTTAGATAGATGGATACATGTTATAGATATATTAGGGGCAACAACAGTAAGGAGTATCGTAGTTCTTGTGAAGTTAATACTCGGCATTTCCCCCTCCAATGCATTTACGGAGAGAGTTTTTTCTGTCATGAATATCAATTGGAGAGATTATACAAACAAACTCCATTGTTCACATATTACAATTATGACGAAAATTGTAGTGAATTTTATTAGAAGGTACTTACAAATAAAATATGTTTGCAAAGGTTTGTTCAAATGAAAAGCATTTGTAAGTTGCTGGTGCCATAGGCCTATATGATATGTGTATTTGATTATGCAATGCTTATTTAATACATGAAAATGAAAATCCACAGCCTGCTTCCAGTCTCCGACCGGGTCAGGAATGGAATGAATGAAGCCCCCCCATCGGTAGGATATAGACTGTGCCGGCTGCCGAGGCCTGACGCACTCCTCGGGGCAATGATGAAATGAATGACAGATGAAATGAAATGATAGTGGAGAGTGTTGCTGGAATGAAATTTTGACAGGGAAAACCGGAGTATCCGGAGAAAAACCTGTCTGCCTCCGTTTTGTCCAGCACAGATCTCACATGGAGTGACCGGGATTTGAACCACGGACCCAGCGGTGAGAGGCCGGCGTGCTGCCGCCTAGGCCACAGAGGCTTGCTTTATGTGTATTATTTATTACAACGTTTGACGACCTTGATTAAAAAAATGCAATGGCAATGGCAACCCTAACTGCAAGGCTTCATAACTTAACATAACGAAAATGGTTGTTTGGGTAGATTATGTAACAAAATGGGTCTTGGTCACATTGTGGTCGTTACGTTTCATATCCAGAAGTCATTTGTATCGCATGGTAACGTTATTGGGCCATATAACGTTATTCTGATATTGGTTATCGTAGAAACGAAATAGTATTGTCCGACAGAAATAACGTTATTTGAATAAGTCTCTCGAAAAATATCCCATAATACCGTTATTCGGACTAATAACGTTCTTCGGATATCGGTTATCGTAGAAACGAAATACTAGTGCCCACCTGAAATAACGTTATCGGAATACATATCTCGAAAAAATCTCCTAATATCGTTATTTGGACTGATAACGTTATTCGAATATCAGTTAACCAAGGAACGAAATGGTAGTGCCCGCCTGAAATAACGTTATCGGAATACATATCTCGAAAAATATTCCCCCAATACCGTTATTAGGATTAATAACGTTATTCGGATATTGGTTATCTCAGGAACGAAATGGTAGTGTTCACTAGAAATAACGTTATTTGAATAGATCTCTCAAAAAAAATCCCCCAATGCCGTTATTCGGACTAATAACGTTATTCGTATATCGGTTATCGCGGGAACGAAATGGTAGTGCTCACTATAAATAACGTTATTTGAATACATCTCTCGAACATTATTCCCCCAATACCGTTATTCGGACTAATAACGTTATTCGGATATCGGTTATCGCAGGAACGAAATGGTAGTGCTCACTAGAAATAACGTTATTTGAATATATCTATCGAAAAATATTCCCTCAATACCGTTATTCGGACTAATAACGTTATTCGCATATCGTTTATATATTACAAACGGCATCATCGATTGAGAATGGCACAATTTTGATACATTTTGCGTTGGAGAACTCCATAGAGTAGAAAGAGTGGAAGTGTCACTTTGCAACCTACGTCGTGTTAGGTAAATACTCGGAAGTGCTTACCGTGATAGGGTATTGTATTTTTAGCCTACTTTTCACATTTTGCAAAACTGAGGAAAAAGTAGACTTATGAGATCGATCTGGGCAAATGGTCTGTCTGTCTGTGCATGTCCCCCCCCCCCCCCCCCCTATCAACTCCTAAACGGCTGAAGCAATCAAAACCAAATTAGGTATGAGTAAAGATCTATATCTGAATATCTCATGGCCATGAAAATGAAGTCAGTGCTACCAACTGCTGAAAAACCGCAATTGAAATTTGAGCTCCATGTTGGATATCTTGGAAGGTATGCATGGGAGCTATTCCAAAATTGGCACATAATTATATAGATACTAATATTTCAGTTTAATTTCCAGGAGGCCATACAAGACAGTGTTGGCAAAATGATTCTAAGCATGCTGATAGGTCAAATTTTTAAATTAATAGAACTTCTACACTATCAATTGGATTTCAACCAAATTTCGTATGTAGTCTACTATGCGTACATAACCAGATATCACTATGCGTATTCTTAAGAGCAACCAGCTGCTGACAACTGTTGATAATTGCTGTCTCTACTTTTTTACCCTTATATTAATATATCAGAATGCATGCAAGCCAACAACGCTAAACTTTGCACACGTATAGTACCTGACATTCTAGATTAATTTAGAGTAACTAATATTATGCCAATGCCGCTAACATGATTCTAAGCCTGATGATAGGTTCAATTCTAAAATGCATGTAACTTCTATACATACAAATGGATTTCGTCCAAAATTGGCACAACAATAGATCATAATATGTCAGATTATTTCTGACCAAGACATGCATGACATTGTTGCCAACATGATTTTACGCGCACTGATAGATCCAATATCTAACTGCATGTAACGTCCACGTTATCCATTGCACTTCAATCAAATTTTGTGTTCTGTACCTTAAGAGATCGAACTAAGAATATATTAGGTCACCAGGGCTTCCAACTGTAGTGCAGGTATATTTCGAATTAATTAGGAATTTTGATATTACCAACTTAATTTCGTCATTAACTTAGATAGTTCCATATAGATTAAACATTGGCATGAATCTTTAAGTTTAAGAAAAATAGGCTCCTTAGTTTGTCACGGAACTGCTTGTTGAACTTGCGAAAGTGGCGAATGTCCGGAAAAACACTCTTAAATGCGCTTTTGAAGAAAGGAACAACAGACCGACACCACTTGAAATACATAGGCCTAGGTGGATAGCAAACGACCTGAAGCTTAATAGAGATCAAGTACTAGCGAATCAACTAGACAACGGGGAAAATTCAGTGTACATTAAATTAGTGTACACCTTACTTTATGAAAAGATATTATCTCGACATGAAGGTGTGAAATCCTTCCGGCTAGCTAGCGGTAACACCACAAAGATAACTATCACTGTTTCAGACTCTTTAACAAAACGTGTGCGTGTCTGTTTAATCTCCTCCCGAAGTCAACAATGAAAGGCTCTCCCGCGTGCTTTCTACGCATGGAGTTCTCAAGGACATACGGTACGAGTGCTGGAATGAAGTATATGAATTTTCTGCTGTAAGTAATGGCATACGTATTGTAACAATTGAACTTAAATACCCCATTCCATCATATTTGACGGTCAATGATTGTAAAGTTCTGTTAACATGAAGGACAAGCTAAGTATTGCTTTTATTGTAAAGAAACCTCCCACTTACAAATAGACTGTCCGAACAGAAGGAATCGCCCGGTACTTCACGTCAGACAACAAACCTACAGCACGGTGCTGGGCGAGTCAGATGGGAGTAGTAAGCTAAGCGACACTATCGACATGGAAACTGCAGTACCTTCCCCTGAATATCCAGCCATATCAGAGGCCTTTCATAACAGGCCCCATTCTACAAACACATATAGCATTGCGGAAGTAACTCAACCATCAGATAACGTAGCTGAAACATCCCTGACTACTTTACATTGCAATGAAGAGGGAACTGTGACGTCACGATCGGACAGCACGGGGAAGGGACACACCAGCAGGCAACACAGCAGTCTGTGCAGCAGCCAGATACTATTAAGACTAAATGTCCCGATTTTTAGTTTGTAATTCTGACACCACGTAGCAGCACCTAAGTGAGGCTCGTATTTGCGATGTCAAAACCACTATGTATACTAGAGTGCAATAAAATAGATATCAATTCAATGCATTTTCCAAAATGTGAAAAACAAAGACGTTACTAACAGTTTTTTATATTTCTGCTTAAAATATGAAAAAAATGGTAATACGAAAACGGAGATTTATTTCCTGATTCCAATGCATTTTTCATAAATAAAATCGGGTGAATGGAATCGTCGGCATTAGTTTGGGAATTGTTTTGAAAAGGGTGGTAGGAGTAGCGGCGCGGCTATACAAGATCTCTAGCGCAAGGGAAATGATGAACACGCCGAGTTGACGAATATTGTAGCACATGTACAAGTGCCTAGGCGAGGAACAATATCTGAGCAATAAAATTATAGTAATGTCATGCTTATGTAACGTTGACACAATGTGTTTATACAGATACTTTCTTACTTCCTCAAACATTCTTGTTCTTGTTCTTGTTGATAATAATACATTGTAGGGGCTTGGGACATCTTGGTCATCAGTCCCATATAGTTGACTATGTGTGTTACTGTATTAGAGCCAGGGATGGGGCAGGTGCCCTGAGTCTTCAAGTAAGGTACTATCTCGCCATTTACCTGGAGGGAGTGTGGAAAACCCTGCGAAACACAAGACACAACTGAACTTCAGATGCAACCACAATGGTAGGTTGATTGACAGGTGAACTAGTCAATGAGAGATGTTGGACTGATGACAGTTTCCTAGGAAAAACATCATAAAATAAGAAGGAATTTCTGAATGGCAATAAACATCTGCTGTACTGTAAGAAACATTGTTTCAGTTCCTTACCTTTTATTTCGTTCAATACGCCAATACACAAGCTCTGCTGGGACTTTTCTTCGTTTTCTGTGAGCGTACAAAGGAAGTGGATATTTATGCAGGACGCTTGCACCTAGAGAACATGCGGTTGACTGTCGTCAGTATCTATGGAGACCAATTTTCCATTTTCACAATGGCTGCGTCTTACTTTTCCACACAACGCATTGTTTCCGTTTGAATTCGAACTCTCTTCTCTGAAAAAAGTAGTCACTGAATAGTTCTTGGTCTTGTACTCTTACACTTATATATTAGAAGTTCAAAAAAAGACTAAACCCGTGGAGCGACAGCCGTTGAAGGGCCTAGTTCTACCAAGCAACCGCTGTTCAGCCAAGTAGCGTGCAGATTGTGGGGTGACGTTCAGTCATCCAACTTGTACAAATAAATTTAAAGTGAAATCAAAACTGCTCAGTACTTTACACATTCTCTAATGCAAGCGTAATTTCAAATATAAACTAGGGAAAAAATCTTATGTATGTGTAGAGGTTTTTCTTAGGGCCTGGCTTCCTTTTCTTAGTACAGTACTGTCGACCAAAATATTATGTGCACTCGAGTTTGAAGGTTGTTTGTGAAGTAACCAATAGACCTATATAAAATCCACTAACATAATCATTTTCGTCGTTCTATTTTACGTTAGTTCATGTAGGTTTGGAATTTTTTATTTATATTTTTTTATCGCAGTTGAAACACAAAAGGTGACCGTTTTTAAGCGTGTTTCAACCATACGTCACATATAATAATTATTATCTCACAAACCCGTCATGAGATTGAATCCAAATTTTAGCACAATATACATTGGAATGTTGTATAACAGGTTTATTAATTTCAACATGTCGTGTGTTCAAGAACGAATTTTGTTATCATTTTTGTAAGGTAACTATTTCTCGGTTCGGGGTCGTTGTAAAATGTAGTTCTTGGTTGCGTTGTAATCCTTATACATCAAAAAGTTATGATGTGTGACTGTGAAATACGTAAATTAATTCACTTATTTTTATCGGTTTGTATTTATACGGGGAATTAAGACATGGTTCACCAGCTAGACGCTCCGGGATATTCTGTACAGCGTTGCTGATATGGAGCCCATTACTTCCGAGCGAAGCGTGCCTTGACGCGTGATGGAGCCCATCTTGGCAACGCTGTACAGCTTTTACAGGAGCGGCCAACTGGTGAACCATGTCTTAATTCCCCATACAAATACAAACCGATATAAAATAAGAGAATTAATTTACGTATTTCACAATCATACAGCATACCTTTTTGATGTGTAAGGATTACAACGCGACCATGAACTACATTTTCAAAACAACCCGAGCCGAGAAAAAGTTACCTTACCAAAATGATAACAACTTTGTTTCTTGGCCATACAAAATTTTAAAATTAATGTACCAGTTATACAACATTCCAATGTTTATTGTGTTAAAATTTGGATTCCATCTGTTGACGGTTTTGTGAGATAATAATTCTTAAATGTGACGCATGGTTGAAACACGCTTAAAAACGGGCACTTTTTGTGTTCCAACTGCGATAAGAAATATTAAAATATATTTAAAAAATCCAAACCAACATTAACTAACGTAAACCAGAACGACGAAAATGATGATGTTATTGGATTTTATGTAGGTCTATTGGTTACTTCACAAACAACCTTCAAACTCGAGTACACATAATATTTTGGTCAATGGTAGTCGCAATTCCCCCTGGGATTTAGTGGTATGCCCCTGAATCAGGGCTGGCATGCGAAACGAAATGTATGGCTGTGGGGGCGAATATATTTGAATTTCGCCGTGAGCGCGATACTCGGGAGCGAAATGACAATGATTGTCGGCGGGAAATTAAATCGAAGCGAAACTTAATTCGAAGCGAAATGACATAGCGAAATCAACGCGAAACTTAATAGCAACGCGAAATAACATTGTACAATTGAATAAAATTTCACTCACGGCGCGAAAAAAAATCGTTACAATCTTTTAATTTCGCTCCCGACGCGAAATACAATTCATTACAGACTTTTAATTTCACTCGCGGCGCAAAATAAAATTCGATACAGACTTTTAATTTCGCTTCCGGTGCGAAATAAAATTCGTTGCAGTCTTTTAATTTCACTCCCGGCACGAAATACAATTCATTACAGACTTTTAATTTTACTCGCGGCGCAAAATAAAATTCAATACAGACTTTTAATTTCGCTTCCGGTGCGAAATAAAATTCGTCACAGACTTTTAATTTCGCTCCCGGCGCGAAATAAAACTCGGTTACAGACTTTTAATTTCGTTCCCTGCGCGAAATAAAATTCGTTACAGACTTTTAATTTCGCACCCGGCGTGAAATAAAATTCCCAAACGGTATTTAGATTCGCCCTCCGATGTGAATTTAAAATGAATGGAACATTTCATTTCGTAGTTGAAATTAAAATGTATTCGTTTCGAGAGTGAAATTATGTTCCGAGCGATGTTCAAAGTCCTGACGTTGGCAGCAGTAGCAGTCTTATTACCGTTCACCGCCTGCACAATCTGCAGGGCTGCAACAGCAACGTGAGTCATTCAATGGTCATCACTCCAGTAGAGGAGAAAGTCAGTGCTATGGCATCAACATCACCATCGTCGTTGACTGCACCTCGGACTCGTGGCTGGCCCTCCCTGACGTTCATAACGCAATGGAGCAACACGTACCTTTACTTGTTCTATAGCGAACAAGAAGACGAATGTGCTGTGTGGACAGACATTCATGATAAGTGACGAACTCCAATTACAATACAAATTGTCAGTTGTAACTCTTCAGTCAGTCAACACTAATTTGCCCAATAACTGGGAGGGGTACAATGAATATACAGTAATATGTAAATAACATTATATGTATTAGTTTATGGTCACGATTATAATGCAGCAATTTTAGTGATCTTAAATCTAATACATGTATATTTTTTTCAGGAGTGTTACTTACATCTTATATACGTTGTACCCCACCCAGTTATCGGGTAAATTAATGTTGACTGACTGAAGAGATACAAATAACAGAAAATCGTCTGTGGTAGTACCGCGGCGTATATGGAGTTCTGTTTCGGAGGCGGGTTACTCGAACAACAGGGTTGAGGGGATATTCCTCTCATTTCTACATTCTTTATTCTTACACTTCCGGAAATTTCGGGGGGGGGGGGGGGCTTGGCATTCCTTACTACTTCCTTCTTACCCTCAGCGCATTTATACTGACCATGGCACGTACAGTATTTCGTTTCGCACTGCAATTAGTTTTGCGTCGCCTTTCACTATGTTATTGTGATTAGAATTACATTTTGCTTCCATTTTAATTTTCGCGCTTACAATCAATATCATTTCGCACCCGAATATCACGCTCATGGCGAAATTAAAATGTTAACGCGTCCACAACCATTTTGTTTCGCGTGCCAGACCAGATTTAATTTCAGACATGAAATGAAATGTTCCATGCATTTTAAATTCACGCCGGGGGCGAAACTAATTGCTGTTTGGGAATTTTGTGTCATTAAAATAAACCGTGGCACTACATCACATGAAAGGCCTAGGCCTACCAAGCGACCGCTGCCCAGGCATCTGCAGATATTGGTCAGCGCATCGGGTTCCCTTGGCCGTTTATCTTGGTTTTCGTGACTTTCAGACAGCTACTCTCGAGGCTGAGTGCACCCCGTTCCAACCCACACGTCCGTTTCTAAAATCACTAACGGAGCCGGGAATCGAACCCGGGGCCTCCAGGTGAGAAGCAGGCACGCTATCCCCAACACCATGGGGCCAGCAATTTTTGTCATACCAGGAGCAAAATTAACAGTCGTTAAAAATGTTATTTCGCGCCGGGAGCAAAATTAAGAGACTGTAGCGGTTTTCATTTCGTGCCTGGAGCGAAATGGAAAGTCTTGTATCGAATTTTATTTCAGGCCAGGAGCAAAATTAAAAGTCTGTAATGAATTTTATTTCGAGCCGGGAGCGAAATTGAAAGTCTGTAACGAATTTTATTTCGTGCCCGGAGTGAAATTGAAAGTCTGTAATTTTTTTATTTCGCGCCGGAAGCGAATTTAAAAGGCTAAGGGTTTTTATTTTACGCCAAGAGCGAAATGAAAAGTCTTCAATGAATTTTATTTCACGCCAGGAGCAAAGTTAAAACAGTCTGTTAAGAATTCTGTTTGTAGCCGGGAGCGAAATTAAAAGTCTGTAACGGATTTTATTTCACGCTGGGAGCGAAATTTAAAGTCTGGTACGAATTTTATTTCGCACCGGGAGTGAAATTAAAAGTCAGTAATGCATTTTATTTCGCGCCGGAAGCGAAATTAAAAGACTAATGAATTTATTTCGCCTCTGCAGCGAAATTAAAATTCTGTTACTAATTTTATTTTGCGCCAGGAGTGAAATTTTATTCCTTTGAACAATTTAATTTCGCGACGCTAATTTAAATTGATAACACATTTCGTTTTGCATGCCAGTCCTGCCTTGAATCGGTTTTGGTGGTGGCTCCATTTTTCACCAAAAATGTAAAACTAACTGCACTTGATGACCGTAATGCTCTCCATCAGTCGTACCTATATGTACATCGTACATGTATATGATCTACCTGAGATACTGTCCAAAAATAAATTGCCGAAAATAGAACACCTAACGAACACTAAAAATAATGGTGTTGCAGGTAAAATAAACTAAGTAAAAAGTAATTAAAGGGATCGATGAACTAAAAACAGGAAAAACAACATGAAAAATTAGAAATCGTAAGTACAAACTGGTAAAATTTCAAAGGATCACTCAGAAATATCCAGAACTGAACAATAATTCAGAACTAGCCATCACAGTCACAGTCAATCGCAACATCGGACTAGATGCTCAGGAATCCCATACCGTCAGGTAAGGGGTAAGGTCATCACTCTCTCACTTGACTTTCGCTCCCCTTTCCTGCTGCTGCGGTGGCCTTGGTCGAGCTTGTGGCGCGCCGTGGCCGCCTGCTTTAAGCATGTGTACAGTCCTGTATGAAATATTACCTTATAAAAGATGCTGGAAGTGTCGTCCTTCCTGGGTTATACAGGCATTGTATCCGGTAACCACATTTTGGCTCACGCGAGTGAGTTCTGCCACTGTAATGATTCTGATTTTGTATTTTATGTTCTTTATTGAGCACTGAGTCAGTAGGCCTAGTGGCAAACTTATTTACAATTACGTGAATCTGTGCTAGTGAAGGTGACACTTCATCAAGAAATTGCTGAACTTACCCACCGGGCCGACTCGTACTTAAAATAAGTTTTACATACAAAAATACGATGTTGCAATGATAACTGTCTGAACATGTTACCATCTGAGGTTCAGACTGGCGACTGACAACACCTGCACGCTTATTGCAAGGTCAAGTTTGTACTATGCGCGCGCTTTCAATACTACAGCAGGGGGCCGTGGGGCGCCAGAAACTCGGCCAAGCCCGCTGCAGTAGCGAATAACAAAACCGCCGCTCGTCGTTCTTACTTAATATGAAAGACCCTATATGTAGACCATAGAGTTATGTACTATTAGATGACTATTATTGCGTTGGTTCATTATTCAAACGTTGACTTCTATCGCATGATTGGGACACAAGAAATAAAACAATAATTTTAAAATTTTGCACAACTGCCATCATGAGTGTATGTAAACAATTTAACAAAATAAGATATCAGTTCATTACAATGTATATAAACAATTGCTGTACCAAATTTCACTGCGTTCGGATGGTTAAATCGCCAGAAAAGTCTATTTAAATGTTTAAATTCACTTGGCCGCCATGTTCGTTTAGTAGTTAACAGGTTTATGAAAGTCACTTAAGTGACTTTTATCACCGTACAAAATTTCATGGTGATATCGGTGACAGTTTCGGAGATATAGAATGCCAGTGAGATATTTCGCACAGCCACCATGTTAAATTGGTGAAACATAATAAGCTTTGAAGGGCACGATCGGGGTCGGCCAAAATAATAGGCCTACTATGACCTTACCAAATTTCATTGAAATCGCTCCAGCCGCATAGATTTTATTAGGTGGGGTGTGGGGGAAGAGGGGGGGGGGGAGGGGGGGGATGCACACCAAGGCCCGGCGTAGGTGCGTGACGTCATGTCATGTCAGTAGGTAATCTGTGTCCTTGACTCTCCCCGCCTGCCGCTGGCTACGTGTGCGAGTGAGCTGTGTATAGTATGTCGTGGTACCCTGCAAGCAAGGCAAGTGCTTTTAGGGCCATATGACCCAGGCGCACACTGTCAGCACTGTCTACGCTGGAACTCTCAGTTCAGGGGCGCGTCGCCAGCCTGTCGCGGCTGGATTTCTCGAAGTCGTTCTTCTCTTCTCGTCATATTATTATTAGTAGTAGTATTATTAGACTATTATTATTGGCAACAAAATATTATTAGATACCAATAGACTACGTCCATACTGTTCCCGAGTACATTGTAGATCAATTCTCTATTATTGAATGGATTCATTTGATAGCAAAATTATGCCATTTACACTTAAGTTAGGCATACCCAAACACGATAAGTTATTAAAAAAATGTTGATGTTGTTTCTTTCCCGTATTCGAAACGTACCACAAGCTTTCAATTCTCTTTGAAGCCTATCGTTAGCTCTAAACGATCTGCCTTGTTATGCCGATGGTTACTTCACATCTGATGGTGGGGTCCAGCATAAATCTTGTATCCTTCTTACGGCCAATAACAATTATTATTCTATTGTACTTTTGCTTCTAACACGAGGAAGACACGAAAACATGGATCGCGTTACATTTCTGAAATGTTACAGACGCATCTTAGATCTATGTCGGTGATTCCCTTCTTAATTTTGGTGTTTGAACGGAGCTAGGTTATCAGACACTCCACAGTGGTTGCAGCATACAGTCTCACACAAGAGCAACCTTTGCCTCCACCTATTTGTGCTTGACTACTCCCTTTCATGTGTACTTCTGGATAAATTGTTCTCCATAAAATATGGTGATTAGACACTTTCGCAATCAACCAGAAAGTTCATTGTGTTTTTTCCATACATCCGCTTCAGGCTTAATTCTCAAGTATTCCTTTGGTTCCTAACTAGTAAATTACCGTCTTCATCGTTACCACCATCTTCATCATCATCATCATCACCGTAATGAAAACCTCATTCGTTGTACAAACACAAATTACGCACCATGTCACCTTGCCGTCAAGCAATTCTTGCACTCTCTGTATATATGTGGCACGGTGTCCCTACATGATGATTACTATTTGGATGTTCATTCACTGAAAATTGCGAAATTAGCTTCGAGGTTTTCCTATGCCCAGAACATAGAATGCTATGAAAATCAAATGTTCTTAAACACGATGTGTGGATTACATATAAATATGCAATTGGATTAACTCACGACGGCTACTTGTAGCATTGGCCTTTGAGGATATTTTACGGAAGCTATTCTAACAACTCTACGAGGTGAGTTTCTCTCCGAGTTCCCATATGAATGTTCGAATTGCAGAATAAGAATGTAGAAAAAAAAGGAAAACTTGTGCTCACTGACCTGGTGCAAGTCCTCAAAATGAACACCCCTTTGATGACTTAGGTATCATCGATACCATTTCAGTACCTCAAACCGAAATTAAATTTCTTGGCAGGCCAGGGAATCAAACCCGGACCACCGGGGCGACAGCCAAGAATGTTAGCCGCTACACCACAAGGTGTTCTCTTTCATTGTCAGCGCAATCTATTGCACGATGCCATGTAATTTCAGCACGAACTGTAATAGTACACCTTTCTTCTTATTTTTGGCATTACATTGCCCCTGGTAAGTTAGAGAGATGGTTCGCATACCATAACCAAAGAGCCGAATAGTTCCAAAAACCAACAAACAACCGAAAGAAATACCGACAAGCTGGTAGAAAGACAGACAACATATTTTGTAATTTTCAGAGCAAAATTGTTTTTACTGTTGAAATAATGAAAATTGTCCTAAAACTTCAAAAGTTAGAAGGATTTCATGTCAACTTGCTTATTTTGCCGTATATCTTATGTGTAGGTAAATTTCATGAGTTATTGTTTCAGGCGATGTTGAAAATACGAATAAAAGACATAAATTACCTCAGATTGCGACGGAATATTGTTCAGTTTAAAAACCTGATAAATTTACTAACGCACGTTTCTCGAATTCACATATCCCTGAACAGCACCAATCTAATCAGTTGGTGAATTCAGAATCTTGTTATTGAAATACTGTAGACTATAGCTTTATAGTCCTAATGTAGTTTTTTTGTTCCACCCGTAATTATTTAGGTTGCTATGAGGAAGGGGATATGGTGAGACAGTTTTCTTGTGGGAATGATATTACGGATAGATGCCCTTCATGACGTCAATCTACTGAGAGGATTTAATGACAAATGAAATTAATGAGGCAAGGTATGAAATGGTTGTGTGTGGTATTTCGAGTTCGGTGTAGTCTGACAATGCATGTTAGCGTGTGTAGCTACGTCGGCTGGTTTGTGACATTATGTCAACAAATTTAAAAAATATATATTTTAACACTCCTGATTCCATACCGGCCCTGTTACTGTCACATGCATGATTACCAATATGCTTGATTCCATTTTTAGGATTATTATATCTCGCTGCACCTGCTACATCACCCAAAAAGTAGGGGCAGATGACCTCGTAGTTCCGCCCCTTAAAACAACAATAACAAACCCAACAAGTAGTTCCGTGAAGAATTATACAGCCTATATTCATATATCCTACTTACGTTAATTGCCTCTATCAACATACAAAAGTTCAGTTTGATTGCTGTAATAGATTCGCAGATATTGAGAACCGGCTAAATATTGCGCATGGTCTCCATGTTGGATTTTTATATCTGTAGGTCTTAGAGTTGTGTACTGTTACGTGAAGTGTATTGTGTGCGTGTAGTATTCCAACTTCAATCGCATGATAGGACACAAGAAGTAAAAACGAGATTTTAAAATTTCGCACAGCTGCCATCTTGTGGTTATGGAAACAAATGAAAAAATTAGATGCCAGTGGATTAACATTTGTAGAAGGATTTACTGTACCAAGTGTCACTGCACTCGGATGGTTAAATTGCGAGAAACTACCAAGTGAATATTTATACTTCGCGTCGCCGCCATGTTGGATTTGTGATCACCAGGTTATTGAAAGTCCTATAGGTGAACTTATGTTCATAGCCCCAATGAAGATTTAAAAAAATAGTTTGATTGCTGTAATAGATTCGTAGATATTGAGATCCATCTAAATATTTCGGATGGTCACCATGTTGGATTGTTATATGTATAGGCCATAGAGTCACGTACCATTAATGGAAAATTATTGCAAAAGTTCATTACTCAAACTCTCACTTCGATCGCATGATTACGACACAAGAAATAAAAACTTATATTTAAGATTCAAACATTCTCCATCTTGAGGTTATGTAAACAATTGAACAAATATAGATACCAGTGCATTACAATGTGTATAAACATTTCCTGTACCAAGTTTCATTGCGTTTGGATCATTAAATCGCGAGAAAGGTCTATTTAAAATTTTCAAATTCGCTTGGCTGCCATATTCGTTTTTTAGTTAACCGGTTTTTGAAAGTCTTATAGATGAAATTCCAGTAGTGCCCTTTATCTCCGTACAAAATTTCAGGGTGATATCGCTAATAGTTTCAGAGATATAGAATGCCGGTGAAATATTTCGCACAGCCACCTTCTTGAGGTTATGTAAACAATTGAACGAAGTTAGATGTCGGTAGTGAGACCGTCGGTGGAGCTGCCAGGATAGCCAACAACCGCAATGACTTCCCTAACATCTCATCCGTCGGACATAATGGCCGAGAGGATCAGCTGAACTTCCTAATAGGCTAAAGCGGCACGAGAATCTGTAGTCCACAGGGATCGTGGTACATGGTGACGATGGTCATAGACTGCCTAAGGAAAGGTTCACCTTAAAAACTAGACTGAGAAAATAAACATCCAGACTTATGTAAAACACCGTGAAAATTTATTGTTAAAATTCACAAGCCCCTATCCTAGTTCGGAGGTTTTCAATCGGCTAGTCCGCAAGCTAATAAACAATCAAAAATAAAGAGCAGGTCCCTACCTGAGAAGTCACGGAAAACCCTCGCGAAAAAGATCTACCTCACAATAATAAAGCAACAACAGCAACACTAGGAAAACGGTACGACGCAAGTCCCTAGGTCAGGTTACAAGATCAAGCTAAAATCAGAATTTACATTTAACAGGGTAGCAAAACAAATCTAAGTTAGGATGATACCATCTCCGCATTTACATTTAACGTTAATTCGTCTAGCTAAGTCCTATCAATTAATAACAAAATTTACGGCGATGACGTCCGTAACAGAAAACAATTACATTCAAAGCTAAGTGAACAGCCATATAAAAAAACATTTAATTATTCTTAGTAACTAAGTGCTAACAGCACACAAGAGGGTAACATGTAGGATTCATACACTTTTACATCATAAATAATTAATAAGAGACAACAGTTTTATTAAAATGCCTGCCTGCACCTTGGTTTACTCTTTGTAAGCCATAGTCATCTAAAGTGTGTAGTTACGGTGACGACTGCGTAGTAAAGACTACGTCTAACATCGCATGGCCTGCGCTCCACAAGCTACGAACTCAAGGTTCGAGCAAGCTTCAGGTTGCTACAAAAGTGTCAGCTGTTTCTAAGTCATTTCCTCAAAAGGAAATACCTTCATTAGCACGGCCATGTCAGCAGGTTCCAAAGGCAAAAGAACAAGGTTAGATAGAAAGAAATCGTTAGTTAGCTTTTGTTTTACCAAAATTATGCGTTTTATTATTAAGATGTCGGTTTAGGTTATCGTTGGTTTATGGCGAATAATACTGACAATAGCCTGGGCACGGAGTGTCTCCACTGAGATCAATCTCCACCAAAAGCCTCGACTCAAAAGTCGGAATACAATCAACGAGCAATAACAACTCGGACACACAATAACACAAGATACCAGCGGCGCACTGCTCGCGTTCAATAACTCTGGGATGGGCCTGCACACTCAGTCACCCTCCATAACATCTGGTCAACGGGAACAATCCCGGACAAGGTACACACAAATACCTTCATACAATAAATACCTCCTTTAACAGGGCGGCCTACAACGTACTATAGAAAACCTGACATAACTGTACACGTCAACAACGGTACACGCAAAAGTGCGTTTAACTAACAAAAAACAATCTATAAAAACATGTGATCAGATACAAGGTTGGACACTGGGTTCCATGAGCTATAATTGCAATGAAAGGAAGAGCGAATACAACAAGCATTCTGTCCTCTGTCAAAGTAATTCTGTCTCATAATACAAGCGTGCTCTCAAGGGCACTGGGTCACAAACCAGTTTGTGTCGCAGCAGGCTACAACATTCCTGCGCTGTCGGACACAACACACTAACTATCAAGGCCGGCGATTTAAGCAAAATAAAAACTGTACAACTGGTCTCATCATAAAACCTTTACCATAGGTTATACACCTCGAAGAATACGTGTATAAAAAACACGCTATAAATCTGAATACAATAATATAATTCTGTCATCTACACCAAAGACATTTAAATGGTAGCAATGTCACATTGCTGGAGCTCTTTGCTCTCAAAGATAAAATACATTAGTAGTTGCTTGTACAACATCAAATAAATACGTGTCTTCACATGACACTAACAAAATAATAATTGTGACGCAGATTCCACACTCTGGATCTGCTTAATGATACGTTGGGAACTGAGTTCGATGCTAGACAACGAAACATCCCTTTTACTTATAAGGTCCACACTTGACCAGATGGCTTCTGAGCAACATCTCAAATGAAATATAATGCAGTTACAAAACTGGTAATTACAGTCGATTACCTAAATGATACGACTGCTCTAACGAAGTCAGGGGTGTAACAAAGACTGGTTGCAAAAAATGCAGTTAAAGAAATATAACCATGGCATCTGATTGCCATAACTAAAGTCAGCAAAGACTTGAAAAATCACCCCAGATAGGGTTAAACAAAGTAGCCTCAAATGACTACGGTCACGTTTAGCAAAAGATAGGCATTGACGTTCTACGACGTCCATCAAGCTGCACCAGGGCTGACCAAAATGTCTGACCCAAGGGTGACTCACTCTAACTGAAATAAATGACATCTAACTAGACTAGTTACATTCCCTACCTATAAAAATGGCTGTCACTGAGTTCGGTTGGTTCACAAACTACATTGAACCTACTATACTACCAGAAACTAGAACAAGAAAGGGTGTACAAAAACTGACGAAATTGAGGAGCTCTCACTCAGCCCTCTGTTCAACGACAAGGGTTGAACAAATTCACCTCTGGCTCTCCGGAACGGCATCATCCTCATCAGGACTCCCATCTGGACTCTCCCAAAGACCAGGGTTCGATCTGTCCCTGTCGTCAACTTCGTGAATGTACTGGACCTGCCTGGGAATGGCATCCTGGGTTCCTTCCTTCTCGTTCGCTGTTCTGGATGTTCCACCATCATGCTGGTTCCAATAGATACATCACCCTCATACCATGATGGTATTAGCCCATGATGTCGGTCTCAAACATGGTGTAGAATAATTTGATCACGTGGGTGGTGGAATAAATCGTGTAGTAGTTCATTCTTTCACTTCAAAAATCACAAGGTTCGTTGAAAATGTTACAGGCTTTAATTGCAATTGATAACACAGCCTTTACTTCGCAGATATTGAATAATACGTGATCAAGCACTGTTCTGTGGTTCTTCACGTGTACTGACGCCACTTTTTACATCACGTGGCATCCGTGAAATGTGCGTCGTTTTGTAATTGAAAAATTCACTGTGGCAATTCAAATATATTGTATTTTCATAATCACACTTGCTTAAAATAGTTAAAACACGTTTACCTCTATATTTTTCACCAGGCTCTCGGCCCTCCACAAACACGTGGGTACAAAAATGTGGTGTTACGGTAATGTTATAAAATTCACTATACTTGCCAATTATTTCACAATATGCTTCTTGTTGTTCACTGTGCTTAAATAACAGTGATTTATAGAATATTCGTGCACGATGGCACCCGATGATAACTTCCACGCTAAACAGCGGATATTTTCTACGTCTGACACGACGGATACAACTTCACGCCAACACAGGGCGGATTTTCCAGATGTAGTGCAAATAATTCACTATACAATTCTTACTTATCACTCGTATCGTAACGTATTCGTGCTCGATGGCAGCTGATTATACTTTCCACGCTAAACAGCGGATATTTTCTACGTCTAACAAGACGGATGTAACTTCACGCCTACACGGGCGGATTCTCCAGACGTAGTGCAAGGCACAGGGTTCCTCGAGGAAGTAGGTCGTCAAACCAAGGTCGTTGAGAGACTACTTACATTCCTATTTGCGTATCTGCAAATAACATTCTTAAGCGAAAATAACATTCTCCAAAATGTTTTAATAGTGCTGAATGACGAAATGGAATATTCTGAGTCTCGTGGAAAGATAAAATTGATTAATAAGACCTCAGATAAATAATTAGCAGACTTCACCAAAGTCAAAAGTGCGATTCACCGCTACTTCAAAGAACATAGATTGAGCTCTCAGCTCCACGTGGCTTTTTGGGTGTGTTCAAAGGTACTACATCCCATCATAAATGTGCTATCTTGGAAAATATCACATGAACCTTAGCTCAGCGGGTTCATCAGATTACAATGTGTATAAACATATACTGTACCAAGTTGCATTGCGTTAGTTGGTTAAATCGTGAGAAACGTCTATTTAATAGTCGCAAATTTGCTGGGCCGCCATGTTGGTTCTGTAGTTATCAGGTTTTCAAAAATCACATTGGTGAACTTCTAGTAGTTCCCTTTATCACCGTGAAATATTCCAGGGTGATATCGGTAATAGTTTCGTAGATATCGAATGCTGGTGAAATATTTCGCACAGCCGCCATGTTGGATTGGTGGGATGTAACAAAATTTGAAGGGCACGGTCGGGGTGGTGTGGAATAGTGCTATGAACTTACCGAGTTTCATTGCAATCGCTCCAGCGGTTTACAAGTTATTAGGGGGGGCCCACACCATATCACACACACACGCGCACACAGAGACAGACTCACGGACAAAAGTTGATCTCATAAGCTTATTTTTTCATAAATGAAAATAGGCTAAAAAGTATGCAACTTCTTATATCCTTGCAGATCTGGTTCATGTACGTCCAAATATCATGTTTTATACGTCTTCGGTGTGTTTCTTTAAGGTGTGACTTTCCCACTATGATATGTTTGTGCTCCCCAGGCACAAAAGACGTTATGAGCACGGCAGACCACAAGCATATGACAAAATGTTGGCTCCAGTGCGCCTAGAGTCCAGGCTCTGCGCTCAGTACTAAACGTACTGCAGCACCCCGTCAAATGAACAGTGCTTGTGCGACTAAGCGCTGCAGTGCTACTGTCGACCAAAGTATTATGTGTACTCAAGTTTGAAGGTTGTTTGTGAAGTAACCAATAGACCTACATAAAATCCAATACCATCACCATTTTCGTCGTTCTATTTTACGTTAGTTCATGTAGGTTTGGATTTTTAAATTTATATTTTAATATTTTTTAGCGCAGCTGGAACACAAAACGTGCACGTTTTTAAGCGTGTTTCAACCATGCGTCACATTTAAGAATTATTATCTCAAAAGCCCGTCATCAGATCGAGTCCAAATTTCAACACAATATACATTGGGATGTTGTATAACTGGTTTATTCATTTCACATTTTTGTGTGTCCGAGAAACAAAGTTGTTATCATTGTTGTAAGGTAACTTTTTCTCGGCTCGGGGTGGTTGGAAAATGTAGTTCTTGGTTGCGTTGTAATCGTTATGCATCAAAAAGTTATGCTGTGTGACTGTGAAATACGTAAATTAATTCACTTACTTTACATCGGTTTATATTTGTACGAGGAAATAACACATGGTTCACCAGCTAGCCGCTCCGGGAAAAGCTGTACAGCGTTGCTGAGATGGTGCCCAGCACTTTCGAGCGAGACGCGCCATGATGCGTGTGAGCACCATTTCGGCAACGCTGTACAGCTTTTCACGGAGCGGCTAGCTGGTGAACCATGTGTTATTTCCTCGTACAAATACAAACCGTTATAAAATAAGTGAATTAATTTACGTATTTCACTGTCATACAGCATAACGTTTTGATATATAACGATTACAACGCAACCAAGAACTACATTTTCCAACCACCCCGAGCCGAGAAAAAGTTACCTTCAAAAATGATAACAACTTTGTTTCTTGGACACACACAATTTTGAAATGAATAAACCAGTTATACAACATTCCAATGTATATTGTGTTAAAATTTGGATTCGATCTGATGATCGATTTTTGAGATAATAATTCTTAAATGTGACGCATGGTTGAAACACGCTTAAAAACGTGCAGTTTTGTGTTCCAACTGCGATAAAAAATATTAAAATATAAATTAAAAATTCCAAACCTACATGAACTAACGTAAAATAGAACGACGAAAATGATGATGTTATTGGATTTTATGTAGATATATTGGTTACTTCACAAACAACCTTCAAACTCGCGTGCACATAATACTTTGGTCGACAGTAGTGTCCAGGTTCTGCGCTCAGTACTAAACGTACTGCAGCACCCCGTCAAATGGACAGTGCTTGTGCGACTAAGCGCTGCAGTGCTAGTGTGATGTCGTGCTGCACTGCTCAGAAATAGGCAGAATAGGGCTGAGCTTCACCTGCTAGCACTGCTTCACCTTGCCCATTGCACGGCCCTGGTGCACACACACGGACAAAAGGTGATCGATCTCATAAGCCTATTTTTTCATAAATGGAAATAGGCTAAATACGAGATTTTAAATTTTCGCACAGGCGCCATCTTGTGGTTATGAAAACAATTCAGTTTGATTGCTGTCATTGATTAGTTGACATTGAGAATCGTCTAAATATTTCTAAATATGTGTAGACCATTGAGCTATGTACTATTAGATGACGATTATTGCGTACGGTAGGTTCATTGTTCAAATGTTGGCTACGATCGCATGATTAGGACACAAGAAATTAAAACTTAATTTTTAAATTTCACACAGGCACCATCTTGCGGTTATGTAAACAATTGAGCTGAATAAGATATCAGTGCATTACAAGGTGTATAACATTTGCTATACCATTTGACGGCGCTCGAATGGTTTAATCGCGAAAAATAAAAGATATATTTTAATGTATCAACTTCGCTTGGCCCCCATGTTCGTTTGATACTTAACAGGAATTTTGAGAGTCCCATCTAGTAGTTCATTTTATCACCGTAAAAAATGTCAGGGTGATATCTGTAATAGTTTCGGAAATATGGAATGCCAGTGAAATATTTCACACAGTCGCCATGTTGGATTGGTGAGCTGTAATAAAATTTGAAGATCACGGTCGGGGTCGGACAAAATAGTACTATGACTTTACCGAGTTTCATTGAAATCGCTCCAGCAGTTTATATTTTATTAGGGGGGACACACACACACATACGCACACACATGGACTAAATGTGATGTCATAAGCCTATTCGTTCATAAATGAAAATAATAAAGAAAGCTTTTCATTCGGTCTACGCAAATTTCGTGTTGACCGACTGAATAGCTTTCTTCATTAGAAATAGCCATCACTGAAAAATGGCTTCTATCACTACTAAATGAAAATAGGATACCAAGTAAACGAAAAGCAAGAACGGGAGGTTTCATTTAGGAAAGAAATACTCTTATTGGTCACAAAGGAGTGAAAGTTTGGTGTGTAGGTTACACTCTGCCTTATATGGCAACACTGCGAGAAGGTGAGTTCGATTCCCATCTTAGCTATCTTAGAGTGTTTTTCTGGGGTTTCCCACTTCCACTCCAGGAAAATGCGTGGATAGTTCCTAAGTCAAGGCCATTGCCAACTCCAAAAATAACAAAGTTTATCAGACTTCAACTACATGGGACTGATGAACAATAGGCTATGTTCCAAACCCCTATATGATGCAACAAGAATTATTTGGAATCAATGGGATCCATCGTATTGATTTTAGGAAACATGTTTCTAACGTAGGCTACAATATGACCGTGATCGAAACGAGCAAGGTGCCTTGCACTGTCTGATGGGGCACGCGCTCAGATTGAAATCATTATGTTGATTATTATTGATATTTCAAGAAGTAATTATCCTATGTTTGAATAAATAATTGGCCTGGAATTACATATGGCCCAGCATCGTCAGTTCACGGTCACCTTCCATGCTTGTCCGGGAAGCGGGCAAATAGACACTTCCATAACGTTATTGACGAGATTCTTTTCTGAAATAACGGAATCAATTTCTCCGCTTAGAATAATGTTACTGATAGCGCATAGCTGCTAAAAACCGCCTGTATACCGTTATTAGACTTATAACGTTGTTGGTGGGTTCGCATTTCAAAATAACTGAATTAATTTTTCTGCCCTGAATAACGTTATTGATAGCGTATGGCTGGTAAAATTCGCTCGTATACCGTTACTAGACTTATAACGTTATTGGTGGGTTCGCATTTCTAAATAGCGGAATTATTTTTCTGCCATGAATAACGTTATTGACAGCGCAAAGCTCGTAAATATCGCTTGTATACCGTTACAAAACTTATAACGTTATTTGTGGCTTCACATTTCTAAATAACGGAATTACTTTTTCTGCCCTGAATAACGTTATTGATAGCGTATAACTGGTTAAAATCTCTCGTATACCGTTACTAGGCTTATAACGTTATTAGTAGGTTTGCATTTTGAAATAACCGAATCGATCACTCTGCCTGAATAACGTTATTGATGGCGCGCAGCGGGTCAAAATCGCTGTCATACCGTTACTAGACTTATAACGTTAATAACGGGAGCGCATTTTAAAATAACGGAATCTTTTCCTCTGCTGGTTATAACGTTAATAGCACAAACCAGGGAAAATTATAACCCCTTATTTCGTTGCTGCACTAAAAACGTTATTCATATACCATTTGTTTTGGGTACGGAAGCAGTAACGTAACAAAAATTAATTCGTTATTTCTGACAATTCTGTTACGTTA